>JABAKD010000010.1:2092287-2692287 GCA_012845835.1 Undaria pinnatifida
CCTACCGCACACCACCTTCATTACCCAAAGATACTTGTAGTCGCAGTCAATAAAAGCCCTCGCTCTTCTCTCTGCTTTTTTTTTGCCCATTCTGTTTTCCTGTTGGGTACCCTTAGGGTCTATTGAGGCGCGATGATGTCGGTATCGGGCACCATCGCCGTCGAAGATATAGATAGTCGAGGGACAGTCCAGGCAACAATGCTCCTGAAACCCTCTATCTAGTAGTGTAGTAGTAGTTGCATTCGGAATCTAGTTTGGGCGCTTGCCACGACGCCGGCTGGGTGGTGTCATTCGCGTTGCTGCTGCGTTTTTTGCGTTTTTTGTGCATATTATCAAGTAAGTGTTAGGCCTCGTTTGTGCGTTCGGTATGAGGGTGACGATGGCGGTAAATTGGCACCATTTTTTTGTGTCGTCAGAAACAGTGTGTGTGTTCTTGGCATAATTACACCGACATTTCCACCCATCTACACCCAGCACAACTCTATCAGTAGTGTCCGTGATCCCTCCTAGTCTATAGAGTGAGACGAGTTCACTCTGTCGTCACAAACTACGAGACAAAAAGAGATTCACAATCATATTACAATATTTTTACAATTCGACGCGAGTCTTCGACGAGTGAGTGAAGAAGATAAATGCTGAATTCTTGTCGCGATAAAAATGACGCACGTACGGTATATAGTCCAGTGGGGAGGGAGGAAGAGGGCTCGCTCTGTGACGCCGGATCCGAGATACTACTACTGAGAGGGAGCGCAAGAGAGTAGTGCGAGGATCATAAATGGCATGAGGAAAATACAAAATGCATCTAAATTATACATACAACACAAAATACAATATATATATATGTCGTACAACGCAATGTGCAACATGCTGCAATGCAACAATGCAACATGCATCATGCACGCCGTTGCGTTGCAAATATTGCAATTACATTGCTTTGCACATCATTGCATTGCATATCCACATTGCATGGCACATTGCAAATACAGCGAAGGGTTAGGGGATTAGTGGGGTATTAGTCCGTTTGACCACTTGCAAAAGGTGAACCTATATTTTAGCTTACCCAAACTAGACCTTAAAACACTCTTCCCCCCTGAAACGGCGGGATAGCAAGTCGACCGGATATACGGCGGACCTGTCAATTATCCAAGCCGTTTCATTTCCTGGGTATACCGGGGAGAGTATTTTTCAAGTTCGACATGGGGAAAATCTGAAAAAGTTTAGTATGGTGGATGTGGGGCTCGAACCCACGATCCCAAAAAACCCCTGGTCTGTCGACGACGCCATTTGTTAAGGGATTAGTGGGGCATTAGTCCGTTTGACCACTTGCAAAACGTTCACCGATAGCTTACCCAAACTAAGCCTACTAAGCCTCATAGAACACAACTGGTCAAACGGACTAATACCCCCGATTTACCTTTACAAATGGCGTCGTCGACAGACCATGGGTTTTTTGGGTCGTGGGTTCGAGCCCCACATTCACCATACTAAACTTTTTCATATTTTCCCCATGTCGAACTTGAAAAATACTCTCCCTGGTATACCCAGGAAATGAAACGGCTTGGATATTGACAGAGGTCCGCCGTATATATATATATATCCGGCCGACCTGCTATCCCGCCGTTTCAGGGGGGGGAAGAGTTCTAAGGCTTAGTTTGGGTAAGCTATAGGTTAACCTTTTGCAAGTGGTCAAACGGACTAGTACCCCACTAATTACTTAACAGAAGTGTGAGTGGGCCGTCGTTGCATAATGAGCCGCAATGAACACGGGAGGGGGGAGAAGATGCACGCCACCACACACACCAGACTGTTTGAGCAACAGAAACTAAGCAAACATTATGGAAGGGTATTATACAAGCAAATAGATACCACTGATTTGTGGAAGGGCATTATTCGGTTTGCGTAGCGGAACGTCATCTAACAATAAATAACATAATCTCTGTGACCACCCAGGTCGCGATTTCGCGCGGAGTTAATCGATGCAGGCTATCTCTGAGGGATCGTCAGGCCGCGAGGGAAAGGGAGGAAGAAGCGGGAGGACTACGTCCACTGGCCTGGAGTGTCAATGATGTTGATGAAGATTAACGTAATCCCTCAACTAAAACATACCTGGTATATTATATAGAGGGAGGAAACAGCAGTAGTATCAATAGTAGATATAAAAAAGGAGAAAAGATGTTGGGAAAGGAAATGGGGAAATGGTTGGCGGAAGGAACCACTGCTTTATGGTGCTATCATTCGACCTTTTCATTGGTACTACTTACTGCTGCTTTATGGAAGGATATTCGATTTACATCGGAACGGCATCTACGCTATATTGTCGGAGGGCAAAAAGTATAATAACAAATATAAATATAAGAGCCGCCCATGCCGCTGCTACAATTCCCACCCCCCCCCCGCCCCCAACGCCCCCTCCTTCCCCACTACCCGCACCATCGCCTAGACCTAGCACCAGGCGTAAAGCAAACCCCTACATCTATGCGACCTAAAGCCCTTCTCCCCCCCCCTCCCCCCGCCACATTCCCCCCCCCCCCTCCCCCCCAAGAAGGATTTATAGTTGATCCACGCACAAGTTGAGCTGCCCCACCTATCCCTTCCCCCCCCTCCCCCCCTCCCGCCCCCCTGTTGATCAAAACCAGCCCCCCACGTCCTTCAAAACTCCGTCCTCCCCTCACCGGTTTTTCGACTTACAGGATTCACTTGACAAACTGATGCATTTCCTTCCACAGCTGTCAGATTTTGTCCCCCTCAGAAACGGGTTTTATAGTTTCCGCGCACAGACTAACATCACCCTGTTGACCCTGATAGCTACGCTGTAGTTGTAAGGGGAGTCGCCGACGTATATCCTTAAATGAGGACACACAACTCGTAATAAGCGCGATCAGAGTATCACACACAGCTTGCAAAGATGAGTTTCGACAAAATATTCGATCTCACAGCTGGAGTGTATTTTCATTTTTATAATATATTTAAATAAATAAAGGGACGGCGAGAAAGGGACAAAGTGGATGAAAGGCAGAGGGGAAAGTCGGTTCAGCAAGAACTCGCATACCGGCGGTGGTGGCAGTACCGCGGTACGTATCGACCGACACTGCACCCCCCCGAGGGGCATGGAGCAGGCCATCCAAATAACGAAAACGAAGCATGGGCTAGTCACAGAGGAGCTTGAGGTCATGTCAGCCAGGTTCTACCCATTAATCGACCTGTTTCCTTGGTACCCTATCTGACTGTCTGCCGTTTTCGTTCTTCTTGCTTTCTTCGGCCAGCCGCGGTTTCTCTACCCGCCCCCCCTCCCCGCCCCCCTATTTTAACTTTGGGCGTCACGCATCCGGACTGCGTGGAGGTCCGACCTCCTCTGCGTGTGCCACCAGGCCATGAACCGTTCGGGTGTTTCGAGAACCCCCGGTCCCTCTTGCCCGCCTTCTTTGCCGCATGGACACACAGCAGTAGTTAGTACGGTTTCAACTCTCTCCAAACTGCCGCACGCGGTGAGGAGGAGTCTTCCGTAGAGCCTTCTGTGGATCGAAAAACGGCGAGGTCGCGTCTGTCAGGGTTCTGAGAAGCACTTGTTCGCTGCCCCACCTACCTGGTGCCGGGTTGTTCCATCGGCTACGAGTATCCGGAGGAGATATCTGCGCAAACATCATCCGGCTGGATAATCATTCGCCCGTGTTGTTTCGCCGTTTGTGCCGTTGCCCCGCTGACCGCCCCAGCGAACTGCAGCGAGGAAGAGGCGCCGTTTCCGGATGGTCGTTTCGATGTTCTCCTCTCTCTCGCATTTCGTAATCAAGACAGTCTGGAGGGGCCTTGGCGTACGAGAGGTTAGTGTGGTTGGGCACGACTAGAAATTATCATGAAAAACGTGCTTTTTAGGGGTGTCCTACTTTATGAGCTTTACTACTGCTGTTGTAGTACACTGACTGTTTCACTTTTTATATGTTTCTGGTGGAGTCATGAATTGCGTCAGCTGTGATATATGCGTGTTCCACCTTTGTTTTTTTTTTGTTTGTGTTTTTCCCTGGGGTATTCCTCAGCTCCAGAGTGACTGGAGCCTGTCCTGTGACCACGGACTTGATTGTGCGAGTTAATGTGTGAGAACAACAACAACAACAACAACAACAACAACAGCAACAACAACAGCAACAACAACAACAACGACAACAACAACAACAACAACAACAACAACAACGACAACAACAACAACAACAACAACAACGACAACAACAACAACGACAACAACAACAACAACAACAACAACATCAACAACAACAACAACAACAACAACAACAACAACAACAACACCATTATTACTCTGTTTTCATAATGGATGGAACTAACGCTAACCTTTACAGCCGGAACCCGTTTTTGGGGGACAAAATCACTTGGAATTAGTATAGGGAGGAATTTTGGGGCTCTCAAGGGGTCAAGCCTAACCCTAGCCCATACGAAATACCCCGACATTACTGATCCCTAAAGTGACGTCTTTCAGGTGCGCGTACATTATGAAATAACACGAAATATCTGTTGATGATATTATTGGTGAATCTGGTGTGCGACTGACTACGACGTGAGTGGAATGTTTCCTCCTCTCAAGAGAGGCACGTAACAACGTAACAATAATAATGACGTACGTATTTCAGACCAACCTGTTGTCGTGTTTGTCGTGTTGGAGGAAACTCTTTTTTTGGTTCCGTACACCGCAAACAGCAGGCAGTGCACCATGATATATACTCGGAGTATATGCTACAATACGTGGGCTGGTGGTCGGGTGGGAGGCAACGCTAACCCCGACCAGAACCCTAGTAACCCCCAAGGTTATAACCCTAGTAACTCCAGGGTTCCTAGTAACTCCAGGGTTATAAATCTAGTAACCACAAGGTTATAACCCCCACGTTATGGAGTGACCCGTGCTCGGATGCTTTGGCTTGTGAAGTGCGGCCGTCTGGATGTTGTGTTTTGGCCGTCGTCGGTGCTGTGTAGCTGATAATGCTGTGATTGGGAAAGACGGAGCACCAACATAATTTTCCGCGCTGATACTCTTCTCGTCAAAAATCCGTTAATATATGTTAATCTATGTATGCATGTGTGTGTTGCCTTTCCATACTTCAAGGTTTGTTCCAGTCATGACGATCTCTCTTCATCTGAATATTGCATAGTACCCTACCTGGTCTCATGTTCTTATTCGTGAAGCGAATGTTCGTTGCGGCTCATTGCATGGCTTAACAGAGTTAATCCCCTTGCCATCTTCCCGTAGTTTGTGAGAGCACTATTTTAATAACTATCTATCAATATTAATATCATTATCATCATTTTTTTTTACCCTTACACTTCTACTTTCCAGCTTCTGGACAAGCCGTGGTCACAGGTGTCGTCCCTTCTTCCCCCCGGTTCTTGTCTTCAATTTTTATCGCGCATAGGGTTCAGCAATCCCACCACTGCTCGTCGATTTTTCATCGAGTGCTGCTAACTCACGCTCTCGCCTTTTCTGCAAGTCAATTTGTGCGCAAGAAAAAGTTCCGTGCGCACGAATTTATACGAGTATGCACTCGGGGGAGTTCGAACTCACGAAACTGACCTATACCAGGCTCGAGGATGACCTGATACGCCACGGAGGGGCGACCGGGTTGTTTACCCAAGGAAAGGTGCGAGTATTCTAGGAGCGAGCTGCGCCACTGGGCAGTATACCCCCTGCTCAATGAATTCACCGCGCTTATTGCTTCCAGATCGGGGTTGAGGCCGCACTACAACTACGGCGGTATTAACTAACCGTTGTTCCTGTGCACGGGGCGAAGGAGGGTATACATCAGTCTCCCTACCTTATTGTGTTTTCACAATGGATGGTAAAACCCTAACCCTAACCCTAACTCATAGGGAATACACTATACCGATGAGTTTCCTCCACTGACGTCACTGGAGTGAAATGGTTGAAAAAACACGACACTATCTCCGTTGGATATTTCTGCCCGTGTATGCTTGGATTGATTGGTTGATCCGGTCGGATAGGAATAGGCCTAGAGAGACGAAAAGGTGGTGGAAACACACGATAATGTACGTAGGACACCCAAAAAACGGTTGCCATACACGACACATTCGAAGGTTGTCACGGTTAGAGATATAGTGCAACTCGTTACTGCTGTGTCGTGCGTATGACAACCGTTTTCTCGAGCGAAGTCTGGCGTCTCGTTCGTTGGGGACAGCTACGTAAAATAATAGTCTATGTGCGCGGCCAACATCGCTCCGGCGATTCATGAATCACCCCGGGCTATTACACATGCCTGGTGAGCACACAGTACATGGTGAGTAGTGATGAGTGCGCGTGCGTGTAGTGTCCGTGCTCTGGTTGGTGTGGGTGCGTGCGCACGTGCGGGTGTGTGCGAGCTTAGTGCGTACGTTCGTCGGTCCATCGTCCCCAGTAGCCCCGTCCTTTGCTTTCGTATCACATATTCCATGGATAGCCTGGGATCGTCTGTCGTTTGTTCTATTTTCCTGGGCAGTGGATGGCGCCCGTAAACGCCAGGCAGTTGCTGGTTAGCCTGTCTGGAGCGGCTTTTGAAAGAATTGCGACCATTGATCAATGGTGCGTTCAGTGTTGCAGATATGTATCTGTCAAATATACACCGACTGCTCTTTTTTTTCTGTGACGGTTTATCTTTGCCCTCCTCCTTCTCATCCTCCTCCTCATCCTCTTCCTCCTCCTCCTCCTCCTCCTCCCCGTCTTCCTTCCCTCCCCCCCATCCCCCCCTCCTCCTCCACCTCCCCGCGCTCTCGCCCCCCCCTCCCCGGCTGCTGATCCCCCTCCCCCCCCTTCCCCTTATTTTTCCCCTTCCCCCCGTCCGTCTCCTCCCTCTCCTCCCCCTCCACTCTCGCCCCTTCCCAGGCCCCGCCCCGTGCTGCAGATATTTATCTGTGAAAAAATATAGGTCGATGGCTCTCTGTATTGACGATTTTGTTTTCCCTCCTCCTCCTCCTCCTCCTCGTCCTCCTCCTCCTCCTCCTCCTCTCCGTCTTCCTCCCCCCCCCCCCCCTCCCCCCCTCCTCCTCCACCTCCCCGTGCTCTCCCCCCCCCCCCCCGGCCGCTGACCCCCCCCCCCCAACCTTCCCCTTATTCTTCCGCTCCCCCCCATCCGTCTCCCTCCCCTCCTCCCCCTCCGCTCTCCCCCTCCTCCCTTCCCCCCCTCGCCCCGTGCTGCAGATATGCATCTGTCAAATATATGTCGATTGCTCTTTCTCTAACGGTTTATCTTTTCTCTCCTCCTCCTCCTCCTCCTCCCCGTCTTCCTCCCCTCCCCCCCCCTCTACCCCCCCTCCTCCTCCACCTCCCCGCGCTCTTGCCCCCCCCCCCCGGCCGCTGACCCCCCCCTCCCCGTTACCCTTATTCCTCCCCTCCCCCCCGTCCGTCTCGTCCCTCTCCTCCCCCTCCACTCTCCCCCTCCCCCTCCCCCGCGCACCGTGCTGCAGATAATCATCTGTCGAATATGCGTCAATGGCTCTCTCTCTGACGGTTTAGCTTTTCCCTCCTCCATTTCGTTCTCCTCCTTCTCCTCCTCCTCCTCCTCCCCCCCGTCTTCCTGCCCCCCCCGCCTCCCCCAGTTTAGCTTTTCCCTCCTCCATTTCGTTCTCCTCCTCCTCCTCCTCCTCCCCGTCTTCCTGCCCCTCCCCCCTCCCCCCCTCCTCCTCCACCTCCCCGCGCCTCCCCCCCCCCCCCCGCCGCTAATCCCCCCCCCCCGTTCCGCCCACCCCCCCCTTCCCCTTATTCCTCCCCTCTCTCCCGTCCGTCTCCTGTCCCCCGTCGGCCTCCTCTCCCTCCTCCCCATCCACTCTCCCCCCCGCCCCCTTCCTCTCCCCCGCCCCGTGCTGCAGATATTTATCTGTCAAATATACGTCGATTGCTTTTTCTCTGGCGGTTTATTTTTTCTCTCCTCTCCCTCTTCCTCCTCCCCCTCCCCGTCCGCCCCCCCCCCCCCCGTCCTCCCCTCCCCTTCACCTCCCCACGCCTCGCCCCACCCCCCGGCCACTGATCCTCCCCCCCCTTCGCCTGTTTCCTCCCCTACCCCCCGCCCGTCTCCTCCCCCGCCTCCCCCTCCAATCTCCCCCCCCGCGCCTTCCCCCCTCCCTCCCCGTGCTGCAGATATTTATCTGTCAAATATACGTCGATTGCTCTGTGTCTGACGGTTTATATTTGCCCTCCTCCTCCTCCTTCCCCTCCTCCTCCTCCTCCCCCCCCCCCCCCCCCCCCTCCCCTCCACCCCTCCCACCTCCCCGCGCCCCCATCTCCCCGGCCGCTGCTCCCCCCCCCCCCCTTTACTCCCCCCCCCCCCCCCCCTTCCCCTTATTCCTCCCCTACCCCCCGTTCGTCTCCTCCCCCTCCTCCCCCTCCACCCACCCACGCCCCCCCTTCCCCCCTCTTCCCCCCCCCGCCCCGTGCTGCAGATATTTGTCTGTCAAATATACGTCGATTGCTCTCTTTCTGACGGTTTATCTTGTCCCTGCTCTTCCTCCTCCTCCTCCTCCTTCTCCTCCTCCTCCTCCTCCTCCTCCTTCCCGCCTTCCTCCCCCGCCCTCCCCCTCCACCCCTCCTCCTCCACCTCCCCGCGTCCCCCCCCCCCCCCCCCACGGCCGCTTCTCCCCTCCCCCCCGTTCATCCCCCCCACCCCTTCCCCTCATTCCTCCCCTCGCCCCCGTTCGTCTCCCCCCTCTCCTCCCCCTCCACTCTCCCACCCCCCCCTTCCCCCCCCCCACCCCGTGCTGCAGATATTTATCTGTCAAATATACGTTCATTGCTCTCTCTCTCTGACGGTTTCTCTTTCCCCTCCTCCTCCTCCTCCTCCTCCCACGTCTTCCTTCCCCCCCCCCCCCCGCTCCTCCAGCTCCCCGCGCCCCCCCCCCCCCCCCCCGGCCGCTGCCCCCCCCCGTTCCTCACCTCCCCCCCCCCCCTTCCCCTTATTCCTCCCCTCCCCCCCCCCGTTCGTCTCCTCCCCCCCCTCCCCCTCCACCCCTCCCCGCTCCTGCCCGTTCGCGCTTGTTTCTGTGTCCTGTAAACACTCGGCGCAAACAGTCGGCAATAGACAATAAAACGAATAGAGCACAACGCCTTGTTTCTGTTGGATGTTACACCATACTCGGAGGACATGCTACAAGTAGTCTGGTTATAACAAGATATGAACTACTACAGAAGTAATTTTCAGTAAAAAGAGAGGAATATACGTCATCTATCGTTGGTTCTGGTTCCTGTTTCAGGTGTTTGCATGTATGTTTGCTTGTCCCTTCTACTATTTTTGCGTTTTTCTCTCTCCTTTTCCCTCTCTAGACGTGACTCAGGTCCGGGATCCGGGGTCCATAAGCGGACTCTTCTCCCCCCCTCCCCACTACGGTGCGCGCCTTCGTTGTTTTCGCGAGAAGACTCCAGCCCTATGTTCCCTCGTCGACTCGCATCGCATCGCGCCTACCCACGCTGCTAGGCGCTTTCGGCAGTTGATTGATCCTTTTTATTTTTTTATTTTTTGCAAATATAACCTCTAAAGTTCGACCCACGTCAAATTCGAACCCTCTAGAACTAACTCTATTGATATTAGTAGTATATTCGTAGTACTAGCATTCTACAGTAGCATTCTACGGTGGCATTCTAGTAGCGAGTCATTCCACGTTGGAGGTTGCAGTTTTTGCGCCAAAACGTCCCTGGCTGGCTAATTGAGCTCCTCATGTGAGGCTCATGTGAGGAACTACCTGTCAGTGAAGCAATTTGACGAGTATACATATAATATTTCAGGACTAAGGCATAGAATCTTGGTCAGATTGTTCAAACGAATGCCTTCGAAGTCATTTTTCGGGTGGGGTATTGAGTTCCTCATGTGAGTGGAACTCAGGGACTGATCGATCATGCTGCCACCCTACCGTGGGAGGATGGCTCTAAGCATTCGAGGATAAACACTAGACCACCGGGGTGACCGGCTTTTATGGCTCCCCGCAACAATAGCGGTGAGCAGTGACTCTTAGCTTTGATAGATGCACGCCGTGTAAAAGTATGTTTGTGGTGTAGATATGTCCGTGCTACGAATGACGTATACCTTTTTTTGGCTATTTTTCTTTCTGAATTTGACAGAACTCTCCTTAAACCAAAATCGTCGGAAAAAACGACTTTTTTTTTTTTGCGTGATTCTCGTCGTGTACCTAGCCTAGGCCATATGGGGTTTTTCATCCACGATAAAAACAGGTTTAATTTTGTCAGAATCAGTTTTTGGGAGAGGTCTTAACCCTCTTTACAGCTGGAACTCCTTTTTTGGGGACAAAATTACTTGGAATTAGTATAGGGAGGGGTTTGGGGGCTCTAAAAGGGGTCAAGCTTCCGAATTGAGGGGTACTATTGGAAAAAAACGTGGTTCGCACCTTTATCGGCAGCGTGCGTCACTGCTGTGCAACATTCAACCAACCCCTCGAGGAAGTCACCAACGTAGAACCAGGGCCACCCCTGCATCTAGCTGCATAGCAGTAGTCGCGCCCTACCGTCCGTATTGCCTTAGACTTTACCCTCACCATGTAATAGTAATAGTAATAGTCGAATCAATAAGCCAGCGCGGCCTGCTCTGACTGCTGGCTGAGTTGTTATGGTATTGTTAAGGTTATTAGTGGGGCATTAGTCCGTTTGACCACTTGCAAAAGGTTAACCGATAGCTTACCCAAACTAAGCCTTATAACACTCTCCCCCCCTGAAACGGCGGGATAGCAGGTCGGCCGGATATACGGCGGACCTGTCTATATCCAAGTCGTTTCATTTCCTGGGCATACCGGGGAGAGTATTTTTCACGTTCGACATGGGGAAAATCTGAAAAGTTTATTGTTGTGGACGGTGGGGATCGAACCCACGACCCAAAAAAACCATGGTCTGTCGACGACGCCATTTGTTAAGGACTTTAGTGGGGTATTAGTCCGTTTGACCACTTGCAAAAGGTTAACCGATAGCTTACCCAAACTAAGCCTTATAACAGTATATATATCCATGTACGTTTACTCCGTATTACAGGTATTAGTATGTATGTGTGCTATTGTTAGTCATTGCTTTTCTGCCCGCCGACGCTTGAGCACATTTTCCCCTCGCACCAACGACGCCTCTCCTGTCAGGAAATCCAGGAGGTCGCCTCCGTGCTGCTAGAGATTCACTATTATACCAGGTATCGCATACTACCGACTCTACCGGAACAGTAACTAACTACTACTCTACTTGTAGTATACTGTAGTATACGGTAGTAGTAGTAGTAGGAGGAGGAGGAGGAGGAGTTGGATGGACTCTTTTAAGTAACCCCGCGCGACAAGAAAAAACGGTATGTAAGAGACCTCAAATTATACACTCGCACCTTTTCTTCGTCCCCCTTCTGTCTGGAGGGCGCAACACACAACAATACGGGACTTCAAGTCCCTTAAAACGGGCCATTGCACTGTTGCTGTCTCCCGCTTGAAAAACGCCATATAGATTTCTATAAAACAAGCCATCATGTGCTGGGAGGGTGTAAGTGTTAAGGTACAGCCCCGAAAAGTGTCCCCGCCCAATACCCTTACATAGGGGCGTGGTAAGGGGCGCTTCCACCCCGACCCCCCCGACGCACTATGGCCCCTTAAAAGGGGTCACCTACTAAAATAGTGTATGGACTTTTGACATGTTCACGACACGCTATCTATCTATGGCCCCTTAAAAGGGGTCACCTACGTACTAAAATAGTGTATGGACTTTTGACATGTTCACGACATGCTATGGCCCCTTAAAAGGGGTCACCTACTAGTAATTAGTGTATGGACTTTGACGTGCTCATATGTACGTACAGAGTGCCTTCGCATGATGAGTAAATAGCTCTTTTGTAGTGGTAAACTGAGTATATATACATATTTTAATTATTAGTAATACGTATATATTTTGTGTTTTTGCCATTCGACAACGTGCAGGGGCAGCATGAGCTTCAACGTCAATCACTCATAAACACTCCCAGAAAGCATCATCTCAACTGAAAAAGTCAAGCGTAAAGATTGAACGTAGGAAACCTGGGATTTGTGACGCAGGAGCAACGGATGTTAATGTATTTGGAAGGCATGTTTATTAGGGGATACGTATACGAGTATGAGTGAGCGAGTCTGGTGGAGATGGCGAGCTGTCAGACGATTGGAGATGTAGATACGTACAGCAAAGAAAGGATCGACCAGCGACATACATCCAGATTCAGGAAGCATTACGTACAGTTTAAGCAAAACGGAAACTACGTACCGAGCATATTATTTTTTATAAAACGTCAAACCGAATACAAGTATCATAATTGTTTCTGGTGTGCGAATGAATACCATGTACCAGGTATATATATGCGGCGAGATTTTTTATGTCGTCTTTCTGAGCTATTAGTTGATTGGATGTGTGTGTGTGTGTTCTTCACATTAAACCGTTCTTCTACTCGTCGACATCCAGCACACCCAGTGTCCGTACTGATTCTTCACCCTAGAAAGATCAGCTCTGTGGTCACAAGCTACGACACAGAGATAATGCATCGTAATGCATTCGACAACGCAATGTCATGCCCTAGTACTGGGTACGACAGGCACAACATACATACGTCAGCAACAGAAATACATTGGAAGAGAGAAATACGAAATAAACAAAATGTAGAGCAAAGGATCAACATCGTGTAATTCCAGATTCATGAAGCATACGATACAACAACACGGAAACTACGCACCGAGCATATATATATATCGTATTTAAAACGACAAATTGAATATCATATTTAGTTCTGGATGCGAGTGAATATCATACGCGGGGAGATTTTTTTATGTCGTCTTTCTTGTCCGAAATCAGAAACCCAACCTCGCGCCCCCCCCCCCATCTCCACCGACAACGACCAGCGGGACGTAACTTGAAGGCTTGACTTTTTTGTTTTGTTTTTACGAAGACGTTTGTTTGCTTGTGGATCGTCTCCCTCGATCGCGGTTATAACCTAATAAATACAAGTATGTATGTCCTAACCCAGTCTAACCCTTTAATAACTACGAACGTCTGGTGAAGAAAAAAATAGCACGCAATATTTCCAAGTAGTTTGTCGCGCAAAACCAGGTTGCAGTTCTAATTTAATCAGGAGGATCGTACCTGGTATATGTATGTATGGATTTTAGTTGGTCCTTTCCATCTGTGTATCACCGTAAATAACTTGCCTTTCGCCCCCCCTCCTCCCCGTTCCACAATAATAGACAGACGATACACACTAGACTACTATGTTATGTTGACCTTTTACATGTATGTGTGGCCTTGAGGGACTCACAACCCCCCTCCCCCTCCGCAGACAGGTGGAAGGAATGTACACTAACATTTCAGATGGACGTCGGGGCCACTCCCTTCCCCCCCCCTCCCGCTTTCGCATGTAGTAGGAGATAGGATTATGTTAAGATACGGCCTCGAAAGGCCTGTAGGTATCCGAATTTGAGATCATTTGGATGGGTTTCGTATGATAAGGTTGGCGGTTTATATTCGGGGAAGTTAGGAATTAGATCGGAGGCACGCGCCTCCGATCTCAGAAGCTATCCCGGGCTCTGGTGGAAACGAATAAAGCTACATCTCTACGAAGGAACGAAAGTGAGTACTCCGAGGACCTGCTCAATTGGCAGACCTGCAGGGGGCACTCTGTGTCCCCCACCTATTAATTTAACAAGTGGCGTCGTCGGCAGGACTGGTAATGTCCCCTTGCGGGAGCACCAGGCCTCAGGAGCAACATGCGAGTCCGAACCTGGGGTTTCTCGCCTCGGGTCCTCCTCACTCGCTGGCGGAAACTCGTAAGAAGCCGCCCTCATTGCACCCGAAAACGAGTCCAACACCGACGGTGCCAACCCGTCGGTAGCCTCGTTCGGCATTTGGGTCTGCAATGTCCCCGTCTGGGAACACCAGTCCTCGGCTCTTTGGCCTGTAATGTCCCCTTGCGGGGGCACCAGGCCTCGGGAGCAACATGCGAGTCCGAACCTGGGGTTTCTCGCCTCGGGTCCTTCTCACTCGCTGGCGGAAACTCGTAAGAAGCCGCCCTCATTACACCCGAAAAAGAGTCCAACACCGACGGTGCCAACCCGTCGGTAGCCTCTTTGGGCATTTGGGTCTGTAATGTCCCCGTCTGGGAACACCAGTCCTCGGCTCTTTGGGCCTGTAGTGTCCCCCTCAGGAACACCAGGCCTCGGGAGCACGACGCGAGTCCGAACCCACGGTTTCTCGCGTCGTGGCCTCTTCGCTTTTTGGCGTATAATCGCAAGAAAACTGCTCTAACTGCGCCCAAGGGGGCAGGGGCTCTGAGCTGTTTCTGCTTGACGAGAGGCGCGATTCTTCCGTAAATTTACGGGAATAGCGTCCAGCTGATCAGGCTGGAGGCCGTGGAGTCACCACTGGCCCGTCGCGCAGTGTCGGATCTTCTTCCTGTGCCACTGGGGCAGACGTAGCCTGAAACACGTGGGTTAGCGTGTTAAAAGACGAAGCAGGGTCCGTAAACCCTGTGGGCGTCTTCTGGAGCGGGGCTCGGGCAAGGCAATAATATTTTTACCCGAGGAGGCTCTCTTCCGTTATGCCTCTTGGAGAAGGGAGACGAGGTAGCTAATCTTGTCGACTCCTCTTAGATCAAGATTACTGAGGCTTGCAATGTGCTTCGAAGTGCATGGTCGAATGGCATGGACAAACGATACTTTATGATAATACGACGCGGTGTACATGTCCTTCTCAGGAGGTACTTTCATCCCATAATATAATAATAACAGTATGTATGTAGTGTACATGTCCTTCGGCAGGAACCTTCGTCCTATAAAACATAATATTATTCATTATTATCGTTTCATTTCACATCTATCTCTCGCATAGATTCAGCAAGCAATGACACACGTGTCACGTATATTTTTTATCAATCAAACATTTTTCGTCGATCTCACAGCTGAAGAAGAAGTGTGTGCAGTAGTTTTTCATGTTTCAAATATATAATATAATATGTGAGTTACACAAAGCAAGGGAGCAAAACAAAGATGATTTTGGGAGAAAGTCAGTGAAACTCAACAAGCGTTTTTTGGTTGGTTGGCCAGTGCAATAATAGCATACCCCGTAGCAGCTGGGAAAAAAAACAAGCCCCATTGTGAAACTCTCTTGTGTTAAAACTGATATTAATAGGGAGGCGTAAAGGGGAAGGGGGGGGGGAGGGGGGTGGGGTGTCGAGGGCGCCCGAGGGCCCGAATCCCTGCCACTTAACCCGTCCTCCACGGCTGGTGTTGTTAAAAGGTTAGACTAACCTTTTTAATTTACCCAAACTAAGCCTTATAACACGTTGTTGCGAGTGTCTTCTTTCTTACGGACTACTATTATTTTACGTCTGGCCATGGATGCATCATAAAATCGTATGATCGCCTGCCCCTCCCCCCCCCCTCTCTCGCCCATGGAGACGTGTGTGTGGTAAGATAAATAGTGTAGCGCAAAAACAATCGCTATTCCTACGAGACCTCTAGATGGTGGCCACAGACGGCCATAATAATAATAATAGAAGAAGGAAAAATCAGACAATAATATGAGCAAACCGTTTGTATGCGCTGTATGAAAGAAACGTACTAACAAGCGCCCAAATTTTGGAGGTTTCCCTACTAGGAGGGAGGAGGAGTAGGAACGGTGCTCCGTACCGAAAGAAAGGGATGCGTGGTCAGCGGTCAAATGACTACTGAGAAGGCAAAAGCAGCTCGAATGATCCCCCCCCGCCCCCCCCCCCGGTCCCCCTGAAGTGATTTGAAGGTGCTCCACCTTGGAAGGGATGCCTCCGTCTTGGAAGGGATGCCTCCGTCTTGGAAGGGATGCCTCCGTCTTGGAATGGATGCCTCCGTCTTGGAAGGGATGCCTCCGTCTTGGAAGGGATGCCTCCGTCTTGGAAGGGATGCATGCGCGTTCAATGGGGTCAGCTTACTAATTCAAGCAACCAAATTGCAATATGACGGGTACGCCTTCCCGCCCCGCTTCCTCTCATGAGGGCTCGAAAATTGCATATTGCTAGCTTTTATTTGGACACAGGTGAAAGCCGTTCGTTGCATGCGAGATAGGGCAGAGCATTTTTCACGTTCGATATGGGGAAAGTCGTACGTAGCAGCATCCCCATCTCGCATCCAACGGCCTTCTAAACACGATAATATTGCGTTAGTAAAATAGTATACTGTAGTATACTGTATAGTCTAGTAGTAGAGCACTGTTGCAGTAGATTGTTTTTAGCAGTGCCTCTTGAGGGGTACGTACAAACAGGATGCTATTATCATAGTTGCAGCTAGCTGTTGTTGCTGTTGTTGTTGGTGGTGGTGTCGGTATTGTTTTCCAGCTATTATTAATAATAATGATTCTTCAGTTAGTTGCCGTTCGTTGGTTCAATCTGTTTGGCCGTTCATTTGTTGGTGTGGTTTTGTTTGTTTCGTTCCTGTGTTTTAGTTCCTGTTTCGTTGTCATTAACAAGCAACTTTCTTCATGAAATACCCTCCGTCCGGTTGCTATTTTGTTCCGTTTCGTTGTTCCTGTTTTCGGCCACTCACTGCTTTGTTGTTGCTTCGTTGCTATATATGATGTATATATATCCCGTGGTGTGGTGTGATGTTGTTGTTGTTGTCATTGTTGTTCTCACATTAACTCGCATAATCAAGTTCGCGGTCACAGGACAGGCTCCAGTCACTCTGGAGCTGAGGAATACCCCAGCGAAAAAACACGAACATATAGACTACATGGTGAGTTTTTTTCATGATAATATGATAGTATGAACTCAACTACTATTAATATAATAAGCACCAGGTATCAGGTAGGTAGGGTACAACAGGCACCAGAGCGTACCTCCTGGTACTTGGTACCAGGTCCAATGTAATGCCCGTAAGTATTCTCCTACTGCATCGTGTGACTGCATCATCCGGACGGAGCTATTATTGGAACATATCTTGTGACCACAGAGACTGGATGTATCACACACAGCTTGCAAAGAAAGATGAGTTTCGACAAAAAAATCTTCGATCTCACAGCTGGAGTGTATTTTCATTTTTTATGATATACCATCTGGCTATGATGAGTTAATGTGCTAAATCCAAACCACACACACAGCAAAAACCTACTGTGTATACAGCAGTGGTACAATTCGCCACTACGTTGTGCCAGATAACACTGCTTTGCTCCTAGATGCCAGATGCCAGGTACCCATACATGGCACCAGGTAGATAGTGTTAAGATACGGACTCAAATGCCTGTAATTGTCCAAATTTAGAGATCGGATGGATGGGTTACCTTACACTGGTATTATACATACAGTATTTTATAAAAATATTTCAAGGACGTCAGCCGTGAGTTCGACGAATTTCAGGTCAATACTCATCTTTGCAAGCTAGCTGCGTTGTTGGTACATGTATTTGTATTTAGTTGCTGTTTTTTTTTTTTTTTCTTTTGACCCAAGTTTTTACTGTCCAGGTCATCAACTACTCGTAAGCGGTCGAGGTGCACACTGTAGTGTATTACTTGTTGTATGTAGTTATTTTTCCCTGCAAGATTCTTGGCTCTTGAGGAGCTCTATACCCCTCCGAGGCAAAGGCTAATCTATGAGGAAGGACGATGAAGAAAGTGCAACCAACCCGATAAAAAAAATCTCATGTTTTGCATGGCCTCCTCCATCGTTAAGAATAATAAAACGAACGAAAATAATGCTAACAAAAACCAAATAATGACATTCTTAAAACCAGATATGACACATTCTTAAACCAAATGACATTCCTAAACCAAATGGCATTCTTGAACCAAACGACATTCTTGAACCAAATGACATTCTTGAAACCAGATATTGGGTTTAGGAGTACCGAAATTCAGAAAAACAAATATTGCCAAAAAACGGTATACCTCAGTATGTCTATCGTCGCAGCAGGCGTCTCCATAATGCCTTCATCGTAGACTGGTCACTCATACAAAAGCCCAGAAACGAGAACAAACTCAAGGGAAATAAATGTTTGCGATGTCTTGATTAATGGATGCATATATACGGTAAAATCCATGACGACATCTCCCTCTCCTCCTATATACTCTCTTCCGTGTCGGGGCTGTGCTGGCCGTCAAGCTATCTTGCCCCGTGAAACCCGATCGCGAGGTCTGCTGATCCCAGGCCTCGCGCAGGTCCTTTTGCGCCCCGGAGCACGACTGGCGCGTTGGCATCACACATTGGGGGCCTTCGCGCCGAAGGAGGCCAAGTTAATCAATTATTAGTAATGGCTGCATGCGGCAAACATCCATGTCATCATTAATAAAAGCCACATGCGGTAACATCACGCACGTGCCACTGGTTTCCGTAGATCCCGCACCGGCTGGCCCGAACTGTACTGTTCTGCCTACATACGGCATATAAACTGCTGTTGTTGCACAAACTCCACGCTCCTGCTGAATACGAGACGGCCTTTCTTTATCACGCCCGCCAAACTCTGCTGCATAATTTATACCAGGTACTTAGTACCAGTACAATAATAGTACAATAATAGTACAATAATAACACTATAAAAAATAGCGGCAGCAGCTGCTAACAACGAACGGACGTTAACGCATGATATTAAGCACGGCGTCTGCCTTTTCAGCGATACCCTGCTGCATTTTTTTTTTTCAACCTGCGACTCCACGTCCGCCCCCCCCCCCCCACCCGCCCCCTTTGTGCACGCGATGTTTGCCTGGTCGGTGGAAACTCGACGTGCCCCGCCAGGGCATTGTAGGTGTATGAGGCGTCTATGGACGTACGACTACGGCCATTTCATGAAATTAAAGGAGCGCACCCGGTTATGCATGAAATGAAGTGAGTACACTCCCCCTCCCCCCCGCCCCCCGGCTTTTGTATTGATGCCCTCTGGAAATAGCCGGGCGTGTGAACGAGAAAAACTGCGATTTGCTGGCTCTCTCTAGAATATTCAACAAGACGCGTGCCATGCACATGACAGACGTAGCACTTTGCGGCTAAAATATTCTCAGAGCGACGAGGGGTCCCTTACCCCCCAATCGTCGGACACATCATGGCATGGGTGTATGTACATTGTGGTGTATTTTTATTTACTGGCAATTTTTCTTGTTTGTATATATCTAGAGCTCATGGCTATGTGTTAAGGTACGGCCTTGAAAGGCCTGCAATTATCTGATTTGATAGGTAATTGTCCGTTTTCGTATGATAGGTTGGCGTTATCTATTCGGGACAGTCAGGAAATGGAGCCGAGGCATGCGCTTCGGTTCTCGGTTGCTATCCGGGGCTCTTTGGAATAATAATAAAGCTGCTTCTCTACTACGTACGGCTAAGGAAGTGAGTCCTCACCGAGGATCTGTGCAATAGGCAAGACCTGCAGGGGACTCTGTCTCCCCGCCCAACAACTTAAGAAATGGCGCCGTCGCCCCCCCCCAAAAAAACTCAAGATACGTCCATCGGGTCGCATGCACACTTTCGGTTTACCTTAAAATCAGTATTTGGATGAGGTGTGACGTGTACAGCTAGATCCTCAGGTGAGGTTGTGAGCCTCGGAAAGAAAATGGTGCACCTCTACCCCCGCAGCTTGCGTCGTAGTATTGCTTTGTTAGCAGTAAGTCATGTGCAGCACGAGCTTCAACGTCGGTGATTCATAAACATTCCCAGAAAAAACATGCATAAAAACTAATGGAAAACCACAAAAAAAAAAAGAAAAAAGCTTCGTATGCACAAAGTCTACCCTCCTTCCCTTCCGTGCCTGCTTCCGGCTTAGCATCGCTCGAATGATCCACCCCTGCCGCCCTTGCTCCACCTTTCCTTCTCGTTTCCATGTTCATATACTACTGTACCAGGTACCCTTCTACCCTTAAACCTTAAACCCTAAGACTCATCTCACGGAAGGGGCGCAGCAAATTCTAAGAATTTCCGAGCTCCTAACGCGAGGAGGTCAATGAACATCAACGTCACACACCACAAACATGACTTCGAAGGGGGCACTCGTTTGCGCAATCCCACCAACACAACCATGCGCCTCAAGCCCGTAAACCGATATACCTACCCGTACGAGTATCAGGCTCACCGGCAGGTCTTCATTTGACAACCACGCGCTACAAGTCCAAAAACAAACATGCCTATCCGTAAAAGTACCATAGACTCACCTGTAGTCTTTCACTTGAGGGGACTCAACCGGTCAACCCCTAACCGCGGGACGACTCCTAAGACGCGTCCGGGCTCCACCCCTACGCCAATCGCATCGCAGTATTAATAGTAGTATTGTTATTGTGTCGACACGTTAATACTAGTATAAATACGGTAGAGGTGCGACTAGTTCGTTTCCGAGGCTCATAACCTGATTTGAGGAGCTAGCTGAAAAAAAATGAAAGGGTAACCGGATGAATAAAGCCCATGGCCTAGGGTACACCAAAAAACAAACACGCAGTAAGGTTTCCACAACAAGGCCGCCCGGTGGTGTGCTAGAGAGGCCTATACGACCGCCTTATCGGGGAAAGCCGCCTTATTCGTTACAGTTTTTGAGCGCAGTTCCATGTTAATACTCGCGCCAAGCGATTTTAACCGCCTTATATCGGGATACCGCCTTGCTAGCCCTTACCCAGACCGCCTTGTTGGGGGATCCCTACCGCATTGCGAAAACAAGAATGGCAATCCAACACAAGTTTGGGTGAACCCCTTTAGAGCTCCAAAACCCCTCCCTATACTAAATCCAAGTGACTTTGTCGCCCGACAACGGGTTTCCAGTTGTAAAGAGTGATTTTACGATAGCCCCCCCCAAAATCAGTTATTTTGTTTAACGAACGTTTCATGGCTTCTCGACACAAGGAAGGATACAATTAAAAACAAAGTATCCATATATTTTCTTGTGTGCAAAGGTCCATCGATCATCGATGACGTCGAGGTGTCGACGGACACCGTATTTCAGGAGATACGACCGGGAGCCGGTTTTGATTCCGGCGATTTTTTTGAAGAAAATTTGGGGGGGCTACCGTAGAACGACTATAAAGGCGTTGAAGGAACCCCGTCTTTCAGATAATGCTTTTGCCCAAAACTGGTGTGCGTGCCTCTATCGTCTATCGTAGCGTTTTTTTTTGTGCGTTACGCTTTGCGGCCGAAAAGAGGCACGAGCACTTGAGCACTTCTACCCTGCGTGGGAACGAATTTTGCACCGCACGTTGTCGGAAGGCAAGTTAAAGGAGAATTCTAACTACTGCGATAGTTTATCACTTCCCTGAAGCCATAGCCGACCGGCGATGAATGGCTTTCGTATATCAGCGTAATGCTTACTTCACTGGAAGAGTTCTACCCTGTTGTTTGATGCTTGGTTTTCGGCGTAGCACGTCGTCACAGCACGCCCCCTTCAGCCGATCCTACACCTTACACGAACAACCTCTGGTCCCCCAGCTTCGATATACTATTATTGCGCTTTGCAGTGTTGCTTCATGCGGTGTTGTTGCGTGTGGCAGCTCGCAATGGCAGGCGATACGAGTATGAAATACAGTACCGGGGCTCTCGTACAAGAACCTTGAAATCGGGCTCAGGCTGACTTTCTTGTTCTGGGGCGAAACACACACACTTTCTTATGATGCACTTTCTTATTTCGGCCTTATTAGGAGATGTTTTCCTTATAGTGCACACGCAGCTTCCGCGCGCACGCTTACGACTGATTCTTACTACGATAGCCCCCCCCAAACCTACCGATTTTCTTGAACGAACGAACGAACGTTTCATGGCTGCTCGACACAAGGAAGGATACTATTTTGCGAAACAAGTATCTATATATTTTCTCGTGTGCAAAGGCCTGACGATCGACGACGTCGGGGAGGGTGTCGAGGGACACCGTGTTTCAGGAGATACGACTGGGAGCTGTTTTTGAAACCGGTGATTTCGTTTTAGAAAAGGGTGTTGGGGGGGCTACCGTAGAACGACTCTTACTTTTTTCGCCATTCCATGTACTCCGTGTGTTAGCGTATCGCCCGCCTCCACCTCAGTAAACAGCTTCTACTCCAGATCAAGGGGTCAATTTTCGCACGAACTTGGGGTTGTTGTTGTTGTTGTTTTCACATTAACTCGCGAAAATCAAGTCCGTGGTCACAGAACAGGCTCCAACCACTCTGGAGCTGAGGAATACCCTAGGGAAAAACACAAACACATCAAAGGTGGTACACGCATATTATCACAGCTGACGCGAGTCAATAGGAAAAAAAGAAACAAAGAAAAGAAAAGAAGATGAAGGATCTGAAAGAAAAGACAAGAAAGCGAAAAATCGAAAAAGGAAAGGAAAAAAAAGAAAAGACAAGAAAAGCAAGAAAAGACAAGACAAGAAGAGGAAGCAAGGAAAGGAAAAGAGAAAAAAATGTCATGCTAGCAGACCCTAGGAACTGGCTAAAGACGGCATTGGGCTCATGGAGGGTATCAAGTGCGTCATCAATGGCACTGGGGAGAGAACGCAACATGGTTAAGAAGTCAGGGCGGTCTTACGCTATCTTGTGACGGCCATTGGAAGGCACACAATTTTCAAGACGATGATGGCCAGGCACAGGCTTCAGTCTCTTGGGTATGACGCCCCCCCTCCCCCCCCTCCCCCCTCCCCCCCTCGCCCCGCCCCCCTTCCTCCCTCGCCCCCTCCCCCCTCCCCTCTCCCCCCCTCCCCCCGTCCCCCCTCCCCCCGGCCGCTTAGAGATGCCGACGGTGGATGGCGCTGCTGCAGCATTTGCGCGTCGCTCTACAGCTTTTCGTCTCTCCGTTTCATGCCAATTCCGCATGAACAACTCGGCTCCCTCCTCTACTCTTCGAAACCATCTACCGGCCTTCTGTGCAGCCTTTCGGCACCCTTCGAATTTCATTCCAAAGACAGACACATCCTCCTTCAGATGAGCCATCCAGTCCTTCCCTTACCCCCCTGAGTAGCCCTTACCCCCAACAAGCCCCCCAAACATCACCCTCTGTGGCAGACGCTCCTCCCCCATACGTGCTACGAATCCAAACAATATCCTCCGTTTGCGCACTATCGCCTCTATGCTCTCGGAAGCTCGCTTTGCAAGCGCGTCGGCGTACGATAGGGTGTGGTCGTCGCGCTTCCGTTTCCACCATCCAAGACATCGGAGGAGCATGGAGTGGTGAACCCGTCGCAGCCTGTCATAGTCATGCTTGTTCGGGCTCCACGTCATGCAACCGAAGAGCAGTGTCTCGACCACCTCAGCTTTCAGCAACCGCACCTTCAACCGTAAGCGCACACCCGGGCGGTCATAGATTTTCATCTCGTACCGCTGAAAGCACACCCAGGCCCTCTGAAGACGCTGCGTTATTTCAATGCCAAGGTCTCTGTCTGCGGTGATAGCCCCGCCCAAGTACACAAACTCGATTGTTTGTTTGTATACCTGGCCGGCTGCATTGATTGTGAACGACACCTTCCCCCCGCCTTTGGTTTGCAGGCACATAATCTCTGTTTTTGCCTCGAAGACCGTAAGCCCGAACGCCGAGCACGCAGTCACGATCACCGTCATCATCCTCTCCAGCCCTTCTGATGATCGCGATACGATGCCCGCATTGTCCGCGTACAGCATACTCCACAATCTCTGCACCTCCTCCCCTTCCTTCTCCCTCCGCCCGTCGACTTTGCCTGTGCGTGAAGCGCCTTTATTCTCGCCTTCTCCTTTCGTTGGAGCTGCACCATGCCGTCCGTGATGGCTGCATCAGCGAGGAAGCGTTTCTCGGCCACACGCAGGACCGCCGTGAAAAGAATGTCGAACAGCAGTGGCGCGGGTGTGACTAGGTGACCAGGCTGGAGAGCTTTCTTACTGTTTTCCATTTTTCAGGCTGAGTCTCTTGTGGGTTGCTTTATTATGAGCGGACCGGTGCTGCAGTCGGTATTGAATCAATGACGGGCGCATTCGAAGAATTGCGCAAACAGGCTAGGAACCACTCGTATGGAGGATGCCCCTGGTACAGTGCAGCGCTCTCAAGAAGGTAAGAAAAGCGCCTTTGACGTATAACGCGTACCGTTGAAATTGGACACGAACGTTGGCAGTTCTATACTGTCTCCCTCTGCCATCAAAAGCAATGAATGTCTTCAAACAGTATGACTTTAAAAGTTGACGACCCACCCCGTATATTATACTGGAATGAACTATTATGCACTGGTCTGCGTAACGTCTGTGCATTTTTCGAAGATAAAATGAGACGTAACCTGGGGTGTTATGCTTCGTTTTCCGCGCCGTGTCTCATAATTTGAAAATAAAAATCAGCACTAAATCCAGATATTATACAAGTTCGTAGTATGTACACAGAGTAGAGATAGGTATTTCGTGCCCGCAGTTCTCTAATTGGTCCATATTTTTTAGACTATAATTTTTCAGCTTGTATATATGGAGGTTGGTGCTATGATATTGCCCTGGGGGCCTAGCAAAGACTTAGGGTCTAGGATGCGGGCTATGAATATTAGCGTTAAAGGGTTTCACCTGGCTTTGAAGGCGTATACAAATGGAAAAAAGGGGGTACTGCGAAGTGGCATCGTGCACAGCGATTCAGTTCCATCAGTGACTATAGCGGGAATAATACAAATAATTTCTCGAAGACAAGTAAGTGAGTGATCAACGTGGAACCTTCCTAGTAGAGGGAACTGCCATAAGTTGGCCTGTGTCTATTATCAGGCCTTGCCATCTCATTATACTGGGCGTCGGCGGCAGGACATGGGGATTTGGGATCGTGGTATCGAATTTCATCATCCACCAATAATACACTCTTACGACTTTCCCGATGTCGAACTTGAAAAAAACACTCTCCCCGGTATCCCCAGGAAATGGAACCGCGTGGATATTGACACGTCCGCCCGTATGTCCAGCCGACCTGCTATTATCCCGCCGGTCCACGGGGGGAGAGAATGTTATAAGGCTCAGCTTGAGTGGGCAATTGGTCAACCTTTTTGCCAGCAGTCAAACGGAATAATGCCCTCTAAACTCCTTCTCTAGTAACCACGCGCAGCCGTTGTCTTCCGCTCTCGCCTGCGATCGACAGGCCTCTGTAGACACGGCCGTCGCCCAGATCGAAGCCCCAACATATAGCCACTGTGAAGTCCGCGTACGTAAATATCGATACAGGCAGGGCCAACCGCATCAAATATTTGCCCCCCGCGAACCCCAACCACAGGCACTCGCCTCCCAACAACTTAGGCGCTGGATAGCAAGCCCAAACGTACATCCTGAGCGCTTGCGATACGGGTTACAGCCAAGACGGCCTATAAGTAGAGACCGTGGTTTGGGTCACCGGGTTGGAACCCCCCTTTGCAAAGCTTTCAGGCGTGCTATGGCCCCTGACAAACCGTCCACTCCCCCCCTCACCGCCGTCGTAGATTATATTTTTGGCCAGGTATAGCGCGCTCTTGGCCGGGGAGATTCAGGGCCGGCGGCTTTCGGCCTGCTTCTCCAGGTGCTGAGCCGGAAATTTGACCACGGAGACGCGACGTCTGCTCTTAATGAGTTGGAGAATTTAGTATCCCAAACAGCACTCCTTACGCGGCTTACTATCGTGCTTTCCGGGTGGCAGTTTCGGGGGTGACAGGCAGCGAGCGCCCGTCGGCGCCGGAGGTGGAGCTGGTACTAGAGATAGTGCGTCTGAGTGTAGATAATCAGTTCCCGCAGCTCATGCCTAGCCTGTACCCTGGAGGGCTGGCAACTTGTCTTCTTCCGGTCGGGTCGATCGATGCTATGTGGTGAGCCTTGGGCACCCTCGCGAACAGTAAGACACCTGCCTTGAATGGCGAAAAAATGCATTCACTTCCCGTTGCTTCAATAGGGGGGCGTATTTCCGCTCCGTCGGGGCCCTCGCCTCCCGCCCTAGGCCGCGGGCAGGACCGCGTTCCATCGCAGACTTCTGCTTGAGCGATGGACTCGCAGCGCAACCCCGTTGTTATGATCGTGTCACGATATTCCTCCGACCCCTAGGTCTCATCCACGTCGCACTCGCACTGGCCGCTTGCTTATAGGGAGGAAGTTTGCACTTTTAGCGGTAGTTTGTCGACCGACGACCCTTCTCTGGGGCGGTCTCCTCTCACCAACAGCCTGCGCGGCAGCCCTTCGTGAAAACCAACTACACCGCCTAAATTGCTATGAGACGTCGCATTGTTTTCGACAGTGCAAGCGCCCTTTTACAAATGCCAGCGCGCACATGGACCCCGAGCTTGGTTAACTCGAAGACAACGGCAACGCGTACCGTCGCTGGCAGAAACACATGCTGCGCTACCGTCGGAGCCACAAAACCCGGGGACCCGGAAACAGCTCTCGCAAGGAACGCCGCCATTGGTCAGGCCGGAAGCAGGGCCAAGGCCGAACACACAACTCCGACCACAACCCGCAAGACGCGGGTTCCGGCTACCCGCAGCAAGGGTCAGACGGTGGCTGCGTACGGACAACACACCAATCGCTCTGCCACAACTGTACACCAGTCAGACCCGCCCTCGCCCGCTTCATCGAGTAACGCCCCTGCCATGCGTCTCGGTTTGTCGTATAACACGAACAACAGCCCCAACGCGCGTCAGCCTGGCACTTTCCGCGCTGGAAACTGACGCCCCGACGGCGGTACGGCACCCCCTCGCGCGTTCGCCGCCAGCATGGCCAGGGGAAAAACCGTATGTCTCACAAGATTCTCGTGTCTCGCGCTCGTCAACCGCACAGCGCCGACCAACCTCGACAGCTGCCCCTACGCCCCGAACGTTGCTCACTGCTACCGACAGCCTTTCTCGGATTTCTGATACAGCACCTGTTGCTACCGCGACGAGCTCTCATGCTCTTTTGCTGTCAGACACCGCCGAAAAATGCCGTGCTCACTGGCATTTTGCCTGTTGCGTAGACTTTAGAACTATCCGTGCCGCTTGGTTTTCACCTCGGCTGCGTCCAACCCCCGCGTCTCGTCCACGCGTGTTCCCAGATCCGCTGACAATTATTATAAAGGAACCACGACCGTGTCGGGGGCTCTCGCCCCGAGCGATCTTCTCCTTCGCGCAACACGCGCCCCGGGTTTGCCCCGCCGCGCCACTAACCCATTGCGGGGGCATCGCACCCCGCCTCGCTCCTACTCTTCCCGCTCCCGTGGTTCCGACCATATGGTGACGGATGGTTTGAAGTGCCGGAAGGTCTGTGCCGGAACCCCGAGCCCCTCTTTTCCGCTCGACTCTGCGTTCCCTTGAATGAACGGCGGACGTTCTGGCCTTTTCCCTATCGCAGAAGATTCAGTGGGCTTAGCTACCCCATCGACGCTCTCAGGCGTGGGCACAGGGCAGCAACCCCCTCCGACGGTCACGCACATCTGGTGTGTCTGCGTGCTCTCGTTCGTCTTTGCGTTTTCACGTGCACCCCCTTCGGGCTTCCACGGTGTCAGTGGAGCAGGCGCTCCCGACACAGTCCGTCGAACTCGTAGTGACTCCACAACCTCCGGTCAACGTAACCGGATAGCTTGCCCGACGGCGCGCGGATAATTCGTTCCTCTCGTCAAGAAGAAACAGCTCCGACCCCGTTGTCCCCGCTGACTTTCGTTCGATGGGAGCTGAGATACCCCCTTCAGACGAAATTTCGCCTACGTGCGATAACACCTCCCAGCCTGGGTAACCGTGGGCCCGGCCTCGATTTTCCCCACTCTCGTCATGAAGAAACGCGAGTATTCCTTGGGAAATGTCGTGTTGCTTTGGCAGCCCCCCTCCGATTTTTCGCCATGAGCACCGTCGATGTTTGTCGTCGACGACGCTTCGTATTCCTGCGCAGAGCAGTGTATGATGGCGGAAAATGCTCGCCTCTTCCACGACCACCGTGCATTGGGATTCATACTGTGCTCGTCGGATCCCCAATCGCACAAACGCACCGGCCGCAACGTTTGTGGTTTCGACCATGCCATTTGGGAGCGTGAACGCGAAAACTCCGTTGTAGCAGAGGGGCTTTTGCCAAGTTTTTTCAAAACCCGGCGATAAAATGTTACCTTTTAGGCATTCGTAGTAAAAGTTTAGCCGAAGCCAGCCCTTTTTGATACGGTGTGGACCATTGGTCTCCGGGCGGACGACCCCGACGCCCACGGCCCCCGCCTGTGACGAGGAAATAACTTGCTCGAGCAGGCTCTTTCTACCGTCGGCGACCTCCGTCCCCACATCACGGACGGGTCGCCACACTCCTGTTCTCCTCAATTCTGCACTCCGACATCGTCCGATCGGGAATTAATGAGATTAATCCCGCGTCGTTTGCCTCGCCTTCGGGTTTTGGCACGCGCTTGCCCCCGTCTTCCTTTGGAGTTTTCGACCCTTTTCTCTGACGCGCCAGTTGACCGCAGCCCTGATGTGCTGGCTGTTGCTCCTTGCGCCGCTCCCGCCCTCGCGGACACGCCCCACTCCCCGAGCACGGCCGGAGTCTCGCCAAAGGCACTATTATGCTCGATGAAGCCTCTTTTACCACCAAAATGGCCGTCCATACTGGGACCACCGCCTTCGCGGCCTTGGGTTGTGCCGCACTCTTACATACCTGCTCCCCTCAGACGTTCATCCGTCGAGACGTCGCGGCCACGCCCCCACTACCCGAGCACGGCCGGAGTCTCGTCCAAGGCACTATTATGCTCGATGACGCCTCTTTCACCACCAAAATCGCCGTCCATACAGGGACCACCGCCTCCACGGCCTTGGGTTGTGTCGCACTCTTAGATACCTACTCCCGTCAGACGTCCATCCGTCCAGACGTCTTGGAGAATTTCATTTCGGCTGGTGCGGCCACCGTTCATTGCGAGTAGGACTCTGCTTCTCGTTCCTGGGGGGGATTCGGCGAATCTGCTCCCCTGCAAACTTCGGCGAGCGTCCGCTTGAGCGTCCAACTCTTCCGGATTGGTCAGCCAACGAACTTTCTCGCCGTATGGGCCTTCGTCGCGCCCCCCTCGGCTGTGCACCACGCGGTGCTCTTGGGAAACGATAGCAGGATGCGTTACAACATGAGCTCCTTCCGCTGTTTTCTTCCCCGTCCGTCTGACCAGAGGATGTTCAGGGAGCTGACGTTATCACACCATGCCCGCACGGGTGCATCGGCTTTCGGGCCCGACCCCTTCGCCCCTGGCGGTGGATTTCGCCCCTTGTACGATGGTGCCGATAGCGTCACCTTGAGAGACGAGCCTCACCTGCTTGTCGTTAACTTGGTCCGCAGTAACGGCTCACCAGTCCTTACACGACACTATATCGTCGAAATACTGCCCCAGCCGGACCTTTTTTTTCCCAAAAAACACTCTGTCACCCCACGGCGATAGGTCCTTCCTATGGTTGGCGCGGCCGACCTTGAGCCCGGCGACCTTCTAGAAGTCGCCCACGTCTCAATTTGTTGCGCACACCCGTTGACGTTCCCCAGCGTACGGAGAGCACCCCCGCCCTCTCCCCGTCCACGGACGTGCCTGAGGTTGCGACCGTTTTGGGGCCCTCCCTCACAGCATCTGCAGTCACGGCCTCGCCCTCGCCCGCCCTGCCCAAGGGTTGGACCCCCGAACAACGTGCTTCGTTCCTGCGCGTTTGGAACCGTCTGCCGACGCATTTTCGCGACATTGCTTTCGATTCACTTAGCCCGGAGAGGACCCCTGTCGCTATCGAACAACTACGCGACGTTCTCTGTGAGTTTGCGAACGTTTGTTTCAGATCCTAACCGGACTTTAAATATTGTTCTCTGGATATTTCGAGATTTAGGTGTCGGAGGCAAGCGCACCTATCACCTCCTGACCCCATCGCACCGGTTTTTGCCAAAGAGGTGGATCCCACTCTCAATCAGTAACTCGCTGCCGGTCTGATCCACCATTCGACTTCGGCTTAGTTGAGCCCCCTGGTGGTGGTCCTCCCAAAACAATATGGCGGTTTTCGGATCACTGTTAACTAACTACAAGAAGCTCAACGACATCAGCAGACTCAGCCAGCTGCCCATCTCGCGTGTGGATCGGGTCCTGGATAAGTTGGGCATAGGACGCGTTTTCTCCCTCTTCCACCTCGCGTCACTGTACCATCAGATAACCGTGCACAAGGATACGGTTCTACACACGGCGTTTTGCCCCCCAACGGGTCTTCACGACTGGTTGGTTATGCCTCAGGGCAGCATCGCATCGCTGGATGGTTTGTCGAGGTCTTTAACAAGGTTACAAAGGGCTTGGGACAAGTTATGGCGTACAGTATCTGGACGATGTGATCGTGCTCGATTCAAACCCGTCAGCCTACACCAAGAACATTTTGTGCCCTCTTCGAGCGACTACGCAAGCACAATCTCAAGCTCTCTCCCTTGAAAGCCCGTCTCGGCGCGACTGACGCCAATTTCCTGGGTCGCCCCACCTCGCCCGCGGGCGTGCGCCCAAGCGCAGATATACTGTCGGCTTTGACTCTCATGCCCATGTCCCGCGATCTGCACTCTCTCCTGGGTGGCCTTTCTTACCAACAGAAGTTCCTGCGATATATGTCCAAACGGATTCGATCAATCACTGCTCTCCTCAAGAAGGGTCCCAAAGTTTTGTTGACGCCGATCACGGGAGCCATCGTGCGTGACATGTTCGCGGAGCTCGCCGCTCCACCGGCCCTGGTCTTGCTGGACTGGGACGCCGTGAAGGACGGCTCCCGCCCTTTTCGGGTGTACTGCGACGCCAGCATCGATGGGTTTGCCACTACGCTTGAGCAGGAACAGCCCAACGGCTCCGTGATGCCCATCGCCTTTGTTAACCGCGCTACCGTCGACTCGGAAAGACATTGGGCTCCGCTCGATTTGGAAGCAGGTAGCGTTATTTGGGCAATCAAGCGCCTTCGAGACTACCTTTGGGGCACGATTTTTGTTTTTTCGGATGGTATGGCCGTGGAAAATATCGGATACGGTGGGGACCGCAACAGGAGAATCTAGCGGTGGCTCGAGTATCTCACCGCATTCGACTACACACTCGAGTATAAACAGGGCCGCGCCAACGGTAATGCCGGCTTCCCCTTACGCCTGCCACAGCCGGCGACTGAGCACGACCGCAGTGGTTCTAGTCGCCTCATCCCTGTAGATGATGAATCCATATAACTCGTCAGTGCTTGCGGCCTGCACCACCCCCTTTACACCGGTCCCCGGCATTGGCTTGGGCGGGCTGATGCCCCGGCCCGATCGCGCCGTTTTGGGTGGGCTCTCCTTGACCTTCTAAGATTTTGGCGATTTCGCGCACACGGGCCAGGTATGAGGATTGGCTACCTTTCTGCTCCTACCGGGACGTTCGTCACACGTGTTTCTGCTTCCGTCTATATCGGTGATGACCGCCTCGGCCGCGCGCCGTTTTCGGCTGCCACCGACGCCACCTTGACTCCGATTTTCGCGGTGCCTTTCGGGGCTAATCCGCCATAATTTCCACCGCCGGCCCCTACCCCCCCTTCGGAGGCTTCAGTGGTCCTGCCAGCCTCGGGCCGCATCTCCACTCGGAAATGCCGAAGAACAGCCGCTGCCGCCGGCGCCGCGCAGCCTGCAGTTGGATATGGTTTCGGACCCACCGAAGAAAAGCGTCTTCCTTCTTTTCGGATCGACCCTCCGCCGAGCGTTCCGCGCCCTCGACCGCCTATGTGCTCGATCGCGGATCATGCAAGCCTGCCGTCTGACTGCTCCCTGCCATCTCGGCGCGGTACGTACGTTTCGCATGCTCGAACGTTCATGTTGGTGGCTAGGAATGAGCATTTGCACCCGCTCGTGGCTGCACCATTGCCTGAGGTACCAAGCGCAGAATACACCGCGATTGACGGTTCTTTGGCCCGTCATTTCGATTCTCCTCCCTCCGCGACCAGGCACTGCGGCCAGCGTGGACTATGTTTTGGTCACTGCCGGTCACTGTTGGTGGATAGGAATGAGCATTTGCACCCGCTCGTGGCTGCACCATTGCCTGAGGTACCAAGCGCAGAATACACCGCAATGTTCTTTGGTCCGTCATCTCGATTCTCCTCCCTCCACGACCAGGCACTGCGGCCAGCGTGGACTATGTTTTGGTCACTGCCGGTCACTGTTGGTGGATAGGAATGAGCATTTGCACCCGCTCGTGGCTGCACCATTGCCTGAGGTACCAAGCGCAGAATATACCGCAACGTTCTTTGGTCCGTCATCTCGATTCTCCTCCCTCCGCGACCAGGCACTGCGGCCAGCGTGGACTATGTTTTGGTCACTGCCGGTCACGCGCCGGGGTAACGCCTACATCTTGATTTTCACCGGTCGTTTTAGCCGCCGCGCGGAGATGTACGCTGTCACCGCCGCTAAATTTACAGCTGAGGGTACGGCCAACGTCCTGATCAACTGGTACATTGCCCTTTGGGGGTGGCCACGTAGCATCCTCTCGGACAACGGCCTCCAAGCTTCCGCACGTTGTCTACGAACTTCGTGGTGTTGGAGAAAAAAATGCCCCCAGCTCCTACCACCCGAGCGGTAACGGTGGTGCGGAGTGTATCAACCACACAATGGCCCAAATGCTGGCTATGGTCGTCAACGAGCGCCAAGACGATTGGGGTGCACAACTAGACCTCACGTTGAATTAGCCTTCAACAATTCGGTCAGCGCCGCCACTGGTCGGGCCTCCAACGAGGTTCATATGGGCAGCTTCCCGCGTCTCCCTCATACTATTTTCGATCGCTCCGGGGTCGCCGACCATTAGAGCCTAGCCCACGACCACCTCGTATATCGCGGCCTGGCATCGGAACGCCAATAACCCGCCAACGATATTGTTCGCGAAGTGAATGATTCAGGCAGTTTCTCGTGTGGAACAGCAAAACCCAGCCCTTTCGGACCCTTTGCGTCAGGTCCCCAACTTTATTTGTGGGTAATTGGGTTTGGCTTTGTAATACGGCCTCCACTATCCGCCAAGGCGCAAAGACCGGCACGGATGCCAAGGTTCTCAAGACCAAATTCGCGCTAAATTGGACGGGCCCCTACAAGATCCTTGCCGTCGGCACCCGCCCCTTTAGCGACACACCGGACGGTTCCTCCCTCGGGGATAAATTCCTCCTTTTGTATCTCCGCGCGCGTGTTCCTGGCGCAGATGCGCACCGCCGCGTCTCCGTCGAGCGCTTCAAGAGCCCTGCGCCAACCCCCACGACCGCGGCGACATGCCTAAGTATCTTCCGGATGGGTTGACGCAGTACGTGCTCAACAATTTCACGAAGCAACCCCCCCCATATCACGTGACCCAAGACGACGTGTCGACGCCCCTCCAGCGGCTAGAGGTGGAAAGGATGAGCGGCATGGCCATCAATCGGTCCACGGTAGGGGTGGGGTAATCGCAGTGATGTGATGTGCGAGACGCATTGGACTGGGCTCTCCCGCCCGTCGTGGGAACGGGAGATGGACCTCCAGCTCTCACGCCAGCAGATCTTGCTCTTTTACTAGGCTGGCACTCCAAACCAACACCGCCAAACCAACCGCTTGTATCGTCAGATGCGCATTGGAGTTGCACAACGGGAGCTTTCCCGTGCGAACGACGAACGTTTCTTGGCACCTGGCTACGGCTGCGTGCCGCGCGCTGACTGGTTACGCCACCGCCGCACTACGGTTCTCCCCAACGGGGCCCATTTTTCGTACAAAGCCGACCACGGTTTGTGATTGTTAGGGAAAATCAGCGCTCTTGCGATCACCGACGGGGAATATATGGTGCGTTTTCAGGACGACCCGGGACCGATCAAGCTTCCGCTCTCTCCGACTCGCTACACGACCTCGACAGGGGGGGTTCAAGGATTCTGGTGCCTTCAGCTTCGTCGGGGTAGATCCGTTGCGTGTGGGATTCAAAAGTAGCGCACATTCGTCTCGAGGCGCGGACGTGGCTAGTTGACGTTGTTCATGCCCCCACCGCGCTCTAATATGTGAAACTTGCTTCCCAGGGTTTTGGTTCCGATTCTTCGGGGATTTGTTGTTTTTTCTGGGCGTTTGACTGAACTTATGGGGGGGAGGGGGTCCCATTATTTCTCTCCGCTCGGTTTCGACGCTGTCTCCGCAGGGTTACCTACGACGTCCATCCCGCGCATGATCAGAGTTTTGTACGTAGCCTGCCCTGGTACGCTTTCACGGCCGCTCGGGGTTTTTGCTGGCGAGGTTTTCGACAATCCCGCGTTTGACCCCAGCGCTTTCGCATTTATAGTTTTATTTTTCGGTAGTTCCCCGTTTTATTTTTTCTGTTTCCGGTGTTCCCATTCCCCGCGTTAATCTGGGGAAAGCGATAGCTTTCGCGTCTGTCGATTCCGCCACTACCGCTGAGTTTTCTGTAGTCCGTTTCCCGTTCCGTTCTCCGTTTTCAGTTGTTCTGCTTTAGCCTTTTTCCTGGGCCTTGATAGCCTCGCACGGTAGAGGTGTGGAAATGAGTTTTTAAGAGTCACATCTTCGAGTCATGTTCTACACCGTAGAACCGGCTCTTCCCCGAACCTTCCATACTTCTGCATGTACAGCTAATCGGGGTGGGCTAGAGTTACGGTGTTTCCCTTGGGGGAACAGCGAAGGCTTATGATCTAGGGTGTGGGATATAAAAGGCTTTCGCATGCCTTCGAAGGCGTGTGTGTATAGAAAACGGGGATACTACGAACAGGCATGTCAGACAGCGATTCTGTTCCATCCGTGACTAGCGAGAATGACACAAAGAGCTCCTCTAAGACAAGTGAGTGATCAGCGTGGAACCTGTCTACCTAGTACATAGACCTGCAAGAAAATGGCCTGTGCCTGTTATCAGTCCTTGCCATCTCATTATATTAGAGTGAAGGTGCGACTTGGGACGACGGAAAGATTTGAAGAAATACACATTGAGTGCTCGTCGTTCAAAAACATGAGTTATTGGGCCATCCTGTAGTCTCATATTCTCGACATACCGTACGCGGCCGCAGCACTTAATAAGAACTTGCAAGTTGAGAATTCCAGGCTCCAGCCTCGAGCTTTAGACGAAATGAGAACATGGCCTGTTTTGTTCTTCATAGTCCAGAACACATTCTGCCTTACATACTAAAAATATTCTAGTCTGCCCAGGAAAAAAAAGAGATTATATTTAACTGGTGTCGCATACTGTAACTTCGGTATATGGTAAAGTTATTGCAAGTCACTTCCGACAGGACGTCGGATGATCCTCGCTCTTCCCTCCCAATTACGTAAAACCCATGGGCAGTGGGAAGTGCGAAACTGGAAACGGAAGAATATTTCACGGTTTTGTCTGCTTTTCATGAGATATAAGTACGCGAGTGCGAGTCGCGTATACGTACCGGGCGTTTTCACACAAATACCTGGCGCAATGTACCAATGGCATTTGCACTAAAATAGCAGAACTTTGATTCATTTTGGTTGCGGAATGATGTCTCTTGCCAACGCACCCTGTGTTGCCTGTGCTGAGTTCTATTATAAAAATTAAAAAAAAAAGCTCTCAAGCTGCGAGATCGAAAATCTTGTCGAAACTCATCTTTGCAAGCTGTGTGTGAGTTATATATATAAAGAAAAACTCTCAAGCTGTGAGATCGAAGATTTTGTCGAAACTCATCTTTGAGGGCTGTGTGTGATACTCCGATCGCGCGTATTACTGGGTGTGTGTCCTCATTAAGGATATAGGTCGGCGACTCCCCTTAGGCACATATTATACGTCCAATGTTAAATCCGGAGTGGCCACAGCGTGAGAGCCCCTCCGTCTCCAAATGCCCTCCGTCTCCAAGTGCAGTTCTGTCCTTTACTCCCCTTTTAGCACTCTCGTGTCTTTTGCGACGAAATTATTTGGAGTTAGTGTGGGGTGTCCGTTGCTGTAGAAAAAGAGTTGACCACTCCGCTCCGACGGCAATAACAGCCCCACACTAATCCCGAGCAATTTTTCATCTCCAAAACGTGGGTAGAACTCTAGAAGGGTTAACGAGCCCCCCTCTCACTTTCACCTCTTGCGTCGGGTGCAGCACTCAGTACATTCACCGACGACGTTCGGTACTGTCCTTACTCGCGGCAAGCGTTACACTTCCCGCACGTTATCCTTATCGGCGTTGACCGAAGAATCTTCGAGAGGCAAAACGATGTCGGTATTTTTTCTTTTTTCCTTTTTTTTCGCACACTTCTACTTTCCAGCTTCTGGACAAGCGGTGGTCACAGGTGTCGTCCCCTTCCCCCCCGGTTCTTGCGTTCAACTTTTATCGCGCATGGGGTTCAGCACTCCCACTGCTCGTCGATTTTTCATCGAATGTTGCAAACTCACGCTCTCGCGCTTTCCGCAAGTCAACTTGAGCACAAGAAAACGTCCCAACGAATTTATACGAGTATGCGCTCGGCGGGGCTCGAACTCACGAAACTGACCTATACCAGGCTCGAGGATAACCTGATACGCCACCGGGGCGACCGGTATGGATACCGCCGTCTTCGTAGGCACCACAGGTAGAGGACAGACCAGGCAGTAATGCTGCTAGCTTGTGTCGAAAATTTTGCGTCGAAAAGCACCGAAAAAATCGTCAGAACCGATAATCAGACTGGAGAATATTGCCGACATGATGCGGGATAACCTGGACGACCGGACCGGAAGAATCTGCCCCGCTACGTCTAACGACAGGGCAACACCCTGGAAAGTCCTGGGTGTTGATTCATTTATCTAACAAAGAGCAATCACAACACCAGAGGAAACAATTGTGAAAGGAGACCAAAAAAGGCGCCTGTTAAAAACCACAGGCCCACAAGAAAATGCCCATGGTAGCGCCTGAAAGGTCCTGAACTAGGGCACGCATACTGTAAGTACGCCAGGAAAACACAGCATAGTGCCCTGCAACCTGTTACCCGAGCATGGATGCAGAGCAACAGGCATGGCAACGGCACCGCCAAGCGATTATGCCTCTCGGCGGGAAGCCGTTTTTAGACTTTTCTTGTGTGTTGGCGCGTCCGAGCTATCTGGGGGACTCGATAGATCCCCCCCAGGGTGTACTGCTGCCGCACCGTTCGTATCCTTGCGACGACACCTCTCAGAAGCCATCCATCCGTGGAATTGGGGACGTCTCATGCTTTGGCGACTCCAGTTTTTGGCGACGATTTTGGTTATCGCTCCGTACAACCTAGACGAGGTCCTGTAGAAACCCCCTCTACCCCTTATTATGTCGTCAAGAATATCCAGGACTTTGGCGTGGCTGTCTCCTCAATATTTTTCGTTCCGTCGTTGTTTTTCACAGCCACCGTCGCCACACGTCCGTCACCTCCACTCCCCCCTGCTGCAGTCAAGCCGTTGTGTTCAGCGTTTGACCCCACTGAAAAATACTCCACCGAGCAGAGGGCGCAACAATTTCTGCAGCTCTCTTCATTTTTTTGTCACAACAATGACCGCCCGTCGGTGTTTGATGTCGTCAACGCTCCTTACCGCCGCACTCGGGAGAATCTGATGGGCTGCGAAAGCTCGGCGAGCGTTTACGTTTCAACCATCGCGATGGTTGCGGTGAACTATAGTGGTTGTGGTGGTCTCCATATGGTGCCGGCATGTGGCAGTTAACAATATTGGTTTATGCCTGTACACAAGTCTGATGTATGATGTGTGTGACTGCATCGAATCTACGGAGATCGTAGAGTAGAACCATCGATATGATTGGCGGTCCCAATCTTCGACGTGCACACAGGTTCATCCACCAAACAATATCGGCAGCATACGGGACACCGGCATTTCTGTGTATACACTACTGATACCGGTACCACTCAAGGATAGGGGATTCCAGTCGTGCCAAGCGATTTTACTGGCGTTGTACCGGCAATAGGCGTTATGCAACCGGTGTTTTATAGGGGGGCGCCGACTATATGAACTAGTATAGGATAGGGGGTTCCAGTCGTGCCAAGCGGTTTTGCTGGCGTTGTATCGGCAACAGGCGTTATTCAACCGGTATTATAGGGGGGCGCCCACTATATGGGTCTCTTCCTGACCCGCAATCACATGAATAGTCGAGGCCGAAGTGTCCTGAACTTCGACGAAGCCTTTGAAAACCCGAACGAGAGAAGGCTGCGCTTGCTATTACTAGCACGTACGCGACAACAAGTCACAGCCCAGCAACCACAGTACATAGGCCTGGAGCACCGCCGGCTAATATCTGGCTGAAGCCAATCCTTTTCACGTAGCGTGCGCGGATGTAGGTTATCGGACGGAAAAATCCAAGGCTCACAACTTCGATCGTCGGTGGCACGGACACAACGGATTGCTCCAAATCCTTTCGACCGTGCACGGCAGCCTTCGCGCTGACCAGGTCGGATTGGCCCGCACGTCCTCGGTCTGTCCCTCTAATGTGTTTCACGTTACCAAACTCGCGAGGCGGGTCTAATTAAATCAACCCTGATCCACCGCTACGTTTTGCGGCCCAAGACGGCTATTACCCAGATCCTCGTGCGGGGTTTGTGGTCTGTTTGTCTAGCACACCGGCCGACTTTCGATTCGACGTTCTCAAGGTTTTCCCGATCACCGACACCCCTGTGTAACCGCTTGCGTTCTCCGAGCGTGAGCCTCGCCCTGTTGGAGGTACAATTGCCCTCGTTGGCGTCCCCTTCATCGCACGAAAACTATCGTCCACAGCTGAACGACTCGTACTGCCGCGCCATGTGGTTGCGTTGCGGCAATTTGGTGGCTGGTTCCCCACAGTATATATGTATATATATATTATTTAATTTGCCTTCCGATAATGTGTAGGTTATAGTGCACAACGCCTGGCATAGAACTAGCGCTCGGATTACATTCTAACCCCTTTGGGACTTGAGACGAAAAAAATTACACCAAAAAACTGCTGATTACGGCATCGGCCACATGAAGCAATCCGACCTGCTGGTGGTGGTGGTGTAGGAGGTGTGTTGACCAACTGCAACGCAGGAAGCTGTGCGGCAAGCGTGGGGCACGAAGATACTCGGATTGCCTCAAGCTTTTCGTAGACTCTTGATTAGATCGCGCTCCCCGCTTTTTTTGTTTTGTATGAATGGGTCTCCTAAGGCTTTAACAGGCGGAAGTAGGGAGGGTGACATATATAGGGACGAGGGGGGGGTGGCATTTAATTAATTCAAACTATTTCAAGACATTAAATAGTTTCCAACTTGGAAGGAGGCGATAGATATATCAATAGGGGGAGGGGTGAAATTTCATTAATTAATAATTATAAAACAAGACATTAATTATCCTTTTATGTTGGAGGGACCGCTACGGTTTAGTGTGGAAGATTCGACCCAACACCCCTGCCCTTGACAGCGCACGTTTTCCATTTCTTGACGTGTTTCCTGATCTTTGGCGCTGACACCAAGTTCTAACTATTAATATATATAGCACTTTGTATTAGGCATCGGCATTGTATTACTGCAAACACCCCCCCACCCCCTCTAAACTGACCACCCCCCCCCCCCCCCCTAAAGTGTGAAAGTGGCCACACCAGGAAACAACGTAACTCATTGGCGCTGTCATCCATAACCAAGAAAGTAGGCACAAGGTGCCGAAGTCCGCCTTACGAGCGGTTCTTGGAAGGATGCAGCTCGCCCTTCAAGCGACTCGCCAAACACCTCAGGGGGCTTCGCGCTTGGTGCAAGCAATGTCTACCTGGTTTGTGAAACCCGACGTGCTCCGTCCCGGCATAGTAGGGATGCCAGGGTCTATGGCCATACGACTACGGCCATGCACAGACTGAGAACACCCCCGCCCCCCCCGCGCCCTTCTTTTCAACCCCCCGCCCCCCCCCCTCCCCTTAACCCCCCCCCCCCCCCGATCGACACATTTACAACCCTACGATACAACACCCCATATTTAACTAATTCATGCTAATTGAAGACATTCGTTATGTTCCACCGTCGAGTCAAAACACATCATCCCTCTGACCCAATCCCTTGCCCACAGTAACGAATCAAACACATCAAACACAGAGGGTCGGGCTCTGTACTGTCGGTCGGCGTCGCCACCGCTGTGTGCGCGCAGACGTTACCCCTCTGCTCCCGGGGAGGGTTAGGTAGACATATCCCACATACAGAAGTTTCAGAGAAGGTTCACAAAACCTAAAGAATGCGGTTCTTCTGCAACGACACGCCGAAGGTCTTCTCTCATTATGGGGGTTTGACCCCCGCCCCCCCCGCCCCCCACCCCCCCCCAAGGGTATGCGACACGCTGTGCTGTTAGGTCGAGGCAGTTCCATGCGCGTTTGGTACTCATTCGTACCGACATTTTCCTCCAGGCCGTCTCATCGGCGATCATCAGGTACCATTGAGATGTGTTCATGCCATGCTGGGGGGTACCTTTTCTCTGTTTTTGCATTCTGTCGCACGAACGTGGACCGTTTAACGTAAGCATTGGATTGAATGAGGCCTCATGCGCCGGCAGGAAGGTCTCGTCTGGTATTTGCCCCCGCGCTAAGCCAAGAAATGCATTAAGACGCGGCGCGTCGCGAACTGAACGTTGCACGCGAATTCTATATGGGGGAAATAATAGTCCGTTAGCGATTATAGGTGCCATTGGCATCACGGCGTGGATAAAGCGTTCGGCTTCACCGCTGCCATCCTGGTGGGAATAAGTCGTACGACTGGAGCAACTTGTTTAGCGCCCAGCAACCGATACAAGCGGGCAAAGTTCGAGCACTAACTCTACTGCCGTCCGAAAAAGGAATCGCGGGACAGCCTCACCATGGGATGCACCTCAAGCAGGACACACACTTTGGCAGTGCCACCGTTCGTATCGGTCGGTGCAAGTATATCGTAATCACATCATAGCGTTCGTGTCTCAGCGACGACTGAAAATATCTACGAGAACCACCTAAGGCACTATGGGTAATTTCCGCGAGAAGTGGCCACCAAAGGGCCACTATAACCCATGCCTGCTTCGTACAGCGCCGGGAGCGAGGGTTGTTGTAGTGTGAACCAACATTAGTCTGTCGGTGATTTAGTGCTGTCCTGCGAACCCAACACGTCAAACAGCGGGGCAGCTACGAATCGACCGAGGTGCCCATACCGATCCACCGGCAAAACATATAAACGCCCCGGGGACAAAAGGCGGGGACATAACGCCTATAGTGACGGTACGTTTGCACAAAGCATCGTCACATAGTCAAAAGGCAAACTGATAGGGACACCCAAGAGCCGCACTGCTGTGCGTCCGCCGGTGAAACCAAGGCCAGACGAAGGGGGGGGCGGGGGGGGGGAGTCTGTTTGCGCACCAAGAATATGTTTCCATGATCCGAAATTCGAAAGAAACCTACGTACCCGTTGAATCACATCAGTCGTACTCGGGCGTTTAGTTGCTGGAGTACAATCCAGAAACGCGAGCGTCACGACGCCGGGGGGGGGGAAGCGGGGACGGCAGTTAATGCGCGAAAAATCTACAAAGAGGGCCGTGCTTCCTCCGGGCTCAATATGCATTTGTTCAAAGTTCGATGCAATTCAGGGTGGAGGGAGGGGACATAGACAACGAGCCCATCGTACCGCTGGCGAGTCAATGAGACGATGGTTGACGATAATCGAGCCAACTGTGTCCACCAGAATGGCGAGGATGAAAACCCGCTACCATCTGAACCCATGGCCTTACCATCCGGTCCGATAAAACGCAGGCGCACGGACAGCTGGTGTCATGCTTGGCAGGCGGAGGATACTTCGGGTGAGCGGGCCATTGCCGCAAGGTTGATGATTCCGTTGCAGAAGGGGGCACCGTGTAGCGCCGCCAGTAAAGCCGGAACTGACAGCGGCACGTCGGGTACTCGAGGTGCCGGGCACAGAAGACTAATGCTCCTAGAGATTTTAAACGCAAGAGAGTTATTGATATATTTCCGAACGGGCTAGTCAACGATGGCGGCGATGACGGGCAGCAGCGACACCACCAAGGTTGTCATGTTTAGTACGATGGAGTGAGAAATTCGATCAGCAAAATATGTTTTTTGTCCGAGGACAGGGGGGTTGTCATGCCTCGCTCAAGATTTATGTCGACGAAACTCTTAAAGAAAGTGTGGTAAGTTATGGCAACGGCACCTATGGACGTCGGAAGTTCGGGTTCATGTGCACTTTCAAGTCAATGCCGGCCGTGTTAGCGTTATCGGTAAGACGGCCACTAACAGACTGAATAAGGTACAGGGAAAGGCTTTGACGAGGCGGAGCTAAATAAGTGGGGCCGGTACGATCCTGTTCAACCTTCGGTTGGGGTGGCCGGAAAACAAAATCCATCAACGTTTCCTTGGCGGTTACTTGGAAAGTTACTCGTATCGACAGCGAAGATCCAACCAACGTGGCACGCTCATGTTACGTCGACCAGCCTTCCGATGCCTTCCAAAGCCTTGTGTTCGATTGAGTCGCTGAGTCGCCATGCTCCGCATGCCGTATATACTCACAGTACGACTCGGAGGCACAGCGTGCATCATGCATCCCTATTCCGGTACTAGACATCCCATTTCCCATAGAACTCCCGACCTTCCTTCGCGTACCTGTATCTTGCTACAAACATCAATAAACCCCATGTGATCGTAAAGCACGAAAACGTTGGGGGGGTATAAGTACCCACGAACGCGCTTGGTGCCCGAAACGATGCTACCCGATTCAAGATCTAGAGGCATCCAACTCCGCTCGAACTCTAATGTTGCACGGCCATCGCACACGAGAGGCGGAAGCGAAAAACAGTCGCTCGCACGATCCTTGCCCCAGAGTATCACCGAAACCGCCGACGTTAGCATCACAATGCACATAGATCAGCCAAGAGCCGTCTGCAAAGACAGCTTTATTATCAGGAGAGTGACAGGAAGTTCGAACGTGACAGCTCACGCTTCAATTGGTGGCAGACGACGGTCTTCGGATCCCCCTATTTTTAAAAGACAGAATCGAGAGTGGAACACGTTGAAGTATGGTGGAAAAAATTGTACAACCGATTGTGTGGCGGGGGTAAGGCGAATGTGACGCCTTGCTTGATACAACATGAAGTGGGTCGATCTTTCTTGGCCATGCCAGGTGTGAAATTTCTGGGCTAGGCTAGAATCTAAGGAGGGAGCGCCAGTGCCTGATGGGTCTCGAACCGTCGGCATTCATGTTCTAGCGGCAGCAGCGTTCAGACTGCTTGTGGGGTAAGAAAGATAGTACCACTAAGAACCTCTATCTGAGTAGCTCCAATCTAACCGGTCGCCCCGGTGGCGTATCAGGTTATCCTCGAGCCTGGTATAGGTCAGTTTCGTGAGTTCGAGCCCCGCCGAGTGCATACTCGTATAAATTCGTTGGGACTTTTTCTTGTGGACAAATTGACTTGCGGAAAGCGCGAGAGCGTGAGTCAGCAACATTCGATGAACAATCGACGAGCAGTGGAATTGCTGAGCCCTATGCGCGATAAAAATTGAAGGCAAGAACCGGGGAGGAGAAGGGATGACACCTGTGACCACGGCTTGTCCAGAAGCTGGAAAGTGAAAGTGTGCTAAAAAAAAAAAAAAAAAAAAAAAAATCTACGCCGTTGAAAGCCATAGCTTGAGATTGTACAATCGAAACCTGTCTAACAAGCTTCGAATATTGGCGACATGGTTCAAGCGACCGCAATCAAAAACAACACAGGATCAAGACTACGGTGTTGTAGCGCACAAATTGACTTGCGGAAAGCGCGAGAGCGTGAGTTAGCAACACTCAATGAAAAAATCGACGAGCAGTGGGATTGCTGAACCCTATGCGCGATAAAAAATGAAGGCAAGAACCGGGGGGGAGAAGGGACGACACCTGTGAATCCACGGCTTGTCCAGAAGCTGGAAAGGAGATGTGTGTGTGTGAAAAAAGAAAAAGAAAAAAGTATCATACCCCCATTTTCGCCACCAGATTGGAGCGACTCAAACGAGCGACTCAAACGAGCGACTCAAACGAGCGACTGAAACGAACGACTGAAACGAGCGACTGAATACCTCACGGACAAAAGACATGAGGCGATTTGTTTTCGCCGCGTAGCTTACCGTTCCATCGCGAACTCATGCCGCATATATACAAAAAAAAAACACTGCGAAAGCTTATCGCCGCAAAGAAACCGGGGGGGTCACTCTCGCGAATGACCCCCAGCCACTGCAACCCCTCCTCCCATGAAGTGACCCTCCGCACCGTAGCCTGGGGTGCAGTTAAGATAGGCAACTACACGATACTCGTATAATAATTATTTTGGAACCCTCGCTGACGACGGGAGTGAAGTAACTTGATGCAGTGCTGCCGCGCCTTGGGCGTGGCAAGTCTTTTCAGAAAGCTGCACGGGCGTGCGTAAAGCCGAGGGTAGAATCGTGTTCCCATAGCATCATGGTTTTGGCGGAAATATTACATACATTGTTTTAGAAAAGCGTAAACACCGTCACCCAAGGGGTAGAGCAACTCGTCGGCACGACAGGCATGGGGAGCTGTTCCAGTAGAACGGACGCTGTTGGGTCATTGTAGTTGGCGACATGCTGTTGCTCTCCTTGGGACTCGCCACAGACCCTCTCGGATACAACGAGATGGAATGCTGCGCCAGGTATGTAGCCTGACCCTAAATCGTGTAAACCGCCATGGTGACGATGGGTTGTAAAGGACACGGCTCTATGCGGCCGGCAGGGCATCTGTCTGAACAGAAAATTCGAACGAAAACAACGAACAGGTTCCAGAGTTGTTTTTGCAAATCGAGTGGTCGTGGGTATCGTCACATGGGGTCTCGCCGAGGTCGTCCTTTACAGACGGGGGTCAAACGCATTCGTGAAGATAAAAAAAGAATAGCATGCAATCGAAATGGCAGCGAATATCACGCGCGGATACACAAAACTACGTTTTGCGTCTCCAAACGCGCTTTTGCTAGCAACGCCACAAGGGGGAGAGGGAAAAAAGAGGGATTGCAGCGTTCGGTAACAAAGGTGAACCGTCACTCACAGGTCAAACAGACGGTGGCCCATGTGCCTGCTCCGTCGAGACCGCGGGGTTCGCAACGTTGGCCGGGATACGACCGACCATGGCCACGAGTACGCGCACCAAAAGGCGGAGGCAACACCAACAACACATCATGGGGCACCTTAAAACCCTGCCGTACCCAGTCAAAGGATGCACTGAATATCATGAGAGGGTTTAGGAGAGGTAAATGCGCCGTCACGTTCAAGAACGCAGGGTGCTTGATTCTTTACAACACGCGACAACCAACAAACTGATGGGTCGTGTGAAAGTGACGCACTACGATTAATAGTCTGGTCTTAAAATACAAGAGACCTTTGACACGCCACGAAAACTCCTACCTGGTATTAATAAACTCCTCCATATTTATTATCAGGCTAGTACACCATTTGAGTGCTGGACAAGAGGGGCGCGCCGGACATTAGATAAGCCTAGACTATGGTATACAGTTCGCCGGGGAAAAAGCTTTAAGCAAAGCTGAAGCGCGTGGTTGGAAAGGGGCGAGGACATGCAAAAAAACAGAAAAGGGTAAATGAGCTGTAGATTTCGTGCGTGGCTTTCCCTTTTTTGGATTTCCTTGGTTTTCTCCCGATTCCTCCCTCTATAGTGCGGTGGTAACGGTAGCGGTTGCAGTTTTTGAGCCAAAAACAGTACCAGGGATACCTTAACGGTTAAGCTCCTCACGCGAGGAGCTACCGGTTATTCTGATGCGTTCGCGATTGTGTGCTGGTATGTTTTAGGACTAGCGCATATAATCGGTGTTTGCATTGCGCTAGCGAATGACTTTTGTGTAGTCATCTTACGGGTGAATAGTTGAGCTCCTCAGAGACTTCCGACGCAGTCGTACCGTGGGATGACTCTTGTTGATTGTACGCTTGCATATGATACGGAGATGATGGCGGTTGAGTATAGTAGGGGTTTCCAACGATAGGTTGGCTACATGGTAGCGGGATATCGGGATGATGGAATATGTCCCGGGCTGTTTAGCCGTCACTTCTTCTTCTTCTACCGATTGCTCTTCTTCTCTTCACGTTGCGCGTCGGCATGGAGCCGTGATAATATTATGTGCTCATGATACATTTATCTTCCTCCTGCTGACCCACCACCCCACGGCCGATTGTGCAATGAGTAAGCCACCTACGGAACGTAGGGGGGATGATCAAACACTCTTCCTCTTCCTGGGAATTTTTATGAGCAGTCAACGTTGAATTTCGTACTGCAACATTGTCCGGTGGCAACAAAAAACAACAAAAAATCAGTCGATGATTATTCGGCGGCCCTCGTGGCAACTTTGGTGTTGGTCGCGGCGACTGAAGCGACCAGCAAAGAGGAATCTATACGCACAACGGCACGGTGTAGTCGGTAGCGGGCAAAAGCACTTTGTCGCTTGTAGGGACACCGATACCACATGTGCGAGTTATGGGGAAAGGGCCGATCAGAGGGTCGTTTGACTATCTAAATGTTTTTCTCGCTTGGCGCTTGAAACAGTGGTGGAGCCATCAAAGGGTGGATAAATCTACACCGACCCATCACAATAAAAAACGAGATCGATTACTGAGGCTACGGGCGAGTTAAAATAGGGGGGGGGGGGGGGCGATAGTTCGGCAATTCTGTGGGGCTCATACCTGTACCGAAGTTACGGAAGGCGGTTGGTTGGCGGAAGACAATCCGACAACCGTCTTTTTGTTCGGAGAATCGAGGTTTACAGGTAGCCGTCGAAAACGGAAAACAATATCGTTATCGGTGGTGTGAAATCCCACCTTAATGGCGAGGGTGAGAACGTTGGAGAGCGGCGGGTCGTAAGTTTAAGGCGCTGAGTCCATTAGGTTGACCAGGGGCGGCGAAGGGCATCGAATAAAGGGGATATCGGGTGGCGGCAGCTAAAAAAGAAAACACTGTGGTGCTAGCGCTGTGAAACTCATGTCTGTCGTCGGTCCGATCGGAGCAGGCCGGGATGATAAGCTGTTGGCTTGCTGGAGTTGCTTGAGGTAGCGGTGGCGACGGCAGAAGACGTCGGCCCAACAATTTGAAAGTGACGGCAGGAATGACACCATGTTACACGCGCAATTGACCGTGTTTTTTCGTAGCTGTGTGATGAGGGCGATACGAATGCCGAAGTGTGTATCCATAAGCGCTCGTTGACCATAGCCTTAACATGCAGGGCGATAGTGCGGTTACGGATCGAAAAAAACGCAGGATTCGACAAAAGGTAAGGAGTGGATTAGCCGGGGTAATCGGAGGCGGCCGGCGTGGAAACAGTGGGCGATACGAAATCTGAGCCAAGAGGGGCAGCAGCGGCCATGGCTGCCTTTTCCAAACCAGCTGGCAGGTCAGCAGCGGAAATAAGAGCGTGCACGAAGTGGGATCGACAAAAATCAAAGAAACGAGGCCAGCTCCGTAGTGCTCGTCCGAGGCCTATGGCGATATGAAGTTGTCGTTACAGGATTTTGTTTTCTCTACGCCAAGCTCCCTATCATCAAGCACACGCATACAAACACATACTTTACGTGCGTGCGTGTACACCCTTCCTACAAGTACAGCTCCACCGTTTCTTTTTTTTTCCCCCGGGAGAATAATGGTGAAGTGTTGACGTTACGCAGTTGGCTGTTGTTGAGCTGTTCGTGAGCACTGATTCTTCATGACGCATCCGCAAGAAAACATAGCCCGCTCATCCACAAACCGGTAAACATAACCCTCGGTAGCTTGAAGCCCAAGACTATTACAATCTTTTGATACACTCTACATACTTCGAAGTATGTATTGCTGGCGTTAAGACAAACAACATTCACTCGCTATTGTTATAGAATGGTCATCCTCGACCCGTACACACGGTATGTACAAGCCCCTGGCTTTGAGCCTTGGTGACACGTTTGGGGTCATTTTCGTGCACGCAATACCGGGCGGAACGCGAATGACTTAGATGCGGGGAGTAAGTCGACGAGCGATGAACTTACTGACCTCATCTAGCGTGACAAAAACGGAAGACACTTATCGTATCGGGAAAGGGAAGGGTGGTCAACTCTGCCGAAGAGCCCCAGATCTGAGTTACGATGAAAAGTAAAGTTGTTGATTAGAACCGTCCTATCAACCTCCCGTATTGGTGTCAATGACCTGCATGGCCTGCATCCTCCCCACACAGAGGCAGGTCCCAGGTCCCCGTGGACTTCCTGTGTCGCCGTTGCTATCTTCGCGTGCCACACGTTTGCTTTGCTCCCAGCCAAATCAGCACAAAGGGCTTCGAAAGCTGTCTTTGCTCCTGGTACACCGTAGGCCGATTGCTCCTGGTATACCGTAGGTACATATACCCTTTCTCGAGCTCTCACGGATGTGAGCTCCACCACAGTGTTGTGTACCCCTCGCGATGAGGCGTCTTAGCCTCATCATTACGAGGTGTGGGGGAATCTATAGCCTCGTTTTTGTTCGTTATGAATAGCCGCATCTTCGATCCCGTTTCCAATTTCCGGATGTTTCGCTGACATCCTTCGATTGCCATGTGATCTGCACCTACGCACGGCTATTCAGGGTGGCCTAATGTTATGGAGTGCTCTCCGTAGAGTGGGTAGTCTATAGATTAGACGTGAAACCATGTCATGGTTTGGGTGAAACCAGGCGATGGTAGATGTCACGGTCACATCAAGGCGATCATAGACGGGCAATAATGTAAGTGATGGTGATGGTCCAGGTAGGACACCCCTCATCGGTCACTGCCCTCCCTGCTCTGATTTGCGTGTATTTTAAAGTCCATCTAGAGTAATAATATTGTCATCCTTGAGTTTAGGCAGCAAGCCTAAGGAGAGATGAATAAAGACACCGGAACACATGAGGACAAACGCTTCCCAACACCGACAACCCTGCACCCCCCTTGAGGACCACTTGACACTTCCCTCCCCCGCCACCCCATCAAAAACCAAAGTCCGCCAGGTTTACAAAAATGACCCGACAGGTGAAACCATCTCTTGGCATTTCGAGTCACCCATGCAGTCGTAGCTTCAACTCTTATGTTCAGTCTTCAAGTTCCAACCCCCACCCCCCCTTGCCCCCTTCCCCCTTGCCCCCTTCCCCCTTGCCCCCTTCCCTCCTGCCCCCATCATCGCCGCGCTGACGTAGCACCACGCGCGCAGCAACCTCCAGGACTATCCATCTAAAAATGCAGAAAAATCTCCCCCTTCACGCCCCCCCCTCCCCCTTAAACCCCCTCCACCCCCCACGCCCTCCCCTCACCGGTCACACGACCGTATACACAATAAACTGGTGCGTTCCACAGCCGTCAGATTTTGTCCTCCTCAAAAACAAGTTTTGATAGTTTCCGTGCACAGATTGATTCACATAGCTACAGTACAGTAGTATAAGACTAGGGATGGTTTTGTTACAGACACAGACCGCCCTCTTGCAGGTCTCTCTACTGGTAATGGGCGGGTTCCACGTTGGTCACTCACTCATACCAGGTACTACGGTAGATAAGCCCTTGCATTACTACTTACTGTAGTCCCACAAGAGCCACGTCTAGACTTGTTAATACACTGAACGCGATGCGAGTCCAAAGAGTAAATGCATCATCCCCGTTTTTCTATATACACAAGGCATGCGAAACCCTGCCACACCAATGCCGTATCATCCTAGATCTCACGCCTTGCTAGGGTCCCCGGGTAAAACCATAACACTAGCCCACCCCGACGAGCCGCATCATACGAAGAAATCTAGGAATCATTTTATACAATATGGAAGATTCGGGGAAGCACTGGTTCCGCGGCCTATAACATGACTCGAAGATGCGGCTCTTCAAAACTCCCTCCCACACCTTTACCCTGTATCCTGCGGGGCTGCGAAGCCTCAGGCAAAATGCTAAACCAGGAAACCACAAAATGAGAACGGAAGACGGGAAACGAACTACAGAAAGTCCCAGCAAATGACGGGCTCGACAGGCGCGACCCAGGGCAATACCATAAACATCACCTTGTTGACCCTGGTACAAGCTAGATCTAAAGCGAGTCGCCGACCTGTATCCTTAATGAGGACACACACAGCAATACGCGCGATCGGAGTAGCACACGCAGCTTGCAAATATGAGTTTCGACGAAATAGATCGTCAATCTCACAGCTGTCGTGTGCTTTTATTTTGTTTTTTTTAATATGCCTATTCTGCTGTTGCTGCTGCTCCTGGTGGTGCTGTGCTACCACCGCGACCAGTAGTGTATACGAACCTCGTTGTGCTGCTGCTGTACGAACAACGACGAAAACGGGAGTGGTTGTGTGTTTCTCGATGTTTGGCGTTCATTGCATTATACCTTGATTGTTTTTCACACCCCTTTGGCAAACGTAACGTTGCACGTATGACCTCTGTTTGCCTATGGCATCCTCGACAGTTACGGGAATGCGCAGAGCCGCAGGTCGGCGTCAGCCCGCCGCGGCGAAGCCCCCGTTCTTGTGCCTATAACCAGGTATACTATCGCTATACTTCGTTCAGTAGCAGCATTACAAATAGTAGGTACTCATGAAGACGAGAACCTCGCGTACAAACTGGCGGGGGGGAAAAAAAGATCTTAAAATGCCGTCGTACTGAAACATAGTGTAGAATACTGCGGTATTCTTTAACTCTGTTACCGATCATTTCATTCAAGTATTGGATTGGATGAGGACTCCTGCTCCCGCCGGTGGTCCCACCCGAACTTCTTTCTTTTCTGACCACCAGCCTGGAACCATGTTGTTACCTCAACCCACCCAAAATCTTACATTTGGACTTCGGCGATACCTACTACTTCCCAAAAGGTAAGAAATCCGAGATTTGAACACCACGGACGGAGCAGCTGACAGCAGTTGTGTGGTTGCTCACCGAGTATTGTGCTGCACAACATCATGATGACATCATGTATGTGTGTATGTGCTGCACAACATCATGATGACATCATGTAACATAATTTGTGTATGTGCTGCACAGGGCCTCACTCAATATGCTTTTTAAAAATACATACTATAGTTTTTCCATGTACTTTTTCGAACGCACACTGGTGAGGGTCCTTCCAACGCACACTGTGTCGGGCCCGGGGGGGGGGGTTCGGGGGAACGTCCCTTCCCAAAAAACCCTCCTCGTCCTTACAAAACCATAAAATTCAAACGGCTGCGATTCTAATCAAACGGCGTGACGAACTACACCCTCGCACGCAAACAACCACCTCGTGGGTGCATTTTGGGACACACACACGAACACCAACGCACTCTACACTGCTAGTAGTAGCATACAAGCACCCTTCGGCTGGCCTGCCAACCCAGCGCTGGTGGTGCATGCGCTGGAACGTTTGCGCCTCTGCTGTTCGATCCTGCTACATCACGAAGCGGGACAACAACAAAAAAAAAACAACACAACACACAAACATTTCACTTCGTTGTGCCCTGGGCTGCGGAAAGAACGTCCCTTCCCAAAAAACCCTCCTCGTCCTTACAAAACCATAAAATTCAAACGGCTGCGATTCTAATCAAACGGCGTGACGAACTACACCCTCGCACGCAAACAACCACCTCGTGGGTGCATTTTGGGACACACACACGAACACCAACGCACTCTACACTGCTAGTAGTAGCATACAAGCACCCTTCGGCTGGCCTGCCAACCCAGCGCTGGTGGTGCATGCGCTGGAACGTTTGCGCCTCTGCTGTTCGATCCTGCTACATCACGATGCGGGACAACAACAAAAAAAAAACAACACAACACACAAACATTTCACTTCGTTGTGCCCTGGGCTGCGGAAAGAACGTCCCTTCCCAAAAAACCCTCCTCGTCCTTACAAAACCATAAAATTCAAACGGCTGCGATTCAAATCAAACCGCGTGACGAACTACACCCTCGCACGCAAACAACCACCTCGTGGGTGCATTTTGGGACACACACACGAACACCAACACACTCTACACTGCTAGTAGTAGCATACAAGCACCCTTCGGCTGGCCTGCCAACCCAGCGCTGGTGGTCTCCGGAGCGTGCTGTGGGTGTCTGCTATGAGCCCCTTCGCTCGTTCTACGCTCCTCCTCCTCTGCGGCTGCGTGTTCTTCGCCCTCTTCAAACGTCACGGCGTACCACCACCTGGTGCTGCGTTTGAATCTCTGCACAACATGCAGCGGAACGTCCTTACAGCAGAGCGGTATCTTGACGACTGGGGAGACCAACTGTTCCAATACACATTTGCAGGGCTCTCTCTGCGTCATCGCTTGGAGTTCGTCCTACATCCTTCCGCCTTGCGAGGGCAACAACAATCCATTCAGCAATTGCACTGCCCGAATGGCCTCGTTCTACAGCGCCGGAACACTCGCACTGTTCCGTGCAGGGGGGATGGCAACTGCGGCTGGCACTCTCTGCTCAACGGGAACTGCACCTTCTTGGGACAGGTATGTACACGGCATTGCTTATACGCTACGCACTCAGCATGGTCACAGCTGTGTTTGTATGTACAGCGGCGTGCACACCGCTCTCGCCGCGTGTGTAGAGTACGTACATGTGTAGCGCAGCAGTACTCCCGTGTGTTTGCGTTTGTAGCATACCCGTACGTCTTCGAACCTGCTATAGTCTACTACCTCACCTTTCACCAGCGTTCCTGCGGTGCAAATGCGTTCCGTCACCTGTGTATCCATCATCTCCTATGTATGTAGGCGTCTCCAGCTACGTGTGTGCGTCCTGTGCTTGCGTTTGTAGCATACGCGTGCGTGTTCGAAACTGTTCGAACCCGCCATACTACCTCACCTTCCACCGGCGTTCCTGGGGTGCAAATCCCTTCCGTCGCCTGTTTATGCGTCATGTCCTATGTGTGTAGGCGTCTCCAGCTACGTCTGGGCGTCCTGTAACAATGGTTCTTGTCTTTCAGCACGTTACATCCTACACCTGCGTACAACCGATCCCATGCGCACATTGTCCTCACACCATGCGGCCTTGCCCGCCGAATTCTGCTGTTACCTTCACAGCGGACTAAATACGAGCATCCTCTCGGCGACATTCTCCGCCTCAAAAATGAAATCGCCAACTTCATCGTGCTTCACGTGACCGCCGGGCGCGCCCTCTCTTTCACCGACTTGGTACGGCAATGTTCGGCCCCGGAAGGAAACCCCCCTCTTCGTCTCCTCATGGGAAACCGGGCGCGTATGATGGGTTTCGATGTGCTCGACTCCATCGACAATATCAAGCACTTCTCCGACTTAGAGACTCATCTGCGCCAAAATTTCTTCCCACCTAGACGGTATCTCTCCCTGGGCGTGCTTCCGGCTGTTGCCGAGGCCTTGGAGGCTACCATCGTCGTCTGGGTTAGAGGCCCTGCGGACACCCTCGTCGTCCACCGCTCCATCCAGCAGGTGTGCTTGAGGAGTGTCCACCGCACTGATCATATTAAGCTTTACTTCGACTACGTACACTAGGCTTCGTCCCTCTGATTTCCCCAAACTTAGGCCTCCATCGCACGTTCCCACGTTCCTTACAGGGGTCTACTGCAACCATCTACTCCCACCGCGCCTCCGTCAAGACCATCCACCTGTATTTCTACAACTCCGCTAACCCTAGCGATACCCGCGTCCACGACTGGGCGGCGACCTATTCCGGCCACTTCGAGCTGCTCCTGCCGGGTGGTGGTCTTGCTTCGGCGAACGATGTGGGAGTGACCCCTCGGAAAGGGGAAGGAAATCGAAAGCGTGGCGCCAAAACATCCCCCCTTCCACATTCGCCGGCGACAGATACCTCGGGGGCCAACCTGCCCACCCATGAGCGTCAGAGATTTCTGCGTAACAACAGGCGTGCTGAGGTATGTGGTTTACGGTGGCACTTTACGCAATAATAAAGGGTCGTCCCACTGCTCTTCACCGTTTCAGCATCAAACCATTGTCGTTCAAAACCACATCCGCTCGTCCGATACGTTGCTTACGACAACATCCTGCCCTCGCAACACTCATTGTCGTTCAAAACCACATCCGCTCGTCCGATACGTTGCTTACGACAACATCCTGCCCTCGCAACACCTCCCAAACTATTACGCAGAACCGCCGACGGAGGTACCACGAAGATACTAAACGGAATCAGGCTCTCTTCAAAACCATGATGGACGGCGCCGCCCCTCGTCAAACTGGTTGCGACGTCGACAACAAGCCCGGCATGGTCAGCAAACCCGTCTAGACGACCTTCACGACGGCGTGGATGACGGGGTCGCGTGGGACGTCCTCCTCAACCGGGTGGTGGGCCTCGTCGGCAACGACACCCTGGAGCACACCACACAGGACTCCCTCGTCGACGCCGCACAGGCAACACCCTGCATCGCCCCCTACAAGAGAAGCAGTCCCGACCAAGACGACACGGTACCTCAGTGCCACGAGATTAACGAAGACCACCTGCGGGCGCTTGAGGACGCAGGGGAAGAGGCGAGGATTCTACACGCCCAGGCTTTTGTCAAGCACAACGGCGCCAAGCTGAAGCGAGACAAAGGCCGTCATCCGATCGTCCTCGAGTACGCGGACTTGCCCGACACACTGGTCCTGCACCAAGGGCTAAAGGTGAGGGTTCGCGTCCGACCTCCACCTGCCGCGATCGGAGCAACAAGTTCACTAACGTTTCGCGTTTTCCATGCAAAACCTAACGCTTCCATCCCTACCCCTCGCGTGCCAACTTCACGCCTCTCAGGTAGTCATCACTAAAAATGTAGACCAACAGCGGGGGGTCGTCAACGCTACCTGTGGCGTCGTTAGAGGTTGGCAGGATACCGACGCCTCCTTAGAAGCCGAGGCACACGAGACCACCCTCGCCCACAAAAGGCCGGCGTGGGTTGAGGTAGAGCTAACGACTGGTAAGGGGAAAGGGAGCAGAGTCAAGCTGCAGCCTTTCGAGGACAAGGCCGTATGGGTTCCGTTCTGCAGGGGAGTTGCCGTCAGCGGAGCTTACATAGTGAAGCAGTGGCCGCTCATGGTCGCCGCTTGTATGACTATACATAGGGTACAGGGTGTTGGGTTCGAGCGGGTTGCCGTGTGGATTCCGAGTAGAGGATTCTTCGCCCAGGGCCAGGGGTATACCGCTGTATCTAGGGGTAAAACTCTTGGGGGCCTGTTCATAGTCTTGCCGAGTGCTGTTTTGCGCGACAGAGGCGCCGCCCGCGATTTCATGAAGGAGGCCTTCCACCCCCCAATGGACGCCATCAACGCGCTCGCGGAATTGCGCCGAAAAGCGCCAGCGACAGTAACCATCGACACGCGGGGGAGAAGAGTGGCGTACGCCACCCTATGGGACGCACGGGAAGCGTATGACGCCCCCGACGGTTGGAGAGGGCTTTGGCCTCGGGACGTTCACAGTAGTGGCCATGGATTGCAGGGGGTCTACAACGTAAACTAAGTTTGGTCAGGCGAACCACGTCTGTAGCGATGAACATTCCACCAGTCAAGTGTGACAAAACATTCCACCACTCCCGACCATCGTCAAGTGACTTCTCGCGCGGTCAAATGTGATAAAACATTCCGCCACTGCCGACGATCGCCAAGTGCCTTCTCGCGCAGCGAGTCACCAGTCATGTGTGACAAAAAACTTCTCCTCTTTACACCAAAAAGCACTTGACGAAACATGTATTGTTCCGGCACACCTGTTCATGTCATTGATCGATCATGGGGGACGCACATTTGTCATACACGTAACAACGCACGCTTTCTGTCGTATGAATGTATAAGTGAAAACACTGCTGCTGTTGTTGCTGTCAATCTGCAATGGGAATGTCTAATAACAAAGCTATTCCCATTGATTTGAAAAAGAAAAGAAAAGGACTTGCAGCCATTTATTGGTTGCTGTCTAGTCTAATAATGGTATGATATGGGACGTGCTGCTGGATACCTCTAGGTAGACTTTATTGTTCCTATTACTATTATAAAAATTAAAATACACTCCAGCTGTGAGATCGAATATTTTGTCGAAACTCATCTTTGCAAGCTGTGTGTGATACTCCGATCGCGCGTATTACGGGTGGTGTGTCCTCATTATATAATTTTGCTATTATTATAGACTAAACTATACCTTTATTATACCTTGCACATTTTACATTTATTTTACCTTGCATATTATACGTCGTCGCGACTACTACCGTTATCATTGCATTTTATGATACAAATGCAGCAGTACTACAGCAGTAAGTAGTAGTTACTGCAGTATGTAGTAGTATAGTAGTAGTATTATAGCGTAGTAGTAATAATAGTGGCTGTTGTGGTCGTAATTAGTACTGTTAAGATACGGCCTCGAAAGGCCTGTAGGTATCCGAATTTGAGATCATTTGGATGGGTTTCGTATGATAAGGTTGGCGGTACCAGGTAGTATCAATAGTAGTAGTAGTGGTACAACTAGACTACTAGTAGTAGTGTGGCAGTAGTAGTAGTAGTAGCAGTAGCAGTAGTAGTAGCAGTAGTAGCAGTAGTAGCAGTAGTAGCAGTAGTAGTAGTAGTAGTAGTAGTAGTAGTAGTGGTAGTAGTAATAGTTGTACAGCCAGTAGTAGCAGTAGTAGCAGCAGTAGTAGCAGTAGTCGCAGTAGTAGTACTATTGATAGTAGTAGTACTAGTAATAATAATAGTAGTTAGTTGTTGATACGACGTACCTGGTAGTAAGTAGTATAGTAGTATTAATAGTACCACGTACGAGATCTACGTAGGAAATTCCCATCAGAATTCCTAAAAATGCGCAAGATCTATGATATAAATTAACTACCGCTACGCGCCTTGTATCAGTATGATGAATCTACTCGATCTACATTTATTTATACTGCTGTAGAATTATGAGCCTTGTGGGAAATAGAACTGGAACCTCAAAAATCCTTTTTTTCGAAGTCGGGAAACTGAAATGGGAAACGGTATTCATTTTGCCGCAGGTTTAAATCCTTTACCGGGTCTGCAGGGGTTTGTGAACGTGGTGGCTGGCGAGCTGGCGGGTCTTCGCAAGGTCAGGTGTCACGTGTACTGCAGCCATGCCTTCAGCCTCTTGGTATTGTGATGACCCCAGAGGGAACCTAGCAAGAGGTCACATGGTCATTCACAGATATGAGGGCTCTTTGCAGTTTGAGTTTCAGTCGAGATGGAGTTCAATGTGATTAGCATTACCATTTCAGGGGTTACTTTCGTCTGCTTGCCTACCCCGTCTGGCGGCACCCAGCACCCTGCACCGGTCAGCGCACGTAGAAGGACACAACTTCAGCAGTTGCTTCGGAGGAGAGCTTCACACAAATCTGGCCGTTGGATTACCACCACTTTGCAGGTTGGCTTTGGCCGAAGGCGAGAGAGGAAGATGCTGGCGCTTCCTGATACGATTGCGGTTTTGGGAACGGACATTCCATTCTGGTATGCGACAGGAGGATTCGTGCTGGCGCTAATCGTCTTGGGTGGTAAGAACTTGGTTTCTAGTTTTCGATTGACCTCTGTTAACTGTATCGCTTCTAGGGCAAGGAGGACCTGACATGCTAAACCAGTGCGCGTGCTGTTGGACGTTGATGCCATCTCAAATGTCTGCTCAGCCGCCGGAGCCCGATCGAACAATTTGAGCTATGATATGTACGAGCAGTCGTCGTAGTCGCGCTTTGGGTCAGATCATAATTTGGGTGCAGCACCTCTCCTACAATCCCTCACTCACTGCTCGCTGCGCCGATCAGTTTGTTGCTGCGCACGTATGGGTGTTGGCGTGTGCTCTGTTCGGGTTGCGCGGTGTGTGTGCCCGGCATTCTCCTGCGAAGCGCACGAGCCTGCCTGTGTGTGCTCTGTGGGCGATGCGCCCAGCTCACGCCCGCAGATTACACAACCAACAATAATATTAATTGTCACTCGGTGACTTCATTCATGACATTTGTATGCTTATGGGTATGGAAACGCCATGATGTGATACCCTGCACACTCTGATGTTGCAACTACATTTATGCTACATTCCAAAAGTTGCGAATACAGCGCGAGAGATTGCTAAAATGTACCTGGTATTAAGTACAAAGACTTTTATCACATCCGAACGAAAACTCGCCAACCATGATAAGCGTGAATTGTGACGCTCTCACAGCTGTGCGTTTTTCATTGATAAGAGGGCTTGCTGACCCGGTCCGGCACACGCCATTGCACCCTCCTGGCCACGAATGAGCCTGTTTGTGCACACAGCCTGCTTGTCCTTGTTGCTGCTGGTCTCGTGCATCATGATCGTGTGTATGCAGTATGTACCTGCAGAACTTTCTGCAGCAACGCAGCAGCCTGCAGAGTACGTATCTTGTACGTATGTATGCACTGCTTCGGTCGTGCCCGTGTGTACTACGAGTGCGGGTAGACCCATGGACCCTCGAGTTTCGAGAGTGTCTCGATGGAGTTTCGAGACTTTTTTGTTGTTGTGAGTCCAGCTTTCTTTCCCGGTTCGGTTGCTTTTGATTGTTTTGCCTGGTCGCTTTGCTTTTAGTGTTTTTACCGAGGACCAACGCCCGAATGGGTGGGGTGGACCGTAACTGGACCAAGTTCGGCAACCAAGTCCGGCGGAAAGCTGCTTTCTCATAGCCGGAGGTTTTGTTAGTGGGTGAGCCTGCGCAAGTCCCACACTACCCGGAGGGATGACTTTCCGGGTGGCTGGCTATCTCCACCGCACCTTTTCCCGAGGGATGAAATCAGGTCGGCATACTCAGGCATCCGTAGACATCGGCAGCCTGCGCTGTCGGAGTAGTAGTAACGGTGAACGGCGAGTAGGGACAGCTCGCGCTGTCTTGCGCTGCCGGCGTAGTAACGGTGACCGCCGGTAGGGACAGCTCGCGCTGTCGTTACCTCGGGAACAGAAGGATACGCCAGCTACGATAGAGCTGGTCGTTACCTCGGGAACAGAAGGATGCGCCAGCTACGATAGTAGTGCTGGCTTGCGAACACAATTTAGTAAAAATGACGCCACACGCATGAAAATAGTAAATAGTACGTGGATCAGAAGGGTGCGCCAGCTAGGATCAGAAGGGTGTGCCAGCTAGCGTTGGGTTGCGAAAGCAACTGAGTTAAATCGACACACGACGCGTATGAAAATACGTGGAAGTGTGGTGAGCTTGAGCTTAATTTTTCCCCATCCGCCGGAGGATAAAAAAAAAACGACAAAACGTGAAAGTGTGGCAACCAAGTGCAAGTGTGGTGAGTGTGGTGACGTGTATGCTACATATTTTCCCCATCCGTCTGAGGATTAAAAATAAAACTTGAACTTTGAGTTGATTACTTGCGTATGCGAGGAACGATGGATGGGGATGTTGTATATTTTGTTTTTTTTGGTTTTGCGTTTCCTCTGCTCAACAGACAGACGACAGACAGACACGAAAGACACAACATTAACATTTGTTTCTCGAGCGGAACTAATACCAGCAATTACCAGGTACCTGGTGCCAGGTAATGCTTGCTGTACTCGTGAGGTGCTTGTATCTGAGGTATGTTCCTCTTCTTTCCAATCTCGCACATGCTGGACTGGCATTTTGCGGAGTATGATGTCACAAGAACAGCACGACCAGCCAAGTGGCGGTGCTCCTCCAACCGCCCCCCCTCTAAGGGTCGCGATCTCAACGAAACGCACTGCAATATTTCTGTTTTTGATTAAATTGTTTGTTTTCCCGAAATCAACGGGGGTTTAATCTTGACGAGTACGAGCCTCAGTTGGCTCGCGAAGCAGTTGCCCACCCGGCATACGTCCCGAAAGGGAACCCGAAAGGGAAGGCATTTGCGTGGTGAATGATAACTAAGACAAGCAACAGACAGCAGACGAGTACCCCCCGCCCCCCCCCCCCCCCCCCCCTCCCCCCCGCGAAAAAGCTAAATGCCAAGAATACTATACTCCTAGTACCAGTATATTACTGTATGTACTCGTTGTCATACAACGTACCTGGTATCAGCTTCAAACGGCGATCCCTACCAGTGAATGGTCTTTTATTTCACGCATCAACACGACGAAAAAAAATCCTGAACATGTTGAACGAGCCCTTACCGTCTAATGGTATCATACTACAACCAGTATTAATAGTAGGTATACAAGGTATCACGTTGAATGTATGTATCATACCAGGTACATAGCTGGTTAATGCAAGATGAACATGCCTAGGGGTTCATGTCAGAGCAGATAAATCGAAAACCAGGGGGGCACTCCTGGGCCACACACCACGAACATGGCTGCGCTGGGAAGCTCTCGTCGAGATACTTCCCTAGGCGCGTCGCTCGGCGTTTGTTGGCGCTTTCCACGTCGTCGACAAAATTAGTTTGGAAGCCCGCCTGGACGAGTGTGTTGTCTTGCGTGTTACACGGCGGTATACCAATGATGCCGTACTTCCTGATTTATTGAAAAATATAAAGCTGTAGCAGAATATGACCTCTTAGCTACGGTATTGATGTGTGTTGCTGCTGTATGTGTGCGTCAAGAATATATGTCACGCTCTTATCTGGTTATAGTAAGAGTAATATAATATTCCCCGGTTCCCATACTTTATCTCAAGTGATGCCGAAAAACGCCACTGGGAGGAGTAGCTGAGGGAGGAGACGTTACGGTACAAGAAGCGAAGATAGCACACCTCTGGGTTCGAAAGCAGTGGGGCATTGGTGGAATGATTAATCAAAATGGTCTAAATAGGCCTTTCCATAGATGCATCGCTCGCCGCTGGCACTCTCCCCGATGCGGGCTAAACCGGCTTGGAACTGTGGGCGGCAGAGGTGTGGTATCTCGCTTGTGACTACACGGGTGGAGGTAGTATAAGGATGCCGCCTGCCTCGACGCGTGTGTTGTTTTCACATTAAATTGGTCCTTTCTACCCGACGGCATCGCTATTACGGCCACGGGGGGACCCAAGCGTCCCCTGGTCCCCGTTTTTCCGGTAACTGTAATATCTAGATGTTTTATCGGAACAGTGAAACACATGGCTAGGTTAACATGGCTAGGTTAACACGCTGCGTTTAGAGCTTCGGCTGGTTCGTGGAACACAGACGCAGAAACACATGAAAAGGGCTTAATCCACAGATGCTGTGAGTCTCTTCAGATCGGCGTCCCTCTGGTTCTCAGCAGAGGTCCACACCTCGACTTTGAGGCACTGCAGTGGTCCAAATTTGGGTTACACAAAACAAGACTAAAAACGACCCCCAACAGAACGTATGCACTTCACTAGCGGGCAGCTACAGCTCCCCACAAGCAACCACGGTCCGCGAAATTGAGGGACGCTCCTGGTGGGGTGTATGACGACGTGGGGTGCGCCAGCCAGCAGTCGTAGACAGCCAGAAGCGACTCACGAGATGTTTTCGTGAGTTCAAACTTGCGAGCAGCAACACCAAAAGCTTCCGAATTCACTGAAATATTTCAATTCATGCGCGGGAGCCTTATACAACGGGTACATCACCGATGAAAAACGGTTTTCACCAAAGGCTTGCTGCTCACCAGGCGGATGATATAACTCTGTAATGTGTGGGCTTGGGAGAATGGGAGAGGGACACTCGAGAAGGGGTGGTTAGTTATGGAGTCGAAAAAAGGACGAAAAGCACCTGAAAAGCTCTGTACTAGAGGATCTTTGCTGCCTTTTTTTTTAAATTTCGAAATAAGGATCTTGTTTGCAGATGCCATACTCTATTTTCAAGTGGTTTTATATGTACGCGAAATACCTTCATACGAGCTCCTATTCAAAATATTAATATTCCTGTGCGATCCCCCGTGGCCTTAACAGAACACCTGGTGTCTATGCCGATTGTTCATCCTACATGTATACTCGTAGAGGTACAAAATCTGTGGTCACAGACTGCTGTGAGACTGAAACCCAAAACAACTACGTACGAGTACGAGATATCTAGAAGATAACTATTAACAGAGTAATACGAGTACGCACGAAGCCGTTGCCTGGCTCGCCGTTGTTCCGTTAATTATTTGACTTTTTACTGCATTTGTTTTTTTCGTTTTTTTTGTTTTTTATCTGTAGTTTTTCAGTTTTTTTCGACTTGGTGACGCTGGTAATCTGCTGACCTCGCTGCTTCTGGTGCCACCACCTGAGCACCCTTGCTGCTGCAGCTGCCGCTACTTTGCTTGTTGTCGAAATACGAAGCACTGCAGATTGGGTGAAATATTGGTAGCTACGGGGCATTACCGTTGTATAAATAACTGAAAAACGTCAGCTCTGAGTACGACCGATTCGTTTGTATGATAACATTTTTTCGTATCATGACAGCATCCACCAACAGTAGTGGCGGGGCTAAGAGTGCTAGTAGACACGCCTGCAGGATGATAACCTTCTCCTGCAACACACTCGCCTTGTCTTGCTTGCAAGCAGCACCACTGATCATGAGGAGAAATTATACCTACAACAGCAGTAGTACCTAGTAGTCTCTCCTCTAGAATCTCTGTGATTAGCCAATGAAACTTGCTCTGGCACCGTCCCTCCTCCTTTCTGGAAGTATGATTGGCCAACTGAACTATTTTCGACAACTAAACTACTGCATGTTCTTGCGCCTTACCAAAACTCAGATTACAACGACTGCGTCTATGAAATCTTCAGCGTAATGATTAGTGAAACATTGGCAGCTACGGAAATGATGAGCTTTTTTCGCATCGTGGCAGCACGACGGCACCCACCGACAACGGGTGCTACTTCCGATCGCGCTCATGATATCAGCTCGAATGCCCTGCCATGGGCGCTGGCCGAAGCATCCTCGACGCCGATGCATCCTCGAAGCATCCCCACGTTCCAATGTGATGCACCCAAACTGGCGTATCTTCGTTTCTGCTGTTAACTTTTGTGCCTCTACTCGTACACCAGTTTCGTGATGTTTTTGTGATTTTGTGATTTGTGATCGCATGAATTGTGATGGGTGACCCTTACATTTGTGACGTGTGTGTGTGTTCTTCACATTAAACCGTTCTTCTACCATGCTACTCGTCGACATCCAGCACACCCAGTGTCCGTACTGATTCTTCACCCTAGAAAGATCAGCTCTGTGGTCACAAGCTACGACACAGAGATAATGCATCGTAATGCATTCGACAACGCAATGTCATGCCCTAGTACTGGGTACGACAGGCACAACATACATACGTCAGCAACAGAAATACATTGGAAGAGAGAAATACGAAATAAACAAAAACAAAAACAAAAACAAAAACAAAAACAAAAACAAAAACAAAAACAAAATAATAATAAGAAAACAAATAAAAACAAAGATAAAAATAAAACAAAAAATTACGTACATATGTTTCGTACTTTTATCACATACCGGTAGTTCGAAGAACGAGCGTAAACCATCACCCAATGCGGTCGTCCCTTTTATTGTAATAATGCGGTTCCTTGCCAGACGACAATGCCCGCACTAAAGTAGGACCCCGAACTATCCCAGGACAGGAGTGAAATACTCTGAATAGCACGATGTCGTGACAAGCGATTATCGCCGCACTAAAATGGGTCCCCCCACTAAAGCGTACCGCACGCACGCGGTACCACGACTCTGCTGTATACAGCGGTGTTGGGTTTATTCTTGAGCACATCGTACGGCAGTAGTCACCAAAAAAGCAGGCATAACCTGTGGAGTAGTGGGTAAAACTCCTCTCTACTAAAAGTCAACAATGGGGGTTCGAATCTTCTCGAGTGCATACTTGTACGTAGGGACTTTTTATTTCGGAAACAAATGACGAGCGGAAAGCATGAGAGCATGAGTTGAGAGAAAAAAACGATGAAAATCGACGAACACGAGAAGCTGAAAAAGTGACCTAACCGTACGCGCGATTAAATATAATCAAGATATTTACCGGGTGGAAAAGGGACGACACCTGTGCTACCTGCTGTGTAGGTCTTTCTTAACGCCTTTACAACTGGAAACCCGTTTTTGGGGACAAAATTACTTGGATTTAATTTAGGGAGGGGTTCGGGGGCTCTCGTAGAGGGGTCAAGTATTTAGTCTTAAATGAAGTCGACCTCGTTGCAACGGTTCGAATGGACCGAGGCTGTTCGCATTCGTTCGTTCCATTCCAATCTGCTTGTGTCCGATATGAAACTGGTGAAGTCTTGGCAACCGACTCTTACAGACATCAGCTCGACTGATTTTTGCGGCGGGAGCGTGCAGCTCGTCTCTAACGGCATGGGTACCGTCTCGTCGGCAGCGAGTGCTCCTGACATAGAGGACAGCTTGACACGAAGTTATATCGCAAGGCAAGCCTCACAGAAAACGGTGCTAGCCATCGAAGTGACACCCTCGGGACTAATCTAGAAGTTGTGTTATTGTCGCCGTGGCACGACGTGGACTACTAAAACTTATACGAACATCGGTGCCACACTTGACCAGGAAATACCTCACAAGAGCCTTCTTCGAAACCCGGTATTGTCCCTCGTGAGCCTCCTGGTCAGGCCATGGCGGTATTGCGTGTTTCCTGCCGCGTACGAGCCCTGCGGCGTCCACGTATGCTCCCCCCCGTGAGTCATATGTCATGCCACGTGCACCCTTGCACTCGTGGGCCTCCAGCGTATGGTAGGAAGCAACACTCCCAGCAGCGCCAATCAGTTTTTTTCCTTTTTTCTTTCACTATTTATTTATCCTCGGGTGGATGTCAGTTGAACGCAAATCTACAGCAGTACGACCTGATCCGGTTTAGAGCCTAGCGCTCTAGTTGAATGCATTTTCGCAGCGTAGTTTCGGAAATTTCGATCTGAAATTCTGCATAACGCCTGGCCTCTCTAGTCACCAGGGGAACCGTTGGCGACCAAGAAAAAGCAGATCGGAGGGGACAAGTTGTGGCCGTTTCAGAAAATAGCCAAAATATGAGTATTGACCTGAAATTCGTGGAAGTCACGGCCTACGTCCTCAACCCGTTTACAACTGGAAACTCATTTCGGGGACGAAATTACTTGGATTTAGTATAGGAAGGGGTATGGGGGCTCTACAATGGTCAATTTTTTTTCTTATAAAATGTTAATCGGCCAGAATTCGAGCAAAAAACTAGCTGGTACGTACGTACCGTTTTTTTTTTTCCCTTGTTCCCCCAGGGATGGCCTGGGCAAAACGCGCTGCGAATCATGTGCCAAAAAAACTCGGCCCAAAATTCGAAGAATTGAGCTGCGAGAACCGGATTTTGTGTCGTTGACCAAAGTGTCTCAACTTTGTACTGCTGATCTCAGCCCAAAATTCGAAGAATTGAGCTGCGAAAATAGGATTTTGCGTCGTTGACCAAAGTGTGTTGACTTTGCACTGCCGATCTCAACCCAAAATTTGAAGAATTGAGCTGCGAAAACCGGATTTTGTGTCGTTGACCAAAGTGTCTTGACTTGGTACTGCCGATCTCCACCCAAAATTCGAAGAATTGAGCTGCGAAAACCGGATTTTGTGTCGTTGAGCAAAGTGTCTTAACTTTGTACTGCCGATCGTAAACACGCCATATCTCTTGGCAGACGACGAATTAGACGATGGTGATGTTATCGAGTGTTTACGTGGGTGCCTCAACGTATGTTCGCACCAAGTATCAGCGTCATGCACAATGCAGAATTTTCGGACTTTCGTGTAGACTTTAGTATCGGCATCCCTCCACATGTGACTTGATTTGCTGGGCATGGGTTTTCTCGACGAAATCAACTCGGATTAAAAAAAAAGAATTAACGTCTGCAAGTGAGCTCTAGACTTGAAAGCGTAGCTGCCAAATTTAGAGTCCTAATATTTACAAGCGGTTGCGAAAACGCCATGTAAGCGAATTTCAGCCTTACAGCCGAACCAGCTCTTAGTTCCAAGTGGGGTGTTCGGTTTTACCGCACAAGATTAGCTGCTATGGGACATATAATTCCTCCTCCAAATTTCACGATCAGGGTGGGAACGCTAGGAATCTATTCGATTTGATAACCAATCAACAGCAAGCCCAATTAGTTCCCGTTGCACGTTCCAAGCGTTCCAATGCTTTTGGGGGAAAGTTAAGACGCAACCTGCGCATCACGTCAACAGGAGGTCGCGGAGGGTAAAACCTCTTACGAGTGGAGCTGGAGAGTAAAAGTGGTGATTTTGTTTTTGCAAAAAGAGCAATTTCACAACTCTACGTAGCACTCTAACTCTTCAAGAACTATCTCGGCAATCACTTGTGACAATCATGTCACCATATCTGGACATTGTCTTTCCGCCCACCTGGCTACCCTGATCCTGGTATCACATACCTAGTAGATAGTATCAGGTGTCACGTTACTGGTATAATATGTTCCTCGCACTAGCTAGCTATCTTACACGGACGTGTGGGACCATGAAAGTATAAAAAGAAACTGCTGTCATTGTTGATTGCGTTGTTGGCTGTTGTCTTGCTCAGGTTAGTCCAATAGCTCATCGCCCCAATCTAGGCCGTGGTGACTGGACAGCGGCCAGACTCCAATAACCCGGAGTGGAAGATGCCTCAGGAATACTCAGACTCGCCAGAAATGGTTTGTTCGTTACATGAATCCGTTATTTCTACCCATGGACATCTGTTACATTCAGCGTCCGTGTCCGTGTCGACTCTTCATTTTAGAGATGTACAACCTTTGTGAGAAACAAGAAGCCAACACCAACCAGAGCTACGACTGCTGTGAATACGCAAGCGCACAAAATAAGCGAAAGAACGAAAAACAAGGAAGAAAGCACGAAGAGTAGACACTAAAAAACTATCAGAATAGGATATTGAGGGATTGAGGGAGGCATACAGCACGGCGAGGAAGTCCGGGCGGCCCTACGCTAGCTGCTTCGGCCAGAAAGGCACGCGTCAACATATGGCCAGAGCCAGACTGCGGTCTTTTGATCGAAGCCCCACCCCCCCCCCCCCTTACCTTCCCCCACGCCCACGTCCTTCGGTATGATAGGTTCGTGTCGCGGTAGCACAACTATAATGGCCAGACCCAGACTACAGTCTATTGCGCACCCCCCCCGCCCCCCTCGCCCTTTCCCCTTGCCCTCCCCCCGCCCCCGTCATTTTGTTTCTTTATTTTTTTGGGCATCCCATCTACTATCTTTGCCATTTTTTTTTCCCTCCCTCCCTAGACGTACCTCAGATCTAGAGTCACTAAGCAGACTCTTCTCCCCCTCCCCCCCCACCCCCCACTACGGTACGTCCCTTCATTTTTATCGTGAAAACACTTGAGCCCTTTCTTCCCTCGTCGACTCGCATCGTATTGCGCCTACCCACACTGGTAGGCGCTCTCAGCAGTCGATTCTTTTTCGTTTTTATTTTGCAAAGAAGCTCAAAAGTTCGACCCTCGTGGAACTCGAACCCCGGAACCAACTCAAGTATCATACTCGTACCATTCGAGGGTAACCACTAGACCACCGGGACGACCGGCCGCATTGGTATGAACGGGCCTTGTCGCAGTTACAAGACAACAATAGTGGCCACACCAAGACCGCAGTCTCTTGGCCAAGCCCCCCCCCACCCGCGTCGCATTGGCATCAACGGTCCGTGTCCTGGTGGCAACCGTCTCGTGCCGCTCTTCTTCTCTACCTCTCTCCGCGTCATACCATTTCCGCATGAAAGCCCCCGCCCCGTCCTCGACCCGTCGAATTTGTAGGAGAACTTATATTCCAACCTTCTGCGCCGCCTCACGCCACCCTTCGGACTGTCCTGCTCACTGCTTTTGGGACCCACGCACAGCGACCAAACAAACAAATGGCGATTGGGATGGTTATCGGTTATCAGGTGTCTGGGAAGAGCGTGTGCAGCAGCGCGGGTATCACCATGGTGGCCGCGCTGCACACAGCTACCACCTTTACATTGCCGTTCGGACGCATCCCTTACCCCAACCTAGCAGACTCTTTCGTGTGGTCAATGCTGCAGTCGTCAGTTTTATTCGGCTTTGTTTTTGCCTCTCAAGTCCCAGAGGGGCTCTAGGACCGAAGTCTTTTGAAGGATGCCTTGAAGTCCTTTGAAGGATTCCATGTGCGGTGATAGAGGCATACAGCACTTACTGGCTTTTTTCTTCGGGATTTGTGAACATCTTAACCCAATGTTGATGGAATGTCACTTTTTTTTTTTCATTTTTTTTTTCGTTTTATACCGAGGCCATAAGATTTTTGATCGGGGCTGCACTTCGATATTGTTGTCTGAATAAGGCTTTGCCTCAGAAGGCATAGAGCTCCTCAAGTCAATAACCTTGCAGGGGAAATAATCAGGGCTCTTCACGGGTAGAGTCACCTGTCGCGGGTCGGGTCGGGTCGGGTCGGGTCGGGTCGGGTCGGGTCGGTTCGGGTCGGGTGAGGGTGATCTGACCCGACCCGTGAGATTTAAAAGCCTCCTGACCCGACCCGTTCCGACTCGTGATATTTCAACCTTCCTCCTGACCCGACCCGACCCGACTCGACAACGGAAGAGTTTGGAAAGCTTCTAACCCGACCGTTGGGTGGGTCGGATATTAACCTATGAAAAGCCATGAAAAAATTGGTATACCTCTACCGCCGTAGCTGTGCCTTCAGATGTTCCTCAAGGCGCCCCCCCGTCCCACCCTCCTCCTGTCACCCGGGTTAGCCCTCACCGTCAACGATCTCCTCGCTGAGCAATACCCTCCTCGGCAGGCGCTTCTCTCTCGTAAGGGCCGCTAAACCTGCGAGCAATCTCCCCCGTCTGCGAGCTTTTTGTTGTTTGTTTTCTTGCTTGCAATTTTTATGGTTGGTGTATGTGCGGCAGCATGTCGTGTCCGGTATGCACGCTTGGCATTGCGTTGCCTAATCGCCTAAATTTAGGGTTAGGCGCTGGCACTCTTGTGTGTGGGTTCTTGACATTGAACTGATATTTTTCTACCCATCTATATCCAGCACATCCCGTGTCCGTGCCAATGCCTCCTGGAGAGACGAGCTCTACTACTACTGTGGTCATAAACTACGAGACAGATACATTTTGCAAACACGGCAAGGTGTTTTGGGCATGCAATGAACCGCAATGAATGCGCGGGAAAAAAAAAAGAGGCAAGCCAGCACACCAGACCATGTGCAACAAAAAGGGGGAAAAAAGGAAGAATGGAAATTATGATAAGAAACAAAGAAGAAAAGCAATTGGAAACAAAGAGGAAAAATAATGGCACGAGAAAAAACTGTACAGCAACATAAGTATACGCTGCCGGTAGATGCCTAACAGTAATTTTCTAGTGATTAGGCCTGCCAGTGTGTTGAAGATTTTATTTTCCTTGAACAAGAACAGGAGAGATGAGGGGAGTCCGCGACTACGATGGGTGAAGCCACTCCAGTCAACGACACCATGGGCTCTATGGACGCTGCAGCTGCTGCTGCTGCCGCTGCTGCTGAGTCAAATGTGTGTGTGTGTTTTTTATTTTTTTTTATGCATCCTCCGGCGGGTGGGCAAAATAAGCTTAAGCTCACCACACTTCCACGTATTTTCATACACGTCGTGTGTCGATTTAACTCAATTGCCTTCGCAATCCAGCTGGTTTTCTAGCGTGTCCTTCGCTTCCCGTGATAGCGATAGCGATAGCGTCAGCTATCCCTACAGGCGGTCCCCGTTACTACTCCGGCAGCGCAAGCTATACACTACTATACACTACTATAGTTGTATACGGATGCGTGAGTATGTCGACTCGACCTGACCCCTGAGGGTCAGGTGCGGTGAAGATAGCCACCCGGAACGGTATCGTTCCGGGTAGTGTGGGACTTGCGCAAGCTCACCCACTAGCAAAAACCCCGGCCATGAGAAAACAGCTTTCCGCCGGGCTTGGTCCAGTTACGGTCCACCCTACCCATTCGGGCGTTGGTCCTCGGTCTAATGCTGAGCGTAAAGTTTCTATTAAAATAAGTAGCAATTTCCTACAGCTTTGAGATGCGGGATTTCGTCGAAGCTCATGTTTGCAAGCTGTGCATGATGCTTCGATCGCGCGTGTACAGGGTGTGTACGTATGTTCTTATCATGTCCTCATGACTCATGTCCTCATGGGTCATGTCCTCATGAGTCATGTCCTCATGAGCCATGTCCTCATGAGCCATGTCCTCATGACTCATGTCCTCAGTAGTCATGTCCTCGTGAGTCATGTCCTCATGAGTCATGTCCTCATTAGTCATGTCCTCATGAGTCATGTCCTCATGAGTCATGCCCTCATGAGTCATGTTCTCATGAGCCACCCCGTCCAACCCTGGTAATGCAGGGGTTACACTTTTTGGGTGGACTAATGTTTCTGACGTTCTGACCGGTTGAGCTCCCCGAGTGTGAAACTATCGGTTAGTACGGTAGTTTCGCGCACTATTGGTTAGTACGCTAGTTTCGCGCGTAGATGTTGTTTCCGAGGACTATCGCGCCTGGCCATGTTGGTCGGGTTGCGCGACTGAAGGTGTTCGAAGTCATGCATCGGATGATGATGATGATGATGATGATGATGATGATGTTGATATTCAGGTAGCTCCTCATATTAGGAGCTCAGAAAATTCTTAGAAACTTCTGCTGCACCCCTACGTAGCGTGTCATGAAGGGTACCGGTACAGGTGTTTTAGCGTCGCATTCTAATCCCTTTGACGGCATGGTCACAACGGACAGGTACGGCGCTGAGTTGCGCGTCGATGAGGAGACGAGGCTGAAGGCGATTTTTTTTTTTTATGAGATCCTCCTGGAGATTCGGGTAAAAAAAGCATACATTTTCGTTTCTGCACAAGTTGTTTTCCATCTGCAGAGGCGACGAAGAGCAATAAGAAGGCGGAGCTCGACACGCTTGGACCGATTAATTTGCTCCTTCCTTGCGTACAAACGTTTTTTGTGTAGAGTTTATCGTCTTGTTTTTTCCTCTGCGCTGCTGCAAGTGTACCTGGTTTCGGAGGCAAGCAAGGTACCGATACCCCTGGTGTCAGAGACAAGTACCTGGTACCAGGTACCATAGCGCATTCCTTCGTATTTCGGGTTGTTTTCGTTTCGTTTTTACTGCTCGTTTTTTTTTTTTTCGTCCTTTGTTTGCTGGCGGGAGGTGGGAGTCTATATACTTAAACTACAAATACACCAGGTCATTTATGTACGTATCCTGCACCCCAATGGTAGGATCGATGGAGTAACATAAGGAGTCTTACATAAATATCAAGGTGTTTTAGGGTGCGCCTTCGCCATCACAAATAAAAAGACGATGGTCACATTGTCACCACACGTTTCATGCATGTTTTGTTTTTTTCTCCGCTGTTGTCTGCATGGATGGCTGCTGTTAATACCACCGCGGCCAATGATAAAATAATACTGAGCCCTGATGATTGTGATGGGGAATGAAGCGAAATAGCGCTTTATTTTTCTGTTTTTTTCCGGCGGCTCCTCTGGCGGGGTCCCCTCGCCGGCACGGAGGGGGAGATTTGGCGCCGCTACGGTCGGCGGTACTCGCTCCGCTCGATCAGTAAGGCTAACGCAGTCGGTATAATTCCTATTCCGCTTGAGACTGCGAGTGCCCAGCCCTATTCAGTTTGCGATGGGTTATCTCTGTCTCGTGGTTTGTGACCACGCACAGTAGTTTGCACAGTTTGCACCCCCACGTGAAAGGATGAATCAGCACGCACACTGAGTGTGTGCGTGGGTGTATGCTGATGAGTGTGCTGAATGTATATGTCAATGGGTAGACACCAGTTAACCCCTTTACAACTGGAAACCCGTTTTGGGGGACAAAATTATTTGGATTTAGTATATGGAGGGGTCCGGGGGCTCTAAAGGGGTTAAGAATATCTTGTTTATGGTCAGGCTGGAATTATTTCTCATGTTGTTCTCACATTAACTCGCATAATCAAGTCCGTGGTCACAGGACAGGCTTCAGTCACTCTGGAGCTGAGGAATACCCCAGGGCAAAAAAACACAAACAAACCAAAGGTGGCACACGCATATATCACGGCTGACGCAATTCATGCCTCCGCCAGAAACATATAAAAGTGAAATCGGGAGTCAGTCGACGATGTGCCAGGTCCATACCGGTGCATACGTCTCATTACTCGCGCCTGGAAAAACCGACTATGCCGCTTGCCACCCAAGAAAGACTACCACGTATATAATACACGTAGTATCAATCACTACGCATACGCACGACAGACGCAAGTCAATTGCGAAAAAGAAACAAAGAAACGAAAATAAGATAAAGGAAAGGAAAGAAAAGAGAAGAAAGCGAAAAAAAGAAACGAAAAAAGAAAGGGAAAAAAAGAAAAGACAAGAAAAGCAAGAAAAGACAAGACAAGAAGAGCAAGCAAGGAAAGGAAGAGAGAAAAAAAAATGTCATACTAGCAGACCGTAGGGACTGAGACTAAAGACGGCATTGGGCTCACAGAGGGTTATCAAGTGCATCATCAATGGCACTGGGAAGAGAACGCGACATGGCGAAGAAGTCGGGGCGGTCTTACGCTATCTTGTGACGGCCATTGGAAGGCCCACAACTTTCAAGACGATGACGGCCAAACCCAGAATTCAGTCTCTTGGGAATGACGCCCCCCCTTCCCCCCCCCCCCCTCTTCCCCCCTTCCCCCCCCCCCCCCTCTTCCCCCCTTCCCCCCTCCCCCCCCCCCCTCCCCCCCCCTCCCCCCTCCCCCTGTAAAGGATAGTGTGTCTAACTCTATTTTCAGTACGAAAGAAGCCATTTTTGGCCTGAAATTCTCAAGTGCCAGAGTGTCAAGTGCTGTGGCGCACTGTATGGAAGTAGTCCGATAGGAGCTTCCCGAAGCCTCCTTTTTTGCCGTGTGTGCCCACCTTGATTTTGTAGGTAATCGTGTCTGAAAATCGTTCCAAGGGGAGGGTGTGTGTTTTCTTGCGTTTTTTGGGGTATTATTAATACCTTTGACCCTTTGGGTGTCCCTGGCCGCTGGCTCCTGTGGGTCTACAAGCCAGTAGTCCGCCCTTTTGCTCTAGTTGACGCAGAACCCGCCGCCATTTTCGTTGTGTGTGGCCCCCTTGTTGTAGAAAACTGGCTGTCTCGGAAAATGATCCCAAGGAATGTGTTATCGTGTGTGTTTCACGCGAATGAGCGTAGTCTATATGTAAGTGACTAGGAAAATAAAAACAACCAAAGGCAGTCGGGGTATACCAGATACAGCGAGCAAGCAGTAACGCGACTTTTGAGCGTATTTTGCCACAAAGAAAGAATCAATTGCTGAGAGCGCCCAGCAGCGCGGGTAGGCGCGATTCGATGCGAATGGACGAGGGTGTAAAGGGGTGAAGTAATTTGGCGATAAAAATGAAGGCGCATACCGTAGTGGGGAGGGGGGAGAAAATAGCCTACTTGGTGACTTCGTTTTTCTTTTCTGCTTCCTTTTTTCATCCTCCGGCGGATGGGGAACAACAAAGCTTAAGCTCGCAACACTTCCACGAACTTTCACACGTCATGTGGCAATTTAACTCAAATGCGTTCACAATCCAGAGCTATGATAGCTGGCGTGTCCTTCGGTTCCCGTGGCAGCGGCAGCGCGTGCTGTCCCTGTCCATGTCGGCGGTCACCGTTTCTACTCCAGCAGCGCAAGCTGCCGTTGGATGCGTGAGTATGTGGACCCGGCCTGAACCGTGGGGCGGTCCGATCAGAACCCTGTGACCCCGGATCTGAGTTGCGGCTAGGGAAAGAGAAGGAGGAATAAAAAGTGCGAAGATAATAGAAGGGATGAGCAAAACAAACAAAAAACGGGAGGACAGCCAGTTGGACGACCTGTTGTTGCATATACAAGAAAAAAAAAAAAGGCACGCTGCCACGTGCGACAAAATGACGTCCCCATGACTTGTCACTGTTGTTGCGGGTGCTGATGCTTGTACTAATTGTATGAGCGCGCGATATGTCAATACGAACGAGCCGGGCTGCAGTCGGAATAAAAGGCCCGCGTCTGCGCCGCTTCCGTGTCCAATGCCATTACCGTATACCGTATCCAATGGCACGCACTCGTGCAGCTACACTTTGACAAAAGTGCTCCTTGTATCTGCTGAAGAGCGAAAGCTGGAAATGTTACTGGGAGGTCGTTGTTCCTGGAAATGGGGTTGACCCCCCGTGCTCGCTTCCGAAGAAGGCTGCGCAATTTTATCGAAGGTGGCTGGGTAATGCTGGTCTATGCTGGCATCTATCGATCTCCGCGCAGTTTGTCGCTTGTCGCTAGATGCCTTGACACTGGTGCCGTTACAATCACCTCCGCTATCAGCAGTATCAGCAGCAGCACCACCTGAAGCTTGGTACACAATACCTGGAGCCTGTCCTGTGACCACGGACTTGATTATGCGAGATAATGCATGTGATGACAGCACACACAGGGGGCTGCTGTTCATACCGGGTATTTATTTTTGTTAGTTTTTTGCTCATGCCATTTATTATCTTCGCGCTGGTATACCCGTAACTGACACAAGATATCACCCGTACATAAGAAATCACCCCCCCCACAGGATACGACACCCCGGTGATAATTTTGGGTGTTTCTGACAAACCATCGATTTATCACCCGGGGTATATGGGATAACACACCCCGGTGATATCGTAGTGTAGATTTGTGGTTTGTGGCTTCGATTTTTGTTCGTGGTGTCTCTGCGCAACTCTCATTTGATCATACCAATAGCGAGGTATCCTAGGTAGCAGCAGCCTACTCTTGTGTGGGGGCAGGACGGATGGCGCAGCTACCGCCTCGTATCATATCGGGCGAAGTACCTTCGATTTAGGTACATTTTATTTTTTTATGCTCCAATCAAAGCCGGTATTGTGTTTGAAACTGTCTTCGGCGTTGAGGCGGTTGAGTCATCTGCGAGGTCATGTGCTGAGGAGTTTCGTCATCTAGGTTGCGCCCCTTTGTTTTGCTACTCGGTATAACTGGTAGGTAGGTACCTACATCAAGAATGCGGGGCAGCTGCAAGTGTTCTTGCAGGCATACCACACCCCTACAAGTGTGCGGCAGGAGGGGTTCAACTGTTATCACACCCGCTCTTATCACACCCCCAAACACACCCTGTGGCTGTTCGGACGTGCTATCACACCCCCTTTTTATCATCCCTCCTCATTTATCACATCCCCAAACGCACCTTGTGGGTGTTCGGATGTCCTATCACACCCCCTGGTTTATCACACCCCCCTTGGGCCCCCTGCGAGCTGCACTTAATCACCCGGGGTACACAAGATATCACACCCCCCACAGGATACTACACACGGTGATAATATTTTAGATCCCAAAATGATATCACCGGGGTGTGTTATCTTTTGTCAGTTACGGGTATATACATACTAATAATAGCTACAACATACGGACGGTTCGTACTTGTGTATATACGGACGGTATATACACTGCTGCTGTAGCAGCAGTATATTCGTATTATACGAGTCTTGGTCTTCCACTGGTCACTGGTGGTGTATTTTCTTCAGGAAAGACTCGATGGAGACTGGAGATGAACCCACCGCGCGTATAATCTGCTGCCCAACCTACTTGTATCATACCTGTGACCTGGTATACATATGTATGTGTGGTACAAAATACAACACCACAGACTTGATGAGCAATCATACCTTTGTTTTGGCGCAACGAGTATGATACCCCCGGTACACGCGTATAATATACCATAATACTGGTATGACTTCTGCCATACGGTGCTTGGTACTGCTGTATAACACTTGTTGTTGTTGTTGTTGTTGTTGTTGTTGTTGTTGTTGTTGTTGTTGTTGTTGTTGTTGTTGTTGTTGTTGTTGTTGTTGTTGTTGTTGTTGTTGTTGTTGTCGTTGTCGTTGTCGTTGTCGTTGTTGTTGTTACCACTACACAACAGCAGCATTCTCGTGTGATATGCATGATACGTCATACCGGTATAACACACGCCATCAATCAGTGCGTTTGCTTTTTCTTTTCTCGAACGAGTACAAGTACTGCTGCATCGCATTTTTTTTCTCGCCCTTCTGTTTCCTTCTCCCACCTTCCCACACTCACTGCGGTACTGCTGTACATTTATTGCTTTCGCGAGAATTTCGTGTCAGCTCGATGGAGGTGTTGAGGTATACCAGGGTACCACGTTTTGGTTGAAACATTTTATGAATCACGATGCTCCTTAACCCCTAACCCCCTTAGAGCCCCCAAACCCCTCCCTATACTAATTCCAAGTGATTTGTCCCCAAAAACGGGTTCGAAGGCGTAAAGGCGTTAACCCAAAATCGTCGGAAGCTTATTCTTGTTTTGTTTATGCGTGTTTCGTTGCATGTTGTCGTTGTTGTTTGTTGTTGTTATTGCTGTTGTTGTCAAGACCGTGGCCAAAGGATAGGCTCCAGTCACCCCGGAGAATGAATACCACATGGAAAAACAATAGAAAAACAGAAAAAAAACACCACCAGGTATCAAGTAGTATCCGCTGTCCGCTGTTCGCTTCATGTTACAGAGCCAGCAGCGTTTGTGTTTCAGTGCCTGTCTCCGGAAACGAGCAGAAATGAGGTTGCACCTCGTATTTTTATACTTACTTAAAAACTACTGGTACAACAAAACAAACCGCCGTCAGCGTCTGTTTTTGTTCTTGCGACTTGCCACATTCGACATTGGTGGTATACGACTGAAGACGGACACCCTTTTGGCCACTCTGGTTGTATGATACATACGTGGTATTGATATATCGTATTATGCCTTGTACGAGTCTGTGACCACGGCTTGTCCAGAAGCTGGGAAGTAGAAGTGTGTGAAAAAAAAAGAGAAAAAAACACAATTATATACCAGTTGACACGTAACTTGTAACAGTTACTCATCATATAATATCACAGCATGCCCGCGTTGTCACTCTGACAGCATTCCAGACAGCAGGCGTGTTCGTCTGTGCTCACGAATACCGTGCGCTTCGTACGGTGCAGGTAGCCCAACCGCTGTAGTTTGTAGCCACGAGTTGGTTAGTTGTGGGAACGGGGGAACTCTATGCTGTAGTTGAGTGGATACCCGCGGCCATGTGAGTTGAGTTTGCACATTGGAGCATTTCACTTATGCGCCTTCTTCGTATTGTGCGTTTTAGGCTGCAAAGCGTAGTATTTCCCGGACGAATTATGGTTTCATTTGGTTTTGCGGATGCCGCTAGGGCTCCAGCTCCTTTGTGTGACCACGGACTCTAGATTTTTGACAAGAGTTAATGTGAGACAACAACATGAACAACAACAACAACAACAACAACGGCAGCTATTCACCAGCTTTGGAGCAAGTCGGTAGGATGTGGACACCGCATCACCTCAGGCTATCATTCACACTGGTTTCTCGTACATTTACTCCGGAGTAAATGTTGACTTGTAATAGTTCAACTGCCATGATAACACTCGCACGAGGTCGTTGTTGTTGGGCTCGCATCTGACGCAATGTTTCTCTGCGCTGCCCCATCGATCGCCTTCTCCATCTCGCCGCCATGATCCGCCCCATGCCATTGTGGGATAGGATGCTGTTGGAAAGTTTGCAAAGCGGACAAGGTGCATTCCGGGGAGAAGTTCAAATGGCCCAGCAGGTGCGTGGGGTGGTATTCGCCTGATATCATAGGTATTTACCGATAGTACTCAGGTATTTGCGGGTAACACTCATTTCGTCGGTGCAACAGCAGTTATCTCTCCTCTTTTAGCGCGCGCGTGTTGTTCTGTTCTTCTTGCAGACTTTTTTCGCTTTCTGATCTTTTTCTTCATCACATTCTTCAGAACTCATCTGTCGTTTGTTCCTTTTTTTTTGCTTTTTTTTTTCTTATTTTCATGCACTGGCTTGTTTTGTTGTGTTGTATCCGGTACGCTAGCATTTCACTTGCTGTACCTTGATTAATTGTGACTGTTTGGATTACTATGTCTCACAGTCTGTGACCACAGAATTCGTATCTCTAGGATGAAGAATCGGCACGGATACTGGGTGCACTGATGTCGTTGGGTAGAACGGTTTAATGTGAAGACAACACACTCAGGTATTTACTAGTAATACTCAGATATTTGCCGGTAATACCTTGTGGGTAGTATTCGGTAATACTCGGGTATTCGCCGGCAATGCTTGTTATCGCCATCATCTCAGTAAGGGACGGTGTTTTCCCCGGAAAGGATTATCGTCAGAATTAACGAAGTGACTTTGTATCGAGTGTTGCGTGAGGCGGTCATCATTTACGTTGAGGTAACTTTATGCGGGTACCGCGTGTAATACCCTGCACGGCGGTAGGCTGTACTGCTGTTACAATTTCTTGATGAAAGTTGTAATTTGCCGATGGGCCAGGCCGGCCCCACTGCTACTACAGTAGTGTCGGTGCGTTTATCTCGTGAGCTATGAGCCAGCCAGCCCGGGCCCTACTTGAGTTTTTGCCCGTATCGTGGCCACGGACCATCAAGTATGATGTTGATTTGGGCGACGAGTTTGAGAACAGCATCACCAGCAACAACAAATTACTACAAATGACTACTACTACTACGACGACGACTACTACTACTACTACTACTGTGATATGCACCAATGGTTCGTAGTGTTGAACATATCTCCTCTTTGATGTTAAGCGCCACGCGGCGAAGCAAATTTAAACATCGGAGGAAAGGCACAGGGAGTAGAGGAAAGGGAGGTAATCATATCGATAACCTCGAGCTCTCTCCCCTGTGTCGCCCTTTCTGAGGGAAGCAAAAAACGTGTCCTCGACCAGGTTTTCCTATTATAGTCGTTTGAGGGCGTGCCGGGACCGTCCTGTTGGAGGAAGTCGCAAGCAAGCGGTCCAAACTCCCCCTCCCCTCCCCCTCCCCCCTTTCGCGTCCGTCGCGAAGTCTACTCTAGTACCTGTCCTGCTTTTTTGGGGGGCGGCAATGTTGTTCTTGTATGGTGCCATGGGTAGCTACTGTAATATTGCCGATTATAGTAGTACCTGCAGCCACTTCAAAAACGTCAGAGGGCATGCCCTCACCCGCGATTGTATGATATCGACGTATGGCTGGCGGATGCTGACGTTTTCGTCGACTCGTCTTTTACCGAAAATACATGGGCGCGGACTGGTACTTTACCGACCTACGCTACGCGGATTGACTTTTTTATTCCCATAGTTGTGTGGACATGGACTGATTGATGATGCGTGCGACTCCTGTGGGTTATTATTTCTTGAGTTTCCGCTTTGTGCTGCGTGCTAGATGTTGCTCTCGTGGAGTGGAGCGGTGGAGTCTGCTGCTTGCCGCATGATTTGTCGCTTGCTCGCTTTGGTATTCCCACTGTTGCTTGTGGAGTGGAGCCGTGTAGCGCGCTGCTTGCCGATACCTGGTTTGTTGCTTGCTCGTATCATGTTCCCTCTGCTGAATGCTACTCGTGGACTAAAACAGTATAGGTGGCTGCTTGCTGCCTCCTTTTGTTGCTTGCTCGATTGATCTTGCCGCTGCTAGATGTTGCTCTATTGAAGTGGGGCAAAGTAGTGCGCTGGTTTCTGTCTGGTTTATTGCTTGATGTTCGGCTGGTATTCCCGTTGCCGGGTTTTGCTCGTGGCGTGGAGCGGGGTAGTGCACTGCTTGCTGCCTGGTTTGTTGCTTTCTCATTCAGTCTTTGGATTGCTGGGTGTTTCCCGTGGAGGGGGGTGGAAATGTGGAGTGCTTTGAATCGTCGCCTGGTCTGTTGCGTGCTCTGTTTTTCTTACCGTTAATGAATGTTGCGCGTGGAGTGGAACGGTATTGCGCTGATTGCCGCTGGGTTTGTTTCTTACGCGCTTCATATTCACTTTGCTCGTGGAGTGGGGTGGGACAGTGCAGTGCTCTGCTTGCGGCTGCCTGATTTGTTGCTTGCTTGGTTGATGTTCATGTTCAGAGATGTTACCCTCGTCGAGTAGAACATTGCAATGCACGCTGCTACTTGCTGGACGTGGCTGGTGGTGTCAAGCGGTGTAGTGCCCTGCTTGCCGCCAGCTCTGTTGTTTGCTCCTTTGGTCTTCCTCTGCTGGGTGTTGCTGGTGGAGTGAAGCGATGTACTGCGCTGTTTTCTGCCTGCTTGCTGTGTTTCTTGCTCGCCATTGCTGGTTGTTGCTCGGGGAGTGGAGCAATGTTGTGCGCTGCTTGCCGCTGCCTGGTTTGTTGCTTGCTCAGTTGATCTTCCCAACGGTGTTTTGTTGCAATCGTGGACGCTTGCCGGCACGAGCCGGTCCCAATTAATGCAACGCTGGAATAAATATAGGGACGTTTGGGATATTAATATGAATACCACGCGGTCTTTACATATCCGCCCGGTGTAGTCGAGTGGTCGCCTTTCTGGGCGGAAATATAGGGAATGTTCGGGTATTAATATAAATATCAAGCGGTCCTTACACTTATGAACATCAAACGGTTGTTATATTTCTGTCCAGACTGGCATACAGCAGGGGTTCCCCAATAAGGCGATATCCCGATATAAGGCGGTCAAAATCGCTTGGCGTGACTGAAGAATTGCACGAAAGTACTCATGACCTGGAATGAATAAGGCGGATAAGGCGGCTTCCCTCTATAAGGCGGTCGTATAGCTCTCCATGGCACACCACCGCCTTACTGAGGGACCCCTACTATACCGTATATAGTATAGCAATCGCTGTCTGGCGCAAAGTGCACAGTCGCCTTGCGAGATTTTTACCCCTTTCGCTGATGGAAAAATGAATCTCTCACACTAATTCCAAGTAATTTTGACCCGAAAACGTGGACGCGCGACTAAATGTGGTAAGCCTTTTGGGTCCGTTTAGAGCGACCAAAAAAACGAAGATTGCGGCATTTTTTTTTTCAAGCGTCTACCAGTAGCGTGAGCGCGCAGCAAGCAGTACGAGGAGGAGCATGCTGCGCCCGTCCCGTACGTAGGAGTCTTTGCATTGTTGTCGTTCGGACGCCGATTGTATCGTAGTCATCGTCAACCAGCAGTGGCCGATGCTCTGCCGTAATCGTCAATTTTCGTCGCTAATTTTTCCGTCTCAAGTCTCAAAAAGGCTTAGAGGGCTTAGAGGACAAAACCTGTTGTAGAATTATGACGATTGCTAGTGATTTACGGCATCAGCCACTCCAAGAAGCAGCCCCGGCTAAAGGGGCAGGGGAAGTGACGCTACTCTAGTGCAATGCAAGGGGGTGTATCGTCATGCTGCAGCTGTATTGTACTTTTTACCTCAAAGTATCGTATGAACTCCTTTGGTTCTTCAGACGACGAAATTTTCTAAAAAGTGGTGACGATTACTAAATATTACTACTGATTGTTGATAATAATAGTAGTAATCATTATAGCATCGGGCACGCAAATGGAATGGGCCCAAGGGGCTGGGTAGGGGTGTGGCGGAAGGGCAATGGAGATAACTACACGATACGCGTTCGGCATGATGGCAGTGCTTATGCTGCTGCAAGCTCTTTCTAGGCGCGTGATAATATCGTACTCATCGATTTGTTGGTCGCTGTAGAACGGTCTCAAAAGAGTTAACCCTCTCCTCGCTGCAAAAAACGCCCCGGCTCCAGTTCCAAGCAGTTTGGAAAATAACCAAGTGTAAGCAGTTGGAAAGGAGTGACGTCGTCTACGCACGTGATGCACAAAATGGGATAGCTGGTACCAGGAATATAACATATACCGAGAATGTTGTATAGTAGCTCAAGCTGTTGACCCTTTTAGCACGTACTCCAGACACATGGGAACAAAACACTTGGAGTTATACTAGGATGGATAACTTTGGGAGTTGGAAATGGGTCAACAATGTTTCGATGGTGAAACAAACGCTACGATTGTTTCAAACAAACGCTACAATTGTTTCAAATGTACATTCTATTAATTGCGATGGCATGGCACCGCAACTGTTGATGAGATATGGCGCCGTTGATGCGCCGCGAGGTGCCAGACTCTCAGGGTACTCGCGGGAAAAATCGCTTTTGTCCGCTCGCCTACTTCGGTCCGTGGCCATGACCGCGTGCTAGCTGCGACATTTGACGGTGGGCTGCAGCCGTCGCTCTGTCGTATGACAAGCGTTGTTGAAAGCGTTTGGTTTTGGGTTGAAAGAAAAGGGTGTGCTGGTTTTGATCTTCCGATTATTTGTTCGAGCTGCTGCTGCTGCCGTGTTTTGTGGTTGCATGGGCCAGTGTCGGCCAGGCGTGCAAAAGAACAGAGCATGCGAGGTAGACCACGACCTCACTGCCCACGAGGGTCCCTACGAGTACTATTAATAGGCACGCCCTCCCCTGTACGGGGGTTGAAAATTTCGACGCAACGCTTGGTGCGGACTTGGTGGTGGTTACGCGTTTTGATATTTTTCTCGGAGCACAGTCGACTCGTATTTTATTTTTTGTGACCGTGGGCTAGATTTCAGGGAAATGAGCTATTGAGAATGTGAGAACATCATCATAATTGTCAAATGGGGACGCACGTCAAGACTCGCTGCACAGACAGTCCCATTCTGTTCACATAGCTTGTTTTTGGGCTGTTGTAGCGGGCTCGGCAAGAGTCGGGGGGAGCCGTAGGCCTTAACCCCAAGGTGAACCCGCCTTTGCTTGGGAGGAGTTAATCCGCTCGTAGATTCTTCGGTTTTGCCGCGGCGCCGCCCTTGTCTCGCGTGTTCGTACCGACGTGGGAGGAATCAGGCCTCGCGAGGTTGAGGTTTCGTGAACCTCTTAGCACCCACATGTTGGGGACAAACTGGGTATATTAATAGGAAACAAACAAAGCAGTACCAGGGTATTAGACTACCCCGCCAGAGTGTTAAACTACCCTACCCGGGTATTTAGACTACCCTACCCGGGTATTTAGAATACCCTACCAGGGTATTAGACTACCCCGCCAAGGTATTAGACTACCCCACCAGGGTGTTAGACTACCCTACCCGGGTATTCAGACTACCCTACCAGGGTATTAGACTACCCCGCCAGGGTATTAGACTACCCTACCCGGGTATTCAAACTACTCTACCAGGGTATTAGACTACCCCGCCAGGGTATTAGACTACCCCACCAGGGTGTTAGACTACCCTACCCGGGTATTCAGACTACCCTACCAGGGTATTAGACTACCCCGCCAGGGTATTAGACTACCCTACCAAGGTATTAGACTACCTGAAGGGTGCGCCAGCTAGCGTTGGGCTGCGAAAGCAACTGAGTTAAATCGACACACGACGCGTATGAAAATACGTGGAAGTGTGGTGAGCTTAAGGTTTATTTTTCCTCATCCGCCGGAGGATAAAAAAAAAAAAAAAAAAAAAGTAGACTACCCAACCAGGGTGTTAGATTATTTAGACTACCCTACCAGGGTATTAGACTACCCCGCCAGGGTATTAGACTACCCCGCCAGGGTATTAGACTTGGTATTAGACTAGCCTACCAGGGTATGTGATGTTGGCGAGATCTTGCTCCCAAGATCCTGCCAATCTTGCCCCCAAGGTTCTGCCACGAGACAACGTTGTGGGCATTATGTGTGAATCTCGAAGGCTAATTTTTGGAAACGTTTTGCGACCATCTCAAGCGATAGTTTGTACAAAACATCTTTTCGATAGCTCTTTGTTGAGAGCGTGAGTTTCGGGACGAAAGTCTCGTTCTGCTCCAACCATCCGCCCCGTACACATGATGAAAACTTAGCGTGCAAGTGCTGCACGCCAGCTGTGACATCGAATATTTTACGACACTCATCTTGGCAGGCTGTGTGTGATACTCCGATCGCGCGTATTACGGGTTGTGTGTCCTCATTAAGGATATAGGTCGGCGACTCCCCTTGCAACTACAGTGTAGCTATCAGGGTCAACAGGGTGATGTTAGTCAGTCTGTGCGCGGAAACTATAAAACCCGTTTTTGACCGGGACGAAATCTGACGGCTGTGTGTGGAATGCACCAGTTTATTATGTATATCATTTTGTCGTATGACCGATGAGGGGAGGGCGGAGTTTTAGGGGGGGGGGGGCATTTTTAGGTCGCATAAATGAATAGCTTAGACTACTCTGCATACGTGGTGTTAGGTTCAGGAGATGGTGGGGGCAGCGGGGAATGGAGGGAGGGGGTTTTAATTGAAACTTGAAGACCATATAAATGAATTCGAACTACTATTTGGATGGCTCCAAATGTAAGATCACATGTCGGGTAGTGTTTATATTTCTGGCGTCGGGTAGTGTGTATAGATATCTGGCGGGTTTTGATGTTTGGTGGGGCGGTGGGGGAGGGAGGGTGTGTGTTCGGGGGGGGGGGAGGTAGATGAGAGCAAAATATTCTACCTGCATGCTAAATACAGATGCCCAACATGTCAAAGATAAACTATGAGGTAGATGGGAGCAAAATATACGTGTTTTTACGGTAATGTTGTTAAAAGTGGTGTTTGACTTTTGTATAATATGAGAACTACGAAAGGTACTTATGGTATGCTGTATGTCCTCAATGAGGACACACACAGTAATGCGTGCGATGGGAGTATCCCACACAGCTTGCAAAGTTGAGTTTCGACAAAATCTTCGATCTCACTGCTGGAGTGTAATTTTTTTCATAATATACCCTGGTATAATCGAACCACAATGCCTGGATAGTAGCATGTATTGTAGGTTTAAGGCGTATTACCATACAGCAGTGGTAGGTAGTTGGACATAATAGAACCTGTTCACATGCGACACAGCATTCAGCATTACCATGACTATTGTAGAGTGATTTGTGTGGGAAGCTTGCGAAATAATGTTGCTATGTACTACCATTAAGACTTATATTGCGTGCCAAATAGCATAGCCTGTAGCTACTATTAAACGGGTGTGTATTCTTAACATTGAACTGATGTTTGCACCCATCTACATCCAACGCAGCCATTGTTGTTCGTGCCACTGTGCCTCCTATTAGTAGAGTGACCTATCATACGACAAATTATAAAAAATTAAAATACACTACAGCTGTGAGATCGAAGATTTCGTCTAAACTCATCTTCGCAAGCTGTGTGTGATGCTCCGATCGCGCGTATTACTGAGTGTGTGTCCTCGGTAAGGATATAGGTCGGCGATTCTCCTTAGAACTACGAGTAGCTTGTATCAGGGTCAACAGGGTGACGTGAATCAATTTGTGCACGGAAAGTATACAACCCGTTTTTGAGGAAGACATTATCTGACGGCTGTGGAAAGCATCAGTTTATTACGTATATCCTGTAGTCGTATGACCGGTGAGGGGAGGGTGGGGATTTTAAGGGGGTGGGGGGGGGGGGTTCCAAACATTTTAGATCACCTGAATGAGTAGGAGCTTACTGTACGCGTGGTGTTAGGTCTAGGCGATGGTGGGGGCGGCGGGGAAGGGGGGGGGGGGGGGGGGGGGGCGGGGGGGGCGATCTACCTATTCATGATACGGCATTTTGTCGTTTGTGTTTGTGAGAGCGTTTTTGTTTTCTGTGAAATAATAAAAATACACTTCAGCTGTGAGATTGCGGGTGTTGCCGAAGTGTTTTGTCGCTTCACCGCAAACGTATGTACTATTAATGTGACACATTTTCTTGCCATCATGGCCCGTAGACTTCGCTCAACCGCAATGGCTTGACCGATCGATGTTCAACTTGAAGTCTGTTTGTTCAACGTTGAAGCTTGCGTGTTCAACGTGGAAGTTTGAGTGTCTTCTACTCGCCCCACCGATGTTCAACACCGAAGCTTGAGTGCCTTCAACTTGCCCCTTCGTGTTGTTTTTGCTTGCTGTAACAGCGCGAGGTTCTTGAAACGGACGGACCCTGGGCGTGCTCCTCGCCTCTTTGTCGATAAATATGAAGACCCGATGAGGACCGACGAGCTGCCGGTCGACGCGGAGAGCCACTGGAACGGTAATTTTCAGTAGCCTTTTGCGAGACGTCACATTATTATCTACCTGGTACGATAAAGTATGGAAATCGGGGAAAAAAATCATGTACCTGGTATGGTTTTTGATATGGTCGACCGAATTTTCAACAACAAAAAAAATGGTCGGATTTTTTCCGGACGAAATTCTATGGGTAGGGTACGGTAGTGTAGGGTCGGGGTTGGGGTCAGGGTTATAGGGTCTTGAGCAGTGTTTTGGGCAGTTATTGATATTTTCCGTCCCAGAATACTGGAAGCACACGTGGGCCAAACCAAATTCCCAGATTTCCATACTTTATCGTACTGTATATAATAATCCAGAACTGCGGTCAAAGCGGCTCGTAATTTTCACACATCGGATATATCAGATCCCTACTCATGATCTGTATGATCTGTGTCTTTCACAGCAGATAGATATTTAGTCTATGTATGATCTGCGTGGCCTGCAGATCATGCTTGGAGCAGATAGATAGATCCCTAGTCTCTTTACAACTTGCATGGCCGACAGATCATGTTATCGGGTGAGAGGCGTGTGATCTCTCTACTAATAGCACATGTTTCCTGGGTTTGATCTGTACCGCATAGATCCTGCACAACATATCATAACGGTAGATATAGGAACTAGGTAATCTAGACGATCTGAAGGCTGTTCTTGCTATTACCAGCACGTACGCGACAACAAGTCACAGCCCAGCAACCACAGTACATAGGCCTGGAGCACCGCCGGCTAATATCTGGCTGAAGCCAATCCTTTTCACGTAGCGTGCGCGGATGTAGGTTATCGGACGGAAAAATCCAAGGCTCACAACTTCGATTGTCGGTGGCACGGACACAACGGATTGCTCCAAATCCTTTCGACCGTGCACGGCAGCCTTCGCGCTGACCAGGTCGGATTGGCCCGCACGTCCTCGGTCTGTCCCTCTAATGTGTTTCACGTTACCAAACTCGCTCCCTCTAATGTGTTTCACGTTACCAAACTCGCGAGGCGGGTCTAATTAAATCAACCCTGATCCACCGCTACGTTTTGCGGCCCAAGACGACTATTACCCAGATCCTCCTGCGGGGTTTGTGGTCTGTTTGTCTAGCACACCGGCCGACTTTCGATTCGACGTTATCAAGGTTTTCCCGATCACCGACACCCCTGTGTAACCGCTTGCGTTCTCCGAGCGTGAGCCTCGCCCTGTTGGAGGTACAATTGCCCTCGTTGGCGCCCCCTTCATCGCACGAAAACTATCGTCCACAGCTGAACGACTCGTACTGCCGCGCCATTTGGTTGCGTTGCGGTAATTTGGTGGCTGGTTCCCCACAGTATATATGTATATATATTATTTAATTTGCCTTCCGATAATGTGTAGGTTATAGTGCACAACGCCAGGCATAGAACTAGCGCTCGGATTACATTCTAACCCCTTTGGGACTTGAGACGAAAAAAAATACACAAAAAAACTGCTGATTACGGCATCGGCCACATGAAGCAATCCGACCTGCTGGTGGTGGTGGTGTAGGAGGTGTGTTGACCAACTGCAACGCAGGAAGCTGTGCGGCAAGCGTGGGGCACGACGATACTCGGATTGCCTCAAGCTTTTCGTAGACTCTTGATTAGATCGCGCTCCCCGCTTTTTTTGTTTTGTATGAATGGGTCTCCTAAGGCTTTAACAGGCGGAAGTAGGGAGGGCAACGTATATAGGGATGAGGGGTGGGGTGTCCGTATACAACTATAGTACTGTATAGCTTGCGCTGCTGGGGTAGTAACGAGGACCACCGATAGGGACAGCTGACGCTATCGCTATAGTGGGAACCGAAGGACACGCCAGCTAGCGCTGGATGGCGAAAACATTTGAGTCAAATCGACACACGACATGTATGAAAATACGTGGAACTTTGGTGAGCTTAAGGTTTATTTTTCCCCATCCGCTGGAGGATACAAAATGAAAAAGAAAAGAAAAATGAAATTTCATTAATTCGTACCAGGTACTATTTCAAGACTTTCGATATAGGTTCCAACTTGGGAGGTTAACCTATACCAGTATAGGATGACGGGGGGGGGGGGTGACCTTTCATTAATTCATACTATTCCAAGACGTTGAATAGTTTTCAACTTGGAAGGAGGCGATAGATAGAACAATAGGGGGGGTGGGTGAAATTTCATTTTTCGTGCTGTTTCAAGACATTAAGTTAGTATATTGTTTTAGGCGTTCGCATTGTATTAGTGATCGTGATCTGTCCGGTGTGAGATTTTTCCTCTGAGCATTAGTTGATTTTGCGGGAGAAGTTTCGGGGTTTTTGTTTTTGTTTTAGGGGGAAGGGGAGGGGGGATAGCATCATCTGGGAGGGGGTGAGGGGATGGCGTTGACGGAGAGGGGGAGATGGGATGGCGTTGTCAGAGAAGGGTGGCGTATTCAAAGTTGGGGAGTGGGGGAAGCGATGCCGGAGAGAAGAGGTGATGTCAGAGAGGGATGGCGTTTTCGAAGGGGGAGAGGGGAAAACGATATCGATGGGAGGGAAAGGGGAGGAGGGGGCAGTGTCATCGGAGAGGTGGAAGGGGGATGACGTCGTCTTGGACGTGGAGACGCGACGCATTTGTAACTGCATAAATGGGCTGCCATGAGTAGCACCGGTAGCTGTACAGAGTGAAGCCCGACTCGGGCGTTATAACAAGGTTGTCGAAAGAGGCAAGTGCTGACTGCAAGCTAGCTGATTTGAGGGCAAGGGTAGAGAGTTTAGTTGGTACATTGGCCAGTTCCCCGATATTTCGTAACGACACGAACGACTACAATCGTAAACATTACCGTCTTTTGTACTGCTGCTACTGCTACTGCTACTGCTACTGCTACTGCTACTTGTAGACACGCCTATCGATAATTGTAGACACGCCTAAGCTAGGCAAGGTCTACTGACGAGAAAGTGTCCCCCCTTGGCCTGAGGGGGGCTGGTCAGCACCATTCAGGTGCTAAGAAAGGAGAGAGAAGTTGTTGTATTAGCTCTGAACACAAGAAAACAAGCGATCTTAACTTCATCCCCGAATCCCCATATCAGAATCCAGAAGAGGATAAGTAGAAACCCCTACTACAGTAGTTGTCTTCAGATCTAGATAACGTTCACATACCACATCAGATCCTCAACAGTCAATCACCAACGAGAAGGTCAACTGTCGTGTCTTACCAACAACACCACATACTCTCTGGTGCTCCACTGTCCACATACTGCTGCTGCTATTACTGCTGCTACTACTGCCATGGACATATTGCTACTATTATACGCTACTACTGCTGGAGAAAGCTGCTGCACGCTGATGACTTGACCAAGCGTTGCACATTAATACTACCGCGGCCCTAACCCCTGCCCGTTCCCCTGTCCCGCCGTCCCTACTTGGTGTGATACGATTTGTCAGTGGTGTACCAGCCAAACGGTGACCGGGAAGAAGTGAGGCAGCAAATGTATCTACGATTTAGAGATGGGATCATCTATGGGCTGGGGTACGAGACGATCCGAAAACTTTGCAAGGTGCGTCCCCTTGAACGGGCCTCTCCTGCGCCGCTGGGTCATACTCGTTGAGCCCGTGGGCGGCTTGCCCTACCTACGTACTGTTGACGGTTGAGGCGGGAATGTGGTGTGAAGAGGGCATAAGGAACGACGTATTTCGTCTGTCGCACTACAGATGTCGGTGCTAGTCGGAAGCCTCCGCCGTCTGCACAGCAGTCTCAGGCCGCGCTCAGCCGTCGTTGCAGTGGCAGTGGCTTGGCCGCAAAGCTTCCGGACAAGCCCGCCACTGTGCACGCCATTTTTCGGCTCCTATAATCCAACATGTTGATCGCCGCCGACATTTTGATCGCTGGGATGAGGCGAATGTGATTGCCCGACTGATATTTGACGCCTAACCTGCCTCCTTCCCCGCCTCGCGATATCTGTGGAAAACTCCGTGTTGTGGGCTTTCTGCTGGCACCGGCACCCCGCGTCATACATGCCGTCCATGCAGGTTTCTGGCAAGTACAAGCTAAACCCGAGGTCCAACCAGACGACGCTGGCGTTTACGTGCACGTGAGCATTCGACCCTTTTATTTGTAGGGAGGAACAGAAAATAACCGCCTGCCCTGCCTTTAATGTAGCACGAACCGCGGGGGATGATGGGACCGGTGCACCTGTTCCGCCTCAGGTTGCTGCCTGCTGCCTGCTGCTGCTGCTGCTGCTGCCGCTGCTGCTGCTGTTGCCGCTACTGCTTTGTGCTGCTGTTGTAGAGAGACATATGGTGGTGTTGGGCTGTTTGTTGAATACTGCGCGCGCCTCACGCGCCAGAAAAAGAAAAAAAACAAGACATTTCCTTTGGTCGTTTCACCCCGCCTGAGGGAGCTGTCGGTGACTCTGGGACTGAGAGTTCGTCGCTCGTGTGATGGTTATGGGCGTGACTGCTATCTCCTAGAACTTTTCTGTCGACCCTTGTTGCCCTAGGCCGATTGTAGTAACTCGAGTTTTTTTGACGGGAAAACTGATGCACGTTTTGCCTACGGGTGCTCCGCTTCTCCTGCTGGTTAAGACCTTGCCTTGGACCTAACCTACGGTCGGCGTCGCGGCTGGCCTGTTCACATGCAATGGTAAAGGAGCGGAGAAGGGTGGCTTTCGAAAGTAGTTTTGATCAACGCGCGCTTCCCCCCTCTCCCTCCGCCAACTCTCCTGCCGTTCCTTTTCCTCTTCCTTTTCCGATTGCCACTCTTGCGCTATCGACGAAAGTCTTCCGCTGTCGTTTTCCTTTTGTGTTTACGGCTGTTCTTGATCACTCGGCCCGCTCTTTTCGCTGTCCTTTTCTCTTCGTTTTTTCTTGATCATTCTGCACGCCGTCTTGTGTTGTTTTTTTCGCTTTTTTTTCTTCTCTGGCCATGTGTTGTTTCGTGCTGTTTTATTTCGTGTACGTACGCGGAGAAGGTTTTCGAACGAGCTGGACACGGTCATGTTCCACGGATGCGGGAACGGGACTGGCTTCATCGGCAACTGCTATATACACGAGATAAACCGCTTCTCCACGTTTTCGTAAGTGTGCCTATGATACGAGCGTGTCATCCCCCCCCCCACGCCGCTCCGCCTCGCCATTCCATCCATCACTCCCAATCTGCTGTTTTTCGTCGCGATTCCCTGTTACAATTTTATGGATAGGGCGCACGGTTTGCTTGAAAAAAATGCGCCCCCCCCCCCCCCCCCCCCGAGGACGTGATACACAGCAGGTGTACGCACTGCTGTGCAGTAATCTGTGTTGCACTGTATAACATGCAAGACAAGACGCGCTCGAATTTGTGAACCGGTTATCTCGACAACGGAGAAAGTGCAAACGCCGAGCGATGCGTGTATGGACAGATTTTAGCCATTTTTTTTCCAAAGCGACCGTTTTCGTCGTGTGTGCCTCCCTCATTTGGAGAAAATAGCCTCGGAATTTCATTTCTGAGGGCGTGCTGTTGTGCGTGTTGTACGCTGGCTAGGGTGTAGGCGATCGGCAGCCGCGAACAGAGCGGGATTCCGGGATGGTCCAGGGAACGGGTATATTTGTAAGGCCGTACAGAGTTTTTGAAGAATAATCGTGCAGTGAAAACGCGCGGGCTTGTGCGCGCACGACCGATCCGTGCGCGCTTACGCCCGTCCGCATGCAAACACGACCCATCTCAATGTGTACGAGATGCGGCCGGCGTTTGGCTGGACAGTAGTAGTGCTTGGGATGGCCCGAACCAGTCCGAACAGGCGTTTTTGTGAGCAGAATGAGGGTTGTAGCTGGTTTCGATTTTGTGGCGGCCGGACTCCCTGGTAGGGTATATGTTATTGCATTCCGTTGTGTTACTGCTGTTCGGACGCAAAAAGTATCACCAATATCCAAGCAGCCGGCGTTGCTTCATATGGTCGAGATGCTGTAAACGACACTTTCATTGTTTTTTTTTTCCAATATCCAAGCAGCCGACGTTGCTTCGAATGGTCGATGCTGTAAACGACAGTTTTGTTGGAATTTTTTTCCAATATCCAAGCAGCCGGCGTTGCTTCGAATGGTCGATGCTGTAAACGACAGTTTTGTTGGTCTTTTTTTCCAACATTCAAGCAGCCGGCGTTGCTTCGAATGGTCGATGCTGTAAACGACACTTTTATTGGTATTTTTTTCCTTTATCCAAGCAGCCGGCGTTGCTTCGAATGGTCGATGCTGTAAACGACAGTTTTGTTGGAATTTTTTTCTCTCTGAAACCCCCAAAGGGCTAAAATATCGCCAGCTTGTACTCTTAATACAGTATCTGTTTCGATGGAACCGCTGCTTTTGGGGGCCGTACTTGTGATGGCTCTGCAGGGATGTCCCAGGAATCAGATCGATGGGCGGAGACAAATCGAAGGGATCGTTTCTCTTCCTCAAGATGGACAGCATGGGGGACCCGGCGCTGAGATTGCGCCTGCACTCGAGGAGGGTGCACAAGTGGGCTGGAAAACTGTTTCCAGACGACAGTGAGTTTTCTTTCATTTCTCGATGGTTTGTTTTGTTTCGATGGTTTGGTTTGTTCTGATGGTTTGTTTTGTTTTGATGGTTTGTTGTGTTTTTCCTCTTCTCCAGTCATTTTTTTGTCACTTTCTTCGGCGATGCTTATCATGCTTATCAATGCTCATCATGATTATCATGCTTTCCTCCACATTTCTGCTGCTCCGTGCGTTTTTCTTCCTATTTTCCGCGTGGTGTTGAGTTTCGTTTGATTTTTTGCGCGTTTTTTTGTTCGTTCTTTTCTCCTTTATTTTTGTGTGGTGCTACTTGTGCCACCTGACCTGGCAGCAGACGGTGTATCTATCGGTCCGGAGGCTACTGGTTGCCGGCCAAAAGTTCACTTGTATGGCTGGCTGCATGCGGTCCGCTGTATGATACGAGCACGCATAGACACAAGTATTTTTCGTTCTTGTTTTTGTGGGGAGGAGTGAGAAGGAGCCATACTTGGTCTGGTCAGTTTTCCTTCTCGAGGCGAGGCGTGCGCAAAGGCGCGAGATGGCAAAACGGCTGTTTTTGTGCTCTAATTTCGTGATAGTGCGCTTACTATTAATTATTGGAGATTACTTCTTGTGTGGGCGAAAGGGTTGAATGAGGCCCGTAACTTGATTTGGTTTGCCCAACATGTGTGGCGCAGCAGTTTTTAGTGATTACGGGCTGCCCACTTGTTTCGTCTTGATGTGCAGCTTTGATCTATTAGAGGGAGCAACTTTTTTTGTGTGTGTTGTTGCTGTCGTTCGGTCTGTTGCGTTTGGAGGGCGGGTGCGTCTCTAAAGAGGCGTTGGGCTACCGAACCACGCAAGCTTGTTATGATATAATAGGACCGGGGCACATCGATGTGGAAATGACACGGGGGCACGTCGATGTGAGAATGATGGGAGCACAGCGGACTGGCAGACGGTAGCAGCAGAACGAGTGGGAGTTGACAGTATTGATGGCACAACGATCGGGAGATGACAATACTGATGGCACAACGACCAGAAAATGATGGGAGCACAATGATTACGAAATACTAGTTGAACGGCGATCAGGCACAAGGATGCGGGCACGCGAAAAGAGTAGTATCGCGAATATTGTACGAAAATAGATGAAAGCACGCAGGGTTTCTGTAGAAAAAAAGATACAGCAGTAGGAGCACAACAATAGGACGCCAGAGACCACGAGCGAAACTATACGAGCAAGGGCTAGGCCAGTGTGAGCCGTGGGCGGTCTGCTGTACACCGGTGAAAATCTCGGTAAAAATATTAAAACTAGTTTATGAGTGCTGCCTTACTGCTGTACAGAAACAAGAGCAGCGATGTGAGAGCGCACTGAGAGGAGAGTGCGGCGGGCTCTTTTTAGCCGCGGTCCGGCAATCGCTCCCTTCTTCGAATGTCGACACCCCGCCCCCCACACCCGCAGCACCGCACGGGGAAGGGTTTTGCTTGCTTGCGATTTCGACCCAACTCCCTCAACGCGCGCCTCGCTCTTACACGCCCCCCCCCCCCCCCCCCCCCCTCCTCTCTCCCTGCCTCCGTACGCGCGTGTACGTTTGCAATTGTAGCGGCTCCTGTCCCAACTTCACCATTAAGTTCTCCGACCGTCGGCCGCGGCAAGAGCCACGAGTCGTACACTCCTGTGAGCAACATGAGCGGCAGCACTAGAAGCTCGGTGTTGAGCAGGTACTGCTTGGCTTGGCTTGGCTGACTTGGCTTGGGTTGAGCCGGGGGTAGAAGAGAGTGGCGGGTGCGTCGGGAGATGGCGTTTGTTGAGCGACGTTTCGCGCGCATCCGTCGTTTTTGGGTCTTTCAGTAGACTTCGCTCTACCAGGTATGATGTATGTTCCCCCCTCCCCTGCTGCTGCTGCTGCTGCTGCCCGCTGCTGCCCGCTGCACTGCGAGTGTGACGCACGGTGGCAACCTAGTCAACCCTCCCCCTCGTGAGCGCTAAGCGTGCAAGATTGCAGCCAGGGTACTTCAGATGAGGTAAAAATATGTCCAACGTTCGTTATTGTTTTTTACAGAGCGTAGCGGCTGTTTTGCTTATGTCAAACGGCCTACGTGACTACCTGGTTTTCACCTCGTTAGGCCTCGCGGATTGCTGCTTGGTGTGTGAGAACAGACTGCCCGCACAAAGAAAAGCATCGGGTTTTTGGGGTGATATCTGTTTTCTGTCATTCTTTTTTGGTGGCTCAATGCTCGAGACGTGCTCGGGGAATTAGGTGTTGGTCTGCTTGCGTGGGGCAAGCAAACGCTCTTGACCTGCTGCTTGTCCTCCTTAATGCCTTCGTATCGCACCACCACACGTAATGCCGCCTCGAAATGCTTCCCGACAGTCACGTCCACCGTCACGTACACGACTTTGCCGCCCGCAAGCGTCGTTGTCTTGGCTCGGTTCGGTTCAAGTCGATTCGAGTCGGTTCGATTTGGTCTAGTTCGGTTCGGTTCGATTTGGTCTAGTTCGGTTCGGTTCGATTTGGTCTAGTTCGGTTCGGTTCGATTAGTTTCGGTTAAGTTCGGTTAAGTTCGGTTCGGTTCGGTTCGGTTCGATTCGGTTTGAATTGGTTCTGTTCGGGTTGGTTTGAAATGGTTCGGCTCGGTTTGGTTCGGTTCGAATCGGTTCGATTCCATTCGGTTCGATTCCAATCGGTTCGGTTTGGTTCGAATTCGGTTCGGATTCGGTTCGGTTCGGTTCGGTTCAAACCGATTATTGTTGACTCCTGTTGAGTACGAACTTTTTTTGTGCGCGTTGTGCCTTGTCGATGACAATCGTTTGATCCGGCGGTGCGCCAGGTCCCCAACCAATCGATCGAAGAGGTCATCACGACGGAGGGGCTCTGGAACGGGAGGCGGGAAGAGACAGAAACTTATGTCCCTTCTAACTTTTGGAAGGCGAAGACGACGGCATGTAGAGCCCTTGACGCCGACGTCTCCCGTCGACAGAGCTGCAGAGCTTGGAAAGGTGACCACCGTGACGCGGCCGTTTTTTTTTGTGCTCTGACGTTTGCGTTCGTGCGGGTGCGATCGGTCCCAACCAGCGGTGGTGGTCCGTGTTGCTCTACCGGCGCCGAAACAAGCAGTCCGCCACTCACGCGCCCACGGCCGGGCTGTTCCGTGCACGATTACGCTCTGTGACAAATGTCGAAACACTCTTTCCTTCCCATCTGGCTCCGTGTTTTGCAGTCAAGTAGTTCCAACGTGCACCAACGTGCGTGGGGACAAACCGCTCGGAAGTTGTGTTGGACAATTTTGGCGGCGATAAAGGAGTAAATGGCTGCCTCCCCTCGGCTGTTGGCCTCATTTCGCAAACCAATTCGCAATCCTTCGGGCATCTGTGGATATATCCCCGTACGCCCCGGGCGAGTCTACTCGGTCCGCCCCGGGGAAGTCTTGAGTCTACTCGGTCTACTTGTAGTCTGCGCCTGCGTCGGCAACGCTTCTGTCGGTCGTTTTAGGTATTTCTTCCCTTTGTTTTTAACAACACTTTTGTCTGTTCTTCTGCCCCCCCCCCCGCCTCCCTCTATTTGTGCCTCGGCCTGGTCTCTCGATTGACATTTTTCTAACGCCGCCCGCGTTCCGTGCGCGACTTCGGCCACTGAGAAGCTTCCGCCGTGGGTCCAGCCGGGGGCGTTTGACCCAGAGGCCGATGAGGTCGATGACTACACGGTTACTTCTTCCACAGTAGGCCGTTCTTTACGATCCCCTGCGGGTGGTGATTCGTCAAGACGAGGCTCTATGGTGGTGAGTTTTCCTTGTTGTTGTTGTTGTTGTTGTTGTTGTTCTTGTTCTTGTTCTTGTTCTTGTTCTTGTTTTTGTTGTTCTTGTTCTCGTTCTTGTTCTTGTTGTTCTTGTTGTTCTTGTTGTTCTTCTTGTTGTTCTTGTTGTTGTTCTTGTTGTTCTTGTTGTTGTTCTTGTTGTTCTTGTTGTTCTTGTTGTTCTTGTTGTTCTTGTTGTTCTTGTTGTTCTTGTTGTTCTTGTTGTCGTCGGTGGGTGGTGGGTGGTGGTGGTGGTGGTGGTGGTGGTGTTTGCGGTAGTTTGTGCAGCACCCATTTGGTGAGTAACATTTTGAAATATTCAAGGCGTTGCACAAGCTGTCCGGCACAAACGTTGCCCCGTCGTAATGTAGGTGCGTCTTGCTGGATACGTTATACAACCTCACTTTAGCCGACATTGTACAAGCTACCAGGTAGGCGTTTGTGGGAGTGTGTGCAGTACCCATTGGATTGATGAGAGCGTGAAATATTCCCGAATCACACGCGTTTCGCAAAGTTTTCGGGCGTATGTATATGAGTTTGCCGAGGTGAATCCTGACGAACACGTTGCATACCCTCATTATCTCATTATTCTCTACATTGTTTAAACGGAAAAATTGGACATGTTTGTACCGCTTGTTGTAAATCTGCAGGTATGTAACTATCCCCAAACTAAACGCGCAGATTTGCTTTTAATGTAACCCCTCAGGACACGTTGTGTGGATTTCAGCGGTGTCCGAAACCACAATCGGTGTCCGATGATGTTGCGCTTTAGAACGTTAGGCTTGTGGCCCCATAAAAAAAATGTGTCGGAAACATGGAGGCGTAATTTAGTAACTATTTTGTACTTGCGGATGTATAATTGTTTATTTCCGAGAGTCGGGAAGACGATGTCGCTGTGACGTCGAAAAACGCCCCCTTCTTGTGCTCTCTGTCCGATCGCTGGCACAGGTGGGCTGAAGTAATTATTTCGTGTGTGTGCCGATTCGGCCCAGATTTGGTCCTGGCTTACAATTGTCGACCACATTTTTGTCGGCGTTTTCGACCCCCCAAAATCTCCCGTTAATCCCATTCTTTGATTCCGCTGCCCTCCGCGCCCTCTCTGTCCTCGCCGCATGGTGGGCTTCTTACCACGTTGCCGATGATTGTCGAAAAAAAAAAACGTGGGGGAACCAGCCCTCGGTTGACACCATGAATTACCTTGAAGTCGACGGGGTGAGTCGACGCAAACGTTTTTATGTCTACTGTTACGTGTTTGTGTATTGCGTTTTTTTTATCCTCAAGCGGATGGAAGTCAAACTAAATCTTAAAGCTCACCCCGTATGTGTCTCGGCAAGACACCTAAACTACATAACTTCGTAAATGCATGAAACATGAAACATGGTAAGTGTCCGGCTGTCGCGAGAGAAACGGGCGGGTAAGGTAGGCAGACGCTCAACCGGTAGTTGCAGGACGAAACGAAATGGCGCATAAAGCCAAGCTTTGATTGAATTTGGAGTGAGTTCGGTCGCCTGGTTCGAAATGACGGTTTACGCGGGTCGCCGTTGCCGTTATTAGTAGGGGCTGCCCACATTTTTTTACAAATGCCTCCCCCGGACACAAGTACGAGACGCAATAGGCAGCCGACCTGAGTCACTAGAAATGGACTGCGGAAGTGAAGGCGAGCTCGGCCAAATATTGTGGTTGACTCTTGTTAAAACCCGCATATTCATGCGCACACGTCGTGCTTTTTACGGTTGGGGTCCCGAGGTTCGTGGGGGTAGTGGTGGACCGTGCGATGCGGGACAATTCTGTTTCAACTACAGCGTCGTCGTTGCCTACTCGGTGTCGGGATTCGATTAACACCGTGCAGATAGTTGTCGGTGCCGATCCGTACACAATGGCGTGACCCAATCGCTGTAATGTTTGTTGTGCGGTTGGGATTGGTCGGTTAATGGATGTGTCGGTCGGTTGGTCGCAACATGCGTTCTTGTTTCTTTTCAATCGTCGCACCTTTTTTGCTCTATGTCCCCGCTATTTTATGTCCCCAACAATCTGCTCCATGTCTCGCTTCGCTACCACCTTCGGTTCCTCTCGGGGGAAACTGATGACTGAATGAGCGTCCAAACACTTGCACAGCCGTCTCAACTGTCCCTCCACCCGCTTGTGTCCCCCGTATCCGTCCCTCGGTTCATTGCCGCCCGATCACACGTTACCCAATGGCGGCGATGTCACTTTGCCACGCGTGTGTTAAACAGGTGCCAGGAAGAAGCGGGCGGTCGATGGTCTGACATGAAAGGCAGCACGTACCGTCGCCCGGCGTCATGGCTGGCTCATGCTGTCATTTCGCATTTTCGCGAAACGGTGTGCTGGAGGCCGAGGTCGGGTTGTCGTTCACGGCGCTTGTATGGGTCCAAGTCGCCCAGGGTATGGGCAGGGAAAGCGTGCGTGCGTTGTGGGCGCATGTACCTTGTAACACGCAAAGACAACACACCCCGTAGGACTTCTTTCCGATGTGATTTTGTCGGCGATGGGGAAAGTGCAAACGCCGAGCAACCTGCGGAAAGCTCTCGACGTGCCCGAATCCGCCATGTTCGTTGCGTGTGGCCTTTCGTGCATTTTGTTGGAGGAAATCGGCTGGGAACTTCGTCGCAGGGGGTGTGATGTCTTGTGTGTGCTATTCGGTAGAGGCCACGCCAATATTTGGGGCAGCAAGCTTGCGCACGTTGTAGCCGTCGGGCTTGAGATGCGGCAGACCCGAATCGATATGTACGTTTGGTTCTCCAGTTCGTTGTCTTTGGATCATCGGGCGAAAGATGCGTTGCGCTATTGGAATTCGAGGGCATCGTGCTGCAGAGAGAGGGGTGTTGTGGTTCACACCCAAAAAATGCTTTCCGCTGCTTCTCGGTCCTCTTGTTACTTGGTGTTTTTTGTTCATTGATAAGTGTTTTTTTATTTCGGGGAAGCTTAGCGGGGTGGTGTCTGGCTCCCCCAGGGCGGCGGTGATAAACCAACGTTTCCGAGGACGATAACTTTATTTCGGTGTGCTGAAAATATTCCCCATAGGATGACAAGGGATCTGGACGATGCATGCATTTTCTTGTCTTGGCTACTTTTTTTGGGTGTTGCGACCAACCGCCGTATGTGGGAGGGACAACACATGGCGAAATTGCGTGGCCTCTCGGGAATGGATCGCGGCTGACTAATGTGCCGTGCTCTGTGGAGGAGGGGAGGGGAAGGGGGGGAGACTGTTTGCGACGCAGCCATCCTTTTTTTTCCGCCGTTTTCCGGGCGTTTTGGCCGACGAGGCCCCTGCTTGACGATTGTTAGAGTCTAGTGTTGGTTGCGGGGGCGAGCGAACACCCTGTCATCGCGGTGTTCGATTAGTCCTTAGTCGTCGCGGTCAACCCGTGTGTTTCCGGCTGCTAGTATTTGTAGCGGGTGTGGCGCATGCCGTTCTGCTGTTGGCGAGCAGAGCAGCCGACGACCTGCGGCCGGCTTGCGAAATGCGCTCCCGCCTCGAGCGAATAGTTTGAAACGGTGAGCAAGCAAACGACGCGGGCTTGTTGAGTCGGCAGCGGCCTAAAGGAAAAATGAAGGTGCATCAGGGGCGGCGCGAGGCAAAGGCGGGGTGCAGGCGGTTCGCATAGGAAAATACGGGAGTCGAAGAGGTTGATAGATGTACATGTGGGTTGTCGGTGGTGAAGTTAAGAGAAGGGGTGCGGTGGCGTGGTGCGCAGATAAGGCGGAAGCCCACGCGCGTCGTCGACGCGACGCGACTAGCGCATGGATACTGCTAACGGTTGGGGCGGAGAAGCCGTCGCGATGTAAAAAACTGATATGGGGGTCAACGGCAACAGAGAGAAGGACAATTCGTGCCCTCAGTTTTCTGATTGGTCAATTTGTTAGTTGGTTAGTGTTCTGGTTGGGGCACGAATTGACCTGATTTGGTCATTTTTTCGTTTCTGATATGGGAGTGATCTGATACGGGGGTGTTCAGCAGTTGTTAGTAGACTTGGGCGAGGAGATGTGAACTTTGTATCGCAGGGTAGCTTTTTGATGGGGCGGTTGCATTATGACAAGGGAACGTGAGGGATGTTTTCGTACCGGGTACGGCACCAACAGTGCTACTGCAGTTTTAGCGGCGGGTGGGTCGGGGTGGTCGTACAGCCCAAGGAGTGTTCATCCTGAAGAGACTCTGCATCATCGTAGTCTAGAAGTAAAAGTGTGAAACCGTTCTTAGCGTTTAGCTGGAGCGGTTTTCCTTTGTTCGTGCGTTTGCGCGTAGGTAGACGCCATTAGTAGTAAAGCCGTCATTTGGCGTAGCCTGTGGCGTTGTAGGTGCACGCACATGTTGCAACTGGTGCGATCGTTGCTAATCAAAGATTTCGGTTGACGGCGCCCTTAACGGGACTGACGGACAGCCGTCAAGGACCGCTTCACACTAAACCAGTATGTTACGTCTAACGAAGCATTGCCGAAGAAAACTAAACGCGTCAACCGACATCTTTGTTGCCAATTGCTGCGACGCACACACGGGTTTTTGTGGTCGTTCTTGGAGTTGCTGCGGAGAGAGCGGCCGTTTTATTTGGGGGGATCGTCGTCGTTGCTGTCCTTCATATGCACACGCGTAGTTGTTTCTGTGTTCCGGTGAAAGGTCTGGCAGAAGCTAAGCGTATAGCGCTTGCATTTGGGCGTCATCGCGACGCTAGCAATCGGGGAGGGGGGAGAAAACCCTTGCAAGGGACAGAAAAATGGGCAAGAACCGAGGCAGAGAGCTTGGTGGCAAGGTGGCATTCAAGCTCGTAAAAAGCAGTCAAGCGCACACCACTCAGTAGCATGTAAAACGAAGTGGGCCTCTTTTCGAGGATGTTTTACGTATACAATTGTGCCTCAGGCAAAATGCACTTTTTTTTTTCCTTTGCGAACGGCAGGAGCAGCGAACGCTTTAGGCGTTACGTAGCTATTCCACCAGTACCTGGCTTACGATATTATAGTGCACATTAATGGTTGGATCGACAAAGGGATCTGTGCCTGTCGGGGCGATGAACCACTCCACGCATTCTGCGCCAGGACTCGAGTCCAGTGAGAGGCAGTGGTTTACGTTTTTTGCGGTTCTTGTGTTGTGCTTTCTGTCTGATAATTTATTTCGCCTTTTATTATATTTTGTGCTCGTACGATGATCTACGTGGTCGTGTCAGGCGAAGATGTTTTTTCTGTTCACCGTACTGGTAATGATGTGCGTTTTTCTATGTACGAGCGACAAGTTTTTTTGTCTTTTTTGTTGTTTGTTTGGTTTCTCTTTTTTTTTTTTCTACTCCCTGTGTCTTCCTTGCCGCCTTGCAGAACATTTGAGCCTCTGTCTTGCGACCACGAACTAGACTGTCGATGAGTTTTATGTCAGAATCCAACCCCACCACCAAACATGCCTTGTGGCTCATCTCGCGGTAGGTGTGCAGCGGAAGTTTCTGAGCTGCTAACGTGAGAAGCTCAATATCTCACCCCTAGGTTGACTTCGAAGGCGTTCGCTTGCCGCGCAGCCCGACCAACTAACACTTGCATGCGCTGGTCCTAAAACAACTTTTCTCATAAAAATCATCAGAATAACCGGTTCTGTATTACTTGAGCTCAACCGTAACATTACCAGAATTTGATTGGCCAAAAAGAACTGCAACCCCTACTGTGGAGCGCCTCCTCTATGGGCTCTATGGGCTCTATCAATCAACGATCGAGGTCAAATGTGCCACCCAACGTCGACGACGGACCCGCCTCACCCTTGCGGCTCCCGAGCCGCACGAGGTCGCCGTTGATCTGCGCTCTTCTGGTATTCCCCAGTTTACTGAGGTAGTCTATAAGCTCAACCTTTTCAAGCTGTCCGGCTGTTTGTCTGTTTGTCTGCCTGTCTGATCCTATCCACATGAAGAAACGCCGCGATTAGTTCAAGCTGCCGCAGGCAAGGTCGGGCCAACGCTGGGATGTCAACTCCTCTGCACGGATACCCCCCACTTCGCGCGCCAGTCTGGAGTTGTTTGCGATTTATCCCAATGGCACCGTGCACCGGTGGCGGGAGCTTACGGCGACGCCTTCTTCACACCCTTGGTCTTGATCTTGCGCCCGTTCCATGATCGAATCCTCGTAAACATGCCCGGGAGCCTGCGAGGGGCGATGCGCGCGGCAGCCCTCCTCGAATCCGCCCCGATCTGCCGCAGCGGCAGTAACGCCCTGCGATACGTTGCGGCACCGGCATCCAAGGGGAGGAGAGGGGAGGGGGGTCAAGCGTGAGTCCACGCGGGCAGTGGGCTGAACGGCTGTCAGCGGGAAAACGCTCGTGAGGGTGGGTAGGTTGCCGAACGGATGGCGCTGTACGGGGAGGGGGATTTGCCAGAACGTGAAGATGCAGACAGACGTGACAATCTTGTTGATCGAAAATACGCTGTCAACGTCGATCGACGTCTAATTTGTGTTTCCCCTTGTCATAACAACGACATTAGGGTTAACGCCTTTAGCACTGGAAACTCTTTTTTTTTTACAAATTTACTTGAAGTTAGTATGCGGAGGGGTTTGGGGGCTCCAAAGGGGCTAACGTCACTTCCATCTACGAACGAGCTTGGGCGAGTGAGAATGAGCTACCACAGCATAACCCGCTGACGCCCCAGACACCACCAAGGCATCCTGCTCGTACACCTTGCGTGATCCCGAACCCTTGATTATGTCAACTTTACAGTTAACATCATATGGTTTCTTCTGCAGCTGGCTCTGCTGAACGAGCAGTATCGCCGACGCGCGACGCAATACGCGTGAGGTTCGAAAATAAATTGCACGACGACCCGCACCTCAGAGTCCCAGTCTGACATAAAATTGACGCAGATACCGTTCGGTGCCGAGACCCCACAGAACCAACAAAGACATCGGCAAAATAACACCATTAAAAAAACGCTCGGACGCACGCCCCCCACCTCCCGTTGTTGAACCCCACCATGTGGACGCCTCCAGCGCCCTCTTCGAGCAGACGAGGGTGTAACCAAGATTCATGGGCAGAATCAAAGCCAGTCGCGAGAATCACCGTCTCAAAAGGCCCCACGGCTCCTGGCAAGCACGACGCAAGTATCGACATTAGGCATGTGAGGGAAAATAACTAGTCAAAGGGTTTCCCAGCGCTCAACGAAAAATACCTCGAATTAGGAGCCCAGCTTAGCTTCTATAAACCGTTGCATGGGCAATCAGCCAGATCAACACAGGAATCCCAACTTAATCTGGTGCTTCACATGGAAAAAAGAAGCGCTGCTCGTAATCGCTCGAAAAAACAAGTCCTGAAGGTGTCACTCGGTGAATAGTGCATCTAGCTCCGCCGCCACAAACTATCAACAACACTAATTTGAAGGGTTAATCTAAGCACCGCTTCCCGCATGCATTGCGTTCGAAGACTAAGCCACTAACCAACATTGACACCCATTGCAAGGGTAAGTCTCAGCACACCACGTCCCGTGTGCTTCGTGACTAAAGGTTAAGCATACATATGGACATGCACAATAATCGCGAGCAAACAGGTGCAGGAAATCTCACCCGAGTGCCTAAACCTCAGAGAGTGACCGTTCGCCCAGTCAATGGGACCGCGGACAGTTATCCGCCCATCTTGAAGCGCGGGCATCAACCGCCCCTGGAGGTGGGAAAATGAGGTCACGGATGGAGCAGTGGGAGCAAAGTGAGCAGGGTATATGGCGTGAAAGGCCGTTACAGGCGCGACCCTTCACGCCGTGAAGATGTTGTCAGCGAGCAAAAGGGCCACATTCGATTCATTTTTGGGGCGATGAGGGTTGTCTGCGGGTCACGTGCGCGCTTTTTAGGCACCTACCGGCACCCGAAACCAAGTTGAGGTCCGATAAATGCGAGTGTGTTTGCTTGAAGATTACGTCGGCGTTGGGTTGTCTACGGTTGCTTGGCTCTTGGAAAATAGCATGCCGTCAGGGTGGTCTACGAAAGGAAACGGCGGAGACAAGCGATACATAAGACAGTTTCACGGCAGCTGAATACGCGTATCGCCGCGATCACTACTTCTGGCTGCTCTAGCAGAACCGAAACAAGCACAATACCAACGACATAGAAACATTTCCACCAACAGCACCACCTACACCAATAACAACGCCATCACCACCACAACCGCCACTACCATTAACAATGGCAAATCACACAAGCGCCATCAACATCAACATCAATCTCTGTTAGAGAAGCACGTCTCGCCTTGTCGATGCAAGGCACACGGCCATCGGTGCATGGGCTCCATGTTTGCTCCAATTGTGGGGGAAACACAGTTTCTCTCCACCCTTTCCCCCACTTGGCCGCCGCAAACATTGCCAGAATGAAATCGTTCGCCCGGGGCGGCAGGTATTGCACAGCCCTGGTAGGCGTTTCGATGGAAGCGGGCAAGGGTGTACGCTTATTGTGGGTGTCAGATATTACGTTTTCAACAGATCCTGTAACACGTGTGGAAGATCATTGGCGATCATACCTGAAGTGGATTTTGATGCTTACAATAAAAAAAAAATCACAACGATTTGGCGGCAGGAGATGTATTGGATACACGACGGTATCGGCAACAAGGAAGTGTTTCATACTCCTCAGCGGGGCATTTCTAGCTCCAAACACGGGGTGGGATGCATGAGCACATCGGATCGCCGGCGGGAAACATTGTACCAGGTACTGCACGAGAGACATATAGCATATAGATAGTCTCGGGGGGTAGTTTCGTGTAGCCAGGCACAGGCTGGTAAGCCGGCTAAATAGATCCCCCCGGTGGGCTGCTACAGAGGTGAAAATGTAGATGGAGTGTTGCTGAAGTATTACGAGAAGAGGTGAGATTTCATACGGCGGGAGTCATGGGCAAAGCAGGCGTGGCCGAAGTTGGGCGCAAGAGAGACACAAAAACACGGCGAGGGAAAGCGGAGGGAAGCATCTTGCATAAAAAATATGGAGCGGTTTTGTGACCGGCGGGTAGGAACTAGAGTTGTCAAGGTTGCGTGCCGAGGGGTATGGCAGCCTGGTGCAAAATAAACGCTATGAACTATAGAATAGTGCCGCTTATTGGGGGGGATAATTAACAGAGGGAGGTAGAAAAAGCCAACCGTGAAAGCAAAAGGGAACTAGCGATGAGAGAGTGTGAGGCGGAACAAACCCACCTGGTACAGAGAGGGAGAAAGGAGACACGCCATCCACGTCAGAAAACAAAAGAGTCAAGAGAGGAGTTGACATGTTTTCGCTTGCGGTGGAACGTCAACCAGGGCATGGGGCACGAACCGGCGCTTTCTCTACATTCACCCAGCGAGGCAACAAGAAAATTGTACCGTCATATCGATACCGGTCCAGCCACTATGGAGACTTTCGGCATTGTCGTTGGGAATATTTCCAGCGAAAAAACAAAGTGAAAGGTGACCTCGTGCCTGTGCTCACAACATCTGCCCTGTGATTGAATGGTCAATTTACAAATGAAAGCAACCCCCACCCGCTCAGTTACCCGAGACACACCGCCGCCAAGGTACGGCTTACCTCGCCATCCACTCCAAGGACAAAGGCCCCCATTGCCTCATGATGATCGGCGGTACCGACCGCGTGGAGATGTGCACTTTTTCTGCCCCATGGTCTAGAAGGGCTGAGCAGAGTATGATCAAAGCATGGCGGAGTCCAGAAAAAGGAGGGGCAGACGCAAAAAAACGTCACGGGGACGGCAAATATAAACCGCAGGGAAAGTGACAGGGGGCATGGCACAAGAGGGAGAAGTGGAAAGTGGTGGCGCGGTATATATCGTGCACGCGCGTAAATACACGCATAACTCAAGGCTGACCTTGTCCTCACTCGAATATCAACATTCGGAAGCAAGCATAATATTAATATTTCACCGACGTACAGAAAGACACTAGAAAAAATAAATCTGGACAAGCAATCCAGCGCGAACGCACTGCACTGTGACAAGGCTGGGCTATATCTGGCTGGCCGCGAGGGGCTGCCATATCCGAAAGACTTCTTCGGAACGGCTTGTACTTGCTCTTGCCTGCCGGTGCGTCTGGCCAAAGTTAACCCTGACACCATGCCGCCGCTACCCCATGAGAAATCGATGATGCGCTAGCCCTGCTGCGCATATCCCCAGACCATGCCGGATCGTGTAGCCCTCCTACCCCCGCGTAAAAGAAAAGGGACGGACCCATCGGTTGCGGCACGTCTGTCGAGCTGCAGAAGAAAGCCCGCCACACAGGCGACAGAAGAAACAGTCAACTACCATCCCAAAAGGGCGGCCACAACGGTCGCACTCCCACACCGAACGTGCGGATAACGGACAACCGTGACAGCTAAAGTACGCCACAAAAGTGCCTCACCGACGGCGAGGTCGCAGGCGCTGTTGCCCATGCCGACGATGCAGACGCCCCAGCCTCTGGCACGTGCTGCGAGGTCCTTTACCCTGCTGGAATGTATCACCTGGTTTTCGAGTAGAGGCACAAAGTGGAAGGCGTTTCACACGGGCGTTTTGATTTCTTCTTAGGGGGCTGGGAGGGGTGGAGTGCGTCGAAACCATAGGAAAAATATTGAACAAATGTCTTATGTTTTGCCAATTTTCTTCGCCCGAAAATATGACACCCTACAACTCGCAGAATTGACTTGAATAAAAGGGTTCTACTTCTGCGCTCCCAGGACGGGAACGCCTTACCACCCACAACCACGAGGACGCTCTCACCAAATCGAAAATAGGTGTCAAACCGATGGGGTCATCAGATCACACCCTCCAAGAGAAAATTGGGCCCAGGCTTATCGTTGGGCGCGACGACGTCTGAGTTCAGAGCAAATCCCATCTCCTCTCACCTCCCCGGAAAATCCTTGCAGGCTTTGGACAACCTCGGGTGGCATTCTCGGTATCGCATTTTTACCCGTTGCGATCACGAGGTGCTCGCAACGTATGACGGAAATGCTCCCACCCCTTCCGAAAGCGAATGCGTGAGATGGCGGCGACGGGGGGGGGGGGTTGCATTGACCAGTCAGAACCATCAAACATGGGGAACAGCTGGCAGCAAGAGCTTTCGCTCTGCAGGACCGAGTCAGGCGTATCAACCCAGCCACAAAGTCACGCGACCTCCCCCCCGCGTGGCGCTTAGTGTACCACCCCTATCTGCGGTACGCTCCTGTGTCGATCGGTGGGTCGGTCGGGCGGTCGTCAACGATAACTCTCGCCGCCACTTGCTACCGCCGCCTCCATACACCCACACAATCAAATAAGGCTGACCAACCTAACCTTGCATGGACCCCTCCTCTAATGAAAAGGGGCGCATCCATAACACACCTTCGGAACTGAACGCGAATGCATCCCGCTACTGGAGTGCCTCCTGGCCCCTGGGTGGGCACCGACTCTCGCTCGGCCCAAATTACTTCAGTTTCGAAGGACACGTCTAAGTCGAATCTCCGGCGGTATCCTCGCAGATATCGCACGAAGCTCGGTGCAGAAATGTCGGAAGAACCTGCAGCGGAGAACCCCTCGCGCGGTACAGGCCACCCAGGCAATCCACAGTGGGTCCGCCTTGTCGTAATCTGCAAGCCTTCGTACTGCCCGCCCCATGCACCGCAAACGCTGTCAGACCTTGCAGCAGAGAAAGTGGAGGAGAGGACGAGGAGGAGGAAGGGGAGGAGGGGGAGGAAGGGAGGAGTGAGGGGGAGGAGGAGAGGGGGGCGGGGAGGACGAAGAGGAGGGGGGGGGGGGAGAGATGTGAGCGGGGAGAAGGGGGATGAAGAGGAGGCGGCGGCGAAGGTGTTGGTGACTTCGACGGTATGACGCTGAAGAAATGGTTGACTTCTCTGAGTTAAGGTGACAAGCAGACAGCAACAGCAGCAGTAGCTTTCTCGCCTCGGATAAAACAACACAAAAATGAGCAAGATTCGCATGTTTCAATAGCTCAGACCTCGGAGCTTGCTTCATATCTCGTTTTCGTATAACAACTGGCAGCACGCACCGGCCACCGACCGGCTTGCTGGGACGAAGGCCGAATAGTCGCGACGCAATAGGTGGGTATCTCGAGGCTACCGTGACGGCATCAAGCTCAACATAAATGTGGTCAACAAAACGCACCTCGAGATGTCGATTCCGACTACCTTCCTACCCCCCCACACCACTACCACGAAAACCTCACCTCTCAAGTATCAACACTCCAGCCTCGCCTTGAACCCTCAGGCAAGCTGCCGCGCTCAGTCCGCTTGCCCCGGCACCAACGACCACCACCCGGCAAAAAGATGTCGATGACTGATCTTCGCCCGAAGCCGAAATATCCACAAACTTCCTGGCATCTTCTTCCTCCTTTCCCGCTGCCGGAAACCTCTCCGCGTGCGCGGGGGGCATCTCCGATAGCTCGACGTCTTCTCCTTTCCGTGAAGCCGCTTCCCCTTCTTCCGCAACCGTTGTCCCGTCTCGACGGGCCTTCAGAGTGCATGGGACAGCCCCGCCAAAACCTGACACCTCCACGACAGCCCCAGTTTTCGTCGAAATTGACGCCGCAATCGCTGACACGTCCTCTTCTCCCCCGTCGCGAACATCACGGCGACGGCAGCCCTTGCCGGAGGTTTTAGATACACCGGTAACACAGTCACGGTTCTCGGTGGCAGCCGCAAGACCGCTAGACCCAACGACACCGGGAGATGAGTTTCCATCGTGTAGCACTGCCTCCGGCCTCGGCAGAGATACGCTCTCCCCACGCTGTTCCACGTCGTTTTCTGCGAAACCGCTGCATCGAGCCGTCGCCGTCGAAGAGGGGGCACGTCCTGTCCCAACTCGCACTTTCGTCGACCACCCCGCTTCTCCCAGTCCAATGACTTCGGTGGGGGAGTACCCTCGCTCGATATCAAGAGCTTCGTCCCCAACTGATGGCGGCGCGGCAGCAGCAGCAGCAGCAGCAGCAACGGCAACCGCAGTGGTCAACTGGTCCCGGCAAAACGCGATGGAGAATCCGCATTCCCTTGCCGCCTTTAAGGTGGAGGCCATTCGTCCGATATCGACCTTGCCGACTTCGTGGTGCGTCCAGTTCATGTAGTGGTGCACCAACGCGGCCGCGTGGCAGGCGTACAGCTGACCCGTTTCGGGTGCGTGAACGCGTGGGGAAAGAGGGGGGAGGGAAAAGGTGGAGCCTCGGTGCGTGACTGAGCGCAAGCAGAAGGGGAAGGGATTATATGAAGTCTAGATAAGAGGAAGGAAAGTGAGTTATTAATAGCGCACGATAGCAGGAGCCAAACGCTACGACCGACCAATCCAAATCAGCCACGCAAGTGTGTTCACAGTCGCACAGCTGTGGTAGCTGTGTCTGCCCTATTGACTCCCCCTTGAAGAGTTCGTCATTGGACTGGACGCGTTGTATGACCATGCCTTCAGTAAGCTCGCTACGTGCGATAGCCCATAATGCCTGTCGAAGAGGATTTCCAGGTGGACGACAATATAATAATAGTAGGTTTCCAACTGACGTGAAAAAGTACAATAAAAAGTGAGGTCTCGCAAAGAAAAATACTGCGAGAGAGCGGACGGAGAACCACATAGTGATGACCACTGTGGGTTAACGCGTTTGGACGTGCGTCAGATCTTCTACCGACAGGCTCTGCCGCCTGTGATAGCCCTGATGCTGCGGCCGTAGTATGAAAAATAACAGTGGCACCCTAACCCTGCTAATTACCTGGTCGAACGGTAACAAAATGTGAAACCGTCGGGGAGAACAGCGCGAAACATCCATCCGAACGATTCCCCCCGGGACTGCGGACACGTCAGGTCGATGCCCTTCCAACGGGCACGGTACGGCGAACACCACCGCCGAGGCACCCAGGGGTATATGCACCCTAACAATGGAAGTGAGGGGCAGGGTTAAGGGGGAAACAAACACGCACATGTTTAGTCGAGGTACTGCCGGTGGGTGAAGAATTTCAGCGCATCAGAGCGAGGAAAGACGCAGAATGACACCGACCAGCCACAAACAAGTGTCTTTGAGCACATAACCAACCTCTTATTCACACGACCACGATATCAGCCGAGGCGAGACGCTGAAGCCAGTGCTTGACACATACTCATCCTTGCTCGTCGCAAGGCACTCACCTAGCGGACGCGTCGTATTTCCCGACCACCCAGAGGCGGTAGTGAACCCCTTCATCCAGCCTCGACGCTCGCAACAACTTCCCCCGTCCAGATGATCCCTTTCCGTGTATGGCAAACCCCGTCACCTCTGCCAAGGGGAAACTCTTCCCCACTTCCACATTGCCGTTGCGCGTGTCAAGCCGCGATGATTGGTCCTCACAACGCGCCTCGCTGCGGTTGTGACCGGAGAAGAAGGTTCCGTTGCGGTTGGAGCACGAAAAGGTTGCCGGTTCGCGTTTGAGCAGCTCAAGTTCCTGCTGAAGGTAATTGAAACGCTCGTCCGAAGACGTGCAGCATACCACGTCGTAGCCGTCCAGGGCCAACTTGAGAGCCACCGCGCGCCCCACCTACGGCGAAGAGCGACGCGAAAGCGGAGCAATAGCGGGAAACGGTTCGGTCGGCAAGCGGCGATGAGTTAGACACGACACTTTTTCGCGGGCATCTCCTCGCGCGGAAAGCGTGGAAATGGATACCCACCCCGGCCCGCCGCCCTTCGCCGTGACCCGCGCCGGCGTGAACAGGACCAAACGGAACTGTTGTAAGAGCCAAGCTTAGCACAGGCCATCATCTACAAAGTGTGGAGTCGAGAATGAGTGTGTATGAGACTGCCCAAGTCGTCAGCCTTCGGTCCCCCGCCATCTTCCACCGTCCGAACCTTGCAGCCATCGGCACGCCCGGTCCTTTCGGGTTGATCGCGGGTGCCCCAACCGTTCCGCCCTTTCTTTCGAGCATCATCGGATGCGACGTTACCCCCCCCCAACCCCTCACAAGTAACTGGTTCTTAGTAGGATGCATCTCACCCTTCATGCGACTCGCCGAACACCTCACCGTGCTTGCGCTTGATGCAAGAAATGTCTTCCTGGTGGGTGAAAAAACAACGTGCTCCCCCCCTGCATCGTAAGAATGCGAGGGTCTATGGCCTTAAGAGTGCAGCCATACATAAAAATCAAATAAGAACAGCCCCCCTCGTCCCCCGCGAGCTGGAGCCACCCCTCACGGGTTCGGGTCTTGACGTATCCGTCTACGGTGTTAGAGTTTCACCTTTGACGTAGCCCCCGTCAAGAACACGCTAGGTGGTCTCGCAACACACCGTCCGCTCGTGTCACTTCTCTTGGCCTCGGGTATGGCAGCGGCAGCGGCCTTGACGTTCTCGACGACTACGGCGGCGGTGAGGGTGTTTCCGTGAACAAGCCTGCCATGGTCGAGGAAACAATCGTGGTCCGAAAGAAGCCGACAAGTGCGCAAACAACGCAAGAAAATGTGGGGAGGGGTCAAGACGAACATGGCGCTGGAATGGGAAAAGCGGGGGATTCATCTACTTGGACAAGAACCCGAAGAAAAGAGCGCAGGTTACGTGAAACGACAAGCGAAGGTGGCACAAGCGATGGATCATGAAAAAATGAGCTGTCCGCCCCTATCCCCTACTTGTGCTGCTGATTGGGAGGAAATACGGACGGTACCAGGAAGACATCATCTTGCGAGCAAATCCCACCTTGTTTTCTTTGGTTGGAAAGAGTTCAGAATGTCCTCTCCGCCGCGGTTTATGAATTCGGCCTTGTTCAGAGCCCCGAGGCCAAGGACAGAGATGCCTGAAAGTTGCAATCGAGGGAGCGTTCGATAGGATCGCTCGCTGATTATGGATGCCCTCCTCAGTTAACAGTTCCAGAGGGATTACATGGCCTGCTCACGCGGATGGTCTCACATCGATCGCTCCAAAAACAATAAGCCACGACGGTTGGACAAGAGAACATATCCCTACCCGCCTTTCCTAAGCGCCCGCCTCTTGCGCTTTCTGCTCTGAAGAAAACTTCTCGGACCACTCACCAGACAGAACAAATCGCATGTAAAATACTTTCCTCGCTCGTGTACCGCTTTTTTCGTAAATTCCGAGGTGTTTTCCTTTTCTCCCGCTGTGCCTCCCAGCCCTTTTGATTCCCCCCGTTCCCTCCTGTGCAACGGTATACTGCAATATTATGTTACGCTACTGTCGGTCATTCAATGCAAGTATTGGGTTGGATGAGGCCTCTTGCCCCGGTGGGTGGAACCAATTTTTGTCCACAGTGTGGGTTCGCCTCGTCGGGTGCCGAGTGTACCTCGAAGCAATGAAAGCAGGCCAGTTCCCAACTCCCAATCTCCGCCTACTCATAGTACTGAGCGTCTTATGCCTGGTCAATCCCTTTACAACTGACCCACATTTCAAGGACAACATTCTGGGAATTAGCTTGAGGTGGTTCAGGTTATTGTTGCAGCAGTAAAAGGGTTAAGAGCTAAACTTGCCAATCTTGTCGGCCTCTCGTACTGCTGCCTCGATCCCCCGAGCGATCCTGGGTCTCAACGCCTTGATCATGAACTGGTACCCGAACGCTCGAGAAAGCCAAGTCTTCGATGTCGCAGTCATCGAGCGTTTGCACAGCGGAACATGTGTGGCCAAGTAAATAGAGCGAACAGCGGGAGGCGGGGGGGGCAGCGGAGGCTGGGGGGAAGGTCTGCCAGCCAGCCTACTGTAGTGCCATATACCAGATAATATGTACGCATCGATCTTCGATGAGGAATAATGGAACCGCCGTGCAGCGCCTAGTGCAACGGTTCCGATCGGCTCTTCCGTGGGGGTGAAGTGAACGGGCAGTCCTGGCACACGTGTTCCCCATGACGCGGCATCGCTGGGCAGGAGCGAGAAAAATCCGATCAGGCACGCATTCTCTTGAAAAAATATGAGAACTGATACTTTTAGAACGTTTGTGCACTGCAGGTCCCGTCGCGCAAGGTATCGGTGACTAGACGATCGGACCATGTTCCACTATTTACTCGGACGTTTTACCTCAAGCGTCTAGTACTAGATCAAGGCAGCTCCGCCGGCAAAGCCTTGTGGTCGCGCCATGCGTCTCGAGCAGAACAATGGGTTTTCGTTTTCATACTCTCTACCGTCAATCACCGAGGATAAAGTGCAGAAAACCAGCAAAATCGCAACCGTTCGAGGCTGCGACGAGACGGCCGGATGAACAAGCGTTAACTGAGAGAGTTCAAACCGCCCTAATCTTCACCCTAACCGAAACGATTCACTTCTCGCTTTCCGAAAGCGGGCCTATGACCTAAGTCGACAGAACCCCATTAGCGTAGTACGCTGACCTTACCAGCCATCTGACCTGATTATGTGCACCCATGCACTCGAAACTGTCGGTGACGAGATAGGGTCCGCGCAGTCTGGGCAGAAGGAACATGTACCATACGCTGGCCAACGCCACGAACGGCCATGCCGGCAGCATCCACCACGACGCCCGCCACCTGTCGTGAAGGGGGATGCAAAAAAAGCGAGCAAGGACAATTTGCGGCCCTTTTGTGTTTTTTTCGACGATGCAGAAACATGGCGCACCCATGCGCTGGCAACAGCGCATCCACGTCCGTCCTCTACAAACAGTGTGACCCGAGAGTTCATCTTGACAAGGTCGTGGGGAAAGAAGACTGTTGAACGGCCCCGCCTTTCTCCACGCGCGCGAGATGCGGTGCCCTCTATACCTAGGTGCTGTGGTTGCGTTTCTAAACCGCTACCTCGTTGAGGGATGTTATCAAGCGCAGGGCAGCGGCGACAGGCCGAGGAAAACTGAGCACGGGGCGCCAAGCGCATGTGAATCATATGAGCCTGTCGCAGTCAGACATCCACACCTCTCCATCGGTCGGTCCTCAGGTAGCCAGAACGCCAAGGCGCTAAGGAGGGACGCTGGGTGGGCCAGAAACGCCACGTCGCACGGCAAACGATTTATCCGTTTGCGGTGGCCTGTCTTGAATGTCGCCGCGTGGGCCGTGGAATGAGGTTTCGCCTCGGAGAGACTTTTCTGTCGCCGGACGAGTGAACAGCAAAAACAGAGTATGACGCGGCGGTTTAACTGCAGGCAGGTGAAAAAATTGACAGCTCGACTTATGTCCTCCTGCTGCTCCTGGATTATATTCCGGAGAGTTGCTTGCTATTCGGAAGTCGGTATTTGGCGCATGCGTTTTCTTTGCGGGCGAGCTTTAGATAAACCTCCAAATATACAATACAGTACTTGTATTGACAGTTGACTTTAGACGTGGGTGGTCGGCCGCTGATGTCAAACACGGTGCTATGATATGGATGCGAAATGCTTTCACTCGGCATACATGTGAACGTCGTACCTATCAAGTGATTGCCGAGCGTACTTCACGGGCTACCACCCGTTGTCATAACTCGAGGAGAACAATACATTGTCACCAAGCAGTGGTGCTGCTGCGCTTTTTTTTTCGCCAATGTACATATGTATATGTATAATGGTGTTTTTTTTTTCCTTCGGGCACATCTCTTCGTGCTCGCACCTTTGTCCGAAACGTCGGGTGGGGTGGGCACGATTCGACCGTCGGGCTCACGTTGCTGGAGGTTTAGGCGCGATCCGTGCTGTGTGTCGCGCATGGCAAGCCTTTTAAACTTTTTTGGCCTTGGGCACACTAAAGGCAAATCCCCGGGTTTCCGAAACATCCCCGGGGATTGGGTTTCTGCATCCCCTATCCCCGCGTACGTACGTCAAATTTTGATGCAAACCGGGCTTTTCTGCTCGTAGAGGGTACACGTTTCTTTCCCTCTTTTTGCACAGAGCACCACGCTACGATCCTGCCGCCCAGCAGCAGTCCAGCCCCCTAGCGGCAGCAGCCTTTAAATGTATGCGCGTGTGGCTGCTGTTGTAGTAGCTGATTATTTGATCGGAGCGTGGCATTTGTCACCCCACCATACCCCATCTTTCTGGTGTGCTGCCGCTTCGGACCCATCTCAATTGCATGTCTATAGATTGCGCCGATTTGGTCGGTAATATAGGAACCTTTTAATGGTAATTGATATACTACCCCATCCTTACATTTGCGTCCAAAGAGGCAGTATTTTTCCGTACTACATACCAAAGGGGTATTGTTTTGTGTCGGAGATTTTGGTCACGCCAAAGATGACAGGTACTAAACATGAGGACGGCATAACGCTAGGTGTACAACCCTACCGCACAGCAGCAGTGGTGGGATTCATCATGTACATGCGCGTGGCGAGTCCTCGCTATGCTGAGGCGAGTTGCTTTCGTCTCCACGAGGGGACGACTTTGAATCGGACGACGATCGAAACAATCCAGCGTAATTTTGCTTGACTATAAAAAGCAAACACCAGTGGATATAGGCGCTGATGGCACCACGCTACGATCCTGCCGCCCAGCAGCGGTCCTGCCCCCAAGCATCAGCAGCCTGCAACTCTATGCGCGTGTTGCTGCTGTTGTAGGAGCTGATTCTTTGATCGGAGCTTGTCATTTGTCACCCCACTTCGTGCGCATCTCCATTGCATGTCCATAGGTCGCGCCAATTCGGGCGGTAATATAGTAAACTTTCTGATGGTAATTTATATACCAACCCATCCTTGCATTTAGGTCCAAGTCGACAGAAAATTTTTACGTACATAACAGAGGGGTAATGTTATGGGTCGGAGATTTTGCTCACACCACAGATGACAGGGACCAGACAACATGAGGACAGCACAACGCTACGTGTACAATCTTGCCGCACAGCAGCAGTAGTAGGATACATCATGTATGTGCGCGTGGCGAGTCCTCGCTTTGCTGAGGCGAGTTACTTTCGTCTCCACGAGGGGACGATTTTGAATCGGACGACGATCTGAACAATCCAGCGTATGTTTTTTGAATCTAAGAAGCAAACAGCAGTGGATATAGGCGCTGATGCTTCATGAGAAAGGGCTTCTCTGTCTCAGCGACAATAGAAGTCGTACAGTTCTACATTCCGCGCACTCTCTGCAACGAACTGGCGGTGAAGGGGGATGATTGCCCATCCTGGCGTGTATCACTCGTCGTTAAGTTCAATATCTGGCTCAACAAGACACGAAGAGTACCTATTCTGAAATTATTGCTGACCTCCATACGAAACAACAGGAAACAAAGAAAAAACATCAAAACCACGATAGAAAGACGGCGCACGGAACAACTGCTGATTTGTTTTCTGGCCGGTTGAAAATCCACCTATTCGTCCTTTTATTTTTTACCACGCAAAATTCACTGCATAAGAGCCGCCCGTATAAAAAGTCCCCATCGTACGAGTACTGGCGCTGGACACGTACGTACTGATGGGATTACCACTTATTTACGGTTCTCCACCACGACGGCGAGAGAGCGAACCGTACCCGGGAGGGCGCCTCCCCACACTCCGCTTCTCGAGCTGAGGGCAAGAACATAGTTTTCACTACCAACAGGTGCATCTTATTTGCCCACAGACAGTCAGATGTTGGATGTTTGGGTTTCGTTCTTGCGCCACTCCCTTAGGCACTTCCCGGAGGGGAACCTTGTACCTGGAATATTTCAGGTACTGTACTTGTTTTATGTTTTATGCTGTACCAGTGCTAGGCAGCATATCCATGCAGTCGCGCACCGGGGTCTCGGCGGTGCGGGGAACACGAAGGAAATCCATTGTTGCTTTGGGTCTCCGGAAATTAAATGGACCCACGTCCCATGTACGGGCAGGTAGACACGAACACGTACGCATGTCTACGAATGTCACGCTGCTGTTCTCTTCCAGGTATGGCACGATGCACCAGTTGTCACTCAAAAAGCCAAAACCTACAGCAACAGGTATGATAACAAGCAAACACTTCATCACAACTCTGAGACAGCGAGAAACTGCACCAGGTACGAGACACACGTGCCTACTGCGACATACCTGGTAGGCTGCAGAACAAGATCACCAAAAGGCAAGATCGCAAGATACCAACCGCAAGATGCCGCAGGAAGATGTCGATCTTGAGACCTTTCAAAAACAAATATGATTATATCCCCCGCAAAATCAAACGCCGCTATAAAAAACATGAACTCCAAAGTTCATACATGTTTGCAGTGTACAAGAGTGTACAAGTGTGTACCGGAGCTCACGCGTTGCGGTTGGTGTTTGTTTGGTGCCTCTGTCGGGTACTGATAGAATTCAACGTGCAACATGCAACATGACCCACCTTCTGACACATCGCCCACACACAGCAAGCCGTCGCAATGCCGGCGATAACCGCTATGGCGCACAGGGATCCTAGCGATCCAGTTGGCGAGCCAGAGAGCCCCTCTGTCCGTGATAATCCTACCCCTAGGCTTAGCGTTGCTGATTCATCGTCTGTTCTCCTGAGTTGTTGCAAGTCGTAGAGAGTACCTCTGGCGGTGGTGCGACTGCCAGCCAAAGGGCGCTGACGACTGATAACCTTTTGAGCGTCCGATAACCGGGCCAAAGCAGCTGAGAAAGAGTCGATGTCGGCCTCAAGCCTGGTGATGTAGTCGGCCAACCCCTCAAGGCCTTCCGCAGGCGGTTCGCGTGCTCGCATCATCCTCACCCGCGAAAATATGCGTCAGCAAAAGATTTTCGAACGGTTTGACCTTGCTTGATGACTTCTCTGTGTGTCCCTTCCAGCAGCACGCCAGCAAAAGGGGCCCTACGCACATTCGAAGCTTATCGACCAGCTTATCACACTGGTGATCTGCAAGCCATAGCCCACAGCTCTACTTGTGGCTCGTACAAACCAGAAACGCACCAGCCGCGAATGAAACGTGCGTGGTCGAAATTCATAGTTCAAAATGGGATTCCGACTTGTCGATTTATCACAGCGTTTCGAAGGGGCTTTCATAAGACGGGGCCCCACGGTGGATAGCCCCCCCGCGCTGCTCCAGGGTGACAGCAGCGCTCATCCAGCGACACCAAGGCCATCATTGACAGCGTGAAGAGCTGCAAGCATAGCTAGTAAAGGCGCTGTCGATCTAGCCCTATAGCGTTGGCTGATTGATCAATTGCAGTCCTCGTTTTAGTAGTTAGAACAAGATGGCTGTTGCTACTGCCGCCGTGATTCGAATGACGCGACGGAAGAGACTCTGCCGTCGCCCTAAAGCGTTCAAGCTCAACGTCAACCTGGGACACCTCCAGCTCTTGTTTGCGTGTGCCTTCCTCCTGGTACGAGGCGGGGGTGGAACGGATGAAGCAGTCTCGGGGCCAAATGGCGAAGGACCGGAGGCAGCTGCGCTCGCAAATCTCCGGGCAAAAATTGAACGCCTCTCAAACAAACTTGAAGGCTTGACGGTGAGCGAGACACGACTCATGATTCATGACACTCCGTCGTAACATGTCACCTTTTCTTTGCATTGACTGCTCATGACCTGGAATAAAATACTCTTCGCTGTCCGTAGAGCCTCGATTCCTTCGTCGGCGTGGTCAACGTTATGATGGGCACAGCAGTATATGCACGCAGCCCCTACTTTATCAACGCGTTCCGCGCATCCAGTTATAACTAAAACTGTCGTGTTTATACCCTTGTTCATATTAATAATCGGCTGTATGTAGTGCCATACGCCCGGCACACGGTGATGTACATGTTAGCCGGTCGCCCCGGTGGCGTATCAGGTTGTCCTCTAGCCTGGTATAGGTCAGTTTCGTGAGTTCGAGCCCCGCCGAGTGCATACTCGTTTAAAGTTGTTGGGACTTGTTCTTGTGCACAAATTGACCACCAGGCGTATAATTGCACGTACGTGCAACGTTTTTAGAATTGCACGTAAACTCAGTACAACCCCTGCCGACCTCGAGAGCAGACCGAGAGCCTCCCAAAGGGTTGGGTTGGGGTTAGGGTTAGGCTTAGGGTTAGGGTTAGGGTCGTGTCTGGGGTCGGGTTGGTCTGGGCAGCGTAACCGTCGTTTTGTGCTGACCTGGACATAAGGAGCCGCAATACATAAATCGCTATTGAATTTACGTGCAAATCTGAAAAACCTTGCACGTACGTGCAATTTCACGGGAGCCCCAAATTGACTTGCGGAAAGCGCGAGAGCGTGAGTTAGCAACACTCGATGAAAAATCGACGAGCAGTGGGATTGCTGAACCCTTTGCGCGATAAAAATTGAAGGCAAGAACCGGGGGGGGGGGAAAGGGACGACACCTGTGACCACGGCTTGTCCAGAAGCTGGAAAGTAAAAGTGTGAGAATATATAGTCTATACAAGTACTGTTTACATAGACTATGTACCAGGTATATATAATTGTCATTTTTTTTTCTTCTTTGGGCACATCTCTCCGTGCTCGCACCTTTTTCCGAATTGTCGGATGGGGTGGGCACAATTCGACCGTTGGGCTCACGTTGCCGGAGGTTTGGGCGCGATCCGTGCAGTGTGTCGCGCGTGACAAGTCTTTTATAACTTTTTTGGCCTTGGGCACACTTGAGGCAAATCCCCGGGTTTCCGCAAAATCCCCGGGGTTTGGGTTTCTGCTTCCCCTATCCCCGTGTATGCACGTAAGATTTTGATGCAAACCGCGTTTTTCTGCTCGTAGAGTGTACACGTAGGCGCATTTCCCTATTTTTTGCACAGACCGCGCTTCGATCCTGCCGCCCAGCAGCAGTCCTGCCCCCTAGCAGCAGCAGCCTGCATCTCTCTGAGCGTGTGGCTGCTGTTGTAGTAGCTGATTGCTTTGATCGGAGCCTGCGCTACCCGCCTTACGCCACTACTTCTCACTGCTGCTGCTGCTACTGCTGCTTCCGTCCAGTACCAAGTGACATGCCGGCGTAAATTGTAAGGATCGTTTGAATATCATATTAGTAATCAAACGTTCCTTATATTTATGTTCAGGTTGGTGTGCTTCGTACGCATACATTTCCCTATTTTGGCACAGAGCACCACGCTTCGATCCTGCCGCCCAGCAGCTGTCCAGCCCCCTAGCAGCAGCAGCCTGCAACTCTCTGCGCGTGTGGCTGCTGTTGTAGTAGCTGATTGCTTTGATCTGAGCCTGCGATGCTCTACCCGCCTATACGCCGCTACCTCTTGCTGCTGCTGCTACTGCTGCCCTGTCCAGTGTCAAGTAACATGCCGGCGTAAAGTTTAAGGATCGTTTGGATTTCATATTATTACTCAAACGGTCCTTATATTTATGTCCAGGTTGATGTACTTCGTGTATGATATCGTACCATACCAAGAGAGCACAACGCTACAGCTCTGCCGCACTGCAGCAGCGATAGGCAACGCCATTTATGTAAGATCGCAGATGATAGACAGCAGACAGCAGAGAGCACAATGCTACAACCCTGCCCAACAGCAGCAGCGGTAGGCAACACAATTTATATGCGGGTGGCGTGTCCTCGCTATGCTGCGGCGAGTTGCTTGTGTCGGAGCCTATCATTTGTCACCCCACCACACCACACGTTTCTGCCGTACATAGAAACCTTTAAAAGTAGTAGGAGTAATAATTTTGGTAGACCAACCAACCCATCCTTACACATTTACATCCACAGAGGCAGTTTTTTAACGAGTATTTTTGCTGATTTTTTTTGCGAAGATCGCAGATGACAGACAGCAGCAGACAACGTGCGGAGAGCAAAACGCTACTGCCGTGGTAGGACCATACGCGCGTGCCGTATCCTCTCCTTACGGCGTCGAGTTGCTTTTGACATAGCCTGTCACGTATTGTCCTCTTGCTCCCTCGTTTCAATAGGTGCTATTTAAGTAGTATTCTGCAGTATGCCGCATCCCACGCCACGCGTGCCCCTTCTCGCTTCCTCGCGGTCCCTAACCTGGAGGTCGAAGTGTGATGCTCTTCTCGAAATCATACATATCATACGCTGTAAAAGTTTTGTGTATTGTGTGTATTTTCTCAGCAACAGATCGGTCGTGGGCACGTCTATCTCGAGTGCCCAAAAAGTGCTAAAAGTATTGCTGCTATTGAGTACACCCAAGAAGTACTGCGGGTAAAATGCGAATTCATTATTATTCCGGGCATTTGTCATTGCGTCCGGTAGTGATACTAATAATCATGTGTCCTTACGCCACTCCCCTAGGCACTTCCCGGAGGGGAACCTTGTGTATGTTATAGCTAATTGTATGTACATGCTTCGTGATGTTTACGTCGAAAAAACTGAGAACATTCACTTGTGCTTTTGTGCAGCAGGTCGTGGCATCACGATCATATGTGCCAGGTACCAGGTACCACCAGAGTACCTGGTATGATACCAGGTATACAAGGCTCCTTTTCGGGCACGGGGTGATGCAAGGCTGATGATTTTCATTTATGATTAATTAGAGCAAGGAGCGTAGAATACACAAGTATGATAGTGCATGGAGTGTCCGGCTTGGAAGATGATTTCGGTGGTTTGGCGGTATTGGCGGTATAGAGTATGGAGGCAGCAGCATCGCAAGTCACAAAATAATACTCTCGGAGCAACAAGCATAAAAAAAACACTCGGTCGACGTCATGCAGCAATTTGCTGAGCACAACAAAACGGTATGTATGATATAAACACTAGGTACTGTTAGTGTTTAACAAGGTTCCCCTCGGACGAAGGGTGACGCAAACCTGATGCTTTTACATGTTGCACCCCCGTGCGTTCGCCCGCACCCTTACGGTAGGGCATGGAGCTACGATACAATGCAAGTGATTCGGGTGTGTTATGGGAATGAAGGTAGGAACGACGCATATTGTTGTTATTGTTGTTGTGTTCTCACATCAACTCGCATAATCAAGTCCGTGGTCACAGAACAGGCTCCAGTCACTCTGGAGTGGAGGAATACCCCAGGAAAAAAAACACAGACGAATTCTATTTTGATGCTGTTGTAGCCCACCTGGTACTACCGTGCATGTATAGGAAGTGAAATTGACCGCCGCTGCGACTTTCATATACCAATGTATCTTCGGACCAGTCTTCTCCTATAGAGTGGGATAAGAATGGTGGAAGCACCTAGGGAAGGGTCGGTGCTGCCACCCCGCGGGTGAAAATTCGCCCCCGAGTGTCGTCGGTTTCTCTTTCTGATTAAAAAATAACCCTGTCACTCGTGTCTTTTTCACCGGCAGTTAGAAAAAAGGAACTCTGAATCCGAGTCTGAAAATACGTGGAGTCTCTTTCGTCGTGTTGCCTATGCATATATTAATTGATACAAGGTTCCCCTTTGGGATGTGGACGTGAAATCACAGGGGCGTCGCAAGGCGAAAAGGGAGACACAGGTAACGCACGTATACTTTTCCCCCCACCTACAATGGTGTTACGCGTACTCACATAGATAAAGCCCACTGCTCTTCTTAGTTCGAGGAAGCATGTTGCATGAGCTAGTGCAATGCTCCAAAGAAATAATAGCAGTACTCAGCGGGAACATTGTGATAGCGGTGGGTGCTCGTTGTACTGATGTACATACGCGCAAACGAATTAGTGGTCAGGGGATGCTGTACCGTGACGTGGAATAATGCTCGTTGCTATATACCTGCAGTACGTCAGATGTGTTTGCACTTGGTGGTATTGGATAGGGTTGACCAGCGAATGTCAGTCGCACTTGGATGTTGTACAATTGGTTGGCGGCATGTCGCGTACGTGGTGAGATTTGCCATGAGTTGAAGGTAGTGTTCAACGCTTTGGTACGGTGTTTGAGGGGAACCGAAATTCTTCATGTACTCCTCGTTTCTCTCCGTAGAAAGAGCTAGATGAAAAGTGTTCCCTCCTGAACCCGCCACTACTCGATGCATGCGGTCAGAAATGTGATTCATTAGTACGTGTCGCACATGACGCGGTACCTATGCTGCTCCTACAGCTACTACCACTACTACTACTACTACTACTACTGCCGCTACTGCTACTACTACTACTACTATTACTTCTAATACTACTACTACTACTACTACTACTACTACTACTACTACTATTACTTCTACTACTACTACTACTACTACTAAATAGTTCCACAGCTAGTACTATACGATTACAACAGTTGACTAATAATGATGAAATGTAGAAGGTTGCTCATTGGAACGGCGGTGTACACGTGACAGCTCCAATGCAATGGAGGAGGAGGGGGGACGGCTTATATATAGAGAAGTACTACTGATACTAGCTTGCGCGCTACTTCTGCTATACTGTTCACTACACCACCAGTACCACTCCTGGTCATACCACGACAACAGCGGCATGCACGCTGTGCAATGGGTTGTAGACCCGCCGAGACGTGTGGAGTCTGATGGAAGAGCCGAGGTAGTCAAGGATCTCTTGCTATGGGGCACCAGGAGGTGGATTTATTGATCGAGGTCCTGCTGCCCCATAGCGAAAAGTTCTTGACGATATCAGCAAGGTACACATGTACTATTACTACAGCTGTTTACTAGCGAGGGAGCCACGGGTTGAGACGAAAACACTACGTCCAATGCTACTATATTGGGTTAGGACATGAGCAAAAATACCGGCAGCAGCGGCAGCGGTTGCAAGATACACATGTACTCATCATTACAGAAATATAGAAATGTACTGTAACTACTACCAGGTACTGTTGGTGAGGTAGAAGTAGCATGCACGCGGGATCATGGGGTTGATACATGACCAAACGCTCGCGCAACTACACAACTACAACAGCTATGGCAATGGAAAAGTAGGCATGGGTCTGGGGTATGGGCATGCATGGGTCTGGGGTATGGGCTTGATCGATGGGGTTGATACATGACGAAACACTCGCACAGCTACGTCAGCTATGGTAATGGAAAAATCCGCATGGGTCTGGGCACGATCAAAAGCAGCTGCATCGGCGCCGAACCATGGGTTCAGACATAAACGCTCGAGCAACGATAACAGCGACAACAGCTAGCAATGGGAAAGTAAGCATGAGTTGGGACGTGATAAAAAACAATGACAGCAGCGGCAGCTATAACTTCTACTACTACTGCTACTACTACTGCTACCACTACTGCTACCACTACTGCTACTACTGCTACTACTGCTGCTGCTACTACTACTACTACTACTATTGCTACTGCTACTACTTCTACTACTGCTGCTACTGCTGCTACTACTGCTACCGCTACTGCTACTACTACTGCTACTACTACAACTGCTACTACCTCTATACCACTACTATGCCTACTAGTACTCCAGTAACACATCCATTGGACGATCACAGCAGTTATTGGAAAGGTAGAAGCTACCGGCCAGGCATGAAAGTAACGTGTATGACGCGGTACCTATACTGCTGCTGCTACTGCTACTAGGACTACTATTGCTAGTGCTGCTATTAATAGTACAAATAGTACCACAGCTAGTGCTATACGATTACAATCGTCGACTAATGATGACATGTACGAGGTTGCATTGGAGAGGCGGTGTACACGTAACAGCTCTAATGCGGTGGAGGAGGAGGGGGAACGGTTTATATATAGAAAGAAGTAATACTATTGATCGAGGTCCTCCTGCTGCACAGCAAAAAGTTCTTGACGATATCAGCAAGGTACACATGTACTATTACTACAACTGTTTACTGGAGGGAGCCACGGGTTGTGACGTGTGAAAAAAAACACTACGCCCAATGCTACTGTATCGGGTCAAGACATGAGCAAAAATACTGGCAGCAGAGGCAGCGGTTGCAACATTCATACACATGCACTGTTGAAGAAAGGCAGACATGTACTATAACCACTGCTGTTGGTGAGGTAGAAGTAGCATGCGCGCGGAACCACGCGGTTGAGACTAGCGTTGAGACATGACGAAACGCTCGCACAACGACACAACTACAACAACAGCTGCTATGTATGGTAATGGAAAAGTGCGCATGGGTCTGGGGTGTGGGCATGATCCATGGGGTTGATACATGACCAAACACTCGCACAACTACAACAGCTATGGTAATGGAAAAGTGCGCATGGGTCTGGGCATGATCAAAAGCAGCTGCATCGGCGCCGAACAATGGGTTCAGACGTACACGCTCGAGCAACGATAGCAGCGACAACGGCCAGCAATGGGAAAATAAGCATGGATTGGGGCGCGATAAAAAGAAATGGCAGCAGCGGCAGCTGTAACTCCTCCTTCTCCTAATAATACTACTGATACTGCAGTACAGCAATGCAGCAGTACGTAGAGCAATACACCTGACAGGCGAGCAGCAGCCGATTCGTTGGTTACAATGCTCTCGGGCTGGGCGGGATTTGCAATTGTTTACTATTCCCCGCCACGCCGGGGGCCAAGCGAGCCGTCCCCCGGAGGGCGATTTCCACGCTCCCCCCTCGCCGAGGTGGGGCACCGACGCCCGTCCTTTCGCCGGCACGTCGTAGTGTTGCTGTGCGGATGGGACGTGGCGGCACCGCGAGGCCGCCGGAGGCCGAGTGGAGCTCGGGAGTCGCCGCTTTTTTGGGGGGGTGTTATAGCCAAGATATTCCCAAAGATCCCAAAAAACGTCACGACCACCTTAGCGTATTATATAATAAGGACATCGCAGAGAAAATTCTGGGCTTTTGCAAGGGAATCTTGCTGTCTGTCTTACGTGTCCTGGAAATTTTCTATACAAATATAGAGTCCTTGCTACTGCTACAAGATCTGCAATAATGTGGTTAACGGCCGAGTGAGCGAGCGGGCGGACGATGGACGATCGCACGGCTTGCATACACACTACACACATGCACATACGCACACGCACGCACTCGAAACGGTCCTTACATACGGTACTCGTTCCTCGAGCAAGAGCAACCTATTCTTTTGGACTGGAATATAAGGACCGATTGGTAGGCGTCTTGTCTTCTAAGCGGTCCTATATTTATGCCCAATCCAGTCTTCTGCAGCGCCACCCCGAGATTTTTTTGTTTTCATGCAGCCACCAGGCATCCCATCCCCAGCCACCCTCTCTCGGCCGATGCCGGCCGAGGCGCGACGGAAATCGGCAGCCCCGACCCCTCGAAGTCGAGGAGATCCGGCCCCCGTCGCGCGTTCACCAGGTGCACACGGTTCCAGGCAGCTATCACGGTGCCCAACAACGAAACGTTGCGTATGTCCGCAGTTTCTTGCTGGGCGAAAATGTAGGGTACGTTGAACATTAGATATTATTATTGTAGGGTTTTTATATCTCCCGCCGACACGGCACACCAAGCGAGAGAACAGGGTCCATGTCGGCGCACGATACACCCCTGCCTGCACCCTGCTCGCCGACGCGAGATATATGGCGTTCGGCAGATGTGTACTGCGGCTGCTGCTGTTGTTTGTTGTTGTTGTTGTTCTCACATTAACTCGCATAATCAAGTCCGTGGTCACAGGACAGGCTCCAGTCACTCTGGAGCTGAGGAATACCCCAGGGAAAAACACAAACAACCCAAGGTGGTACACGCATACATCACAGCTGACGCAGTTCATGCCTCCACCAGAAACATATAAAAGTGAAATCGGGAGTCAGTCTACGATGTGCCAGGTCCATATCGGTGCATACGTCTCATTACTCACGCCTGGAGCAACCGACTATAGCGGTTGCCACCCAAGAAAGACTACCACGTATATATTACACGTGGTATCTATCACTACGCATACGCACGACAAACGCAAGTCAATTGGAAAAAGAAACAAAGAAAAAAAAGAAAGTAAAGGAAAGGAAAGAAAAGAAAAGAGAAGAAAGCGAAACAAAAAAAAAACGAAAAAGGAAAGGAAAGAGAAAAAGACAAGAAAAGCAAGTAAAGGCAAGACAAGAAGCTGCTGTATACCGTAAACTACACAAGATAACACACCCACATAAGATACCACACCCCCCACAGAATACGACACCCCGGTGATAATTTTGGGCGCATTTTTGCAACCATCGATTTACCACCGGGGCTACACAAGATACCACACCCCGGTGATAATTTTAGTTACGCCGCATACATTCACGGGCCCCCTCCTTTCTACCACCGGGCTCATAGAACATCTGCTCCGTGGGCACACAACACCACACCCTGTGTGCGGGGGGAACACCCCGTGTGGAGACCTCCAAGAACATGAACGTCGAGGGAGAGCAGAATACCTCTGCAAGTGCCCCCGCTTCTCCGACAACTGCTTCGACCACAGCAGTACAGCAGGCGCCACAGATCACGTCGTTCTTTCAACTCGAGCGCACTTCTCCTACACAAGCGACTCCTGCCACGAGTCCTCCTGCTGCTGCTGCTGATCTACCAGCAACAGCAGCAGGCACCAACATGACAGCCCCCGCATCGCCTCACCAGCAGCGGCTCAACTCTACAAGGAGTGTTTCGGTATCCCCCCCCAAGCACAACCTGTGGGTGTTCGGAGGTTATCACACCCCCTGGTTTATCACACCCCCTCATTTATCACACCCCCAAACACACCCTGTGGGTGTTCGGACGTGCTATCACACCCCCTGGTTTATCACACCCCCACATTTATCACACCCCCAAACGTATCCTGTGGGTGGTCGGACGTGCTATCACACCCCCTGGTTTATCACACCCCCTGGGGGCCGCCGCGACCAGCACTCTATCACCGGGGCTACACAAGATACCACACCCCCCACAGGATACCACACCCGGTGATAGTATTTTCAAGCGCTCAAATGTATCACCGGGGGTGTGTTATCTTGTGTAGTTTACGGTATTGCTCCAGCTGCTGCTGTTGTGCGACGGCTACTGCTGCGGCTACTGCTGCAACTGCTGACAGGGTGTGATGAAAACAGAGCAGGCGATTCGAGACTGGGCGGGTAGCGGGCCATTATTTTACAAACAAAAACTAAAAAAAGAACAAAAAAAGGTGAAAGATTAAGATTTATCCAAGTTTGTGTAACAATTTGGGGTGTTCCAAGTGGCCTGCTCGTCTCAGGGAGGCGGAACGCAACCCCGTGCCAAATAGAGCCAGCTCGGCGGCGTTTAATGCGCCGAGCACGGCCACGGAGCTCGGCCGTGATCCAGACATGCTTCATATTGTACCCATGGCGGCCCAGCTTGCCCCGAAGCCGAAAGTGCGAGAAGAAACCCTCTGCCGCCGGAGAGAAGCGAGCCCAAAAAAAACAAAGATCATATTTTACATATTATTATTATTTAATTTGCCATCTGATAACGTAGCGTGAGTGTCAAAAACCAGAAACATGATGAAAGAGCACAACATCCAGAGAAAGCGTGAAACAATGTTTCCCACAACCAAAAACTACGAATACTAGATGTACCTCCCTGTTCTCCTGGCTCTGCCCCCTCCAGCCGCAAGGGCCAAGTCCTCCCCCCCATACACTTCTGAAAAAGCATCGAATGACATCCCGCTGTCCACATAATAAATGGCTGGTTTGTACCTGCTGCGCGTATGTTTCAACGCGCAGAAGGCTGTGCGGTGTTGCTGCCTAATGCTATCGGTCGTGGCAAGGAAACGGTCGTGGCAAGGAAAGAGTCCCCGCTGTCTCGCTCTCTCTGTGGCCGTGCCCTCTTCATCCTCTCCCCCAAAACACTACCGCTCCCACGGTCAAGCTCGCCACTTCCAACCGCAAGGTCCAAGCTTTCCCCCCCATACACTTCCGAAGAGGCATGGAACGACAACCCGCCATCCATAAAAATGGCTGGTTTGTAACTGATACGCGTATGTTTCAACGCGCAGACGGCTGTAAAGTATTGCTGCTTAATGCTATCGGTTGTGGCAAGGAAAGAATCCCCGCCGTCTCGCTCTCTCTGTGGTCCTACCCTCTTAACCCATTCCTCCCTAACACTACTGCTCCCACCCCTACCCTTGCCACTTCCAACCGCAAGGCCTAAGTCCTCCCCCCAAACACTTCCGAAGAGGCATCGAACGACAACCCGCTATCCACATAAATGGCTGGTTTGTAGCTGCTGCGTGTATGGTTCAACGCGCAGAAGACTGTGCGGTATCCTTATTATATAATACGCTAAGGATGGTCGTGACGTTTTGGATCTTTGAAGAATATCTACTCTCGCTTCAGCTTCTCCTCCTCCTCCTTCTTCCCCCCCTCCTCCTCCTACTGCTCTCTTCTCATTCCACTCTCCGTACAAGTACGCGTTCACGTTTCTTTGGCAAAGGTCATATCTAGTTTTTATTGAGATTCTGTTACTGCTGCTTTGCTGCTACTACTGCCTCCTCTGTTTTGCTGCTACTACTGCCTCCTCTGTTTTGCTGCTGTGCTAGCATTAATCATATCTGGTACGAGTACTGCGTCGTACGCTTTCGCTCTCTTCTCTTGCGTCACCCTCTTTTGGTGTGCTCGTCTGTTTTTCCGTCTTATTGTCTAGGTTTACTGTTCCCTGCTATAATACTTTTTTTTATGTGTTTAGTGTTTGGGTTCTACGAATACTTTTTATTCTGCCTACCTATTAATAGCATTTTGCCTCCTTATAGTTCACCTCGGAATGGAGAACTTGTATATATATTATGTTTGTGTTATTTGTAGAGTGGGCGGGTGGTGTCTCAAATACTTTTTTGCTTCTCGCTTCTCTATTCGGGAAGAACTTGGTTAAGAAGGACGTCAAAGGGTCCCGTGCTGTCCTCAAGTTGAGGCCTATCCTTTGGCCGGGGATAGGGGATCCTTCGAGAACGAGCCCCATCCCGGATCTGGATAATACGCATGCATTTTCGGACCAGTTTTTCTTCTCCTATAGTATGGGATAAGAATGGTGGAAGCACCGATCGCGGGAGGTGCTACCACCCCTCCTCTTACTCTACCACAGTCTCTCAGGATTGCGATATTCAGCTTGAACAGTTTTGTCGTTATGCTGATCGGGCTGTCTTCCCACGCTCCTCCTTTTGTTGGGTTGCCCTTAAGCCGTTGCCTTGCGTATATTACATTATTGGTTCATTCCCCAACGCCGCCCATCATCTGCTCTGTTCGCTCAACGGGAACTCGTTAATCAACCGGTATTGGTCCTCCGTTACGCATTCTGTTGGTGGGCTAACGTTCTCTCAGCACCAAGTGGAAGACTTTTTGGAAGCCGTACGAGAGGACCAACAACAACCCGGGGGGTCGAGCGAACTCTTGTCATCTCTCGAAAAAGAAGCAGGGCCGCCAACCATTTCCGTCGAAGAGAACCAACGCAACGATGAAAGCGACGCGAACCGAAACCCCGAACCGGATGGCGCAGGGGTGGCCATCGAAATTCTGCGAGGGGGGGGCGGTCCGGCGGGCGGAGAGAAGCGAGGGAGCAGCGGCAGTGGTGGAAATGGGTGGTGGGGTGGAGCGACGCGCGGGTTCAGACCGGCGTGGTTAGTGGTTGCGACTTTCGTGCACGAGGCGTGGCTATTCTTGCAACACGCCAACGTCTTGCTGAACCCTCTATGCCAGAGGTTGGACAGGGGCTACGGCATTGCGTTGGTGAGGTTTTCGAATGAGTTCAGAACTTTCTTGGATTTGTTTGAAGACTGCGTTGCCGAATTCATGGGATGGCGGCGTGTGGCATGGTATTCGCTTGTCGGCTGGCTTGATCGAAGGGCTTGATCGGATTTCCGTTAATGTAGTTTTTCGTGGGAGCGCGAGGTGCAGCCCGATGGTGGAGCTATCGCCAAGCATATAAACAACGCGTTCATCCCACCAATGATTGGTACCATCAAGCGCGGTAGCGTCGTCGCCCCACACGCCCAGGGTGAATGCGACACACAAGGACCATGTACAGACCAATCACCCCCTTCCTTCGCTTGAAGCCCAATCTGGGCGGCAGCGGGCTGGTACACCTGCGGTGTATGGCTACTGGTCGCGTAACGCACTGACCACCAATCTACCCTCGCAGAAGATATATCATGTTTAAAACCTTCCCGTCAATCTCGCTGCCTGAAGTGTTTGAACCCAACCCCCTGTTTCATCTTCTCGTTGTTTGTCCGCCTGTATGTACGCCACCGTTCCAGCTGAGGCGACGGCTATACTGGGTGATTGCTTCTGTTCTGGCGGCATATTGGGCGAGGGAAATAGCGTCCATGTGGTTAGCTTTGCCCTACGCGTCGGAGCTTGCGTTCAAGATGGTGACTGTGTCCAGCGTGTACCACGTGGGCAAGATTTTGCTCATCTCGGTCGACGCCAGGCGCGGGTGAGAAAATCGGTTCCCCCGTGCGTTCCGTCTGCTTTGCTGTGGTCTGTGGTGGAAAGTCCTGCCACTGCAGCCGAAAACGTCGCGTCTCGCTACTTCCCAGAGTCCGGCTTTTTCGGTGAGACGCAAAGAAATGCGACTTGTCGTGGTGGGGGTGTCCGACATGTGACGGAACGCCTTCTGCGGCGTAGTTTTTTTTTTTTGTATAAACCGTAGCTCGGAATTTACTTGCAGATTTCGCATGAAGCTCCAATCGCCGAGCGAACGAGGAAGCTCTGAACACCTACTCACTGACCCACCCACCCGCCCAACCACCCACCCACCCACCCAACCACCCACTCTACTGCTTACGTCGCGTTGCTTCCGTACGAAGGTGGTCGCCAACATTGGGCATTATGCGACTCCTCATTGACTACTGGCACCTGTCTTCCTTGAAGGATGCACTCCTCTGTATCAAGAGAGTGACGCTACAGGTGCCCACAACGATACTTTAGGCTTCTCAACATGCATGCGTGGTCAGCAATTTACCCAAACAATAGTGTCAAATGTGTTACGTCAGTAGCATCCGTACCATCTAAGCAGATTGAGGCGAGGACCAGCCCGTGCGACCTTGGCTGTGCTTAATTCACGACCGATTTCCCGTCGCTCGATGGCACCGTTAACCTTTACACAACCGATGCACAACAGCTATGCCCCTCAACGCAAAATAATTAGCCAAATTGGCGCACAATTCACGCGGTGCCATTTACGCTAGGTCAAGCTGGGGATGCGAAGCTCTAGTTTTCTCGACGCTCTCTTCAACCTGTCCGCGCCTTGTGATCTCGAGCGGCATGCGTGTTCCTGTGAAGTTTTTGGCTCTTTTCCGTCGCAGTTGGCTTGATTCGTCCACATACGTGGATGGGCCGTTGGCGCTACACAAGCGCGGTGCTGATTCCCTAAACTATTAACAATTTTCAATTTCGTTGGCGACTTTGTTCCAGGGCTTCGACACCGCAACGCACGCCCTCCTCGTTCGCGACATGGTGCGATGGGATGAAGAGGCGGCAGGGACAGAGCTTGGACTTCGCCGCACGCTGAGAATCGTCGTGGTCGTTTGGGCGGTGCATGCCATCGCAAACCTGGTGAGCGCAAAACAAAAGAGGCCGTGTCATGTGGCATACTGGAGTGCAGGCGCAAAAAATCGTGGGTAATCAATGGATTGTTACCCAATGCGGCCAAATCAGATGGCGGCCTGCGTTTAGTCGGCGAACGACGTCGGTGTGCCCGGAGATTTCCTGTTTTGGCAGTCATGTTTTGTCTCATTAAGGTTGCTAGTGGCACTTCCCTTCTGACCCGAAAAAAAGCAAGGTTCTCGCGTGGATTGCGTTCGATATGAAGGCCCCAATGCAGTAGGTTGACCACAAATTCTCGAAGATACGGCAGTTTTCACCGGCAGAGCAGCAATGGCCGGCGACCAACGTTTGCTACAGAGAGCAGGGAGGGGAGGGGGGTCTTTTCTGCAAAGGATGTGCCCCGTGAATCGTAACTCGTCCAAGTTATCCGGCGCACCCTCCCACTTGTGGTATTCCCCGGCTGTCAGGTAACGAAAATGTCTACAGCCACTCTGGTCGTCGAAGTCGCCAAAAGCGCTGTCGGGAAGTGGGGAACTGCGCATGACAAGTCCAAGCGGAAATCGCTGGGAGAAAGAGAGGTGTACATAATGTGATGTTCTTCCTTGTGCACCTCATACATAGCTTGGTCGATGCTTGCACGAGGACCTAAGCCTGACGTGTGCCGCGTTCTAGAAATCAAGTGCTACGGTACAGCTCCAGAACGTGACAATCGACGTCTTGCCTGGTAGGTTGTGCCGTTCAACCGTGACGCTGTGGTGCTGATTTACTCTGCGCTCGACATGCGTAAGCTCACCCTTTATGTTATGGTGAGTGCTACCGCATCTTCATGTTATACCTCCTCGAGTACTCGTGTGGGTCATTCGGCTCGGAGGTGGACAGCTAACGTTCGTGGTTGTGGTATTGGCAAATACCGTTGATCGCACGTTTCACTTGCTCGGTGTTTTGGCATGGTACCATTCGAACCCTGGTACGAGCCCCCCGAAAACACAACACCCAATCACAGCTGTAACAGCTGATGCGAATCCTCCCTCTGCGCGTGCAAGAAGATTCCATTGTTTTTGCGAAGCAAATTCTGCCGCACCCGCTTCGTCGACGGCGTTGTCACGTGCAACTTGTTTCGTTCACCTTTCTCCCCTGAAAACACGCCTACGTGATGTTTCACAGGTAAGGGCTGGTGTGTTCGGTGCCCTGGATGGTGGTAGCGCGGAGTTTGCGTGCACGACGAGCTGTTCCCACGGCCACACACCTTGCGAAGTTTGCCACCTTCTCACGAGGGACCAGCCTGCTACTCCGGCTGCTCCTCCACGATGGCAGAAGCGCGTGGACTAGACGCAACACCTTTTCCGTTTTTGGACGGAATGGAGAGGTGTACACACGACCACCACGTAGTACGCTCGCGATACGTATCGGTGTATTCGTTCTGCTTCGACTATGTCGGAGTTTTTCAGGTTTGCGGTGTGTGTAGAGCCTTCGTGTTACCCTTAGAGCAGCTGTGACGGCAACAACGGTAGTAGCTATTAAGTGCCTGGTGTCGAACTCTTTGGAGGTCGCTGACGTTGAGGTTCTCGTAGGGTCGCCTCTTTATAGTGCGGTGTAGTGCGGTATGGTGCGGTGGGGTTGTGCATTTTTTGGGTGAAACGTTTATGACGTTCTAACGTTCTGATTGGTTGACCTCCTCCAGTGAGGAGCTATCAATAGCGGTTATTACTCTGATGCTTTTGCGATTATATTTGTTTTAGGACTATTAATAGCGCACACTTCGAAGTGGGAGTATTGGTTGGATTGCGCGAGCGAATGCCTTCGAAGTCATGTGTCGGGTGATGATGGATGATGTTGATATTGAGCTCCTCGTGTTAGGAGCTCAGAAACTTCTTGGAATCTGCTGCACCCCTAGCGTGGGATGAGTTTGTATCTCGTAGGATGTAATGCGAGGATTTCTGCGACTGGCTAGGCCACGTGCTTGCACTGGGCGAGAGCATCGTCGGCAAATCGCCCCCACTCAATCGCGGACAGTCCCCGCGTGGCATACATAGTCCAAATATCTTGCATCCGACAGTCCATGTCGAATGCCTTCGAATAGCTCCCCTCGAATAGCTCTCACGTTTCATCTGCTGCCCGACGGAAAGGGCTGGGCGTAGGTAAACTATCTGTGCATGCCGTGCGGGGCGAGGTCAAATGTAGTTTTATGAGGCTTTTCTTTGATGGCAGAGTAAGGGCTAGCTGTGTGTGGCGGACGTATATTCTCATTGCCTGGACAAGCACCAATTTGTGGGACATCTGGGCGCCAACCAGAACGTGCGTTTCTTACTCCTAGCAGCAGTTCGCCGTGCGGCAAGAGCAAGCAGTCACGAGAGCACGTCACGAGAGCACGTGAGCACAAAGTCGTAAAAGGAAAAACAGTGAAGTGAATTCGACTCTTTCGGTGAGTGCGTTCATCTCTTGGGGATTTGGTGAGGTAATGACGCAACATGTTGAACGAACTTTGAGCTCGCTTCGGCCCCAGCTTGTTAGAGCTTCCGCGAGCTCAGGTTTGGGCCTATACCTGTATTTTATCTGACAGTGTTCGGGTTACCGCCACCGTGTCTAACACCGGCAGTGGTCCCGCGACATGTGCACTTTGCTCGGTAACTGGACCGAAAACCAAAGACCTGTTGTTCATGACGGCGATTTATGGAGGATGCTTATTTTCTGACCATAGTGATCAAACGCGACGATCCCACTCAACCAGCGTAGCGCTACGAAACAGAAAACAATGAGTAATGCGGTGCTAAACGCAACATGCAGGAGCGCCCCCACCGTAGGCATGACAAGCAAAAATGCAGCCTCAAGCGTACCAGTATCCGATGACTGCCATGAGGAAATGGCTGGAAGGAATACACAGGTGTTCCTTTCCAGGTTTGTCTGTGAGACAGGTTCCTAGTTGTCACTCGCTTCTGTTTCGCTAGGAGAGCTTAGTTGCACTATCCACTCTGGTGTATGATAGGCCTCTATTGATTTTACCCTGGTAACACGATGGGAATTATCCATCGTAGATTGAGGAGTTGCATGCTGGGTAGGGATTCTGGTAGTGGGATACAGGGATGCCGGGATACCATTTGATGTTCATCCGCGCATCTCGATGTCACTCGTTGTGTAGGTCCTTATAAGACCGAGTCAGGCTCGACGGCCGGGTAATACAAGACGGTTCTGTGTCACCGTTTTGATTCGCCACCACGAGCTCCGTGCCAGCTGCGAATGCACCTTTAGAGATCGATCAACAGTCTCCGATCAAAGGGGGACTTGTCTCTCTGGCTTGTCCCCTGGTTTTCGTACAGAAACATGTCATCCAAGTAACTTTTCACTCCTTTCGCGCCTTTATAGGTCCTTTGTAGACTTTCCAGGGCAACACCGTAACACTAGCCTACCCCGATGAGCCGTAGAAACAGAGAATATCCGGGGGAACACCGGTTGCATCAAATGAAACATGAATCGAAGATGCGGCTACTCAAAACTCACTCCAACGCCTCTACCCAGCGAGGCTACGAAGCTTCGAAAAGCAACGCCAGCAGGGGGGGGGGGGATTGACCGTAAGGGGCTTGAAAACGACAGGCACCAGGGGTGCCGCCGCAGCCCCAGCTTCCGGGGGAGGCTGGGCGAATACGTATCGTTGAAAACAGAAGAAAAACAAGCTATGGCCGCATTCCCAGCTAGGGGGGAGCAAAACACCATCCAGAAAACGAAAGAACTCCAGCCACCGTTTCACTCCCAGCGCAGGAGGGGGCGGGGCGAAAACGTGGAGAACGGCAGGGCACAAAGCGATGGTCCTGAGCCGCACCATGAGCAGCAAAATTTACCAGACCACCCCCGGCTTCGAGCGTGGCGGAGGTTCGGAAGGACGAAAAAAAAATATCGTAAATAAACACGATCCTATGCCGCAGTGTGAGCGGCCAGATTCACAGACCGCCCCGGACTCAAAAAGTCGTGAAGGCCAAACAAATCGAAAACATTCCCGGCCTTTTCGGCACTACCAACGCTACTGTACCATCTACACTATCGTTGGGGTTTCGGGTCACATTTCCGTAATACAACATAATTAACTAGTAGAGATCTGCTCAGCTATCATGCCGTTAACATAGAGTTTTCCGCCTGACATATACAGCAAGCCCGCCCCCCTTACTAGTACTAATGCTGGTGTGTTGATTGTATGCTTGGATATGATGCGGATATGATGACGGTTGAGTATTGTAGGGGTTTCCAGTGATAAGTTGGCTACATAATAGCGGGATATCGGGATGGTGGAAATACTCCGCCTATTTATCCGCCTTTCTTCCTGGCGAGCGCACTCCATGCTGCGCCTTGGCTAGGAGCAACGTAATATATATTTGTTCGTCTTATACATGTCTTCATACCGGTGACTCCACTACCCCACTATTGTCAGTTCAACGGGTAAGCCCTCTACGCTTCGTAGGGATCAACAAACACGATAACGGCAGAAGAAACCCGTTAGAAAAGGGCCTTAAACTCGAAGAGTTCGATGCGACTGAACCTGAGGGTGACTGGCCTTTCCGTGAACTGGTAGGGTGCTTGATGTGGCTTGCCAATCAGACACGTCCGGATATTGCGAACGCAGTGAGAGCGGTAGCCAGGTACACCAACTCGCCCAGGGCGATACACTGGAAGACAGCGGTTGGCATTTTAGAGTATGTTTTTTTCACGAGTGATTTTGGCATTACTTTTCAGAGAGGTAAGGGACTGGAGCTGGTTGCGTATGCGGATGCAGACTACGCCAGCAATGCCACTGATAGGAGGTCGGTTTCCGGTGGGGCTGTTATGTGCGCAGGAGCATGCGTGTGCTGGTTTTCGAGGACTCAAAAGTGCGTGACGCTTTCGACCACAGAAGCCGAGTACGTAGCACTAGCAGACACCATCAAGGAGGTGATTTTCTTGCGGTACGTGTGGAGTTTTATTTTGCCTGGCCTTGGTTCCACATGCATCACGGTTTTTGAGGACAACAAGGGGGCAAGGCACCTGGCTCATAATCCGGTGTGCGCGTCGAATTCGAAACACATCGACATTAGGCACCATTTCCTCCGTGAGCTTGTATTCAGGGGAGAGTTTGACATTGTCGCCGTAGAGTCTGAACAGCAACACGCAGACTTCCTGACGAAGGCACTTGCCGGTCCAGTTTTTCGTTTTCACCGGGATTTTGTGATGAACATTTGACTTTGGGAGAACGGTGGAATATGTCATGATTTAGTACGCTAGGTTCGTTTTTTTTGTTTAATAATGATAGCTGAGCCAAATCGTTCAGATTATATTTTTGGGGGGATTTGGGGGCGATGACGATTTTTGGCAACTACCCGGGGTCATCCCCGCGTAATCAGTCTATGGTTTTCTCAACTAGCCCCGTAATGAGACCCAGCTGAGCCAAATCGTCCAGTTTATATTGTTTTTGGGGTTCGGGGACGGCAACGGTTTTTCGGTAAACTACCGGGGGTCATCCCTGCGTAATCAGTCTATGGGTTCCTCAACTAGCCCCGTAATGATACCCAGCTGAGCCAAACCGTTTAGTTTTCATCCTGCAAGGAGGGGTCACGCCCACCTGTTAACGTTTGTGCGGGGAAGGATTCGCTTGACCACTTGAGAGGATTATGGCTCGTTAAGTAGGAAAAAGGTCTCAAACTCGACGAGTTCGATACGTCTGAACCCGAGGGCGACTAACTTTTTCGCGAGCTGATTTGAATTGTTTCTTGACGTATTATTCTGCATATACTAGCTGGATTTTCGTACTTTTAAAGAGTGCATGGTAGTTAGGGAGGCAAGTAATTATTTCTTTGTTTTTGAAACATTACTGTTTTCGCGATTGCGTTGTCTAGTATGGCATTATCTTTCTCGGGATTTGAGCGTTTGGAATTTGAATGGATTTTTAGTATGTACCCAGCCGGGAGGCGTTTGTCTCATTCGAAAGTGAGTTTTGAGACTGCTGTCCAATCACACTTGTTAGCGCCCCTGTTCTATGAAGCTGACAACCGTTTTATAAGGCAAGGCTGAATGCTGATTATAAGGCCGATGTTTGAGTTTTCGGTCTATGAATTTCGGATTTGAGTTTTTGTATTTGGGCTAAGGATTTTACGACTTAAATCTTAGCTTCGTGAAGATTGATGTTGAATACTGTCCCTGAATTGTATCTCTAGATTTATGGAGTGCTTTTTAAGGACTATGGTGTTGCAATATTTCTTTCTTGTCACGGAGGTACTGGGAGGATATTGATTGACCGTAATTTTCATTGAATCGTTTTACCCTGATGATATGACAATGTAGCATCATACCGTATCATTTACGAAGCAGGGAGGCTGTTGATTGTATGCTTGGATATGATGCGGATATGATGACGGTTGAGTATTGTAGGGGTTTCCAGTGATAAGTTGGCTACATAATAGCGGGATATCGGGATGGTGGAAATACTCCGCCTATTTATCCGCCTTTCTTCCTGGCGAGCGCACTCCATGCTGCGCCTTGGCTAGGAGCAACGTAATATATATTTGTTCGTCTTAAACATGTCTTCATACCGGTGACTCCACTACCCCACTATTGTCAGTTCAACGGGTAAGCCCTCTACGCTTCGTAGGGATCAACAAACATGGTGTGACAAGTACTTCAGTCGTCGCGATGCAAAAACAAAATGTACTTGACTGGTCAACATACTTATGATGGCCAACGTACTCGTGACAAAATCCACGCATTGCTCGGCTCGATCCCCGTGGCGGTATGCTGTGATTGCCACAACACATAGCTGCAGTGCTGAGGGGGGTTCCCATCGAAGACACCTACTTCATTAAGAGCAGCGGCCTTGTCTGCACATAAAATAGACTAGTTAGTTGTCTGTTTCGCACATCGGCGTTGCCAAAACAGCAACAACCAGTTGCCATTTCCACTCTCCGTGTGACGCACACCAGTACGATTACTGTCGAGTTGCAAATGCTGCATTAGGACCCACACCAATCATTAGCACTTTCTCGCAATAATAGCCCCTACGCCTCACGCTGTCGGACGGCGATACTACGGACAATGATGAGGTGTTGAAAATGATGCTGCTGACCGGAGCGCCCAGCGTCGGAAATTATCTCAATGGAATCATTGGTCGGTACCCTCATGGCCTCAAGTGCCTTAACCGAGAGCTTTTTCGTGCCCAAACCGGGGTTGAAGTGGAACGTCGGCGCTTGTCGCAATAGTGCCGCTGCCTATTTCTACTGGCCAGTATTCCCGCAGGCCATGATTTAAGCGCTGGGCAGACCGAGGATGGATCTGGTCCTTGCCATCGACATTTGTCTCCAGGACACCGAAGTTACCACGGTAGATTTCGCCACGTTACCATCCGCAAGCGTCCTCGGCGTCATGATGTGCTCATGCAAAAGGCGTGAGCCGCGTCTTCGCAATACTGTCAACGAACTCGCCCGCTCGCACTAGAAAGAACATTGAAACGGAAAGACACCGACGCGTGCTACAACAGAAGTAGCGTTTTTTGGCTAACAATGTATATGAATGACGGGGCGGGGCTCCTTAGCCCACCTTAACCCAAAATTGTCGGAACTTCATCCTATTTTTTGAAGCATGAACGATTTTTATACCTAGGCCATGAGTCTGTTCATCAGGTTTCTCTTTCGGCTAACTACAGCGAGCGTTTTTTGGATGAGGTCGTAGGTAGAGCTCTTCAAGCAAGGGGCCTCAGGAAACAACAAAAGGGCACTGTACCTCTACCGTAGCATGCATCCACCGTCGTTAGGGGCACCAAACGGAGAACAATTTGTGGAGGCTTTTTTATCGACGGCGGGGAGAGTGCAAAACGCCGAGCGGTGCGTCAATGGAAAGACGTCGACGACTGTTCGCATCAGAGAACAATCCACAACGAACGGCATTGTTCCCAAATACATATTTTTCGCTGTGTCTGCCCCCCTTGTTCTGCATATTAATCGTCTGAGCAGTAGACTCCCATGGGTTGGTTGTCTAGCGTAACCCTGTTGCCACGGTTAGAACGATCCAACGATAATTTTTATTCGTTTGTATTCCGAGGACCAACGCCCGAATGGGTAGAGGGTGGACCGTAACTGGACCAAGTCCGGCGGAAGGCCATCTCCCATGGCCAGGGGTTTTGTTAGTGGGTGAGCTTGCGCAAGTCCCACACTACCCGGAAAGATGACATTCCGGGTGGCTATCTCCACCGAAACTGACCCTCAGGGGACAGGCCGGGTCGACATACACACGCACCCGTATACAACGGCAGCTTGCGCTGCCGGGGTTGTAACGAAGACCACTGATAGGGACAGCTTACGCTATACCTACAATGGAACTCGAAGGGTGCGCCAGCTAGCGTTGGGCTGCGAAAGCAACTGAGTTAAATCGACACACGACGCGTATGAAAATACGCGGAAGTGTGGTGAGCTAAAGCTTTATTTTTCCCCATCCGCCGGAGGATTAAAAAAAAAAAAGAAAAAAAGTTTGTATTGAAAAAACGTGGGTGCAGCTCTAAAAGAATTAGGATGTTCGGTGCGAGGTCAGCCATCGGTATCTATCAACGAATCCATGGCTATACCTCTCATCGGTAGCCGCTAGGGCAGGCTCATATCGCTGATCGCGACGTGGTCGCAGAAACGCTTTGAGCAGACGTTTAGTTTTCTTCCACCGACGGCCGTTTTGACAATAGGGCCTGCAGTGTTCGAAACGTAGTTTTCCAAATCCGTCCTGACCACTCTATGTAAGACTTGATATGCATCAAATTTCGACGATGAAACTCTGCGCGAGACAAGGCATTTTCTGCATTCAATTAACCTCCCCCACGTGCATACGAACTTGAACATTCTTCGCTCCTCGAACGTATACTGTGCGTGTACGTCACTCAACCTGCCGCCAACCCTGTGGTACTGCCTGTGTAGTAGCCATTTTCCAACTCAAAACCTCCAAGGAAGCGATTGTATCTACTCACTACTCACTGGCGAAGTAAGTGGATTAAAGCAACTGATGCATGAATGATCGAGAGCGTGAATAAATGAATCGCCTCAAATATCATTCCAACCTAGCTAGGTCTAATGCCCCACCCGCCTGCAAAGCCACGGTGAGTATTTCCAAAATAGAGCCACTTCGTCACCCGAGGTTCTGTCTTCAGTTCAAACGCTTACAGTTTTTTTTGGGGGGGGCATTCTTCCACCCCAAAGGGCCTGGAGCCTGTCCTATGACCACGGACTTAATTATGCGAGCTAATGTGAGAACAACAACAGTGCACCTGCAACGCAAGGCCGAATTAAACGCTCGCCCCACCATCCAGTAAGCCATATCGAACGCCAACCGATATTTCATATTTCATGCCCGTATGACCTTCAGCACGCACCACGACGACTGGGGCACTTACATTTACAGTAATATACATACATCAAGGCCGCATTCCTTCAAAGCATGTCGGGACAACCAACGACAGCCAAACCCATAAGGGACTCAAATGCAAGTCTGGGGATAACCAGGAAGATAAGCAACCCTCACTCACAAATTCGGCACAAACGAGGGAGACGACATTAATATAACGGGGGAAAGGGCAACAAGTATGGGTGTGGTCTCATGCCGTCACAAGAGGCCTTATTAATCCCAAACTACGTACGGATTGAGCTACGTATGTACGTCGCAACGTCATACCAGTAGTCTGAAACCTGAAAAGAGGGGACGCCAACAGGAGGTCCCATTTTCGGGACGGCCAGCTGATGTTGCTTGGAGAATGTGCGGAGTGAGCTCTCACTCCCACGGATGCACATTATTTGGCCTTTTGGCGGAGGTCCGCGGCAACGACCGCAGAACTTCCGTGGACTTCTGTAGGTGTTGCGACGGGTTACTGTGGAATCCGTGGGTTCCCAGGGCAAGTGCTACGGCTCTTGGCATTTCCACGGCAAATGCCACGGTTGTAGCTACGGCATGTGCCGCGATTCTGTCCGTGGCAAACTCCGTCGTACCAACCATGGCAACCCTGGAAGTCCGCGGCAATTGCCACGGCAGTTTCCGCGGAAACTGCGTGGAAACTTCCCCGGCCATCCGCGGCCATCGCCACGGCAACGCGGCAATCACCACGGAAGTCCGCGGAAGTCCGCGGCAATTGCCACGGCAGTTTCCGCGGATGTCCAACCGAAGCAATTTTAACGGCCATCTGCGGCCGTCCGCGGCCATTGTCACCGCAATCCTCCGATACGCGGCGATTACCACCGATGTCCGCTGAAGTTCGCTGCAATTTCCGCAGCACGTGCCACGGTTCTGTCCGTGGCAAACTCCGCCGTACCAATCGTGCCCACGGAAGTCCGTATGGGTTAGGGTTAGGGTTAGGGTTAGTTCCATAGTTTTGAAAGACACAATAATGTAAGACACTCGATGTCTGCGGAAGTCCACGGCGATTTCCACGGCAGTTTCCGCGGACGTCCAACCACAGCAATTTCCACGGCCATCCGCGTCCGTCCGCGGCCGTAGCCGTGAGTCTTGCCGTGGGTGTCGGCGGGCGCAGCCGTGGGTATCGCCGTGGGCGTTTCCGAGGACCTATCCGCGGATGCCCGCGGACATTGCCGTGGGCGTTTCCGTGGACCTATCCGCGGACGCCCGCGGACATTTCCGTCGACAAGTCCGTGGGTGTTTCCGTGGACGTGTCCGTGGGTGTGTCCGTGAGCGTTGCCGTGGGTGCTTCGGTGGACGTTTTCCGTGGGTGGCCGCGGCCTCGCCGTGGCATGCCGTGGGTGCTGCCGTGAAGATTGCTGTGGACATTGCCGTGGACCTTGCCGTGGAGTTTACAGTGGAAATTGCCATGGCTAATGCCATGGGCCTCCACTGTGTTCCGTTACTCGCCGCGGTATTCCGTGGAAGCCCATGGAATGTCTGTGGAAGCCAGCGGAAGGTCCGCGGTAGCCCGTGGAGTGTCCGCAGTTGTCCGTGGAACGCCGTGGACATGGCCGTGGAATGCCGTGGAGGTCCGTAGACACTGCCGTGGTGCTCCGCAAAAAAGGCAAATAATGTACATCGCGGGAGCAGTAACTCTGGGTGGGTCTCCGGCTAGTCGCAGCAGAGAGGCATCACAAATCCCAAACTATGTACGGGTCAAGCCACGTCGCAATGTTACAACAGTAAGCCTACATACATCAACGCCACATTCCTTCAAAGCAAGATTGACCAAGAAATTTCGTGCAGCAGGCAAATACCGTACACATCCGCATGATGTATCTACAGGATGGCTTGGAGTACGCAAGCCGCAGGCCATTCCTGGTATACCGTGATTAGCGTCTGGTATGCTATCGTACCTTAGATGAGGCGCTAATGGCAGCGATCTCTGCTTCCATATCGACGTATCCATGATACAACCGCCGCGGCGCAAGCGGGACGTGGGCAGCAGACAAGCTTATCCGGGCAATTATTAATAGTGATGAGAGGTACGACTATTAGTCTAATATGCGACTATTAATAGGCGACTGATTTGATCTACCGTACACTCGCACAACGAGGACCCACGCGCACGGCTTTCAGGTATAATCAAATCCAACACTCAACGGTTACGCGCGAGCGACTCTACAGACCACAAACGGCATAACCACTGCCTTGCCTGTTGCTGCGTAAATTCAGTCGTGTTGGGGGTGCGGTGTAGCATGCAGAAGTGTAACGAACGAATCACTCCGGACTTTGGATTGATTGTTCCAAGATTTAGATTTTGGAGCTCTGCAGACACTCCCGCCGGACCTTCCGGACACGTCCGCTTTCGACGCTGTGGAAGCGGTAGGCGCTGATATCGTCTGGATAAGCATACCAGCACACCCCACGTGCTTCACTCTCTCGTGCTGGCAGCTCTTCGCCGTGAGAGACCGCGAGAGGCTACGTTGCGTGCCGAGTCGAATATCCTTTTACATCGAGGAATCTATGCTGCTGGTCTTGCCCCAAGTGGTCTCCCGCGGGCACTCTAATCTTTCAGTTGTAACTGGGGAGTTCCTCATACATGGGTGCACTGTGACACGGGGATAGGAACTCGACCTAAAAGGCGAAAATGTACCAGAAACCCACCCCTCGCATCGCACGCCCAGCTTGCCGTCGCACCCGCACCGCCGCACTGCAAGGAGGGACCGAACAGGCACGAAGACGCAGCTCCCACCCTCCCGAGGTCGCTGGTCGCAGTACCTAAATACTCACCCCGGGGCCCGAGGAACTCAGTTCTGTCGTTTCGCTTACAAGCGACCCCCAGGTCTCTTTTGATTGTTGATTTGGATTGTGTTTGCGGAGAAATAAAGGAGCCCTCCGCGCGACATATCTCGGCAGGACTCGATGGCGAACTTTAAACACGAGCAGCGGGTCGAATTCATTCAGGGAGAACCCGTACATGACGTGGACCTCGAGAATGACAGTGGTGCGTTCCTGGCGCAAGACGACAATTTGGAGGCTCCGCTGCTGCCGTTGGCGGTCGATGCTGTAAGCAACAGGGGTCACGCGGCTTCAACCAAGGTCGCAGCCAAGGACAAGGGATGGGCCACCGCCTTCAAGCTCAACGTGGTGGTGACCCTGATTGCGGCTGTCTGCTTCGGGAAGATGGCCCTAGACGCGATAGCCAGCGACTCTCTGTCTGGAGCGGGGCGCCGTCGCCTTCAGGTTCGCGGGGATTCTGGTAAGTTACTTCGGATTTTGTGTTTTGTGAGCATTTCACGCGTGGCACATTTTGAGGGTACCTTGGTATTGCCTGGGTACTTGATTAATAAGTTCAAAGTGCGTGCTGCTGTCATCGTTCCGGTCATCGTTCCATCTTCCCAAGAGGCACCATATTATCGGGTATATTTGGTAGGGTTGGTCCTCAGATGTGGCCGTATATTCGCTCTCGGCTTGCATGAACACTGAAGGTTGTCAATACTAAATAAGACGCTCTTCTACGGTTCGAGTACAGGCTATCAAAGAAAGCTTTCCGACCTACAGAGTACCTCTGGTATCTCCTCGGTTGTCGCATTCATACGAATCGTACTACGAGTACAGCAGTCAGTAGGTGGTACGAAAAGCATGCCCTGTGCTTTCCAAGAATTCACGAGCAGAAGCAACCCCCTCTTTTTGCTAGAAAAATGCAAAGTTGAGTTTCAACCATTCAATCGGTCGTACTCACATCTGACGTTTTTAATTTTTTACGTAAACAAAATCTATAAAGACGTCAGTTGTGAGATCGACGAATTTAGGGTCGATGCTCATCTTTGCAAGCTGCGTTGTTGGTACTTGTATTTTACTATTTGGTTAGTGTTTTCACTTAATTAATGGGAGGTGTCCTGTTATGTTACATAAGTTGTTATTTTATAGAAGTATAGACTACATATTTTAATTACGTCAGCCGTGAGTTCGACGAATTTCAGCTCAATACCTGTACAGCAGTACTCATCTTTGCAAGCTGCGTTGTTGATACTTGTAATGCACTGCTGTGTAGATGAGTTTTTTCATAATGGGAGGGGTCCTATTCTGTTGTTTTGAAAAAATATACTCGTACTATATGTATATGTATAATTGTGATTTTTTTTTTCCCCCTTCGGGCACATCTCTTCGTGGTCGCACCTTTTTCCGAAACGTCGGGTGGGGTGGGCACAATTCGACCGTCGGGCTCACGTTGCTGGAGGTTTGGGCGCGATCCGTGCAGTGTGTCGCGCGTGGCAAGCCTTCTAAACTTTCCTGACCTTGGGCACACTTAAGGCAAATCCGCGGGTTTCCGCAACATCCCCGGGATTTGGGTTTCTGCATCCCTTATCCCCGCTGACGCACGTAAAACTTGGATGCGAACCCGGCTTTTCTGCTCTCGTAGAGGGTACACATTTCTTTCCCTCTTTTTGAACAGAGCACCATGCTACGATCCTGCCGCCCAGCAGCAGTCCAGCCCCCTAGCAGCAGCCTGCAACTGTATGCGCGTGTGGCTGCTGCTGTAGTATCCGATTCTTTGATCGGAGCGTGGCATTTGGAGGCATGAATTGCGTCAGCTGTGATATATGCGTGTACCACCTTGGGTTGTGTGTGTTTTCCCTGGGGTATTCCTCAGCTCCAGAATGACTGGAGCCTGTCCTGTGACCACGGACTTGATTATGCGATTTAATGTGAGAACAACAACAACAACCCCATATTTCTGTTGTGTTGCCGCATCGGACGCATCTCGATTGCATGTCCATAGATCGCGCCAATTTCGTCGGTAATATTGGAACCTTTTTGATAATAATTGATATACTAACCCATCCTTACATTTGTGTCCAAAGATGAAGTATTTTTCACCTTTTTCCGTACTACATACCAAAGGGGTATTGTTTTGTGTCGGAGATTCTGCTCACGCCACAGATGATAGGTACCAAACATGAGGACGGCACAACGCTACGTGTACAACCCTACCGCACAGCAGCAGTAGTGGGATAGATCATGTACATGCGCGTGGCGAGTCCTCGCTATGCTGAGGCGAGTTGATTTTGTCTCCAGTCCACAAGGGGACGATTTTGAATCGGACGACGATCAAAACAATCCAGCGTAATTTTGCTTGACTATTAAAAGCAAACAGCAGTGGATATAGGCGCTGATGGCGCCACGCTACGATCCTGCCGCCCAGCAGCGGTCCAGCCTCCGAGCATCAGCAGCCTGCAACTACATGCGCGTGTGGCTGCGGTTGTAGAAGCTGGTTCTTTGATCGGAGCGTGCCATTTGTCACCCCACCATACCCCATATTTCCGCCGTGCTGCCACTTCGTTCTGTAGACACGCCTAAGCTAGGCAAGGTCTACTGACCAGAAAGTATCCCCCCTTGGCCTGAGGGGGGCTGGTCAGCACCATTCAGGTGCTAAGAAAGGAGAGAGAAGTTGTTGTATTTGCTCCGAACACAAGAAAACAAGCGATCTTAACTTTATCCCCGAATCCCTATAATTGAATCCAGAAGAGGATAAGTCGAAACCCCTACTACAGTAGTTGTCTTCAGATGTAGATAACGTTCACGCACCACATCAGATCCTCAACAGTCAATCACCACCAAGAAGATCAACTGTCGTGTCTTGCCAACAACACTACACACTCTCTGGTGCTCCACTGTCCACAATGCCCTCAAAAGCGCATCTCCATTGCATCCATATATCGCGCCAATTTGGGCGGTAATATAGGAACATTTTGATTGTAATTTATATACCAACCCATCCTTATATTTATGTCCAAATAGACAGAGTGTTTTTACGTCCATCACAAAGGGGTAATCATGTTAAGGGTCGGAGATTTTGCTCACACCACAGATGACAGGGACAAGACGACATGAGGACAGCACAACGCTACGTGTACAACCTTGCCGCACAGCAGCAGTAGTAGGATACATGATGTATGTGCGCGTGGCGAGTCCTCGCTATGCTGAGGCGAGTTGCTTTCGTCTCCACGAGGGGACGATTTTGAATCGGAAAGACGATCTAAACAATCCAGCGTATTTTTTCTTGAATTTAAAAAGCAAACAGCAGTGAGTGGATATAGGCGCTGATGCTCCATGAGAAAGGGCTTCTCTGTCTCAGCGACAATAGAAGTCCTACAGTTCCTCATTCCGCGCGCTCTCTGCGACGAACTGGCGGTGAAGGGGGATGATTGCCCGTCCTGGCGTGTATCACTCGTCGTTAAGTTCAATATCTGGCTCAACAAGACACGAGGAGTACCTTTTCTGAAATTGCTGATTTCCATACGAAACAACAGGGAACAAAGAAAAAACATCAAAACCACGATAGAAAGACGGCGCACGGAACAACTGCTGATTTGTTTTCTTGCCGGTTGGAAATCCACCTATTCGTCGATTCGTCCTTTTATTTTTACCACGCAAATTGTACTGCATAAGAGTCGCCCGTTAAAAAAGTCCCCATCGTACGAGTACTGGCGCTGGACACGTAACGTACTGTGATGGGATTACCACTTATTTTCGGTTCACCACGACGGCGAGAGAGCGAACCGTACCCGGGAGGGCGCCTCCCCACACTCCGCTTCTCGAGCTGCGGACAAAAGCATAGTTTTTACTACCACCAGGTACATCTTATTTGCCCACAGACAGTCAGATGTTGGATGCTTGGGTTTCGTTCTTGCGCCACTCCCTTAGGCACTTCCCGGAGGGGAGCCTTGTAGTCTATACATTTTTTGTTTTTCTCCACTAGACTATATGGTTGGTGTTATTTTATAAAAATATTTCAAGGACGTATTTGTTCATATGATTGCCAGACGGAGGTATTTTTTTCACACGCTGCTATGATACCAGCGCAACGTTTTTTTTTTTCATAAAAAACTGCACATCTGAGATCTTGAGATGTGAGTGAGGTGTTTATTGGCGGCGATCCTACTGAGTTTCTACAACATCCTCGATCTCACAGCTGGAGTGTTTTTTATTTTTATACATAGTACCCTCAGTTTGTAGACGATGCATCGACGGCTGTCGTGTTACACCTTTTTCATCAGCATGCATACCGGATACAAAGTACCTACCTGGTATTGGATACCTGGTGTTGGATACCTGGTGTTGGATACCTGGTATTTCACCAGTATGCAAGATTCCTCTTCGTGATGGGGTTAACTTGGTATCCGTTGCTTTTGTTCCTGTTGCTGCTGCTGGCTGTATGTATAGTACTTGTAGTTGCGTCGTGGCAGACAGCAGGAGGGGTAAACACAATTGGACTGGTGCTGTACAGCGGGCGAAACATCGGAGCGGGTAAAAATATCTGAGAGCTATTATAACCTCAAGGTTTTCGATCCCAACTTGTGAGATGATCACCCAAGACAGGAGAGTTGACACCTATAGAAATAAGTATTACCTGTCTCCCCCCTCCAATCCGGGGTAATAGATCCACCGCCTGTGACCCAGACCGATGGATCCACGGCGAGAGAGAAAGACACAGACAGAGACAGAGACAGAGACAGAGACAGACAGACGGACAGACAGACAGACAGACAGAGAGAGAGACTGCTGCTCCGCAGCCGCGGGGTGGCCCTTTTTCCCCGGACCGACCTACGACGTGAGACCCAAACCGAATACCGACCAAAACCTGACTGCTGTGCGCGATGATATCAGAGCAAGCAGCAGTGTCCGTTTTACCATCAAGATGGAATTCAAATAATGGAAACCCCGGGGATGCATCCCGGATGTCCCCTGACAACCACAGAGCGGAACGAGGTATTGAAGAAGAAAAATAATTTGTGGGGTTTTGTCTTACACCTACTCGGCTCAGCGAGGCGCACGCAACCCCATGAAAGATGGAGCCAGTTCAGCGACATCGAATGCTCAAATCACCGCCACGGAGCGCGGCCGGGATCCCGACATCCGTCCTAATGTACCGAAGGCCCCCTTGCTGAACCCGCAGCCGAAAGTGTGAGAAAAACCCTCGGCCGCCGGCGAACAGCATGCAAAAAAAAGAGCCATGGCCGAAATCGGGTACACCCGATAGACCGATAGCCGTTATTGGGTACCCTTTGAACACACAGTCCCACAAGGACTCAGGACGACATCTCACTGGTCGAAACCACACCGCATCCGAACGCAGCCGCATGTCCATCGGGTGCACCCGATAAGGCTGAACAAGTCCTCGAAATGTACCCGACTCGCATATAAGCCACCCGATTATGGCCGGACTACTCGACCACCAGCCCACACGCACACACGCATGCGCAGCGGGCGCGAACTCGCGCCACGTCACGAGGCGGGGCGTTGTTTGTTCTTTCGTCTCGGAGCTCTTTTTTGTGGCTTGTAAGACCCCGCTCGGCTCACGCCGGCGCGCCCAACCACAGCCACAGCAGTAGTGATGTGCGACAACGGCCACCAGCGACAGCCGAGTACACACAAAATTGGCAACACAACGCAACATGTGCACGAATATACATGAGACTCCACACATAACATGAAGCCCTGCTGTGTACAGGACTGCTGGATTTTGGCCATATTGCAAAACTAATTCCCATGTAAGAGAGGTACAATCACGACCCACAGAGCTTTTCCTGAAAACGGCGTCCCTGCAGGGCACCTGTTAGCGAGACCTAGGAAATCATTTGACTCAAATCATTTGATCAAATCGTTTCTCGGGGTGTGATGTGACAGCTGGCGGCAATACATTTCTCGGGCCCGCCACGCCACAAACATATCTCCCTGTGCCATTTGGAAAGGAGCATCTGAATCCTTAGCCCTTCTCGTGCCGTGTCCGTGCCCAGGTAGTCTGTGATCTATGTCTAAACCGTCTGCATAGATGCGCTTCTGTGCGTTGTGTGTAGGGGTGCTAACTGCGACTTCATGGTCCACAAAAAAGAGCTCCGGAAAAAGATTGAGAAACAGCTCCGGAAAAAGAGCTCCGAGACGAAAAAACAAACAATGCCCCGCCTCGTGACGTGGCGCGAGTTCGCGCCCGCTGCGCGTGCGTGTGTGCGTGTGGGCTGGTGGTCGAGTAGTCCGGCCATAGTCGGGTGGCTTGTATGCGAGTCGGGTACATTTCGAGGACTTGTTCAGCCATAATCGGGTGCACCCGATGGACATGCGGCTGCGTTCGGATGCGGTGTGGTTTCGACCAGTGAGATGTCGTCCTGAGTCGTTGTGGGAGTTTGTGTTCAAGGGGTACCCAATAACGGCTATCGGTCTATCGGGTGTACCCGATTTCGGCCATTGCTCTTGACTTAATATCCCAGGGGCGTCACAGGTCGAGTAGGGGGGACATGGGCGTCCCAATTACATGTAGAGCTACCGCTGCTGTATGCTTCGCATACCTGGTATGAGGTCCGACGATGTGTGGTTTGATTGTTGTATTGGACGTGTTAATCATGTAATGTTGTCGTGGTTCGATCTCCTCTTGTGCACCAACCACACTCCAACATCGTGGCTACTGGCACAAAGGCAAGAGCTTGAAACACGGCTGACGTGGTACTGCTGCTGAATGAAAACGTTCCTGGCGTTGGGTTTGGGGGTTTCGTGAGTATTGTAGTTTGGGTACTGACTGCAGACTACTACTGTAGACTGCCAGATAACACGTATGAACAGCAGATACAGGGGGCATTATGCACGTACGCCACGTACGCTAAGGGTTTTTTGGCCGTGCTGGCGAACGCCGATCACCTAACCAGAACCCCAGCCCGAAACCTTAGGCGATGGAGTGACGTGTGCTGGGATGCTGTGGCTTGTGAAGGCTCTGGGTTGACTCGGCCGGCTTGGATGCTGTTCTTGGAAGGACTCTAGGTTGCGTCGGCAGGATCGGGATGCTGTGGCTTGGAAATTCCTTACTAATAGGTTGATTGAATCTTACCTTACGAGATACCCCTGAAACAACCCGCGTACGTAAATAGCGACGTGAGGAAAATTCACTATCTGCATTCAAATACGACATCTAAACCAACCGTCGGTCCCCTGGGTGCTTCTGCAACAGCCGCAGCAGCATGGACCCACTAGAAAAACGTCTTACTCGTATGTCAACCCCCCCGCCTCTAAATGGAGTAGTTTAGTGATTGGTTCCGAACCCCGACCGACGCGGCACCATCTCGCGCCGAGGCCCTCCCCATTGCATTCGAGGCTGGCGGACACGGTAAAAAAAGCGAACGAAAGAACGAAAACGTCGAACTCATGCTGAGAAAACCTTGAGAGAACTGTTCAAGACCGCGAGTGGAGCTCGATGTCCAGTCTAGCGATTTTTGAGCCCAATTAATGTCGCACGTATGTCCATACCGGCTCGGCACCGTATATATTTGCGGAAGGTAATGCCCTATTGGTTGGTTATGAGCTGACCTCTTCCGGAAGGGCGAGTGCTTGTACAGAGCAAGCAGTACCTGGTATTACAGTAGTCGGACTACCGTTATGTTTGCCGCAGTTGGGTTTGCCGCTGTCACTATGATCCAAGAAACACCGATCATCCAACGTGCTGTTGCCGTAACGACTGGCGTAAACTCTTACCACTTTTTTTGCAACTCTACTTGAGTTCACTGGTACATGATATGCTGAGCTTTTTCACCCCGTTATCGTTGTTTCACCGCAACGCAGAAGACGACGAGGAGTCCAACTTGTTCGCCATGGTGTTCCAGGGGGCACTGCTGATCGGGACGGCGGGAGTTGTCTCTGCCGGCGTGCTTCTATCTCTCTTGCACTGCAGCCGCGGCGTTCTGATCACGGCTTTCGTTGTCAGCGCCGGGATCTGGGTGGTAGCTGCGCTTGTGTTGGCGTTGAAGCTGTCCCCGTTCTTCATCATCCCTGCCGTCATATTCGCCATCATATTCCGTGCGATCAAGAAGAGGTGGCACAGGATTGAGTTCGCCGCCGCCAACCTGCAGGTGCGCGTTTTTTTTTCGGTTCGCTTTGGCGTTGCGCCCACCAAGCACAGCACTCGATAATAAGCAGGATGCTGTTATCACCCAGACGACGACGTTGCTTCCACCGAGCACAACGCTCGATTATTTGGCTCGTTTTTTTTTTTTTTCTTCTCTTTTGGGCGACAATTACGATGATGATGAAAATGACAACGACGATGATAACGGTGATGAGAGCGTGTGTTCGATTGTACGCGGTTTGTCGGTTGGCTTTGCCATCGGATCCACCAAAGCCCAAACGCTCGATACGTGGGATGTTTTTTCGCTCTCCCGGTCGACGGCGACGGACGACTACGACAATAGCAACAATGATGGAGGTGATTGCGAGTGTCGCCGATGGTCGGAATGCCCTTATCCTTAGCTTGATATTTTCCGGAATACCTTGTGCCTCTATGTGTCGGTTGCCCGCTATAGTGCCTGTAAAATCGCATGACAGATGGAAACAACCTGTAGTGGAAGTATGCAGAGTTGTGCCGGTTGCCGCTATAGTGCTGCTGTTTCCGGCTGGCGCATATCGGTGCTATACATTGACCACTAGTGCACCTTGGTCGTTCCGGGAATCCCGTTATCCTTACCTTGGTCGTTTTCAGAATACCCCTTGTCCTTGCCATCATCGTTCCCGCCCCCTGTCGACGCCTTTTCGCGTCTCCTCGCCGACCCAGGTTGCAGCCTTGGCCATCAAAGCCATGCCTTCGACCATCTGGTCAGCCGTGGCCATGAGCATGGTGCAGCTCGTCTGGTGCCTTATCGCGGGAATCGCCGCGGTGGGATCCTTCGTGGCCCTCGAGACCGTCACCGCACCGGACGGAGCCTCCTACCGCGCGATTGATTGCTTCGGCGGTGCTTTCGCCGAATCTGGTGGCTCCGACCCCGCGACCCCGGGTGATTCCGTGTGCATGTGCAACGGCAACAAGATTTCGGATGTAAGTTGCCGGCAAATCTAATATGTAAGTTGCCGGAGGTGCGCGACATGAGACGCTCTCGTGTCCTGTGCGTTGACCAGTCTTGTCGAACATGAAACCAAACGGTGGCTATGTTATTGGTCAGGGTCCGATTGATGCGCTCGAGTGGCTCGCCGTTTTCTTCCGGACGTCGACAGAAGCTGTCGGGCTGGGTATAACATACAATGTGGTAGTATTTTTTTGTGGTCCCTGTCATCGGCTCGCAACCTAGAGGATACGTTGTGAACATCAATCTTCGCTTGGGCCTTATCCGAAAGTTAGCGACCCATCCCCCCCCTTTCCCTCCCTGCTTCCACCTGCTTTTCGTCTCATGCTGCGCTTACTTTTCAGGAAGCCTGCAACTTCAGCGGATATGGCATTCCCTTGATGTTCGTGTGGCTCATGAGCATGAGCTGGGGCTGTATCGTAATCGGAAACGTTGTGGCGTGTACAGTGAACGGGTCCGTGGCTTCGTGGTGGTTCACGCCGAACGAGGACCCCTCGCCCGTGAAGGGGGCATTCAAACGTTCGACCCAGTCCTCTTTCGGGTAAGAGTGGGAGAACTGCTGTTTCCGAACCCCTTCCGCATGACTTTGCTTTCTGCTTTTTCTGGTGCAAACAACCCCCCACGTTGCTTGCCGAGGCTGCTGGGCCCTGTTCCATGCGACGTTGGTAGCGTCGGTTATTTGCTGATGCGAAACGCGAGCCGCTGATTTTTTTAGAGTTTGGTAGCGTTTTATGTCGGTTCGGTTCGGTGCGGTTCGGTTCTTGCTGCCTGCTTTTCTAATGTATCGAATTTGCCGCTGCTGTTGCTGTTATCACCGCCGGCTTCCCCGCGCAGGTCCCTGGTGAAGGCCTCCGTGGTGCAAAGAGTGATGGCAATTGTGCACATGATCGCCAACCAGTTGCTGAGCTTCGTGCCTTGCGCCTCTTTCCTTCTATCGTGGGCTGATTCGGCGGTGAGGTACATCCTCGCCTACGCCGTCTGCTTCATCGGCGTCTACGGTCTGAGCTTCAACGAATGTGGGTCAAATGATTGGGTCATGCAACCGCTCCACGATGTCGTACGATTACTTTCCGTTGCAAGTTCCGTTACCAACGCCATCAGTTACCAATGCCTTTGAACCCGAGCGATCCGATACACAACAGAGAGTTCATAGGCAGCCTTGCAGCAATTCGATACCTAACCACCGGGATTTCGTAGTACCTCCGAAGGGGTCCTTAGAATTACGAGTTATAGAAGTTGGCCGTTGCAATCCTCGCCCCGTTTCGACGCAAATAAGTTGTCGCGATGTACTTTTGACCGTTAACGTGTGTCCTCGAACAAGCGTTGCAACCGTTTTTTTTTGTTCTTATTTTTTGTTTTCGTTCCCACCCACGACCCTCGCTGTCACCGTAATGTCATCATCACCGTTATGCCGCCATCGTCACCGTCATACCGTCGTCATCACACCGTCATCGTCTCCGTCATTGTCGCCGTCACCGTCACCATCATGCCGCCGCCGTCATACCGCCACCGTTATACCGTCCCGTCATCGTCATTGCAAACGAACAACAGCCGGCCGTCGCGTCCACGAACTGTTCAAGAGGCGCGCCTTGACGACGATCGCTAACGATGTCGTAGTGGACTTCGGGCTACGCCTGCTCACGTTTTCGGCTAGCTTCATCTACGTTTTCGTGGCCTTGACGGTGTTCATCGCGTCCATCAGCCACGGCGACAACGAGGATGTCGACATGGTAGAGGTAGTGTCGTCGCTCATATGTCTTCTGTTCGGCTGGGTGGCGTGTCTGCTCTTTGTGAAGACCTCGCTCGAGGTCTTCAGGTCCGGGTTCAAGACGGTCTTCGTCTGCTTCGTGCAGGTGGGTTGCTTTTGCAGGGACAGGGTGCTTTACGCTTTTTATACTGGTAACTCTTTATTATATAGTCCGTCTCGTTTTCTTTGTGTTGTTCGCTCAGAACGCTGTACGAGTCGCTCGCTGCGGCAGAGGATTTTTTTGCACTGCGCCCGCCTTTTGGGAGGAAAGTTACGTGGAATTTGTTTGGCCTATGATTTGCAGGACTACAAGGGTTAGCAAGACCGCACGGCACGAACCAGTGGTTGGTGACCGACGATAGTTTAGTTTTGATAGCTTTTGGCCGGACGCCTCTTTTTCCGTCAGTCGGTCCTCGGTGTGCGAGCCTCGTTGCTTCGAGCCTTGGGCTTCGTCCTGCATGGGAAGTTGGCGGGCACCAGAGCAAATGTGACTTGCAATCATATATATATATCAATCCATGTGATACGGTTCTTCTACTTGCTCTATCGTATGATAGCACGTGCTGGCGTCACAGTGCATCTGCCTGAAGCTGGAATGCATGGCAACTCACGCACCCAGCCTCCGACGTCACCCCCTCTCGTCCATGCCCTGAGCGGGGTTGTACGTAGTTGGGGCGGGTGATTCTTTGTTGAGAGTTGCGCGACTCTTTTGACGTTGCTCTTGCTCAACGTAGCTGTGTCAACCGACACCCTGCCCACGCGTGTACAGTATGAAAATCGTGCTTCGGCCTCCAGGTGACCTTATCCGCTGTCGGCGCTTCACGTGTGTAACCCACACCCCATGTTTTTTTATATGCTGTGTGAAGGACCCAATGACAATCTTGGTTTGGCCTCCAGGTGTCTTCACCCGTTGTCAGTGATTAACGTGCGTAATCAATCCTACGCTTATGTGTACTTTTTGCAGGACCCCGAGGTTCTTCTCCAAAAGCACGACCCCCAGGTGCACCATGGACTCAACGCAGCCTGGGTCAACATGCAGGCCGCGAGCGGGCCCACGGCTGTCGAGACGCTCTCTCCTCAAGGCTACGCGCGTGTCCGCGTGAACTAAGTGGCTCTCCGAAGACGCCATCGCGGTCTGAGGCTCAGCGCTGACCCACGAATCGCCCGATCCCACCCGGCGGGCATGTTGCGTTTGGGCTTGTAATGTGCGGCATTGTTTTTGAAGGGTGCGACGTCAGCATATAGGGTTAAGAGAGGATGAGTGCGAAGTATTAAAAGCAAAAGCGGAATTAGGGTGCGACGTCAGCATATAGGGTTAAGAGAGGATGAGGGTTTGTTGTTAGAGTCTCGCCTAGTTGCAGCCTCTTAGTCTCGCCTAGTTGCAGCCTCTTAGTTTTCTTCATACAGGGAAATACTCGGCGTTTCTCCTGTTTATGGCGGCTTCTCCATGTGAAATGCCTGGCTTTCGCTTCGTGGGCCTGCCTGGGTCGTCTTTTGTCGGAGCATCGTGATTGGTTATATTGGTTTGGTTATAAATGGCGCGGTGACATTCGTAGAGTGTGTGGAGCATGAATTATTGTAGCGCAAGATTTCAGCGTTACAGCGTTGCACATGAATGAACCACGGCGTCTGCTGATTTCAATTTTGGATAGGGTGGTCGGAGAATAGTCGGGTGTCCTGATCAACGCGTACTAGGCTCAGCATGCGAGGTTTTTGGTGACAGGGACAGTTGCACGTTTTTTTTTATTGCCGGCTTCCGGAGGAGTTACGTGCACGTCTGGGGTTTGGCACAACTTACTAGGGGAGAAGTGCAGCATGTTGAGGGAGTAATCTCGTCGAGGATAGGAAGGAAGGTTTCGCACGGATCAGATTCCCATTCGTGATCGACCTTTCAGGGCAGATCCCCGGTCAATATGATCTGCATGCCCTATAGATCATGTTGCCGTATGATCTGTATGATCTGGCACATGTCACCTGCGTTTTGGATGCACGTGTCATTGCTACAGGTCTAGATCTACTGTAGACTCTTCTAGACCGTGAACTCTTGTCCAGTGTGTGGAACGTTTCGCCCATATTGATCCGACGTCTCAATCGGGTGTCTGCTCTCACGCACGCACGGTGTCTGTTTTCACTGTGTGCTCGTCGGAGTAATTCGCCGGCATTAATGCTGCGCGATACGGACCGTAGGGTTATAACTGAGTGATCAGGGTATAATTTTCCAAATTTTCACTTTTTCTGTTGGAAACGCTGTACAGTAAGCATGTTAATAAAAAGGGTGTCTGTGGTGCTTTTAAATGGTCGTCGAGGAACATGGGTTTCTGGCATGCTCCCACATGAAACTCCACAAGTCGCTCCATGTTCTATAGCAATTGTTACCATGGGTACCGTAATGTAAAAAAAGCGCAAGTACGCTATCTTCTTTGTGGTGGTCTTGATCGAATATCCCGCTAAATGCAGGAGCGAGCTCGGTCCTTTCACCGCAAAGTTTGGCGAGGACGCACTTTATTTTAACCCAATTTCGGCATGTAGTAACGGGGACCACCGGCAGGGGCAGGTCGCGCTGTTGCTACCACGGCAACGAAGGATTGGACACCTATCAATGCGCTGGATTGCGAATACAATTGAGTTAAATTGGCACACGACGTGTACGAAATTCATGGGCGGTCCATAGGATTTCTCACGGGATATCCATGGGCTATGGGCACTACGGGCACTGTGACCCGGCAACGCGTTCATTCGAAGGCTTGATTTGATCAATCGTCGTTAGGAACTTCTTCTGCTTGCTATCTTCGCCTCTTTTGACCGCTTGGGTTCGATTGATCCTACGTGGTGGCAACTTCTTCGTCATCTGCTGGTAACCTTCGCCTCCATGTCGGGTACGATGTTTTGTAGCATATAACCCCAGTTGTATACAGCACCCACTGAGTAGAACACGCTATTTTTTTTTCATTATTATTCTAATAATATCAGCCGTGAGTTCGGCAAATTTAGGGTCGATGCTCATATTAGCAAGCTGCGTGATACACCGGTCGCCCGTTTTTCGTAGGTATTCTTGAGTCAAGAACTAATCGATAGTAATAATGGACATTGAGCCTGCAAATGAACCATGATAAAGGAGCACCTTCACGTGTTACGTGACTTGCAAATTGCTATATATTTTTCTCCGCGCACTGCGCCGCTAGTGTCTGAACTAAACCCCACGCATGCGAATTAGGAGGCATTCTTCATTCTGCCCCTCGCTGTCGTTAATGAACAAGAACGCCTCTTTCCGTGCGCTGACGCCCTCTAAAGCTGCAAACCACAAACGGATGAAGCCTGTTCCGCCTCCTGAAACCTGCACGTGGTAGAGACGTCAGAGACCGGGGACATGCGAACGGATCGGTTAACACATGACTGAAAACGGGGTACACGATCACCTCCTCAACATTCAGCAATATCGGGGGGGTAACCTCATCGCCTGCAGACTGTAAATTGATTATATTTTCTCGCAACACTTAGCTTTTGTTCCTCTTAAATCTAGCCGGTCGTCGCCAGTACGGCTAGAAAAAGCGTCCCGATGGAAGAAACATATACCGGAGATCCCGTCGTTCTTTTTGTCCTTGGCTCTTCGGTGTATGGAGGCTCATCCCAGGGACTTGGTGGACTCAGCGCGGGGCGCATTAAAAGAAGCGAAGAAGTGAGGACATGGCGCCAAAATCGCTATCTGTGCTGTTTGGTTACACTATAATTCTCCAGGACGTGCGCGCTTCACGCCAACACGTTAAGGCGGTAAACCGTACCTCGAGGCTTTCGTAACGCGGACGAAGGATCTTCGGGTCGCTAGAAGCCAGGCGAAAGAGCCTAATCGAGCTCCACGGGTTTGCGTACGCAATGCGCTTGTGGCAAGCGCGGTCCCGGGGCAAATCAACCTCATACGACTTGGTGACGACGGGAGGCATTGCCGTCGCTGTTGCTAGCCAAGCCCCGACGATCTCCATGGAGTCCGTGTCGACAAGGTGTACGTGGATTTTCCGGCTACCAATTGAGAGCGGACGGAAGCGCACGCCCACCCTGAAAGCACAAAAAAGCGGTCGAAGCTTGCGTACTGAGCGCAAAGGTGTCAGCGGGATGTGTTACGCCCGCTTACATCATGACCATCAGAATTTATGTACGGTGCAGCGTGCTCGGGCGGTATAAAGCCGTGTCACAACTGGGCTTCACGGCGCTCACGCCAAACCGCAATACATCGGGCTGAACTAAGAAAACGCGTTAATGACAACTGAACCCACGACTCCCGGCCCCAGCACAACTTGTCGGGCCATCAAGAGGCTGTCAGCGACTGCGGAAGCCTACCCCCCATGCCATACCGTACATCGTCTAAAAATCATGTCCACGACAGCACAAAAAGTACAAAGGCAATCCCTCACCGGTTGTATGCCCCAGGAACGAGTTGAAATGCGTTGGCTGGTTCGAACGACACCTCGGCAGGAGCCGATGAAAACGCTTTAACCTTGCGGGTGTAGCGATCGCCTCGAACAACAAGGTCGGCGGGGCTCTGTTGTCCAAGTAGAGAGTGCACGTCCATCCGCAACCTAGCTTGAACGATCACGTGCCACGTTTCGTACAGGGAGCCTTGAAAGTGGTCGTTGTAAACCTGCGGAGACCGTTGACAAGCGTACAGAGGGCGTTTCCTGGTGAACGATGAGTTGGGTCATAATCTCTGTTGGTTAGTCGAAAGGCGACGGCATTGCTCCACTTTGTAGCAACGCGTTACCCTATAGCGTATTTGTCTACGCTCCCCCCTCTATGAACAGCTCCACACTTCTGGCGTACCCTCAAGCGACTAAACTTCCAGCAAACGTCCCAATTAGACCAAAACGTGCCTCCCCTTCCAGGGACTTAGGGTTAGTAAACACGACTCACAAGCAGGTAGAAGCTTTTTTGCGAGGGGAACTGCCCGACTCTGCACTTCACGAGCACCTCCTGGATGTCGGCACAGCCCCTAGCCTCACTTTCCACCACAGCCCGTCGAGCCCACTCAATCACCACGCCACCCCCAGCATCATCATCCCCTCGATCTGGACACGCCTCCTCGACGCAGTGAATGTACTTCGCACTGCCGACGCCGGATATGCCAAACGGATCTCGAGAAACTCCGCCTACCCGGGTTGATGCTTTCATCCGTTTGGACAAGTGCGGTCTGGACTCTCCGCCGGGGAGCAGCTGGATCGACCTGAGGTTCAGTGGGCACCAACAAGCGACCCCGTGTCGGCATGCGGCCAATGTGGGAGCATGCAAGAAGATTCCCTCATACTACTTTATGCCTCGAGTGCTACGTTCACCTTTTTTCAAAGGCAGCGGAACAGCGACGAGGATCAAGGTATGGGCCAATAAAAAAAACACTCGTGCCAACACCTGTAGCTGGTGGCGGCACGATTAGCATTGGTCGTGCACAACAATCCAAGATATTTGGATTCATCAGCAGCTCGCCCTTGTTTTAACGTCTGCATCTTACATACGATTCACTTAAACCGACGCAGTTTTTATGGGACAATACCTTTTCAGGATCTCCCCCTCGTTTTGGAAGAATCGGAACGTCCTGTTGATCGCGAAAGGTCGTCTTTGCAAGTGTACCTGTACGCGAGCGAGCAAAGCGAATCCACAATAATGTAGGAAACGGACAGCATGGCAGTTTTCCCAAGTTTTCGCCCGAACTACATGTAGTTCGCACAGCGCCCACGCCGTTCAGCAGCACAAAATAACGGTGGAACTGCACTGCAAATATTTTCCGATAAGTATACACAATATTGTTATGATATACGACGTTCAACAGGTATGAACTGTCCTTCTTCAAAGGTAAAAACCAATACCAGGTAACACCCAACCCAACCAGACGACATGCGATTTATTTACACTAACGAATGAACGTGTCCCACCCAAAACCAACGAGAAACCTCGACCGCGCACCGCGCACCGCAAGGAGCCCACCTGAACCACGCTCACAACGTGCCCGTGAGACGCCGACAAAAACGATACCGCCACAGATCGTTCGGCCATTCCCGCACCCCCCTCTCCGGCCGCGTTGTCCCCTCTACTGCCATCCCCTAGCAGCCCTGCTCTGCCAGACGGACGTGTCCTTCCGGGCGATGTAGACGTAACAGGTGTCGGACGTCGGGGCTCAAGAGAGAGGAGCGCGAAGGGAATGAAGACGACTTCGTGCGCCATAAGGGTTACCTGCACGCCTCGTTGGGGGTCGATGTCGAAAAATTCGGACTCAAGGGGAGTGTCTCCGATTTCTCCCACGCACGGAGGAACGTTCCTGATAATTTAGATACGAAGAAGTGAAGCAGCGACGCACCATGAGAAACACTCAGCCGACAGAGAAGCGAAAAACGATGCGCAACATATAACCCGCGGGTTGCTGATCCTGTGAGGATGGAAGTGCGATCGGCAAGACGGTTCCACGAGCGGGAGTGCGTAATAGTCGACCAAGGAATAATATTTTTTTACATTGGCTTGTTGCTTGCAAAACGTTTGTTTCGGTTGAAAGTTGAGATAAAGTTACAAGTTGCAGCGAGATTGAAAAGCGTGTTTGGTCGAAAGGCAAAGCGCTGGAGGAGAAACGCACCTTCGCAGGTATGCCCACTCGGTAGTGCCGGTGACCACTCTAAGCTGGTGATCGTCTAGGTCGATCCTGAAGCGTTCTTCGTGGTTAAACGGGTTCCGGAGGGGGTGCTCGAAGAACAAAGGGCTGAGTCCACCAAACAGTAAGCACAGAAAAAGAGGTAAACAGACCGTGCATAGTCGGGGGGTTCGGGTTCGGGTCAGGTTTAAGTGCGGGCATAATTGTAACAAAACACAGGATCCCTCTTCACCTTAACGCTACCATCATCAACTGTGAGAAAACCATCACCATTGGGGATAAAATACCCATGAGCACAACCTGCTAAACAGCTAGCCACCACTGATACCTTCGGAACATGGCCGCTCGGCCGGCAGTGCAGCAACCCATATCGCGCGTTTTGTATCGGTCTAGAGGAGAACTAAAACCCCACCTTACGTCGCTTCATTTGTGACGGGTACTTTCTGCGGCGAGAACAACACATTGCTCATTTCAGACAGATGCACCTGGCAAAAGCGAAGAACAAATTGTACTCGGTGGTGAGAGATGACGCAAGAATGTGTCGCACCATGGATTTTTTCTGGCCTTCGCGATACCTGCGTACGGGCAGAGAGGTCGGCGCAGTTAAACTAGGATGGCAAATGGTTGCGGCCTAAATGGATAGATAAAAAAACGACCTTGTCAGCGTTGTAAACAGTTTCCTGATAAGAGGATGGACACCATGAACGCCATATGATGAGGGCAGACTTCTACAGAGGCATCGGTGACAGTTCGAAGGATTTGCTTCATACGGTTATTCGGGAAATTCGTTTGGTGCAAGCAGAGTTTAATTGAGGCACCGGTGCTAGTTTGAAGATTTTGCTTCATTCGGCTATGATTGAGTAGTTGTCATGCACACCCACGGATTCTCGAGGCCAGCGTGAGCGTGCTTTGTAGGTGTCCGCAAAGAGAACGACAAGTTAATCTAGGCTTGTACCACGATGCTTGCAATATTTTTGGCACGGTGGGCGTTTTAAAGAGCATGCATGTATCATAAATGTAGCATACATGTGCCATAAATGTAGCATGCTGGTGGCATGAAAGTAGCATAAAGTGGCAGAAATTTAGCATATTTGGGTTTCGTTCGAACATAACGAGTGTAATTGGGGAGAATCATGGTATCGTATTGTCGTAGGCTCTTCGCCCAGCAAAAAGCATGGCCGGTGATTTGAAAAAAAAAAAAAGCGGAATGGATACGAAGTTCGTAGCCTATACGCCCGATTGACTCCTGCTTTGTGAACCACGAGCACGGCTCACCATTGTATGAGTGCGAGGCTCTCGTCTCCTTCCTCGAATGTAGCAGCATTCCCTTCATCCCCCTTTCTTTCTCCGCCTCCTCCTAACCGACCGTCGAAGAGACCCCGCCTGCTCTGGCGCATTCTCATGAGTCGTTGCTCTACCGGACCCTTTGCTCGCGCAAGCTGTCCCAGTTGCCTCCGTCTAATGGGATTAGCTTCCCCGGTTGAGTTCGCAAAATTGTTTGGGTGCCTGCCGGTGAGCGTTATATTGCACGTTAGACAAGGCGGTGAGCGAGATCGGCAATTTAATTGATACACAACACATACGCTGCAATGTACTAAACTTGAGGCTCATGTATGCCCCTCCGCCGGAGGATAATATGTATATAAAACAGACACAATGCGTACGAGGTTGGGCTTCTTCCTTGAAGGCGCTATGCAAGGCAATAGGCCACGCCAAAATACGCAAGGATTGAGATATGACGATATCCTCCATAATTTTGGGTCTGACCGGGCTCGGATAACACCAAACTTACAGGTAGGTGGGAACAATCATACAAAGTACGCTGAGTGGGGACGTTTCCCAGCACGCACACAAAAGTGCCGGGCAACCTGACGAACACTGTTTAGTGTGCCACGTGTGGTGTCAAACCCAGGCAGTAACGCATCTTGACAGACAGGGCGTGATACACACCACTCCCATAAGGGCTCCACTCAGTGCTTTACCTCGAAGCAGAGCTCTCCAGAAGCCCTATGCCGAGCTGCATCACGGCCTGCACGAAGTCGGACCGAAGCACGGAACCTGTCTGCTCCGGATCATACCGCCGGAAAACGCCTTCCACGTCTACGCCGAGTCGTGCCTGCGCGGGTGAAGATCGAAAACATATGCAAATCCCCACCGGAGATGGACGTGCTTGAAATACCAGCTGATCCGGCCGAGTAACTGATTTCGTTCGATCGGCGTTTTCGCACTCGTTAGGCTATACCAGGTATAGTATTCGCAGCGTCGTCAAGTATCAGATATATTGACGTCGTCTAGTGTAACGCCTACCGGTAATGAGGTCGCCACGAACAACATGTATATGTCGGACCGCGAATCATAATTATTACCGACGAGCTGAGGGGCAGAGGCAAAGCAATGCGAATACGCAGGTACAAGGTAGAGGGAGACTTGAGGGCATGAAAACGGTGCTTCCGGACTTCCAGTTAATGCACATGACTCGCAAAATAGAAAAATTATACAGTTTGGATGGGGAGGCGTAAGTTATAGTTTATCGACCTTCTCCTTGCGACCGCGTGTTTTCCGATATCTATCGATGCCAGGTGTAGGCAGGTGCCTTTATAAGTACATTAATCAGGTCAAGTCGATTGAAGCCACGTCACCCGAAACAAAGCACCATTCCAGCAATGTTTGCGCTCTCTTGCCGGGTGGAAAACAAATACCCAACGCACAATGGTTAATTCCGCAGGACGACTTGCACCGGCCAACTTGCTGGATTGATTTATTTGCTCGTTGACAGTGGTTGCACCAAATTTCGTGAAACCTGACGCACCTGCTTCGCGACAACTCTGCGCAGCTTTTTCTCCGCTGCTTTGGTGTCGGGATCTAGCGAAAATTCATAGGGCGCCTCATATTTCGTCATCTTCATCTCCGATGCTCCGTCCTCGTTTCCCTTCTCTTCTCCTGTCCCTGCTACAATAGCGATAAAGGATGAACGGGGATAACGTCGCTTTGATCGACTGGACTCAGGCAGTAAAGGCGTGTTTCAAACAGGGGAAAGAGCTGGTGGCTCATGAACCCAACGTTCCTTGGCAGGGGTTGGCTCAAATAAACAATAACGCGCGGAATTTTGAGTCTGCTTCTGTAGCTAAAAGTGCGAGAGCGATGAAAATCGGTGAAAATTAGCGATCAGTGGGAACGTTAAACCGTCTGCATGCCAAAAACGACGCGAGTACTGGGGGGGGAAAAGGAACAACACATGTGATCGCAGCTTGTCCAGGCGGACGCTGAGGGAAAATCTCCGACAACTTGAGCTTAGGTTCGAAAAGCAAACAATATCTCGCTGCACACCGACTGGCCAAGACGCATCGCTTCCGTGCACTTCAGCTATTTTAATGTAAATAGACTGATACGATCAAAATCACGGTGCAAAAATATGCCTGTCGATCTTCGTAAAGAGGGTATTCGCTGAAAACGGAGAGCACTAATGCTAAACGGATGAACGCGTGTAAAGTACCTGGAGTGGATCAACAAAGGCTGATGATATTTCTACTTTCGAAATATTTGTCTCACTAAGCGTTGGTTGACGAGACCGGGCAAAGCTTGACCGCACCGAGATGTTCTTGCTGCATCCATCATTGTGAGAGGTGTATGCTTAGGACACTGGGTTCCTTGTTTTCTACCTGACCCAGGAACTGGTTGCTGGCGCATAAGCCTGATGAACGCCACCAAATCCACTCCAGTGCTGTTAGCCCCTCCGCCATCTTTCGATTCATCTTCTTCCTGATCCGTGGGAGGTCGACTTGCGCGACGGTCAGCGTCAAGAACATCCAGAGCGTCGAGAACGTCGTCTCGGCTAGCCTACAGACAGCAGGCCGCAACAGGGTCACCGGTAAATATGCCATCGTACGGCCGCCCACGGTGGGCGCTAATGTTCTTCCGCATAGGTGTAACACAAGACACTCTTCGCCTACAGCTTTGCATCACTGAGCGCGTCGCTCGTCACTAGGTTCAAGCAGCGGGCGAAAAAACTTGAGGTTTAGCCCTTCCGCCACCATCAGAGTTGTTTCAAAGGTTTTTCCAACATATTGCTGAGGCTTTTCCAACATATTGCTGCCGGAGTTGTTTCAAACATGGTTTGTCCTATCCGTGCAAGCGGTGACCACCCTGAGAGACTTTGACGGTTTACGGAAGCAATTTTCACATAATACATCGGGCTTTCACGCCCACCCTCTCTGAAGCGGCATCGATCAGCGATTACCTCACCTGCTCAAAAACCCCCAGTTGATCCAAGCCCCGCAGCAACTGTCTAAGCGTGATAAAACCGTCTCCGTCCTCGTCCAGACGAGCGAAGGTCCTTTCCAAGCTAGTACCTTTCGCCTCCGCCAGTCGCACTGCTTTCCGTAACGCTTCTCCCGCCGTTGAATTGTCTTTCCTAACAGCGCGCTCGTAATCTTCCGAACCCCGCGAGTCCGCAAGGTGGGCACCATTAGCCCCACCTTTGTCATTGTTGCCGCGCATGGGGACGACTGCGCCGTGGGCTGCCTTCGATATCTCATCAAACCACCACGCAATCTTAACGATACTTACACCGCTTTGTGTGCCTGCGGTGCTCATACGGCCATCGCGGAACCGGGATACGAGCGTCTCAACACCGCTTCGTCCGTGAAATTGGCCTCCTCTTCCGCCGAGGCTGCGAAGAGCGGCTATGAACTCTTCCACTGACAGGACACCATCACTATCGACATCAAACGAACCTAAATGTCCTCGCACACCGTGCCCATCCCCACCGCTGGCTTGCTTGCTTTCACCGTGAGGCACTCGAGCGAGAACCACCCTCAACTGTTCTAGCAGTGGCTTTTCCTTGTCATCTCCCTCTCCGATCACGCTGCCCCCTCCGGTAGGTTCCGAACCTCCAGCAGCCATCCACGAGTTTACGCGCGAAAGGCCGCGAGATCGAATACTCTCCCCCCTTGAAGGTGTACCCTCTTGTTTCCCCTTCGAGGGTTCCGTCCGATCCAATCGGTTGTGGTCACGCGATGACGCATCACGACTGTGTTGTCGGGCGAGCGCGGCGCGTTCTTTCTTGGCGAGATAGGCGTCGCCGCCTTCCACGAAAGCTTCCAAGGCTGGTAGAGTCAAGAACATTTCCCTTGCGGGGGGCATGTCCTTTGTGGTCGCACAGGATTCTGGTGGGCTTGCACCTTCCGGAGTGACGGTGGTGGCGACCGCGTCGTCCTGCAGGAGGCGAACGAAGCTCTTCACCTCTCCTATCTGTACGGCAACACAAAAATACGTCGGTTTGACGGCAGGTTTGGTGTCAGGAGACGGAAGTTTGGGCGCCGTCAGTCACACGTTCAGGATATTCCAATACATCTAGACCGCCGTCCGTCAAAGCCCGAAAATGCGGTATCGTGACATGTCTTGGTGACAAGAGCAGTGTTGTGGACAGCCAGAAGCGCATGCAGCGCGCGTGCTTAAGTGCATTCGTCGGCAAGCAATACATACAGCCGCCCAAGTAGCGACTCGACTATGACTTACCAGGTGGTACACATCGGTGTAAGCCTTGAAGCATGTCCGCTGTATACTTCGATTGCGGCCACAACAACGTGTACTAAGAGCATCGGTCGATTTAGATTTGCCAAATACCACTCGAAAACGCGCTGCAATGCTTGAGAGGGACTTGACAGCAAGCAGCATTGCCAATGCTGTACGTCTCGATAGAACTCGCGCGAAGACGCTACCTTTGTGTCGCCACCACATCGACGTCCGGGTGCGTTCTAACCCGATTAGAACAGCACCTACGTTTTTGGCGACAAACTGCTTGGAATTGGTGGGGGGAGTTCGTGGTATTTTTTTCATAAAAGGGTTCAGGTCCCTCCGGAGTATTTACAGGAGCCCTTTGTTTATCATTTTTTTGGGCGCCGTTTCCTGAGGGGTCACCTCACATGAACTTTCCGCAGCCCCCATTAAATCTTTTAGCACTGCACTCCCGTTTTGGGGACAAAACAGTTTCAATTAAACCAAGAAAAAACATCAGGATGTGGACGAAAGGATAATTCCTTGGTTATCGCTTGTTGGTACTGTACCGGTACAGGGATAGACTGGGTGCTACGAACATCATGGTCATCTTCAAATAATATGTGAATATATTGCAAGGCAGCATTTTGACGTATTTTGCGGAGAACCACTTGGCATCAGACAAAATTCCTCCCCTCTAACTTCTCCCTAAGCTTATCTTCGCTGGCTCTCAGCCTAGACACCTACCGTGGTCCAGCGGAATTGGCCAATTTCTTTGAGCGCTAGGTGAAGCTGCTGAGCGGACACTCGATCGTTCTTGTCAGCCCCGAAACCTTCGAAAGACGCCGCCAAGGAAGTTCCAAGCTCTTGCGCCTGAAAGCAGAACGCCACGACCGAGCGAAACAGAAGGTAATACCTAAATACTTCAAACAATGAATTCTGCCAATGCTGGCATTGACAATTAGGGATAAGTTTTGCGAAGGTACCAGGTATCTCCTGTTCCCTGATACTTGTCCGACCGGTCAAAGAAAGCAGTGTCAAGTTTTGTTGATGTAAAGCGAGTGTTATTTGGCGCGAGCCATAGCTGGTGGACACCTTCTGGCATGTTTTTAGAACTTCCACCTCAACGATCAATCGGCTATCTCTCACCCCGTGTCCGTGGACCATCTCGTTACAACTTTGGGTAAGCGCTGTGTTGTTTTACGCCGGCAAGAGCACTGTTTCTTAGTTTTCCGCCCGTAGCCCAAATCTTAACAATGTACGCCCATTAATCCTTGTCTTACTTCAAAAAACACTCCACACTGTTTCCAAGTACTTCGTTTCCATAACGTGGGTGCCGTTGAAAAACGATTAACACATGCCAAACCTCTGCAGGAAGCCACCTGGTACCTTTTTTAGGATTAGTCGAAGTCTCTGAGCCATGCTGCGTCCTGTACCCCCGCCACCACTCCGTTTGCCACCTTTTCCATACTCCTTCCCAAGAAAACGGAGGAACTTTGGAAGACTTACAGCACCGTCGTCATCCGCACCAAAGCTTGACGTGACCTGCTTATGTTGACATTTACAGTAGATACACATGTCTATGTTGGCATTTACTGTAGTTTCACGTCTCTGTATTGGCTTTTACACGGGTCACACATCTCAGTGGCTGGGCAAAAAGGATAACCCGCGGGCTATATCCGGCTGAGACGCAAATGGCCACTATTAGTTGTACTCGGACGAATACCAGTTCCGCGTTTCCCCCGAAGAGGCCATCAACGACCGACTCGGGGGAGAGAAAACGCACCAACCAGTTTCGTTTCGCTTTCGGACGGGTGTGTGTGATCGATCGTCGAAGGGAAACACATGGTGACTTGGGCTTGCGAACACTATCGCCAACACGCACAGGAAATAATTGTTGCCAGCATGGATGCAATTAATTTTACGCAACAACAGATACTTTCGTACTCAACCGACTTAGAACGCTCCCTTACGCCAGCCACGACAACGCGTTATCCCAGAAGGTTGAAACATGTCATTAGTTCCGGACCTGCTCAACTTCCTCTTCAGAAAATTCCTGGAAAACGCCCATCTCCCGGAGGCCAGTTGAGAAGCCTTGTGGGGTTATGGAGCCGCAGCCATCCTTGTCGAAGTGCTGGAAGGCTTCCTCCATGGAGACTCCCATCTGGGAGACGAAATTGGGCGTGTCACATATTTTCTGCGTGTTATCGCTTAGTTTTAGGCACGTGTCCCGGTCTAGTGATAACAATTTTTTCTACTAGGTGGTTTGCAGCGGTGTGAGATCGACACGTTCGAGCGGCATATAAAACGCTGGTCCCGTCACCTGTTCAACCATGCTGCCAGGCAAGCTGAAAGTGAGCCACCGCGAAGTATGACAAGGCGGGAAGTTGGTTGCCGGGTCCTTCCGTTGTCTGGGCATATAATTCCTCTGAAGTCATATTTAGAAAGGTAGCCCTATAAACGTGCCATGCTCTTACCGATTCGGCCTTGAGTAAAACTCTCCTGAGCTTTGTTTCCAGCGGCCTGTCGTTCGCAGCGTACGGCCTTCCCACGAAGGCCAGGAACTCGGGAAGGCTGACGGTATCATCCCCGCTATGATCAAAACGCCTCGTCGCTAAACGCGCTTGCTCCTTCGACATCCCATCAAACACGTTCAGCTGTCGAAGACCTTCTTCCAGGTCAGCGACAGAGATGCTGCCGGTGCCGTTCTGCGCGTTTTCGTCAGCAATGGAAGGCGCCATCGTTTTGAAGGTCAACCGCGTTTCGGTTTGCCTCGCGCGAGAGGTAGCACATTTAGACGAAGTAATGTCTGACTGATGGGGCTCCTCAAGCGGAGGCACCATAACATACAATGCCCAACAACACCTCGCTTTGTCAAGAGCACATATGCTCAACAACACCTTGCGTTGTCAAGAGCTTAGGACACATGCCACGGGAGGGACGCACCAAATGTTTTCTGAGGCTCATAACCTCACTTGAGCAGCTAGCTCTACACCTCATCCAATACCCGATTGTTTTTAGGAAAATTGAAAACGCAACTCAACGAAATATCCCATGGCTCAGGTATGTGCTCAAGAACAGCGTAAAACGCGCGTGTGATTCTAACGATATCCTCTGCCTCTAACATCGCAAATACTTATACTTATTAATAGTGTCTTGAGTCTGAATTATTCAAATTTCACCACCTTCTACAAACTACCAGTATTTTACCTATATTGTTTTCAAAACACTATTTTTGTTATGCTAGAGAGACGATGTTTCCTTGCTTATTTAATGGACGTGGTCGAGCCTTGATTTGGTGTATTAGGTAGTATTTCGTTAGTCTGGTTGACTGTTGGTTGAGGGATCGGGTCAGACATAAATATTTTGGCCAATAAGAGGTTCAGTACCCCTATCGACGCACGCGTGTTACGTACCCAACCACAACTCACCTTGTCAAGTGCTCCAAAGGCGGCTTCCAAGGTAACGCCGTCCTTCTCCTCCGCTAACGTGAGAACCTTCCGTAGGCGGCCCTGAGCAGCCTCGGCCGCCTCGTACTCACCCCCCACAAACCGCACGAATTCCTCAGCGCTCACCAGAGGATTGTCGTCGGCTCCCTCTTCGAGCACGCGCTTCTCGGATGACGACGCAGCGTCAACTGCGAGAGCGCCAGAGTTCTTCTTGAGCTTCCGAACGAGGGATAACACCTTGCACGAGAGGGATAAGAGTGAAGTTGATAAGCGCGAAGCTAGCTCGCTCGAAGGATCCAAGATTAGCGGTGCCGAGGGTGCTACACAAGCATAATATATTCCCTGTATTGTGCTCGAAACTTCTTTCACAGAAGGCGAGATGACCGCACGGTAGGGTGCTTGTTCGGTGAGAAAACCACCGCGTCGATATATACTTTCTAACCTAACTCAGACGGATACCGTTCCATCGATCCCCGAATGCCTTAGAGCACACGATATTAACGCACGGATGTGTTCATAGCTACTACCTGGGAGCTTTTTCGAGGGGACGCGTCCCACGACAGAGTTAGCATTCTTTGGCCACACTATTTCCGACCGATGAGGCTCCTCAATGAGGAACTACCCAACTTCGTCACTGGAGCTGGAGCTTTATAATACCATTCGCTGCATACCTAGGCCATGGGATTGTCCTTCCAGTTGCAAATTCACATTTGACCACAGTCGTTTTCTGGGTCCAGTACGGACCTCCCCAAACGAGGTGCCTTAGAAAATTAGGGCTCACGTCTACCGGAGCTCGCATCAAAGAACAAAAAAAAAGAGCCGCCGACGGATAGTCAACCAACTGAAAGTTTTTCAGCCGATCACCCACAAAAACACCATTGTCCCGGAACATGCGTAGTGGGTATTTACAAATTTATTGGGAGCTTACCTGGTCCTTCGGAACAGTATCGAACACCCGGAGCTCCCGTAGTCCTTCCTCCAGCTCCTCGGCGGTGATAAACCCTGAGCCATCCTTATCGAAAACCCCGAAGACTTCAGCCAAGGAGGTGCCCGTGCTTTCGGCTTTCAGAACAATGCTCTTCAGCTTACGCTATACACCGTTGCGCGTGCCATTGGCGTTCACAGTACCGTTGGCGTTCATGATACCGTTGATGTTCAAGATACCGTTAGCGTTAACAGTACCGTTGGCATTCACAGTACCGTTAACGTTCGCAGTACCGTTGGCGTTCGCAGTACCGTTGGCGTTCATGGCACCGTTGGTGTTTCGTTCACATTGCCGTTGGCGTTCCAAGTACCGTTGGCGTTCACAGTACCGTTGGCATTCACAATACCGTTGGCGTTCACAGTACCGTTGGTGTTCACAATACCATTGGCGTTCCAGTACCGTTGGCGTTAACAGCACCGTTGGCGTTAGCAGTACCGTTGGCGTTAACAGCACCGTTGACATTCACAGTACCGTTGGCGTTAGCAGTACCGTCGGCGTTCACAATACCGTTGCGTTCACAGCACCGTTCGCGTTCATAGTACCGTTCACGTTAACAGCACCGTTGGCGTTCACAGTACCGTTCACGTTCACAGTACCGTTGGCATTCACAGTTCCGTTCACGTTAACAGTATCGTTGGCGTTAACAATACCGTCGGCGTTTTTGTTCACAGTACCGTTGGCGTTCAGAGTGGCGCGGAGGTCGAAGGAAGAAGTGGAGAGGGTGACGGAAAGCAAAGGTTACGCCGTGTGTTGAGAATGTGTCGAGAGTAGCATCGATGAGACAATCCAAAGCGAACGGTTGCCAGCGCAATAAATGCGGGATGGTATATTAGACCACAGCCCATATAACTGTTCCCTTGCGTATTGGTGCTGCCTGCACGGGATGTCTCGTACGAACTTGTTTTTTGTTCCATCCGGGTGCTTTTTTCGCCTTTGTTGTGACCATGGGCTAGATTTCAAAGACATGAGCCGATGTGAGAACGTCATCATTATAGGGGGACGAAGATTGTCGGTACTATTTTCGATACTGTTGTCGATACTATTGTCGACACTATTGTCGATACCATTGTCGACACTATTGTCGATATTATTGTCGATACTATTGTCGATACTCCGTAAAAAAACGTAATTGTCTCGCTTGCCAAGGTGTGCGCAGGCAGCGCCCTATTTACCAGCAAGAGCCACAGCCACCACAGCAACAGAAAATACGCCGCGTAGCTTGCACCTGAGTTCTGCGTCCCAAGACCTCGAGAACCTACCAGGAATATCAAGAGGAAGCTGCGACAGAGGCCTACTAACCAAATAATAAAGAGACATGACAACCGTTGAAACGCAGTGGGGGGTTTTGGTTTCACTTTTGTTTTGCGCCTCAGATCGATTTTGGCGGTCGTACATTTACTCTGTAGTGTAGTGATCTTCCTTTCCTGTAGATTCGTTCTTCTACATTCTTGACACCCACGCTGCACATTGTCAGATGGGCAACATAAAAAAAAGAACAGTGAGCAGCAAAATAAGTAGTTTTCCTAGCCGCACCTCTATATCCGATGCAGATCGCTCGTCTTCTTCTTGCGCTTGCCGGCGTTTATACTGCAGTTCGTTTTCCGTGTCCATCCCCGTCTTCTGACTATCAGCATTATTTGGGCGGTCAGCAGATTCTGGAAAGGTGGACTGGGTTTCGTCGCGGCCGAAAAACAGCAACGCGATAGGGACATCGATTCCTTCTCCTGCGTCCTTCTCGAAACGCTTACGTAGGACCGCCATCTCTCTGGCAGACAAACGTACATTCCCCAGTACCTGGTGGGAGGAAACATGGTTGTCAGGGGATATCCTGGGTACATCCCCGGTTTTCATAGATGTATCGATATACAAAAGTGGCAATTCACGCCTCTAGACTATAGAAGAGAAGGTGTTAGATGGATGTGGCAACAAAACCAGAGACAGTGCATCTATTAGGTTCGGGGAACCATCAATCAGATGGCGTGACCCTAGGCGAGGTTTACACAATTCGCTGCAAACCATTGATAGCGATCACGCCAAAAAGTGTACGCTGATATTTCAGTTGATCGCGTTTCGTTGCACTCTTCGACGATACCAAGTTGGTGAGCTCCGTGTGTGCATCCCGCGTGGCGCCGGCTTCGTCTGTCTGCTAAGCAGCTAACCTCGTCGTAGTATCACCCCAGGCTTGCTGCTACAGCAGTAACAACCTCGGTTTGAGAACACTTTTCCTAGTTGGTTAAGGGGACACAAGGAAAAACGCTCTCATATAATTTTCTGTTCGTGATAAGCCGTTTCAGCCGTTCTTTAGTCCCGATCGCTCTTACCTTGCGCGCTCTTAAACCGGGATACCCACTGAAATCATAATCTAGTCGCCCCTGAAAACCAATATCAATGACTCGCCGGGTGAGGGAAAGGGCAGCCACTGTCAACAGCCATACTGCATACCTCCAGAGCGCTTGCAAGACTGCCAGCCGTCGAGAATGCTTCCTGGATGGAAACCTTCTGTCCTTGGCGTAATGCAGCGGCTTCAGCGGAGAGAATCTTCTTGCGCGCCTGCCCAAGAATACACATCACACGGAATCGCTCAGTACTTCACCAATCTCGGGGGGGGGGAGAGTTTTTCTTGTGCGACCCGTACAGTAGTCGCTAAGGTTTGATTCTATGACTTTGATGTCCTGATTTGCGCTTAAGATGGTACTTGAAGAGTTGAACGGGGATAAACATGAAATAGGCGTCATTACGGTTTAGAAAGCTCTGTATACTGTTGCGCAATTCATCCGTAACATGTTGCGAAAGGGCTACGATGTGAAGGAAGTAGAGTACAGGAATGCCATGGTTTTCCTCGTTCTTTTATAAACAACCCATGGTGGGCTGCTGACATTTTAGTGTCGCCAACTCACCGCATTCTCCACACCGGTGCAAGGCAAAAAGTTCCTTCCAGCCCAGTGCATGAGAGCAGAGAGTGAAATCCTTCCATCGCCAGCTGTGTCGAAACGGCGGAGCAGTGAATCGAGGTCCGCTTTCACCATACCTGGGACGTCCCCCAGGCTGCGCACGGCCTGCGGTAAAGCGGGACGATGTGAGCACGACGTGGATGTTTGAACTCTACAAAAGAACAATCGGCACATTCGCGGATAGTTCGGCCGTGCGTAGTGCTGCGTCATGGGCTTGCAGAAAGATAACTGATTGTTGAAAGAGTGTCAACACGTATTATCTATCAATTTTTACACACACACCAGCTGTGAGACCGAGAGTTTTGTCGAAACCTAACCTTGCAAGGTGCGTGTGATACTCCGACCGCGCGTGCTATGAGGTGTGCCTTTTTCTCTTCGCGGGATAAAGAGGAGTCCGTCGGTGACAAGACATACCTTCCAAAACTCTGCGTGGCTGATGCAATCCTTCCCTCTCTCATCAACACGGAAGAACGCCTCCTCCACCGAGTTTCCAGCCAGCTCCGCCCTCGCAAACGCCCTATCCAAAAAGTGGTCACAATCGTTTGTGAAACAGGAGGAGGAGGGGGGAGGGGGGGGTCAGGTGAGGGTGTTACATGCTTGCTATCAATTCTGAGGCGTCGGGGGCGGCGTTTTCCACGCAGCCTTCGTTTTCCATGTTCAGGTGCATGCTACACTAGGGGTGCACCGGAGTTTTCTGAGGCTCCTCGGTTGAGAATCTCTATACCTCGCCCCAAAGCTGACGTTCAGAAAAAAGGTACTATTAGCGCGGATAAAGCTCCCATGGCCTAGGTATATAGCGATACTATTTTACATCACAAAGGACATTCCATCGCGATATCGGGTAGTTCCTCGGTTTAGGACCCCTTTGAGGCAGAAATGTTCAGACCAAAAAAAATGTTACCTCTATGTCGTAGCACGCGTCTTCACTCCAGTCAAAGAGATAGTTGGAGTCGCACGCACCTTCGTAAGCCCGTCTCTGCAGTTTTCCCGGCGTTGCCCTTCCCACCCCCTTGCCTCGTGTGGATGAAGGTGACGAGTTCTCGCAGGCCTACTTTTCCTGTTTCTCCTGGGTCGATGCTTTTCACCACGGTCTTAAGGTGGTTTCTCGCCATTTCTCCTGGTGACAGCATTCCCCAGAATATTTCTTCGAGGTCATGCAAGCTGCACGCGTGCGAGGGTGATATACGCGATCGATAGAGAGATGCGTTCATCAGTCATAAAACCAGCTCTTCTGGCAGGCGGAAGGCACCATCGGCAGACGGTTCGCTAGCAGGGTATTGAGTTAGCCGTTCTGCCATCTCGACGTGACTCACGTCTCGTCCGCAGTTGGACATTTTCACCAGACGGCAGGGAAAAAAGAAGATACATTGTTAGCCTATCCCTTTCACGACTGCAAAAACTATCCCACACTAATTTCAAGTAATTCGTTCCCAACAGCGTGGGTGCAACTCTAAAGAGATTACATCAAAGTAAGAAGTGACCCAACCCCAGCCGAGATTGCGCAAACACCGAAATTGTCCAACATCCTGCCAAACCTGATCTCCCCGGTCCCGTGCTGGTCCATCTCTCGAAATGCTTCGGCCATGCCCAGTCCAGACCTGAAGCCATTCCGACACGTACAGAGTATTGCGGCCGAAATCAAAACTTTGCGGCCGTTATCAAGATGCTGCGGCCGACGTTAGCGTATTGCGGCCGACATATCTCGTCACGCATAATAACGCGCACCACGTTCAAAGCCAACCCACGTTAGGGGCGCAGCAGAAGGTTCTAAGAATTTTCTGAGCTCCTAACACGAGGAGCTCAATATCTCACCATCATCCATCATCACCCGAAGTATGACTTCGAAGACATTCGTTCGAGCAACGCGACCGACATTTCCATGCGCTAGTCCTTATTAATATACCATATTAGTAGTCATACAGAAACCGATAGTTCCCCACTGAAGGAGCTTAACCGCACTATAGAAGTTCAGAAGGTAACAAGGTCAGCAACATTATGAGAAACACCATACGCCCCAAAAATGTGCATCCCCTACCGCACTATAGAGGGATGACTCCAATACCATATGCCGGATTTGCCTTCGGGGACAGGAACCCGGTCATGATTCCCTTCGTTGTTACATCCCGACCAGTGCTGGCGCCAAGCGTGCTCATACATAGGACAGCTCACCTCTCCGCGCGTTCCACCGCCCTAACCAAACTTTGCTCCAGCTGCTTACGCCCGGGGACATCGAGGAGCTTCAACAGTGCCCCCGAGTACCAAACAGTCCCCTTAGCAGACCCACGAAACCGCCTGACCAACAGCATTAACTGTGGGGATTCATTCGAAGGGCAGAGGAAGAAGAAAAAGTAGCGTATCTGCGGAGCGGGAAGGGAGAACAGCACTAACTGAGGGGGTCAATTCAAAGAGAGGAATGAGAAGGGAGAATAACGTTCGCAGAGGGGATCCAGTAAATGGGCGCAGATCTTCAGCACTTTGTGGTTGAGGATGCTTGGTTTGGGGCGCATTCGTCTAAAACGCTTACGGCAAAAAATGTCACCGTAGGGCCACGGCATACGCTACCGTTTACTTTCCGATCTGCTCGAGCAGCTGCCACATCATTGATTTTGTCAAATTGGCTTACGACGCGCGCTGATCCTAACGCCTGACGCGGCATGGTACTGGGAACATGACGGAGCGGGGGGGGGGGGGGGGGGGGGGGATACTCGTTGCTTGGTCTACTTGATCATTGACCATTGACCGAGCATCCCCGTGCAAAATGGAGCACCGTTCCTATTCCTATTAGAAATAGGGACACCACCAACTTTCGGCTGCTCACTATGGCGGAGCGGGAAGGGGGCTGAGCGTTTCGTCGACCAAACAAACGGGCACATTTGGCGTGTCAACGGGACCTGCGCATTGCGTTTCTGCTCGAATTCTTCGAAAAGAAAAGCTACGTTGTTCGCATGGTTTTTAAGTCGCTGGGTATTTTCAGCGGAAGTGGAGAGATGAACGAAATTATGTTTGTGCACCCTCTAGTCAGAGAAACAAACATTAGCACTTGCTCCGTGCAAGGTCTTCAGGGTGCCGCTGCAGTCGACATTCAAACTACGGGGAGAAAATTACAGCAGTGTAGCGCAAACCGACAAAAAATTGCCTACCGGAGAGAGGAGTTATTGGGAATTGTTTCGTTATGTACCCAAAGACAGGCGAGTACATAGGTAGCAGTGTGGGGTGAAATAGTCAACTGGCCCATACAAATTAAAAACCGTAATGAACTCCACGTTCAAGGGAGAAGACATCGTAACTGCCGCCATGGTTTGACCTAGGCGTCGTATACCTCGTCGTAGCCCATGCTGTCGGCGTCGACGTCACCCCTCCCTCTCCGCCCCAGGCTAGCAAAGGCCCCACCCCCGGCACTTGGACCAGAAACTGCCTCGATATACTTGGAAATTTCCGGATTGGTGTCGGACAGAGGGCGCGCTCGTACCTGGGTAGATGTATCAGGTACAGAAAAGTCGTTTTGAGCGCTGAAGATGGGTCGAACCTTCTGTGAACTGACCGCAGGCGCCCATAGATGAACATTGTTTGCGATGCGCGCCATTGTTGCCAACGAGCGAGAAATGGTTTGCAATACGCCACACATTGTCACATTGTCTGCACTGCGCCGTGGGTCTGAAAAAGTGATTCTTCTGGGCGAAAGTAACACTCAGCGATTGCGGACGACGAAAACAAAGTACGATACATACGTTCACTATCATAACATGCTTGCCTGTAATACTTGGCTGAAGAATTGCATCCGACCAATCATTTTCCCTTGCAATTTACAAGCAACCAAGTCCGTGCCAAACTCCCTCCACAGCAACAGCAACAAGGAAAATCTTTACGACATTCTTGCCCAAACTAGGCAGAAACCAAGGCACGACTTCTCTTAACTTGTGGGATGATCACTCACACACGGTCCAAATACCCCATTTATTCGCACACCAGCACACAGTCCGAATGTTCAACGGAAGTGTGGAGATGATGAAGTTCGATTAGTTCGTAGTAACAATGGAAGGCATTAACAAATTTCTACCTTCGAGGGAGATTATTATACTTCCTTTTGCGAGGCGAGCGACTGGAGAAGATACCTTGTGCCGCGGCCGTGTTCCTCGCTTCGTCGCTCCGTGCACGCTTCCGGCGGAACCCGACGCCATCCTCCAATCCCCTCGAATGTTAGGTCCGGAAAGTAAAGGGTGGACCGTGCCAGGGACCGCGCCCGACGCAGGGAGATCTCCTCCCCGCCCGGGCTCACCGTAGTTGCTGGCGAGGATCTACATCACGGGTCACGTTTGGCGTTACGCGCTGTATAAATACGGATCGAGACTGTTCGAACGACTCCAAAGCGTTGACGGGGCCGATATCCCGGTGCTCGACATCTCGTTTCCCATAGAATTCCCGAGTATAATTCGCGTTCATATCTTGCCGCCAGCATCAATCAAAGGTGACACAGTGCACATGCTCCAAATATCATACCTCGTGAACGAGACGCTAACATCACATGCGGTCGGAGGCTAAATAGTGGTTGAAATGGACGATCCGACACCATTTATAAGCATTTTTAGTATCGGTCTCGCTCGATGATGAAAACTACCCAATGTTTCGACTTAGCATTCATTGATCAATTTTCACAGCCCTCCTATTTCTCAATTTTGCTGACGGTGACTATCAGCTAACCTGCGAAGCTTTCTGAACGTTATCTCTCAGATGAGGTAAATAATGAACATCCCGAACTCTGCGCCAATGGGACTAGCCTGCTTTTCCCTGGGTGCCTATTTTTTTCATTGCAAATCTTGCATGGGTCGCTGAGAAGCAAAGAGAGAAGGCAGAGCCGGAATCCGCCCTCGTCAACCAGGTTCCTCAATACGGTGGTGGTCCCTATATAGGGCCGGTATGTGCACTATAGAGGGAAACACCGGCACTACAGCGGCAACCGGCACCACCCCCCATACTTCCATTACTGGTTGTTCTCATCTGTGTCAAACAATTTCACAGGCACTATGGAGGGCAACCGGCACTACTCAACCGGCACTCTAGAGGGACCACTACTGAATTCGCAAAACATTCTTGACCGATGATGCTGTCTCAGAAAAAAATGTCGATGAGAACAAGGTCAGCCTGCTGGCACAACATATTCCGTTCTCCCTTATGACAAATCCCCGACGCACTCGCACCACCCCTGTAAACGCACTTAGATCTCAACCCCTCAAGAACCAAACCCCCGATTGCTGGATTAAGCTACTCGAAAAGACAGTGAGAAAATCCCTGCAGTAACTAAAGTGCCTAAGGTTAACCCAGTTTATTTTTGTTTGTTTATGGAACTGACCTGAACCATGCCCACGACCGGGCCTTTCCCAACCATGCCGTGCTTTACGGCCACGCCCCCTCCACTCCCACAATCCTCCGCGGCGGCAGTGCTGGCAACCACCTCGTATTCCTTGCCACCGGGGTCGACCAGGAACGTAACAAATACGCAAAGATGAGTACCTGGTATCGACCCTAAAATGATCGAACTCATAGCTGACGTTTGTTCACAATAATTTTATGAAATAGGGTTTGGCATTGAAACAAGTACACGAATCCCACCCCACACGTGACACGCGGAATGATATGCCGATATGCTCTACTGTAGAACCGCGAACACTTGTTGGCGCCTTCTTCGAGATATCTATGCCCAACGGGGGCGGCCATCAATTGAGCATATTATGTGATGCTACATCATCGTTTCCAATGCTGTTTGCTTTGTTTTATTTTTCTTGGGAGATCTTCTTGGACTCAAGAGTTCATGAAGTCTGTCCTACAACAACAACAAATACACCCAATGCACCGATGAATTTCCTCACCATGGCCGTCTTCACCACCCCCTTCTGCTGCCGCATCAGCATTCGAAGGGGCAGGGCCAGCGTTCCCACATGCATCAAGGCGTCCGCATCCCACACATCGACGAACAGGGTACTCCCCGCCATGTAGGTCGCGAAAGCCTGGGCTTCGAAAGGCTGCAACGCAGACATCAAGGGCGGAAGGATGCTCCCAAATAAGGATGGTCGCTCTCTTAGCTACCACTCTTCGACCTTTATTTTTATTGCGGACGTTTTCCGCTGACGTTGCTTTGGTGTCTTCTGAATACTTCTCTAGCTGTAGATGTTTCGTCTCACTGGCCTTTCCCTTGTTTTTTTGTCCAACTTTTCTCTCAACAGCGCTCCATCTAGAGCATCGCACGGGCTCCTACCGTATAGCGCTACAGAAAATAAAGTTCAGCTCCCCAGGTGGCAATGGTGTTACCGTAGGAGATAGAGTATAACATCCTCCGGTGATAATATCGAGGGTTTAGGGTTTTTATCGCCCGGATGGTATACTGTGGGGCTATGATATACAACGTTCCCAGAGTGATAAACGTGGGTATCAATACTCCGTTGTGCTGTTTGTGACAGCTCTCACCTGCATCACAGTCGTATCGATGCTGTGCCGCAATCCCAGAGAAGGCTCGTCCCTTCCATAGCGCCCCTCCCGAACCAAAATATTCAGGCAAGTCGCGCCTCCCCCCTCCGCCTGACAGTTCCACGCCAACACACGAATTAGTTTGTAAGGAACGGGAAGATACTTGTGCCTGACCGGGATGGTGTGTTTGTGTTCCGGGCTGTATTATATGCAACTGGTTAAAAATGGGCTAGTATCAGACGAGCTTTGACGCAAAATGACGAGTGCGGGGATGGCCGGCAGCGGTCGGACTCCCCTGCAATGGACGCTCCTCTCGCCGAAGGAAACAAATACTGTGCAAAGATGACGCCGAACTCGCCCCTTAGGACGTGCGACTTTCGCGATACGAACCGCACGTTTTCGGGTTACAAGACATGGAAAAAATAAGTGTCAATTTTTCCATCGGTCGAACTCACAGCTGACTTACTACCGTGCTCTACGGTGGTAATCATTTCGGGAAAACTGCGGGAAATGTAGGACACGGGCGGGCGCGTGTGAAGCAGCTGGCCGAGCCGAGTATAGACCACTCAATTGGCCAAACTCAAATCTAACGTACTACAAACGTTTTGATGAAATACGATGACGGTATCTCCATCAACCCTTTGCAGGATCGCACCTGATAGAGCCTGTCCCTTTGTCCGTCTGGTCTGAGAAGCATCCTCTCGGTCCTTGTAGGCAGACACGTATAAAACTGGTACGTGAAATATAACGAAGTAGGCAGGGACATCCCGCCGTCCTCCTCCCCTTCTCGTCGTTTCCCGTCTTCTCTCGATCCGTTGCTGCCTCCCGGCCCCGTTGGCGCTCGAAATGCGGCGAACTGGAGGGTGATCTCGTGCTTAGCCAGTGGGTCTGTGGCTTCTAGATCTAGGTCGATCGGGATTTGCTGCGGTCGTGCGGTGTTTACGCCCGTCTCAGCGTAAGAGTCTACCGTATCCTTCATGACGTCGGTGAACCCATGGCGACTTAGCCTGTACCAAAGTAAATCGGAGCGTCGAACGTTCGACATATGTGTTGGCGATACAGTAGTGGTCCCTCTATTGTGCCGGTTGAGTAGTTACGGTTGCCCTATATAGTGCCTGTGAAGTTGTTTGGCACATACTGGTTAGGGAAAACAAGAGTAGTGGCAGTATCTGGAGTAGTGTCGGTTGCCGCTACAGTGCCGGTATTCCCAGCTGGCGTATACTGGAGTTACAGAGGGACCACTACTACTGTAGTCTCCTTTTTCGTGTTTGGATAAAAACGGCGCCGAAGTATGTTTTTCTGTTGCAAACGTTCGAATAGAACTGGCATTTTTCTAACGTTGGCAGTGAAGGCTTCCGAAGGCAGCTGCAAAACGACCCAGCGGATGCAACTCTGGTGCTGTGCACGCCCAGAGGCCAGGGGGGCATCGACTGCCATTTACATTCTGTACATTTTTGCCGCTCGGATATGTAGCGCACCTTGTACGGCTCGCCCTCGACAAACCCTCCGCGAGCGGCGCGAATCCCCCCACCGCCACAGCCTCCGGTCTGTAGAGACCCAAGTCCGGTTCGCGGTCGGATGTGACAGCCGTCTGGGCCGACGCTTCAGCGTGTAGAGGCGCTTGTAAGGTTTGGCCCATCAATGACTCCCTCCGTCGGGGCACCTGGTCACATAGATGCTATTTAGTACCAGATTGGTCATGAGTATCGTGTTGTTTCACAATATTACGGCATGATTTCTGCTGGTCGACGAGTTTTCGAAACATCACCACATTCACAATAGTATGTTGCACGGAATCTAAGATTTTTCGCGGAACGTCGTCTTGGCACAGAATGGTTCGGTGGGTGGTGGGGCCTGGATGGAGCATGTATTGCCAAAGGACTGGGTCGCATAGTTGCGTCTTACGCTATGCTTTTATCTATTTATACTTAATCGTGACATTCTCGGCTCGAACAAATCAAAACGCGATGCGTGACAAAACCTCAATCAATACAGCGTATACCCCGCTGATACGAAAGAATATACCGAAACAATGTCATACTATTTTTTACGTTATTTCTCGCGACATACCTTGACGCTTTTTCTCCATCTATCCCACCCCTGTCCCGTCGCCTGCACGTGTACGTGCCGCTTTCTGATAGGCTTTGGCTGGCGCAGGAAACTTGCGTCGCTGTCGCCTTGTACTAGCGAAGGGTTGGTGCTTTCCGAAGAAGAGCCTTCGCTGGTCGACTCTCGTCGAACTGGTTTCTTGTGCTTTACCTAATAGTGGAAACGATTGATAAGTTCCTGTTTGTAAGAAGGCAACCGTGACTGACTGGTCCATCCAGTGGATATTGCTGTATAAATCGACGCAGCTTGCGAAAATGAGTATCGGCCGTTAAGTTTATCGAAGTCACAGGTAGGTGACGTGTTGAGAATTTTTTTTTTTCAAGTATAAGTATAAATCTAACCAACCATCAAGACTACGGTATTATCTGGTTTTTGTCTGTTTGAAGCCTGCTGTGACTGACCGGTCTTTTGGACAGCGCGGCATAAACATAAGCAGAACTACGATATAACCCATCACCAAGCCTACCGTATGACAAGGTTTTAGTCTGTTGGAAGCCTACTGTGACTGAATTGATCGAGTGGATAGTGCCGTATAAATAAGCATAAAAATAAGTATACATACAACCAATGAGCAAACGTACGGTATGTCAGGCGTATGCCATTCGAATCAACAGTCACTAATATATTTATTTTGAGAGCATTTTTTTTAACGGTTCAGGGCCATTCGTTAGAGTTTCTACTTTATTTACATGTAATGGTCCTTTTTGCGATATACATGGTCATGGAAAAAGTTTTTGCGCTGCGTCAACAAAGTATATGAAGCCCGTTTGTTTACGTAAAGTCCGTTTTGGAGCGAGGTACAGAGGTGAAATCGGTGGTGGAGAAGGGGGTACTCCCGCCCACCGCAGCTTGTAGTTCAATCAAATATACCAGGTGAAAAAAAGGATATATATATATATAAAATGGACGCACGTGCCGCTCGGTGCCGAGTTAATGAACGATCCTCTTCGTCTTTGAGTTTTGGGCAATGTGCATGTACTATGTGTTGCAAGTAGTTGTTGGCACGCTTGGTGTCAGAGAACGCACGCGAGCAGCAACCAAGAAGCGGCTTCCGAGAGGTTGCTGGTGTTGTTCTCACGTCAACTCATCGCCATAATCTGGTCACAGGACAGGCTCCAATCACTCTGGAGTAGAATCTGAGTAAAAAAATAAAGATACCCGAAATGTTTCTATGGGCACACCAGGTGGGCAGCTTACTTACGGTGGGGGCTGTCACCACACCAGCATAACGCGTCCTTGGCTGGGGGCTGGGCCATCCCGGCACGATTTCGTGGTGATCTTGTCGGCCCACAAAGCAACAAGAAAGTGGTTTCGTAGCAAAGCTAGAAAAGGCACAAGTTCAACCTCCACCGCGGTCTTCCGGGTAGGCGGCTCACCAAGTTCATAAACCATGTGGGCGATCGTACCGGATGCCGGTAAACATGACGACAAACGATTCTCGGCTTTTTTCCAACTCCTAAAGTGATCCTATTTGGGAATACTTGGGTTCCAAGCGCGGTGTTCCCACAACGGGAGTGACGCATCAAGAAGGTTCAGTGCTTAGGTATGCACATAACGAGAAGTACCGTGTTTGACGTCACCTTGGCTGGTTTCGGCTTCGCGGCTCTCCGATGTCGTGGGGGGGTCTTTTTCGGCTTCGCGGCCGGCTTGGCATCACTCTCGTCACTCTCAGTGTCAGAGCTTTCTTTCGAAGATTCTGAACTAGTGCTGTCGATACTGGAAGATGTCGTGCCGTCGCTGATTGGACGCGTTGTCGAAGGCAAACGCAGCAACGACACGTCAACGGTGAGAGTAGCAAAAAAAATCAAAGCCGGAGTGCACTGTGATACGCGGGAGCGGGGAAGGGGGCAGGCGCTGTACCGAGCATCGACGAGCTAAAAGCATAAATTCCCTTCTACGACAAAAGTATAAGACATGGATGAAGCTCACGTACCCGGTCCGCTTCGAATTTTCTCCCTAAACGAAACGAAACGCTCTTATGGCCATAAGGTCCCTCCTTCAGTAAAAATACCCCGCGCGAATGCGACTACCTCGTTGACGCACCTGCTCTCTACTATCGTCTCTTTTGGTGGTTCCCAGCCACCTTCCAAAGGACTTTCGTCGCCGCTTGCAGGGGTTTCATCTTCCACCATCTTTCCGTGTGAATTGTACGCCTTTCACATATAGCAGGCAAACGGAACGTGGAGCGACCGATCCTGCTGAGCATAGGAGAGAGACAAAACCGTCTCGCGCGCTGCTATACTTTTCTCGACGATTCCACCTTTTGCAAGGGCGCAAGGATTATTATGTCTGCTATTTTCCAGCGCATTAAACTGCAGCCTAAAGCCTCATGCGGAGCGGTGTCGTATCAAAAGCTCATTCCCGTAGGGGTGCAAGTTTTTTTTCGTGACACGCTCTTCACTTGGGGAGTCCTCTGTACCTCACCCCAAAGCCTGTCTAAAACAAAAAAGCGAGAGTTAAACCTGCTGGCTATTTGAACAAAAAGCGAGACTTGAACCTGCCGATTATTTAGCACTACCCACTGAGCTACTTCGTCACGTAACTAAGTAGCTCAGCGGGTAGCGCTATATAACCAACCAAAAAAAAAAAAAAGTCGAGGTCGTTGGTTGAATCTCGCCGACTTCGTAACAGGGATCTCCGGGGCCCTTCCCTCGCCATGCTACTCCCTAATTAGCCACATGACTAAATAGCTCAGCGGGAAGCGCTCTATAACCAACAAAACCCGACGAAAAACTCCCACGGCTTAGGCTTCCAACGAGTGGTGTTGCAAAACGCAAAATACGATTCCAACGGAGCTGGGCAGTTCCTCAGCTTTGAGGAGTCCCTTCAGTCCGATCCGATCAGATCTGACACATGCTATGGTAGAGGTTTACAAGTTCACCAGTTTTTCCCTGCATGTTCATTGGCTTGAGGAGATCTGTGCTTCGCCCACAACTAGTTTTGAGTTCACTAACAGTGCGACCCGACGACCGAAACCATGGCCAAGGCACATCAAAAAGTCATGCTGCTAAACAAGAATAACATCACCACCATTTTTGGGATAACCAGCCCCGTGAATCAGAAACTAAATCGCCGAAACGTGGTGGTATACCTCAATACGTCATCGTATCATGCGCCATCTCTTTTGGCCAAAACTTGCTACCACCCCAATCGTAGCATTGTATCAGGCAAAGCAACAGGCGAAACCGTGGCGGACGTGTTCAAGCGCGAAGCATGTGCAGCTGGACGGTAGGCGACCGCGAGGCATGCTACGACGTGCTACCTTCAGATCAAAGAAGACCATTTTAGGGCCTCGCCCATCCTCGCCATCGCTTGCGCCGCCATGGGCCTCGTCCAGGAGGTGGTCTTTGTTGGTGTATACCTGCATGCGGGGGGCGAGGGATAGTGCCTTGCTTACGTCCGTGCGTCGACGGTAGCAACGAAACTCCGAAGGAGGTGCCAACATTAGAAAAACGATCATGTCATCAAAAATATCGAAGCGCCGCAGGCCATGGCGTTCATAGTTCGTCAGTTTCGGCTCCATTTGATTTACGGCGCCAACATTAGGAAAACGGCAGTTTTTTCGAGCAGGTCACAGGACCACAGGGTTTTGCAGTCGTCGTTCTTCTAGTTCGGCTCCACTCGTGATTGATTTACGACTGGCATAAAAAAGATGTTCAACGCCGTTGCAGATACATGCGGCGAGAAAACGTTGACGTATACTACCACACCTTTCTGGAGCTGGCCCCCTAATCTGTGCGAGCTTTGCTTCTCAGCAGTGGTATACACAAGAACACGAGTCCAGTTTCGTGCACGGCAACATTTCTATCAAAAACTAAGCGTCAAGAGTCAGAGGACATGCAATCCGTAGGGTTCCGTTAAATGGCGACCATCAAACAAAACACACGGCAACAAAACAATTTTGCGCTGCCGTGCTTCCAAAACCTTACCAGATCGGTAGTGATTAGGCGAACGTTTTTATCGGCCGCCAGCCTCAACCCAATGTCCATGCTCTCTTCGTCGCGCGGGGTATTGCGAAGCCGAAGCCTCTTGCCATCGTAAGGGAGAAAAACCTACCACAAAGAAGACGGTGGGGCAGGGGACAATCGACGCCAGCACTGCACCATATATACAGCATATCGCCCTGGACGGATATATAAGGATTCTTTGGGAACTTAAAGATTCATGTGCATGCTTCAACGGTCCTTACATTTCCATCCAGAATGGTACATAAAAAGTGAGTGCTCGGAACGTTCTTCGTGGCAACTTTCGTTCTTGCCTAGTATGCCTCCTCAGCAATTTCGAAACATGCAGTGTCATCACAGTGTATTTATTGTTCCTGGCAGATCCTAATCCACGAACTATATATCAATGTCAACGAACAACTTCTGAGAGCTGTTCCCGTTGGCGTGCCAAACTTGAAGAACGGCGTCGTGTTTTCCGTAGTACTGCAACGTAAGAGCTGTCAACCATGGACACCTCAAATTTTACGTTACAGGTTGGACCCCTAGGCGCAATCGACGCAATAGAGGCGATGCGCATGTATCACACGCCGGGCAAAACCACTTTAGGCGGAGAAGTCAAACACAAGACAGCGAAGTATTTCTCCATTTTATACCGACGGCGTGTGGGACTGACCTGCATTCCTACAACCACGGGTAGAGCGGGATGGCTGAGCTCCGCCTGTGCACGCCTCAATGGGTCTCCCTTTTTGCCCCTGCCTCCACCTCCTCGACCCGCCGTATGTTTCGGCCTCGTCCTGCAGAGGTTACAGTGTGACATGTTGAAGCGTGAAATCTTGCCGTGTGAATCGTTTTAGCGTTGTTAACCGTTACAGTGTGTAATGATACAGTGTGACATGATACAATGCGAAATGTTACAGTTTGAAATGTTACAGTGTGAAATAGCACAGAGTGAAACGTTGCTTTGCAAAATGTTGCATTGCAAAATGTCTAAGTGTGAAATGGCACATCGAGGACGTTAATGCAGCATTGTGACATGCTTAGCGCGGGCTTTGACATCTCCCAGGTCCCCAAAACAAATGTATACTGACAGTAGTCGGTCGCCAAAAAAACGAGCATCGGTAACGGCGTACGGCCGACACATTCCACACTAAAGCCTAGATGTTAGGAGTTACGGTATTTTCAAGCCTTCGTCACGTAATTTCTTTCCGTAAAATTGCAGTCCATCACACACCTAAACGGCGGCAAATAAACATCCTCAGGAACCCAACGACATATCAAGCTTCTGGACTTTCCTTGACATTGTGCATGTGCTGCGTTCAAGCACTGTATCCGGGTGTTCTAACACGCACGTCTGTGTATCCCGAGCTGGCAGATGCCTTGAGCCTGCAGTTGGGCATCCCGAGCCGGTTTCGTATTCCTAGCTGCTAGTTTCACAGGAATCGTTTTTTTGTTCGTTTTAGGTGGAGGGGTAGTCGGACCAACTCGCCTAAGACAACCATAACTTAGCCCTCCTCTAGGACAGCGTACACACGCAGGACTGGCCATAGCCGTAAGAAAAAAAATTCCGGCGTAAACATTTCCCAGAACACAGGAAGTTGGTATTTTTCGCGCGTCATTGTACCCCGATCGCGGAACTTTATGGTTTAAACGAAGTTGGCTAGATCCATACTACTGGCACTACCCTCGTTCAATTTGCACCTGAAAGAGGTGACTAGATCCATTCTGCTGGCACTGTCTTTGTCTAACTTGTACCTGATAGTATACTCGATGAGAACCACGAGGGCGAAGAAGGGGTGCGCCACGTAACCATCGACGTTGAGGGACGATACCTCCTCCGGCAGCATCAGCACGTCCCCTTCGTTCGTTTCCTCCAAGTGGGTTTCCACCCACTGCGGAAAGCACAAGGAACGGTGCCGAAATGATACAAGAGGTTAGGTATGCCATATTTCTTACGCGCGGCAGACCCCTTGTTGGTTCCCACATGCTAAGGAAAAGACACAAGCCAAAATTGAGTGATGCTGAAGAAAGCCGGCACATCACTTGGAAACAAAGGAAAGTATGCCTCGTGTACAGCAGTCTCGGGCCGATACGAACACGTACCATCATAGTCAACCTGGGTGTCACCGCTGACATCATACTCCTGACCAACATTCCGTCCAATGGCAAAGTATCCGAACCTCGTGTGGCAGCACCAGCGTGTGGCCATTGTGGAATCCGATTTTGGCCCTCCTGTCAACTATCTTGGCCCGGTTTCCACCACCCCCCCTCCCTTCCCCTTTTCCGCCACCGGCTCCGCCTGACACGGATGTGACGACTTCTCGTTGTGTGCTTGAGAACCCCAAGGTGTGTTGGTGTGTCGTGGTTTTCACGATCTCCTGAAAAGGCGTTAGGTCGAGCGGAGGATATAAACATTTTTTCTAGCGATGTTAATTACCCTGTCCTTCGGCGTGAAGGAGCCGCGGTACTGCAGCTCTTTTTAGCGAGTTTCTAGTTTTTGACCGCCAGAAACATAGGAAACCATTTTGAGCTTCCTGAAGCTTCCACCGATCACCAACGCACACAAATTGACGAAAAAATATAGTATCACAGTGCGCAGAATGATTATGGACCGAAATCTCCCTTCACCAAAATTCAGGGGAGTCATATGTCTTAAAATAGTAAAAACGCGCGACCGGAATATCACGCAGCTTGCAAAGATGAGCATCGATCCTTACATTGATCAAATTCGCAGCTGGCGTATTTAACTAAAAACGAAAAATTGACGACAGTTGTCAAATGTCATGTTGCGCGAGTTCCGACCGACAGCTATACCAATATATATATTTTTTTCTGGCTTTCTGACGTCCCTTAAACACTTTTGTTCGGTAAACACCGACAAGAGATAAATATCGAAATGTCACACCGATACGTGAAAATCTTTCACTAATCTCTGGACACCAGGGCGATTTTTTTCCGCTGGGCGTAAGATATCCTTTTTCGTACGAAATCTCCCCGAACCTGGTCTGGGATGTCCTCCCCTAAGCTCCTCAGCAAGTCTCGTTCATATCCCTCCCTTCCCGGAATGATCACACGGAGCGCCGAAAGGCGAAATTCCATGCACACCGCAAGACGGGGCCGGGATGGAAGCAGGCTCCAGCGCCCCCTCCCCCCGGAAAGCCTTCCGCGGCGTGAAGGAACGGTCGATTCCTCCTCTACCCGAAGGCCCAAGAAAGGACCGACTTTTGCAGCTTTGTCCGGAATGACGATTTGTTTAGTCTGACGTGACACGGGTAAACGGCAGCAGGAGCACGAGTCATTTCATGAATGGACTATACCTGTATCAGCGCAAAATCGTACTGAAGTGTTGAATGTACGTGATAAATTGAAACTCGATCATGCGCAAAAGCTTCGCCTGGAGAATCGGTTGTGCATGGGACCACCCGTGTTTTGTTAATGCCACGACGAGGGAAATCATCTGTGCTTCCACTTCAGAGAAGCCCGTGGCGCCTTCTGCCAAGAGCAAACAAATATGTGTAAGGTGTTGTGAGGTAGGGTCGAACGTATCCAATAACAAGTCAGGCATTGTGGTTGTGAGCGTTGCTTCGCGGATGAGGTTGCGTCTACAGATTTTCCGCACACCAACAATGCTCCGTCACACCACGGTGGTGCGCGATCACAGTTATCAGCGTATTTTGATGGGTAAGCAGCATCCAATTGTTGGGTACTGCAGCGAGAGTCCTCTCACCTCTTTTCCAACTGCAAAGCTAGCACTGGTGCGTTTTCACACGAATTCTAAGCAGTATGACCCGTACAACGTGTGCCCAGCTCTAACGGGGCAAAAAACGCTCTCTATTCACCTGCATGCCGGGAAGCACATCCGTGGCCGAGACGATTTCATCGGGCCGGAACAAATGCCTCGCTTTCATCAAGTTTTCCCACGTGGAGAGAGTGAACCACAGGGAGCACCCAGGAATAACCGTTTCTCCCACGCTTCCCCAGTCGCCCTTTTCACGTGCAAAGAACAGAATAAGTTGGCAGTGCCTCTCGGTCAGAGAAAAGAGTGAATAAGGCCGTAGTATCCAGCTCACCACGGTTAAATACCAACGCCACGGTATCATAGTATTTCATATAAATTAGCATATTATATATAGTTTTTTTATGCATAGCTTTTATATATACATATATTATTTATAGTATTATACTTCACTTTTACTGCTGAGGAGACGCTACTCGCGCGAGTGTCTCTGTACGTTTGCAAAGGAAAGGGCTTCACCCTTGTACTACTGGAAGAACAAATCCTACCAATCACCGACACAAAATATCCAAGTGGTTTGTCCCCGAAACCGCTGGTGCAGTTCTAAAGGGCTTGCATCCAGAGGAAGCTGCCCTGACCATAATATACAATACTCTCTTGTGCACCTGCTCAAAAAAAAGGAGGCTGCGCGGGGATCCTCGGTAGACATCCCTGTGTTGAACTGCCTCCGGCTCGTTCGGCCCGAAAAACTGGATGAACGTCCAGCCACAACCGTACTGCCCCACCTAAGGAAACATAGTAGACAACAAGAGGATTAAGGCGCAGCGGTATTTGCTTGACTTCTCGCTCTTTTTTGTCTTCATGCAACGGACGATCATAATCTAAAGCGTCTATAAATTCGGGTAATGAAATTATAAATTAGATTAACTCAGCGAGTCCATGCAATGTCTTTTCGTCATCTCTTTTCCGCAAGCGGAAGCTCAAACCTAGAAAGCGTAAACTGTTGGGTAATCAAAAGTGTGCGAGGAATCAACGGCACAAACGCAAACTGCAAAGGCGATAGTAGTTCCCTGGAATACCGTGGTTACTCGTGCTTCAACTGGCACTATTTCCCAGACGCACATGCTTACCTGTATCCCATTGGTGGTGTCCATGACAGTAGCCACAAGCTCGACCACTGCGATGCAGTTCGGATCCTCGAACCTTGTATACCAGTAGACAAGTTCCTCATGCTTGGTTCCAACCTCCATTTCCTGCTCTTCGTCGTCATCATCGTCCTTGTCGCCCCTGCCGCCCTTTCTTCGACGTCCCCCGTTGCCTTGTTTGCCACGACCGTTGTTTTTATTTGGCCAACGGTTCTTCTGCTGGATGGCACGCGAAAAATGAGTGTCGCTGCCCACATACCCTAGAACAGACCGCGTTTTTATGTGACCACAGAGATTTTGGTCTTCCTAGGATGAAGAATCGGCACGGACATTAGATGTGCTGGATATCGACCTGTAGAAAGAACTATTAACTATTGTTTAGTGTGAAGAACACGCACATACATACACAAACCCAAGCGCTTGCGACCACGCTGAAACATACGACAGGCGTGGCCGGTTATTCACACGCCGCAATACAAAATACCACCGGCCGCAATACCGGGTCACGCCTAAATTTCTGGCTTGGCACGAGACCACTTATCGCAGCAAGTAGAAGCTCATCGCATGGAGATTTGGTCGTCGAGACCAGCATCTAAGCAAATGGTTTGGATGAAAGTCCCCCCTCCTCCATCTATCCAAGCACTTGCCCACTACAAGACCTTTGACGATGTGCAGTAAGTCAAAACGGTGCTTTTTCGCGTGCACTGTGAACTGACAGTTCGAGTAGTGGTGACGCGCGCCAACCACTCTTGGCCAAGAGGAAAGCCCCGGCACCCGATATATACGCATACGTTTTAAAATACCCGCGCTATTTCGATCAATGGAGCCATCAAACTAAGGTCCACGAACTTTCAGCACATAGAGATGCTGCTTCATCTATCTACTGTAGCGGGGTGCGCGCGGCGTCTCAGGTTCGAAATTCTCTTTTGAGGCAAGGACATCCGTCACCCATGCAAGACACGTGGAGCATGACATGCTATACTCATTCCTCAGTTTTACAGGGCATACCGGGACCGGGTGGGCCAATGTTTGGAGAAACCAAAAGTGATCAGTGGCTCTAATCTTGGACAAGACTAGTGGGAGCACGAGTACCCCGAAAGTTTCCTTTACCTTGCGCGTGCCACTTTTTGCCCCCGAGGAGGATCCCTGGCGCTTCTCCGAAACGATCTCTACTCGCTCCTCGTCCTCCTCGTCAAGCGTTTCTCCCATGAAAGTATCTCCGTAGAACCTCTTCGATCCCGCGTGGTAGAAGCTCACGCTCAAAGAAAAACGCAGACCGTAGCCGTCGGCGCTCGCGCGCTTCACCAAAACCGAAGGCACCTGCCAGCTTTCCACCTGTTTGTGGTGCACACAGTCAGATCCAAGTCAGGCTTTCGGCTTTCGTGCAGAACTATGTAGAGCTAGGCAGATTGTGAAATCAACTTGGCATTTCCTCCAATATAAGTTACTCTAGAGAAAAATATAGGGAGCGTTGGGGCATTGATATATATACTAAACTGTTCTCACATTTCCGTCCTTCGTGGTGCCTGTTTACCTTACACAGAATAATCAGCAAGCCGTGCGGTGTGCGTTGGTGTTGTTGACATATAGAACTACCCACTGGCCCACGTAGTCACGTGAATTCGTGGGCCAGTGGGTAGCTCTATATAACCAACAAAAGGTGACCACGTGGTTCAATGGGTAGTGCTATATAACCAACAGGTGTGCCGTCCTCATACATTCGAAAGCCTTATCATAATTCGTTATTATATCTCCCCTAAACGTCTATTATATTAGGATGCTGCGATCGCGTGTTAGTGGACGACCGTCAGGAGTGAAAAGTCCGTACGAACGAGGCGAACACTCGTAGGAGTCGACGGTTGGATGAAGCACAAAATGACAGAGGGTACCTTACCACTCATTTTAGAAAATGGTTGACAGTACACTTTAATCTCTCCGAACGCATACTCGTCTAATTCGTGAGGACTTTTTCTTGTGCACAAATTGACTTGCGGAAAGCGCGAGAGCGTGAATTATCAAACACTCGATGAAAAATCGAAAAGAAGTGGGATTGCTGAACCCTATGCGCCATAAAAATTGAAGACAAGAACCGGGGGGGAGAAGGGACGACGCCTGTGACCACGGCTTGTCCAGAAGCTGGAAAGTAGATGTGTGTGAAGAAAAAAAAAAAAAAGCAACAAACCCCAACCCGAACCTTATGACCCTGATCCAGCTATGAAAACAGTACACCCATTGTACCAACCTGGAGATACTCCCCTACTGGAGATACTTCCCTTCGTCTCCGTCTCGTACACAACACCAATGTGCCTCAACCATTTTCTCGAACATCTGCTACTTACTATTTACAGAGGACCATAGCAATCAGGACCTACGCAAAACACAAAAACCTACATGTTCCCTAACACCGTAATAGGTCCTGGTTACTATTAATATGTTCTCGTAAATTTAAAAAATGAAAAAATACACTTCAGCTGTGAGATCGACCAAAAAGGAAGTTTTGATCAAAACTCAGCTTTGCAAGTTGAATGTCTGCTGTACTTTGTACACTGATATTGTACACGATTCGAGCAGCTGAACGCAACTGGTCTGTGTGAGTGTGACAGTACTCCGAGTGGGGATGCGTGGTTGGTCGGTGTTGGGAAACGTGCCCCTCATGGGTTCCGGTGTCTTCGGTTGGTCTTTCCTCATGGCTCGCTGGCTAGGGTCAAAGCTTAGTATGCATTATTTCCCTCCATAGAAGACTAAAACACAGACATAACAGGGCTAGAGTAGTGCAGGGTAGCACAGGGTAGTGATATGAGGGGCGTCCTGCTTGTCCCATCATCGTCACCTACATTATCGCCCACCTATGATGGCCTTGACGTGAGTGTGACATCTAATATCACATGGTTTCACCTTAACCATGGCATGGTTAATGTCGAATCTATAAACTATCCTTCTACGGAGGGCACTCCATTACATCTGTGCAATTTTCTCCATCCAAATGGAAGAACGACAGAGGGTACGGCGCTGTTGGTACAACAGTATGATGTTATGGTATTCCCCTGGGAGCCTAACACGGCGTAAGGCGTAATATATGGGATACGGCTGGATATAAAGGGGTTTCACATGGCTTTGAAGGCATGTGCGTATAGGAAAAAGGGGATGGTGCTTTTGCCTCGCGGAATTGAACGCTATTCAGTTCGTCCTTGGCGAGTATGGAACTAATACAAGAGCTTATCTTGTACAAGTGAGTGACCAACGTGGAACCTGCCTAGTAGAGAAACCTGCAAATGGTGGCCTGTGTCTGTAACAGTCCCTTAATCTTATGTTGTAAAAAAATATTTTAAGGACGTCAGCCGTGAGTTCGACGAATTTCGGGTCAATACTCATATTTGCAAGCTGCGTTGTTGGTACTTGTAATATACTATCTATGTGGGTGAGTTTTTTATTGGGAGGGGTCCTATTTTTTCGTTTAAATATATGTTTTGTTTTTCTCCACTAGAATGGTTGGTGTTGGTATTTTTACGTTAGGTGGGGGATTTTGAGCTAGATCCAACATCACATCTATTTTGTAGATTTATTACTGTAGTTTCCACTATACTGCTCTATCATATATATGTATGGTAGGTGGTTTAGTTTGTTTTTTTCCGCTTTAATATCGGGAGGAGTACGAATACAGAGTATTACTAGTTATCTAATATGTTAATATTAGTACAGCATTCGAGAATAAAAGTCGGCTACTCCCCCCCCCAAAAAAACTCTGTGGGACTCGAAGCCACGGTTCCAAATTGATACCTGGTACTACTTATTTTATAAGAAATATTTCGAGGACGTCAGCCGTGAGTTCGACGAATTTCAGGTCAATACTCATCTTTGCAAGCTGCGTTGTTGGTACTTGTAATATACTATATAGGAGTTTTTATTGGGAGGGTCCCATTTTTTCTCTAGGTGGGGAATTTTGAGCTAGATCTAAGGCCATTTCTTATGCAGTCAGATTTGTCAGTCGAAAACGGCCTTTTTCGACTGAAGCCCAAATCGGGCTTTCTTACGCAGTCGAAAAAGGGCTTTTTCGATCCAACTTTTTTCGACTGAGAATTCCGACTGGCGGATCCAGTCGAAAAACTCGACTTTTTCGACTGGATCCTCCAGTCGAAAAACTCAGTCGAAAAAGTTGTACACGAGTTTTTTTAACCGATCGCATCTCCCATCCCACCACCAAACACACCCACACGGCCACACGGACACACACCCATACCAGGTACCACACTGCAGTATCATTGTTGTTGTTGTTGTATCATACAAGGCGCTGACGCTGGCTTGGCTATCCCTGCTGTTGCTCCTCGCAGCAAGTCAGCGTGGCGCATTCCTAGTTCCGCTCGCCAGCACCGTGTATCACACGACGGCAGCACCGCGCGGTCTCGATCCCATGCTGCCAACAACGGCTGCGCCTGCTGTAGCTCTGGCGGCTCTCGGCTGTGTGCAACTCCACGAACGTAGCTTTGGCGGCTTTCGGCTAAGCCCAAAGCCACCAACTCGCTGGGACGAAGGTTCGTCGAGCCGTTGCTGGCGGAGACAGCGCGAAGCACAGAGGTGCCAACCGATTTCGCCTGCTGTACAGCAGTACCCCTTCACACCAACCGCCGCTAGGAAGAGCACAAAAACTATAAAATCAATTCGACTGACGATAAGAAGAAGGACCAGAAGAATCCAGTCAAAAAAAAGTCGTTTTCGACTGGCGGAATCCGACTGCATACTAAGAAATGGCCTAACATCACATCTATTTTATTAATGTATTACTGTAGTTTCCACTATACTGCTCTATCACATGTAAGGTAGGCGGTTTATTTTGTTTTTTCTCCCCCCCCGGCTTTAATATCGGGAAGAGTACGATTACAGAAAATCATTAGTTATCTTATATGTTACTCTTAATACAGCATTCATTCGAGAATTGAAGTCGGCTACTTCCCCACCAAAATAAAATAAAATAAATAAAATGAAAACTCTGTCGGACACGATTATACATGGCGTCGTCGGCAGGACGCCCTCGGCAGAAATGGTCATATTCTTCATTTGACGCGAGATGCATGCCTTATTAGCAGTTTCCCGTGTGGAACGGCGAAACTCAGCCCTCTCGGACGCTTTGCGCCAGGTTCCCAACTTCGTTGTGGGTAATTGGGTTTGGCTGTATAATACGGCTTCCACTATTCACCAAGGCGCGAAAGCCGGCATGGATGCCAAGGTGCTCAAGACCAAACCCGCGCTAAATTGGACGGGGCCCTACAAGATCCTTGCCGTCGGCCCCTGCCCCTTTATTTAGTGACACACCGGACTGTTCTCCTTTCTGTGAAAAACTCCTCTATTTGGACCTCCCTACAGGCATGCCCGGCGCGGATGCGCACCGCCGCGTCTCTATCGAGCGCTGAAGCTGCAAGCCCTGCACCACCCCCCACGACCGTGGCGACATGCCTAGGTACCTTAGTACCCTCCCGGATGGGTTGACGCATTACGTGCTCAGCAATTTCACGAAAAAATCCCCCCCATATCACGTCACTCAGGACGACGTGTCGACGCCCCTCCAGCGGCTAGAGGTGGAAGGGATGAGCGGCATGGCCACCAATCGGTCCATGGTAGGTAGGGGTGGGGTAATCGCGGTGATGTACGAGACGCATTGCACTGGGCTCTCCCGCCCGTCGTGGGAACGGGAGATGGACCTCCAGCTCTCACGCCAGCAGATCTTGCCCTACTGGGCTGGCGCTCCGAACTAACACCGCCAAACAAATCGCCTGTATCGGCAGATGCGCATTGGAGCTGCACAACGGGAGTTTTCCCGTGCTAACGGCGAGCATTTCCTGGCACCTGGCTATGGCTGCGTGCCTTGTAATAAACAGTATACGTGCGAGTAGGCTACAACGATGAATTCTAATTAGTGACGCACCATACTCGTGCACTTCTCCCATTTATTATTATTTGCGCTAGCAACCTTGCCAACGAAAGACAAGGCATGGAGAACAACGGTATCTTCCGACAACGGCGTCGAAGAGCAACTGTTTTGGATACTGCTGTACCCACAGGTACAGTATACCTGGTACGGTATATGATGGATTTCCGGTCGCCCCGGTGGCTTATCAGGTTATCCTCGAGCCTGGTACAGGTCAGTTTCGTGAGTTCGAATCCCCCCGAGTGCATACATACTCGTATAAATTCGTGGGGACTTTTCTTGTGCACAAATTGACTTGCGGCAAGCGCGAGAGCGTGGGTTAGCAGCACTCGATGGAAAGTCGACGAGCAGTGGGATTGCTGAACCCTATGCGCGATAAAAATTGAAGGCAAGAACCGGGGGGGAGAAGGGACGACACCTACCTGTGACCACGGCTTGTCCAGAAGCTGGAAAGCAGATGTGTGTGAAAAAAAAAAAAAAAATGACGGGCCACCTTCGGTAGAGCCATGATACGTACGAGATACGGCAACATAACTACGGTACGAGTACGTATGGTGCGTATGACACTGGACTGTATCATACTCGCACGACGAATGAACGTATCATAATACGATACGTTTCGGTTGTGGTCGGGTGTCGGGTATATCTTTGTTCAAACACCGGGTTCCAAAATGTATAGACTAGTCTAATGACTGATATCAACAGCTTCGTCTGATCGCGAAACAAGCGACTCAAACTCCAAACATTATCATGTCATGGTCATGGTCATGGCATGCTTATTATGGCGTGAATGTGTCACGGTGAACCTTATCACACGATTTTTGTTTCAGGACTGTAGCAAAAAACAACCCTGCCCTCCTCGAGAGCTCCAGCTACTATTTAATACACGACCGGCATGTATGATGCTGCTCCCACATGATATCCCCGGTGGCGTATCAGGTTATCTTCGAGCCTGGTATAGGTCAGTTTCGTGAGTTCGAGCCCCGTCGAATGCATACTCGTATAAATTCGTTGGAACTTTTTCTTGTGCTCAAATTGACTTGCGGAAAGCGCGAGAGCGTGAGTTAGCAACATTCGATGAAAAATCGACGAGCAGTGGGATTGCTGAACCCTATGCGCGATAAAAAAATTAAAGGCAAGAACCGGGGGGGAGAAGGGACGACACCTGTGACCACGGCTTGTCCAGAAGCTGGAAAAAAAAAGTGTGAGGAAAAAAAAAAAAAAAAAAAAAAAATCAATGCTTATGTATGTATCATAGCAAAGTTCGGAGTTGGAGATGTCAAGTCACACTGACTGCTGCTGCTGCTATGACACCATTTTACAGCACACCGACTGCTGGTGCCGTACGCAGTTTACAGTACGAAACATACCTTCATCAGGCGGAGAGAGAAAGGGGTAATTGCGCCCTTCCTTGCCACCCGTGGCTGTTCCTCCTTTGACAGATCTTCCAAAGAAAGGTAGATCTTGCGCCGGCAAAAGCTGGCCCATTCTCTCATCCTCCCCTGCTCCTTCAGTTCCGCCCTCGTCCTTGGCCTTCTAGACCCCGAGCCGCGTGCACCCATCACGGCGAGCGAACTTGCGGCATGTTGCGTTTGGCTGAGGGCGGGAGGGCCAGCGGAGCCAACATGTCGCCTACTCCCACGCCGGGGCGACACATGATCCTCCTCCCGACGCTTGCTTAATCGCCGGCGCTCACGCGAAACAACTTTGCGTCTCGGGGACAACCCTTCCTCGCCTCGCAACCTATCAGACGATTGTCGACGAGTCCCTGACCCATTAGGTGAGCCTGAAGATCTGCGTCTTCTATGTTCGCGGGGAGATGGTGGAGCTGTGTTGTCTCCTGCCGCTTCGTCATCGGAGCTATTGATAGTACCACGAGAATCTTCTTCGTCGCCACTGCTGTCCCCAAAGATGCCTTCCAGATCGCGCTGGTTGTCCTCCGCAGTATTTCCTCGGGCGGTGTCATCGCCCACGATGTTGCCGTCACCGCTGCTGCGCCTTCGATGCCCTTCACTGTGGCTGTGTCGCTTGGCGTTGGTGTTGTTACCGCCGTCTCGGGCGCCTGCGCTGCTGCTATGGGCGGTGGCGGTATCTTTAGCCTTGATATCTTCGACCTCGGATGGGACGGGGGAGTCTTTTCCAGATCGAAGACCTTCTTGTCGCCTTGGCGTGGATGCGCTACTGTCGTCGTCGCTCATGCCTTCTGCATAGGCACGGCAGCAGCACGAAGGAGGGCGTGGGCCGTGAAGGGGAGAGATGCAACGCAGAAGTCGTCTGACGCTTTGTAGCAACGGCCGTTTAGGAGTACAGCAGTATCACACGAGGGGAGAGGGGTTGCCCGGTGTCCGGTAGCGGAGAGAGAGAACTACCATCACCACCACCTTCGATCGATTTTGCAAGCTCGAGTGTCGCCTTCCTTTCGCTTCAATCGTCTCAAGACCAAACGGTCAGCGAGTCTCGCTCATTTTCTGCCGACTCCTCTTGATGTTATCTGTGGGTTGGGACGACGGCTTGCCTGCAGAGGCCAAGCCGAAAAAAAGGTGACGCTGGATGGTCAAATCGATTTCCCCGTTTTCACGTGCCGGACATGCCATTTCTCCTGTACAAACCTATTTTAGAATCTTGGTCTTCGTCCACGATCTGTAGACTAGATCTTGAATCTTGATCACAGATAGATATTGAATCTTGATCATGACCTATCTTCAATCTTGATCTTGTTTTTTTTTTGTGTTTTAATTACGTAGCTTGTTTTTCGGTTGTCCTCATCATGTCAGCCAGTATTAGGGTGGTGTCATCGCCAATGATGTGCGAAACAGACGAACGCGGGCCTGGACAAGCGAGGACGGTTACCAGGAGGTATCCTTTCGTTCCCGTTACTCGAATTACACAGACACCTGGTGGACGTTATCACTCCCCGTTTCAGCTTTCTCTGCTCTTCTTGCAATACACCACGTATCGGCCTCCTCATAGGAAAGCCCCCACAAGAAACTCAATCTGAGATTTCCAGGAACGCAAGAAAGTCGGGATCGGTTATACTTCGTAACGTTAGACTAAAAGTGTGCGCCGAAAAGTGTGTGGAACATACACCCATGCATTCATAAATTTTGACTATTGTACCTGGCCGCAAACAAACGCTGTTCAACGTCAACCGCACGATCTTCATCTAGATTCTGTCTCCGGGGTCTGCTTGCTGCTGATTCTGCTCATCTACTTACTACTCTCATCTCTCCTCGCTGCTGTTTACAACTATAATAGTTGTATTGTTATTATTAGTTGTATAGGCAAAACATGAAAACATTGAAACAAAAAATCGTTTTTTTTCTCTTTCTTGCAAATGTTTCGTTTTTATGGGGAGGCGGGACGTGTGTGTTGTCTTCACATTAAACCGTTATTTTATGAAATTATTCCAAGTAAGGACGTCAGCTGTGAGTTCGACGAGTTGAGGGTCGATACTCATCTTTGCAAGCTGCGTTGTTTATTTCTACCCAACGACAGCATCATTGCACCCAATAGTAGTAGTGTCCGTGCCGATTCTTCATCCTAGAGAGATACCAGGTACAAATAAATTATGTGGTCACAGACTGTGAACTATATGGAAACAAATTAAACGAACGGCCACGACAAAGATGTTGTCAAAATAAATGTGGTCAATGTTGTTAGTTGTAGCATTTTTCGTTCACTGGGTCAAAAATCACATGTATGTCATGTATGTAATTAATTGTTGTTGACTGAAAAGCTGAAAATTGTTCATTCTACTGTAACCGCGATGACCAGGGGTAAGCCGCAGGGCGATTCGAACGCGTCGTGGTTTCGCCCCAGGGGCAGACGTAAAGAGCCTTTCGTATTATATTATTATGCTGCAGCGGAGACCCAGCCTCGATTCTTTATTACTTTAGGAATTCTCAGCCTGGCTTTACTACCCTTTTCCTCAATACAATCCTGTATTACTACTATTAATACTGTATGTGCGATGTAATATCCCTATCTCGTAGTTTGAAACCACAGAGCTTGATGTCTCTCGATAACGTAGAATCAACACGGACACTAGGAGACTATACCTGGAATCTGATAATAATGATAGATGTGCTGATGCCGATGGCAAGTGATGATGATGGTCGAATGTGAAGAACACACATAGCCCAACAGCGTACCAGGTACCTGGTTGACTATTATAATGCCGGGTGTGTTTAGACTCTATGTATATATATATCAGAATCTATCTGCAGACAGTTGTTTGGCACGGTCGGTTGCGCCCTAGACCATGTTGATGTCAAAGCGCACTCTTTCATCTGTGATGCAAGGGTTGTATGAAAAAAAAGCTCACGGCGTCGAAGTCAGTTGTGCATGGCCTGGTCCTAGTGGAATTCGCCTTAAAAAATCGTCCCAACCACTTTGTACGTACAGTTCGTTTGTGATCCACCAGGAGGTATGCCTCTTGCTAAAAAAACGCAAAAAGAAACAGGAGATTTATCTCCGAACGTTCGCTTGTCGACACCGAGCAAACTCGTTCGGGATGCGGCGCCAATAACTGGACCTACGATAGTAGTGCGAACTTCCTATTTTCTTGTCTATTCATGTTCGATCGATCAAAAATGGCGAGTGGGTGGTAACAAAAGTCCACATACATTATGCCTTAGAATGTGCCCCTGAATCCCCTCACTCCCCACTCTCCAAAAGTTGAAGAGCAAGTTACAGAGCCCCTCCACGGGACCCCAAACCAGTCTGGAACCAAGGCTGACGTTGCACTTACACATGCCATGAACACAATAATAACTTATTCTTACCTGGTACCCCGTTCCGAACCACGCCGACCAACAGCTCACTTGCGCGGGATATTTATGCCTCGGGTCGTTCGTTCATAAGTACCAGTAAAAGGCTGCACCGCCAGCAGCTATAACAATACAAAACACATCACCAGCCCGCCGTCGGTATATATACTTCACGCCAACAAAACCTTCAACCGCTTTAGAACTACACCTACGTTTCGGGGTTAACCACTGGGAATTACAAGCGATTTTACAGCGGCAAAAGTTGCCCTCGTCTATGTTTTGGGGGTAAACCACGTGGAATCAGACTACCAACATTTTCGCGGCGGTAGAAGGTTCAATGGTCAACAGGTCAGTCTGAATCAGAATCCTCGTCGCTGCTGCAGGACGTGTCGTTGTCCACTAGCAACTGCCGAGTCTGAAGGGCCAGCATCTCTAACCGCGCCGAAAGCGCAGCCGCTCTACTGCCGTGCCCCGACCCCACCCCCTCTTCCGCGCCCTTCATGTCTCCAGTGATGCTCCTCCCGTCGGAGCATGATCCCGGCATGCCATCCCCCCCCTTCCCCTCCCCCGCCAACGTCAACTGGTTACCTGCGCTGGTCTCAACTACCTTTACAACACCCTCTTTGCAGCTGATGTGCCCGTCCGAGCCCACAGCAAGCGCCATTTTTCCTCCGATAGCCGCCCCCACTGCACTACCACCGTTAATACCTGCACCGCTGCCATTGGCCTCGTTGCGATCCCGACCCCCTTTTCTCCCGTGCAAGGTTTCCACTTCGGGTGGCGTGAAGGGCGAGAGAGTGTCCGGGTCCACCCTTCCCCGCCTCTGAAAGTCCCGAAGTGCGGCCAGCAGGGCGTTGCGTTCCCGCCTGGCTACAGTGAGTTTTAGTTCCCCCGCATGTAATCGCTCTTCGAGGGCTTCCTTCTCGACCCTGGCCTCCGCTTCCATGCTGGAAACCCCGCCAAGGGTCAAACATGGGACGAAAAGGAACAGCGTAGGGGCGAAGGCATATCAATTTGGGAAGGGCGGGGGCGTTAGGGTCGTTCCTAACAACAAAAAACGTGTCACGAATCTTGACAAAAAGCGTGAAATTTCGCGAATCGTGGTATTTATAAAATTATTATAGCAACTTCAGCTGTGAGTTCGACAAATTCAGGGTCGACGCTCATCTTTGCAAGCGGCGTAATACATTGTCACGAACTGTGACAATGTTTGTAAAAATATCCACAAAAACTGATGTCACGATTCGTGACAAAAAAACTTATTACATTAAAACGCCACATAACGCCGCTACACAAATATCACGAATCGTGATTTTTGCGTTCGATATTAATGATCCTTGCTGAAACTGCCATATGCACAGAAACAGCCAGAGGGGCCTCGGTATGGGGGTTCCCCGAGAGTGTCATGTAGAGATCGATCTGGAAATCCTTTAACCAACGAAAGGGCAGGGAGCACCTTTTCTCCTGCTTCATCTCCTCTGGGGATTCACGACAACCAAAAAACACCGCGCGAACCTACTGCAGTGCTCGTTCACGCACGGCCACCAAACCACCGACAGAAAGGATGAAAGCACGAAGGTGCTCGATCCCGACGCGTGCTGATACGGTACGAGCAGCTAGCGATCGGGCTTTCGGGTGTACACAAAAGCGACTATCCGCCTTTGAAAGTACGAAACGGCCCAATCCGCCAAACGCCCGAGCCACAACAGTTCGAAAGAAAAAAAAGAGCAAAAAGAAACATCTCCGGGCGCTGCCACGATCAGGGCTCAGATTAACGAGGAACTTGCCAAATCGAAATTCGTTTTTTTTTGGAATTTCACAAAAAATACACAAAAAAATCGATTCTGCTTCTTACCGAGGAACGGCGTAGCGCGCATTATAATTAACAAAACGAAAATGGGTCAACGAACACCCGTGGGCAACGACCGAGGCGAGTGATGGATTGCGTCCTCCCCGGAGCGCCGCGGTTAGCGGCAGATTGATTTTGCCGGCAGCGGCTAGGAGGCTATGGCTCTAGGCATTTATTGGATGGGCTGGCGCCGCCCCGCCGCCCCACACGGGCAGCAGCGACGGGGATATAACGATCGAACTTCTGAGCGAAGTCGTGATGTGGTAGTTGGTTGTGTAACTTCGAGGTGCAGGGCGACGAAAAACTGGGTTTTTGCGGCGGTCTCGATTGTTTTCGAGGCGTCGCAGGCAGTCTAGGCTGCGCTAAGGGCCTTCGGAGGTCGCGCTGAGGCTGCTCCGGTGGTCGTACCTCTCGCAATGGTGGCTTCTCGCCTCTCAATCAGCCGATGACATGGCACCGATTCGCGTGGCCGACTTCGGTCACATGGAACATGCCATGCCTAGGTGCACAAACTCCTCAAATTGAATTGCGATTTTCGTCTAAATTCTTTGTTTTGATCGAATTTACTAATATAAGATTTGATCGAATTTACTGAAAACTAGTATATATATTTTACTTCTTTGTTGAATTTGATTTTTCGTAATAATTCTGAAAATGCCTGCTCGGTGATTCATTTTCCGACCAATCAGATGCAAATTAAATCTAATTCCAAAAAAATCGAATACAAGTATTGATTAGACAAGTTCCTCGTTGATCTGAGCCCTCACACCTAACGACATACTTCGAAGCACAAGACATCCGCTAGCGATCTCCTGGTCCAAGTCTCGTCCAGCTGCAAACCCCTACAACGAACAGTGAGTGTTCATGAACAAGGTGCGACACTTAAGGCAGAATAATTACCGGAAGTACCGCAAAACATCCCGGGCCATCCTGGTAGGCAACGACGCAAATGACCAACAGAGCATGGTCACGCGCATGCCGTGTCAACCACCCCAAGCTTCGGACCTTGCGACAAGCCCACGGCTACAGTATTGGCCGTGATAAAAGCATTTGACATTCAAAAAAAGAGTACGACGGAAAGCCACAGGGTGGAAATCCTCCTACGAGGTGAGCTGGAAAGTAAAAGTGACGATAACATACAAAACAAAACACAGCAAATATCAAAGCAGTCTTGCTGCCATTTCGAGGCGATCGAGGAGGGGGGTCTGGCAACGGAAAAAACATGTTGGTCTCTAGCCGCAAAAAACACACGCCCCCCTCCGGCGCTGCCCACTTTCTCGGCAGGTAGGCAGGCAGGCACAACCGCAAACATGTCCTACGCTGTCACCTGTTCTTCACTCTCGCCAACTCGCGCTCGAGGGCCCTTTGCCTCACTGAGCCCTTCCCATTCTCTCGGAGAGCTAGGGAGTGTTCGGCCTCAAGTCGCGACATGCGTTCCCTCGCCGAATCCGCCGCGTTAGATGCCTCTTGTGAAAGCTCGGCCAGGGCTGAGGCTTTGTCCTTCTCTGCTGCATCTAACCTCCTTCACAAGCGTGCGAGGGGGAAGGAAGTGAGTTGTTTGGGGAAGGGAGGACGGGGGATGAGCTACGACGGTGACGTACCGTGGCGTTGGAGAGGGGCGCCTGACCTATCTGCAATTAGTATCAGGCGTTCGGGTGGCGTTGGGTGGCAGACGTCGACGGGGGCAGCGTCTACAGCAGCTCAGATAGATACTTATCAATACGCCCCGTTGAGGTTGAGCGTTCACGAAAGGAAAAACAGACGAAACACATAAACGTCGCAAGCTTCCCTCCCACGTGGCTCACAGTTGAAATAATCGACTCGTGTTTTGGCCGACAGGTTTTCATCTACGAGGACGGGATCACACCAACGAACAACCGCAAGCAGGGAAGGAGCCAAGCGAAGACGTAAATTACCAGAGCACTAAAGCCCAAACCCTTCCCAAGACACTGCGCAGAGTAGTAGGTGAAATCCCCACCGACAGCTACCAGAGCGTGGGACCGCCTTTCAGCTCGTATTATATATGCTTCGCTCCGTTCGGTCGTGCAGACGACAAACCGCCGCGCTACTTTCACGTATGCCCGTACCTGGTACAGGGTGCACCACTAACATATATCAGGCACCGTTGAATACTAGGACCTCATGAGGAGGGCCCCTAGCAACCGGAGAGATCAAGAAGGGGCCTCATGAATATGCAAACTTGCCGAGCGCCTGCCGCTGCAGCAAGACCACCACCCCCCTCACGGTCACGCCGTGAGAAAAAAACGTTACGCGAGGTGCATCGTGATAAGGGCGGCCGGCGCCCACTGCTCCGCCTTGAGGAAAGCAAACAAACCTTTGCCAGCTCTGCTCTGCCTGCTTCATCTCTTCCCGCAGCCTAGACGCCTCTGCCTCGACGGAGTTCCCCTTCTCCCGCTCTAAGTCGGCGCGACGCAACGTCTCCTCCAGCTTGCAATCCATTTCTCTACGGTGTGACAGGCGTGAATGAGAACGGGGTCAAATTCACATCCGCGAACGAGTCCTCCGGGTGAGGTACATACTGAAAACGCCACGATGGAGCGCGGTCACATAACAAGCATGATATTGGCAGCAAAACGTGGCTATTATACGAGCACGAGTGGGAAGCCCCGGGATGGTCACCAGCCGGAAGACTGTTTGACTTAGTCTATGACAACTTGATAGGTAGGGGCGCGGTAGCTTCTGCGACGTTAACGCGAAACACCAAGTTTGCCACGAACATCGTCGCTCCGCCATACACTTAGAAATTCACGCATAACAGGCACGCCGGGTCCTCAGAGAGTTGCGGCCCCTACCAATAGGCGCTCGGTTACGCATACCCTTGCTAGTAGGAGGAGAGGACGACTGAACATTTGCCGATGTACTAGATCAAGTTGGGCGCTATAAGAGACACTATACGGTATCGAGTCCCATCAAAATATGCGCGCCACGAAAAGAAAGTACACACGAAAACCCCGTCTTAGCGCACTCTCTAGCTCACCCTATTCTGGCGTGCAATTGTCTCAGTTCGTGCCGATACTGGTCGTGAACAGCCTCGGCCCTCGTCTTCCCGAGCTTCCCGTCCTCTTTGATCAGCATCAACAGAAACCCACGCTCTCTCGCCAGCCTTAGCACCTCACGGCGCAATTGCCCGACGCTGAGAGCGGCGAGTCCTCTCTCGCTCTCGCCCCTCCCTCCACCGTCACCGCCACCCCCTGGGTCCAGCATCGAACCCGACCTTGCGCTCCCAATCCGTGCATCCCCGCCGGCGGTCCAATGAGGAGGAACGATCATCCGCAACATGGCAGCAGCGTCTTCCGTGACTGCCCCGAAGGCGGCAGATCGCCGGCCACCGCTCGCAGCCGCGCCACGAGAGCTACCGGCGCATGCCGTCGCGCTAACCTCACCTTCTGTCGCAGATTGGAGCGGTTTTGGGTCGAATGGGTCGGTGTCACCACCGCAGCCACGCCCCCCGCCTCCTTGGAAAACGAGGCCGGCGTTGTAGGCGTCGTCTGCACGGCCGGCCGACGGCAGGAAAAATAGAAGAAACTCGCCCCATGTCACGGTGCGTTCGAGGCGCCCGTCATCCACGCTCACCAAGCCGCCGACGCCTATGCCGTTGCCGTTGTCGACAACACCACCGGCGGGGCAAAGTGCAGTCTCCATGGAATTTAGGGCGGCTGCCCAGCGTCGCGCGCCAACGGCCGCCTCCATAAGCTCTGCGACACCGCAGTTCGACCGGAGAACGTCCAAAAGGCGACGCGCCCGCACAGCGCCTGTTCCAAGTCTGTTGGGTTTATAGTTGGATACGACCGATACCAGCGGGAAAAGATAAGAGGGAAGTCGAGACCAAGCTAAGCAACGACGGGGCAATGGCATGTGCCCGGCCAATTATGTGTGTGCCAAAGGGTGCGGATGAGTATTCTTCCGCTGCTAACGCGTATTCAATTAACTAACAGCATCTGGAATGGCATACACTGCTGGATAATGGATTCCGGTCATTTTCTGGCGAAGGCATACCCGTCCGTGCACAAAACGCAAGGAGTTGCCTAAACTATGGATGGCGGGTCGTAATTTCTCCCGCAAGACGTCTATTTGACGGCTTACCGACACAGGGCGACGCACCACCATACCAGCCGCCGCACCTGTCCACCCTGCAGAAAAGTGCCCGCATCACAGCTTCGCACTCGGGCCTCAGCCCCTCCAGCAGCGGCGGAATCGACTCTCCCTCTCGTGCAGCCCCACTCCTCTCTGTGCCACCGTCTGTTCGCTGGCTGCCGGTTGTTTTCGCGTCCAATCCAGCATGCACTGATGAAGTTTCAAGGCACGGGTGCGTATGAGGGGTCGCTGGTGGACGCTTCGATAAAGCCGCGGCTTCTCGGTCTCGGCGCTCCAAGAGCCACACACGCCGGTCAGCCACTAAAGCCGCGCGGCTGTTGCGCAGCTGGACCTGGGCGCAATGATTTGGACGACGCGATGATTGGATGATGGCAAAACACGATAGACGTCAGGGGGTGAGGAGGAGGCGGCGGCGGCGGCGTCGTTGTCTAGACGAAGTACGGGAGGGAGTGGGAACAATGGGCGGCTGGCGACACGGTGTAATTGTGCCCCGACGTGATGCCGCACGAAAAACCTGTCGCGCAGCGACGTCACGGCGCATTTTCGTAAATAGGTGGGACGGGGGGCGGGGGGGGAGTAGAAAGGCAGGGACACACAACGCAGAGCTTCGAGTGGGACATATAATAGCCGGTAACGGTAACCAGTTAGCCACGTGCGCATCGCCGCACGCAGCTTCGCAGAAAATTATGTAAAATAAGCAGCACTGAGAACGCTGTAGGAGCGGAAACCGCGCAACTTTTGTGGTGGGGACATTTCCCCCGTGGAGCACCATCAGTCTGCAGGTTGCAGCCGCCCAGAGAGCGTGCAACTCCCGAAAACAATACCAGGTACCTGGTATGTGGTATCGAGTCCTACAGGACACTGGCAAGGGAAGCGATTGGGCTTCCAATGCTTTAAAATTACCATGCTGCTGTTAACAGATCTCGAACCTGCACAACCACGATGATTGACAGAGCAATCGAACGAGCCCAAGCCGTTGCATTAAGATTGAAAAATTCAAACAAAGACTACCTCTTTGTGCTGTAGAAGGGTCCCGAGCATTTGGAGTCTCCCAGCAGCTTGCCCCACCCTCTGAGAAAACGCCTCCAACTTTGCAACACTCCTGGATCGGGATTTTGAGAGCACGGCAGGAAGAAGTTGCATGCACAACGCCTCTAAGTGAACGGAAGGGAATGCCCGCAGTCTTGCAAAGGTTAGTTTATATCAGGGTACCTATGACAAGCGTGTGTGTTTCGCAAATCTAAAACCCTAGAGCAATACTGCAGCCGTACGATAGTGCAGTCGGCAAGGATAGCTAAGGAGGAGAGAAGGCCTCCGCACACGTTTAGAAAAGCCTGACACATTGTCCTACGCGAGGCGGCGCGGGGCTGTTGGCGATCAGCGCACGTCCCGCGAGCGCTGTGTTAAGAAGGGGCGAGCAACGAAAGCAAGCTCGCAAATCAACATGCATCGACGGTTTGGTCGCTATCCGCTCCCCATGCTTGGCGTGACGTGTAACACAAACAACTCTCGACGCCCGCCCAGATTAAAGCTCCACTCATAAGGACTCTGTGGTTGGTAGTACCCCTAAAGGGACAGCAAATAAGAAGCGCGGCATTCGGCAAATATGCAGGCTCCAGCTGCATTAGAGTCTTGAGGAAAGCGTGTTAACAAGGGTACCGCCAATCCCCCCGCTCCCTGCTTAGCCTCACCGTGCCAGCAACGCCTCCCTCTCGAAGAAGCCTTGGCTCGCTCGTCCGACGAAACCCTGCACCCACGCGCGTAGATCTCGCACTACCGCGGCATACCCTAGGTTCGACGCCTGCGCCGACCTCCGCCTGTGGTACGGGTACAAGCATGATAACCGACGAAATCTGAGCACAAAACGTTTGTTTATGCAAAGCACCAGCATAAAAATATACCCCGGCGCACGTTTCGTATGCCTCGACGGACGCGCTCGCTCCTGCAAGGACCGTCCCCCGAGCACTAAGTTCGTCGTGCAAGCATGTGGGGGCGCGGGGGGCTTCGGCTAGCCGAAACCCACACCCGGCAAGGCACCGTCGCCGGCGAGTTCAACCTGCGCACTCACCAAGCACCCACCTATGGTCCAAACCAGTTATGATAACGAACAAACAACCGTGAGACAAGCACAATCGGCAAGCCGTTTCTCCCGCGTCGGAACAATCTGCAGCTATGCATCCGTCGTTGGCCCCCTACGCCCAGTTTGGTGCGCCTTTCTGTGCCCTGCTGACAGTAAAAGTTTCAATTCTGCAGCTACCCGTTATCGACGTATACTCCCAGTGATAACGCAACAGCCGTCAGCGCAACGAACCTGCAGTGGCGGGATATTTAGAACTACGACAAGTCACACACGCACCCGGTCCTTTCGTCCCGAAGCGCCTCAAAGGCATGGGCCAGCTTGATACCCAACAGCTCCGCCTCAGCCTCCGCTGCAAGCGCCCGCTGCGCCAAGCTCTGCGGGACAGCAGACAAGCATGTGGCATTATAGGCCGAGAGGTGCGCGAAAAATTAAGAGTCCTATCGATGTGGCAGAAGCTGGAGGGGGGCGGGGGGGGGTTCCATATCGGAAAACCACAACGGTTAGACCATCTGCCTAGCTACGTTACACCTCCTACTTGAATCGGCGTTTTTCCGTGCGGAGATTTTTACGACAAAAAGTGCAATTCAAAGGGAACAAGCGATCGACAGCGCCAACCAATCGGGAACGAGCCAAGCACCTGCCACTCGCTCTACGGAGCCCCGACTAAAAAAAGGTTCCAACCGTAGCCCCCCTTCTGTGCTGACGAGAAAAAATCGATACTAATCGCTCGCCTGTCCCCCTTCTCCCCTTCTCGCCGACAATGCATCTACCCCCCCCCCCCTCCCCCTCGTTTCCCATGCATGGCTTCTCGCCGTCCATTCAGCGAAGGGGACCTCTGCTCATACCTTGGTCTCCATTTCCGCTTTCAAACGCGCCCCGTTGGCCTCCTTTACTTCTCGCGTGGCCTTGCGAATCTCGCCAGCCGCCGCCTCCATCACGACGCCCTTTTGCAGCAGCAATTTCAAAACTTCCCCCCTCCAGCAGGCCAGCATTTTCGACACCGCTTGTCCCCTGTCCTTCGCGTCCCCACCGCCCCCGTCGAGGGACCGCGGTTCGTGCCTGTCTGCTGGCAGGGACGGATCAGCAGGACTTTCCCCGGCGGCCGAGGAGGCGTTTACTGTTTGCGGGTGCGCGGGGACGGGAACCCTCGCCGAGGGTGATGGCGACGCCGAATACAATGAAGCGTGTTCCCCGGAGAGGGCCTCGTCCGACAGTCGCTGCATCTTCCCTAGAGCGTCGCACCTGACCCCGGAGATGAACAAATGAGATGGCAGGGGGTGGCAGTTTTGGGGGTCGTCAGTTACACCATTAGGAGTCCGCACACGAAAGCTAGTATTTAAGAATAGACCGCCGTCCGTCACAGGCCTAGATTGCCGTCTCCTGACATCTTTGAAAAGGAATAGGGCGCGGGTAGAGGCAGAGGTGCTTCATCATCTAGTGTTCCTTGAGCTCATAGGGCAGGATGGCCAGCGAGCAGCTTGTGCTCCGGCTGCCCCATCAGAAGGAACGACTGCCGCCTCAGAAGATAGGACATGTGCACGAGTAGAGCTACCGCCGCGCCACAACTATCAGCAGCCGCGACACATTAGCAACAGGACGAACAGACCAGCCATAAATCAGGACAAAGGGTGCGCAGGATCACGCGTGAAACGATTCTCCCCCCCAAAAAAACTGACCTCTTCTCCGCCAACGCAAACTGCCGCCGGAGGCTATCGTTTTCCCGCTTGAGTGCCTCCCATTCGCCCCGGTCGACCATCACCACTTGCCCTCCAACCCCAATGTCGCCGCCACCATTCCTGCCACCAGATCCACCTACTCGGTGTCCCCCCCCGGTCGGCAGCGCTCGATCGCGCACTGAAACCGCCACATTCGCGACCTCTGGAGGCACCCTTGGCGCCGTAGTCGTCTGAGATTCCTCAACCCGTCTCCACCCCCACGGAAGGGACGAGCGTACGCCGGCTTCGTTGGCAGAGGTGCCAGCTAGTGCCGGGCGGGAGCGTGTCGCAGAGGGGGAAGGTCGGCGGTCGTGGAGCATGAAGCGCGCGGCCTGACCGTCGTACGGCCTGCGGCTTGGATCGGCGACTTTGTTGGCATCGACGGCAGTGCCACCACCGCTGACGCCACTGCTACCGATACCCGTGAGATCTCCCCTTGCCGCGGCTGCCTCCCGATCATTCATCCACGCAACATCCTCACTTTCCTTCAAACTAGGGGTACGGACGGCAGGTGCAGACATTGCACCATCACCAGCGGCTCCGATGGGAGCGCTGCACGCGCTTGCCGAGCGGTCACCCTCAGACACGTCTCCCCACCTCTTGTCAGCCTCAAGGTTGCGCGAGGTGGTCCACGATGCCTGACCCACCCCCTCACTGTTGCCATCCCCAGTGACACCGCCAAGGGAAGACAGAAAGGGTGAGTTCCGTCGTGTTAACCCCGCCGTTGCCTGGGATCGACCGGCCTCTCCTGTTAACGTCGACACACCCGGTGCTACATCTTGCAGCTTCGAAGAGGCTGTTCCTTCCAATACATTCGCCCCGGCGATCAATTCTGCGACCCTGCCTTCACCGGGGACGAGGCTAGCCGCTGCCTCTCCGAGAGGTGTGCCGACAGCGGGCTCATTGGCTGACGACGGAGAAATAACCGTTGATGCCGTCGTATCGGTTATTTTCGTCCCTATAAATAGACTCGCTTCCCTCGTCTCGACCGCAGGCTCCAAAGCGTCGTCATCGTCGCACCCCGTTTCACGCACCACAGCAGGGGGAACTCCGACCTCGGCCCTCAGCAGCTTCGGCAAGGTCGCGTCTTCACTGCGGACATCCCGCACATTTTCATCCGAGCCGTGGTGTTCTTCGCCGTTTCTTGTGCCCACGTGCTCCACCACCACGCCGCAAGAAGAGGCTTGCGGGGTCGCCCCTGGAGGGGCGGCCACGTCCGCTGTCTCCGCCACCATCACTTTGTCCACCGCCGATCGTCTCCGTTCTCCATCTTCCGGCCGGGCGGCCTCTGACTTCACCCCCATATGCTCGGTACACGACCTTTCGGCGACGTCGTCGGACTGTTTCGACATCAGATCGGGAACGACCTCCGAGCTCCTGGACTCTTCCACAGACGCCCGCGGACTCACCGCATCACCGTCGCCTCCACCACCGTCGCCGAAAGCACTAGATTCCTGGAAGCCCGAAGCGTCACCCCCTCCCATGCAGTTAGACGAGGCGGGTGCCATGGAGTCCGGTGCGCGTTGCACTTCTGAGCCGCGTTGTAGCGGCCTCTTCGGCGCTGTGGGTCGAGGTGAGGGATCGGTCTTCCACGAAGTGTTTACGGGATTCGATACACGGGTTTGCTCGGCCCATCGGTCGTCCTTGTCAGCTGGCTGACGATCCTCCGTGGGGCTGTCGCCGCGCAGAAAAAACAAGGCGGCGTTACGACATAAGGGTGGGCAAGGGGATATACGTGTATTACCGTGTCTTGTTGCGGTTCCAACTACCATGTTATCTCCCTCCATGAGCGGGAGCCGTGGGGCAGGTTTTCGGCATCATAATCTCCATTCATACTGCTCGAACATGTGTAGGTCGGGATGAAATCCACATGATACCGACAAAACTCACGCATGATCCAGGGCGCTGAGCGAAGGCAGGAGGCTCAGAATGCGGCTGCGATAGCTTCCCTCCAAGGTCATCGGATTACCCGCAACAACGAGCTCCGCAAGGGCTGTGAGCGAAGCCAAATAGGAGACCTGGTAGGTTGGCGAAGATTGGACAAAGCATTGGCCATGTTGATTTAGGGTCGTAGCACATGGTTCTACCGCCAGAGCCAAGACATCGAGAGCCGTGCGTGGTTTAAATAGTTCGCGCGCTTGTAGGGTGCACGGTCCCTCGTCACACGTCGGGAAAATAACGTACGGTATGCAAAACCATTGCTTGTCGTTGTGAGCATCTCACGACGTAGTCAAATTCCTAATACGTGCAGCAAACCTGCGGCAAAAACAAGCAATAATCTTCGAGACACACCTGCTCGACTTGTTCAACCAAGTTATTGGCTACGTTCAGAAGCTCCAGCGATTCCGAGGCGGAAGCCAGTGGCTGTAGGCTTGTTCTGCAAGAACAAAGTAAACGCAGCAGATTACGTGGCACTCTGAGTTACGTCAACACGCAGTCATGAGGAGCAGAAACGCCAAACGCGCACTCCCCGGCGACGATGACGCTCTTCATTGACGCGGACGACGCCCGCCAGCCAGGGCTCAAACGCCACATCACCAGTGAACATTCGCAAGCGAGCAGAATGAGCACGCTGTGGTTGTCATAGCTCGTTAGGGCTCATCCCGTATTGCATCCGTCCCCGGGATTCCTACACCCTAAATACTTTGGTCTAGAAGCGTGGACGAACCGGGCCAGCATCGCTGAAGGGCCTGAGTCAGACGTGTTTATTCCCGGTAAATCATTTAAAGCAAAGAGAAGAGTTGTATATTATATTATCCAGAATTCGAGCAACCACTGTGTGCGCTCGTTCTACAGCAGCATCAGCAATCTATAACACCGCATTATACAATAATCTACATCTACCAGGAAACCTGGAGATGTGTGATCGCCAGGGCTCGTCAGGGCTCAACCTGTGCCACATCCATCCCCGGGGTTTTCTACCTGTATCTCGCCTGTATACACCTCCAGGTTTCCTGCAGTATTTGAGGACTGGGAGGTCGATGCTTTGAAAAAAAAGAAGCTTCGAGTGTGGAGGGTTGGAATTGGGATTATTCTGAATCAAGTACATATCCGTCGTGGATAAAGGGTTCGGTGGGGTATTGGGTCTTCTTCGCGCATCTTCAATAAGATATTCGGGTAAATTGGTGGAGTCACGCATCGAGTTCTATATTCTTCGGGTCAGGCGGAGGTTAAGGTTGGTGTGGTTCTATGCTTGGAGTGGAGCAGCAGCTTCAATATCTACGAGTACGAGCACAGGAAAATAAATAATCAACATTCTGAGCAAAGTTACTGGTAGGGATATCGACCACATACTTCTCGACCACAAGTGAGAGGTGAAAGGTAAGACAGGTCTACCCGCGCTGCCTCGAGAACTCCAAGCATGCCAGGCAAGGGTATCTCCTACGGTGAGCGTATAGTGCGTGTAGGTGACGATGACGCTAGTGTCGCACAATGGTGCGCTTCCTTGTCCAGACGATTCAGTGCCAATAAACTAATCTTCCTCGTTCTGGAGTTCCGCAATCTGAAGCTCGCTGAGTACCCTGTGCAGATCGAGTGTATCGTGCACACCGTACAAGAACTGATCGCTGGTAGGGTTATATTGGTATTTCGTCTGGTCTGGACCTTGGTCCATATACTGGTCTGGTTGTCCTCTTGCTAGTGTTCGTCTGGACAATTCTAGGAGTTCACAAGTTCATGATGTCGAAGACGAGTCTACTGGGCGTCGTGAGGTCGATTACGTTGAAACATCTTCAAAACGTGGCAGGACAAAAACTGAATTTGACTACGATCCATTCCTTTGAAGCACACTCGTTTCAGCAGCGGAATTGGATCACGTATGTAGCATTCACGTTTATCGTCAAGCTTGGAAAGCGACTCAAGGAACGCACGGACAGCACCCTCGCACCAAGTAGCTTTGGAAGTCATCTGGTCGTGGATGAAATGCCGCGTCTCATCGAAGACGCCTATAAGATCGTAGCCTAGTCCAGTATTCGTGCTGCCACGTTTGGAAGATATTGCAACGTCATCCACCTAGCCACGTCCGGTAGGCTCGTGTTCGACATCATCAAGTTATGAAGTCCCAGAAGCGTCCAAACCAACACTACCAAGAATAACACCAGCACCTGGACCAAAATCCGGACTACGCGGACTACCAACAGAACCCTGTTAGCCATCAGTACTCGTAAGGTCAGCACGATATGCACACCCAATCTGCGCGAGATGCTCGATGAGCTTCAGATCGCGGAACTCCCCACGGAGAAGTGATACTTATCGGCACCGAATCATCTGGACAAGGAAGCGCACCACCGATTGCTGCAACACTCGCGCAGTCATCACCTACACGCACCCGACGTGCACTGGAGGAGATACCCTCGCCTGCCATGCTTGGAATTCTCAAGGCAAAGGGTATATCTGGCTTTCCCTCTCACCTCTCACTTGTACTCGATACTTATCCGGTCGATATACTTGCCAGGATATTTGCCCACAAGGTTCAACTAGTTATATTACTGTATGCGTACTCGTAGATATCGAAGCTGCTGCTCCATTCCAAGCACAGGCTCCGCCCTAACTCCACCTGACCAGAAGATTATGAAAATCGATACCCGTACCCAAGAATTTACCCGAACATCTCGATGAAGATACGCCAACAAAGCCCAGTACCTACGATGATCGAACACCTGGCCGAACCCTTTACCCACGACCGATTTGTACTTGATTCAGGAGAGCATCATTTCCATCCCTCCAGACTCGAGTTTCGATTTTTTTCCGAAGCGTCGACCCCCCGACCCTGGGATACTGCAGCACTATGGTCCACAAGCGTGGACAAACACTCAGGTCACGGCCAGCATCGCTGAAGAACCCGAGCCAGAGGTGATAATCCCGGAATAAGAATAAAGAAACGCTGCGCGCATCGTTCAATAATCCACATCCACCAGGAGACTCTGTGATGTATCCAGGGTGTAGGAAACCCGGGAATGGGTGTTACACAGGATGGGTACTGACGAGCCTTGACGACCACAAGACGGAGAAAGCGTGCCAAACAATCCCAGCTCTGGAAACCCTACATAAATCCTACAGATACAGTAGAGATAAACGAACACCTGTACAATGCCAATGCCGATGGGCCGGCCGCAAAACAAAACGATATCGTGCACGAAATGTGCAATGGCGAACCTACCCAATCCCGACAGGGAGGGAAATGGTGTGAGCGGCTACGGCCTGCGATTAAACACTACAGACATAAGCTCCACAGGACATAGGATTATCGCATTTTTGGATGAAATTGGGGAGTTCTGGTCAAAAACCTTCGTCTGCAACACCGCAATAGTTTGCGTTACACAAAAACAAGCAACTCTATCGAACTCTACTCTTGTCGACCTACTCGTATAGTATACCTATTAATAGGACGACTGGTATCTAGATCGTATCTTTCAATCAACAACAGCTCCAACACAAGCTCAAGCCTCATTGCTTAAACAACTGTGCCGGTATGTAGCGTCCCTACGGACAGCAGAGCGCTTCTTCTATCGTGCGCGACATGCACCGGAACACAGAATCACCAAACCCCAAGCGCTCACATTTTGTTGTTAGAGATATCGAGTTCCCTGAGGCGCGTGAGGTTCGTCAACCCGTTAAGACATCCCGGCGCGGATCCCAGTTGGTTACAGGAGAGGTTGAGCTTGGTCAGGCGGGTCAAGTGTTCCAGGTTTTCGATCTGCGATATCTCTGGACAACGACGATCGAAGAGGCGGCGCAGTCATCAGTTGGTTGAGAGCAACGGCCCCGCACTTTCGGTCTGGCCCTTCATACTGCGGCGCGTACTTTCAGGGGGAAATATACCACGAACCAGGTACCAGGTACGCCGTAATAAACCGAGTGATGCATGGCTGTAACCGAAGAGGGAAAGAGCGGCGAATTGTGTGGGGCAAGCGGCAAGCCCTTGGCGACAAAAAGTGCGAGAAGCACGAACACACACGAACATATCCATACTTGTACACCCAAACACACCGCAGGCTCCATCCAGCCTGTCGATTTCCGGCTTCTTGTATGCGAAAAATCAGTTCAAGAAAACAAGGCGACCCTAAAACTGAACTTTGTTTTTGTCCAAACCTTAGCCGTACAAGGCTGTTCAAATTGATCCCGCAGCAACAGCAACACCACCAGTTTCTGTTACGGAGGGCGAGAGCAGTTCGACGCAGGCGGTAATCCCCCCCCCAGGCCGTTGCAAGCATCGTATCGTAGGAGTACCCACTCGTACGCCGAGGCTCCTGCCCATCATAACGATTGATATTTGATTTGTTCCCAATATCCACGAGGGCGCAAAGCAAAACGCGAGTTGCAAAAGCAGCACAGCAGCACCTAATGGATGTTGAACTTCTGCTATGGGTTGCAACAAACGCAGGCGATCTTCCAAAAGCACGTACCTGGCACTTCCGTATCTCTTCCCACGTGCTAGCAAGGTGCAAGGATGGAAGCAGGTCGAGCCTTCAACCCCCAACCGTTGTAGGCATTCAATGGAAAATGAAAATGTTTCAAATGCCTCCACTAATTGTGTACCTTGGTACGTATTCAAAAACAAACGCGTAACTTACTAATTACCAGGTACGAAGCTACCTGTAATATACCACAGCAGTAGTACCCTGTCACACGCGGCAAGCTCGATACTCGTTGTGCAAAGTCCAGCAAAGGAGATTATCGCTGAAAGAGGGTGCCGGCATTAGATAGATGCAATAAAGGAGATGATCCGCAAGCACTCACCATTGCTGGATAGGTTGAGCTTCGTAATCTGCCCATAGCTCTCCACGATGTCGCGGACAAGCTCCAAGCTCAGCAGGCGGATTGGCATGACAGTGACGGCTCGCGGAGCTGCTGCTTCCGGCAGTAGCACATCCACAACCCACGCCTTGCACTGCTCAAGACAAGCCGGGTACTATGCCCACCTCGACAGCATTGATGGCTCTACACGGATGATAGCAAAGTGCAGACTGTCACGTTCTCTCTCGAGCACAGCAGTCGTTGGCTTTGTTACTCACAGGGTGGTTAGGACGGGTTTTAGCATAATTGCGAGGCAGTTTGAAGTTCGGGAGTGGGGGATGAATCAGTCTCCAGTAAGCAGACCCTATATGGCACCACGGCCATATGGAGACTGACGCTTAGCCGCTGCAGTAAGAGAAGCTGACGTGAACCGCCGTAGGACTACTGCTGTAGGACAAGACACAAGGATAGAGACGACTTCGTAGCGTAGCATAGAACACCACGAGTGGATCTATTATTATTGGTAGGCAATCAGAGCAGTCATCGTACATGAACGTACTACTACTACTTACTGCTGTTGTTGTTGTTGTTGTTGTTGTTGTTGTTGTTGTTGTTGTTGTTGTTGTTGTTGTTGTTGTTGTTGTTGTAGTTGAGTAAGTAATGATTGTGTGAGTGCGGACGGACGCAGAGATACTCGAGCGGCATTGCTTGAGTGCTTGGAAAAGCATATAGTCTAGACTAATAGTGTCAGCAATAGCTGACGACGGATATAAAGACTAATAATGCTGTCAACCATCGTACGGAAACATGCTGAGTAGATCATCGAGAGCGGACGGACGTAGATATTGGGGAGGAGCTACACGAGCCCCATCGCTTCAATGCTTGGTTTCCGCCTTGTTCCCCACCAGGCTGACTCAGGAAGATAATAAACGCTTGTTCCACTTACTTCTGCCATCTCCTTGAACCGGGCCACTGCCTACTACGACTTTCCGAACCAACTAAACATCTGAAGGCATCCCCTCCAGTCTCACGGGCGAAGGAGACTGCCCGAGGGTCTAAAAGATTACAGGATATTTATAGTCTATTAATAGCACAAGATAGTCTGCAAGATTACAGATTTACGACGTTGGAGTTCCACACAGACAAGAAGGCTTGTTTTTTACTTTGAAACCGTAAATTTCGCGATCCTACGACAACACACGACACATCGACACGATGAGACATGCAACTCTCGAGGATCGACGACTCCACTTGGACTCTAATAATGATGCAGATATCACTCTGTCTCCATTTTCTTTCGTATACTATAATATGTTTCGTGGGCAAATATTAAGACCTGTGGTAATTTTTTCGTACTAACTGTGGTCGAAGCCTTGATCCTTGGATACGTCATCAACAGCATGTTGCAGTTATTTACCATTTAGATGCATGCGTATCACCGCACAAAAGGAGGTGCTGGTTTTTGGTCGGTTCCGAAGCAACTACTCGGGGATGATCGAATCGTAACTAAGTAGGCGACGACCGACAACAACAATAATAACAGGCATATAGGTGGAAACGATGGGCGACTCGGACTCGGACTCTTCGAGTAGCGGCTCCAGCGACGGGGTGGGTAAATACCAAATAAATATTTGAGTACTTGGTCCTAACTAGCAGCTGTCTCATACGACTCGGACTCTTCGAGTAGCGGCTCCAGCGACGGGGTGGGTAAATACCAAATAAATATTTGAGTACTTGGTCCTAACTAGCAGCTGTCTCATACGTCTCATACCAGGGTATCCGGTAGCGATAAATCCTGAGTCGTCGTACGTAAAAACGGTTACTATTATTATTATTATTATTGCCCTCCGACAAATATAGCGAAGATGCCGTTCCGATGTAAATCGAACATCCTTCCATAAAGTCAGTAAAAACTATCGGTAGAATCTCGTCTCTTGTCGCCCGCCTTGTCCTTCGCCGTACGCAATTGCAGCACGGGTTCGCCCCTAAACTTCCAAGCCACTGCAGTCGAGTTCTACAGGTGGCACGGGTATCAATACATACATACCGTAACTGACACAAGATATCACCCGTACATAAGAAATCACCCCCCCCACAGGATACGACATCCCAGTGATAATTAATTGGCGTTTCTGACAAACAATCGATTTATCACCCGGGGTACAGAAGATAACACACCCCGGTGATATATATAATGTAGATTTGTGGTTTGTGGCTTCGATTTTTGGTCGTCGTGTGGTGTATCTGCGCAACTTTTTTTTGGTCGTACCGATAGCGAGGTAGGTAGCAGCAGCCCACTTTTGCGTGGGGGCAGGACGGATGGCGCAGCCACCGCCTCGTTTCATATCGGGCGAGATATCTTCGATTTCGGTACAAAATATTTTATATTTTTATGCTCCAATCCAAGCCCGTGTTTTGTTTGAAACTTTCTTCGGCGTTGAGGGGGTTGAGTCATCGCCGAGGTCATGTGCTAAGGAGTTTCGTCACCTAGGTTGGGCCTCTTTGTTTTAACACAACCCGGTATCACAGGTAGGTACCTACAGCAGGAGTGCGAGGCAGCTGCAAGTGTTCGTGCAGGCATACCACACCCCTTCAAGTGTGCGGCAGCAGCGGTTCAACTGTTATCACCCCCCCAAACACACCCTGTGGGTGTTCGGACATGCTATCACACCCCCTTTTTATCACCCCTCCCTACTTTATCACACCCCCAAACACACCTTGTGGGTGTTCGGACGTCCTGATTTATCGCACCCCCTTTGGGCCCCCTGCGAGCTGCACTTTATCACCTGGGGTACACAAGATATCACCCCCTCCACGGGATACCACACCCGGTGGTAATATTTTTAAATCCCAAAATTTCATCACCGGGGTGTGTTATCTTGTGTCAGTTACGGTACACGTATATCACCAATACTGGCCACGACTGCGGTACGGTGAATGCCGTGTATGCCACTCACTGCAATCGGCGGGGACAAGTAACTACTAACACTGTTGTAGTAGTACGCCTACTCTGTATGATATGATACCATGGTATTAATTACTGATAATATTACCATGGTCCAGGATACTTATTTGCCATTCGACATTGTTGTGCAGCGTTATTGTAGTGTCAATACAGTAAAAAAACATGGAGAAATAGAAGGTACCCTAGTGCTGTTTCCTAACACTTTAATCATGCATGACAAGTATTGATACGAGATACAAAACATCATCTTGTACCCTGATATTAGGTTTTGACCAATCAATGAAAAAAAGCTAAAACTGGACGACACTGGTGTAGAACGCAGCTTGCAAAGAAAGATGAGTATCAACCCTAAATTCGTCGAACTCGCAGGTGACGTTAATTTTATTGCAAGCAACCGAAAATCCAGACCACCAACAGTAAAAGCGCACCACTATGAAACCAACAAACTATAAATAACAGTACCAAAACACTAGACGGTGCGTACATGTAATCCTGACCCTTCCCCTCCAGCCACCAGACCCCTCCCCATATGCGCTTCCGAAGAAGCATCAAACACTAATCCTCCGCCCAAAAAAATGGCTCGTTTGTATCTGCTGCGCGTATGTTTCAACGCGCGCAGAGGGTTGTGCGGTATTGCTGCCTGATACTGCTATCGGCCGTACACTAGCAAGGAAAGAGTCCCCGCCATCTTGAGCATTCCTTCTGTAGTTCTGCCCTAGTAACCCCCTCCCCCCAATAAACATGACTGTTGCCACCCCTAACCAAGCCACCGCCAACCGCGAGGGCCAAGCCCTCCCCCCCATATTACCATTGTGATAAAAGTACGAGCAATCCCGGACGATCAGGTGCTCAACTACTACGCACTGTAGTTCGGGTGTATGATAGCCTTGAACTGTTTCCTGATTCTGCCGTGGTTCGTACTGTCAAGAGCGTACAACCGCAGCAGTTCAGGCCTTGGGTCACACGATGGTGTGGCGAGGAGGAGGAGAAGGAGGAGGAGGAGGAGAAATGCAACAATATTAGCCAACACGTTGACGATCACAATGATCGGCATCCGGTTATCCGGAGTGAGTACAAGACAACAACAGCACAAGCAGTATAATAGTCCTGTAAACGTGTGACCAGCGCAGAACTCGAGGGCCCAAGCTAGTAATCGAGCTACTACGAAGGTCTACAAAGTGTTCTGTAGCGTGGAAGATGGACACCATCTTGTTGAAGTTACGGAAAACAAATTATTTGGAGATCGGTGAGGGCGATGCAAAGGGCTCAGAGTCTACAAGGTAGTATTAATTGTATGTAGCATCATCGACATCATCTGCCACTCGTAAACTCACGGCGTGGCCGGCTAACATTTGTTTGAAAATGGATTGCAGGGCAAGGTCTTGACTCTCTCAGAGGCAAAAGGCATCCTCCGGGATATTATGACGTTATGCGAGCGGCATCCTCACAGGAAGAAGATCATGGAGGCTCGGGCCAAAGCAAAGGTACAGGATTTCGTATGAGCCTGTCTTTGCTGGGATGTTCATACGCAGCTATACACTATATCAGCGCGTAAGGTTTAAGGCTAGTATTTGTCACCCCATGTACCGCCAGTGCATCATACGGTTTCTCGGTAAAACTCCTATATCACCCTCTGTTGCGTTCCTCGGTTAGAAAATACCTCGCTTATTTACGATTATCAAAAACTCCGCGCAATCTCGTTGTGTACTGACAAAAATCTCGCCAAATACTCAAAAACACTATCCTCAGTGGAAGTCCTATATTGTCTGAAATACGGATTGTTCCTTGAAAACAGGGTAATCCTCGGGCGGCGATGCTCTCCGTCGTTCCCATGGTGGTCGGAGTCGCGGAAGGGGTACTTGCAAAACGGCACGAGAACAAGCGATCGACACGCGCCAGTCCAGCCCCAACACACACGGCAGCCCAGCTACCCGGAAAGCATGAGGAATCGTCGAGAGCAGGGGCGGTGGATTGTGCTGGCAATATTTCAGGAACGTTGGCCGCGTTTCTGCTGGAAGCCCAGTTTTTGGTAGGATCTGATTCTTCGGGAGGCATGAAGCGGGATATGGTGGCTTTGCGATCGCTGCTTTGTCCTCCTTAGTTAGGCTACGAGTACCTTAGTTAGACTACCTTAGCTAGAGGCTACAAGAGCGCACTGACGGAATCACCGACCACTATGACATATTGAATCTGACTCCACCATTTCCTGCGCTGATAGGTAAGGGCTAGAAGAAACATTAATTGGCGTGTTGTTCATGTCTGTCGAGAGCTGAAGGTGACAGGTTCCCTAAGCTTTTTTTGCTAGACGGGGGGCGCGTATCGTTTCGAGGCTTCCCAAAACGTCGGGTTTTCCGCTGGGTGGATTACGGCTGGGTGTGTGGAGACACCACGGGCATGACAGACGGCTGGTTTCTATGCGGAAATCCTGAGGTCGTGCTGGCGAGAGGGGGGGGCAACGTCTCGTCGGAACGGAAACGTGGACCTACAAATATCGCTGGCGACTTGAAAATAGCGGCTCGCTGACGACGGACAATCAGACGGATAAGGTTCCATCATAAACCGAAGGAGGGACTTCGACTCTCGTCAATTTTTAACAAAGGGGGGGATCGACGGATGGAATCTATTAAATAGTATCGTCGATAAAGCTGAGGATGAGATGCTCGCCGCTATTTCAAAGAGGTGCCTGACTGAGATCCCGTCACACACAACTCGAGAAGTCGGTACCGATTTATCCGTGCCTCATGAAACCGACCTCGGTAAGGCGGAACCTGCTGCAGAAAATTGTGCAGGAGAAGAATAGGAGATGATAGTCGCAGATCGCGATGGCTGAAAACGCTGCGGATCGTGGACAGGGGTAGCACTCGAAGCTGCAGCTTAGGTACGAAACTTGTAGCAGGGGGCATGAGAGTATGCAACTCTGCAACGCCAAGCGTTGAAAGCTTCAGGGGAGCAGGAACCGCTCCTTCGCGCTGTTACGAAATATCTCTGAACCAGCACCGTCCCGGGCGCTACGATGCGTTTCAACTACCAGATATTCTATATACCAACACTTTAAAAGTCCACAGTGCGAAGGGCGCCGTTTAACGGGGGGGGGTCCTCTATTCCAAAACGTTGCAGCGTGGCAAATTCTGCGTGGCGGTATCTGCGTGGTCGACGTCCCCATCAAGCAGGCGCAGGAGTTAGTCCTAAAAGTTGGGTCCAGAAGCGCGCCGACATCCAAACCACGGGCTACCACTCCCACAAACTCGTCGATCAGCTTAGAAGGATCACCCGGGCATTCGCTTCGGTGGGCTCGTTCCCCCTCCCATCAGTACCACCAACACCAACACCAACAACAACAACAACAACACCAACAACAACACCAACACCACCACCACCACCACCACCACCACCAACAACAACAACAACAACAATAACAACAACAACAACAACAACAGCAACAACAACAACACCAACAGCAACAGCAACAGCAACAGCAACACCAACAGCAACAGCAACACCACCACCACCACTACCACCACCACCATCACCAACAACAACAACAACAACAACAACAACAACAACAACACCAAGCCGCTGTTACCCTTCGCTTAAATACATATTTTCGCGCCACCGACCGCACACAGATGTCACAGTACATTCACTCAGCCTGGGCACAGCCGAACCCTTCGTCCCTTCGTCCTTTCTATTCTGCTCGAGACTTCGCCGCCTACCCGCCAGCCTCATCCGAGAAGGCCGCCGTTAACGCAGCCGTTCCTGATGCATTTCGTTTCCACCCATCGTTTCCCCACTACGCACATCGAGCCTTGGAGCAAGCCGCCCTGCGTTCTTGGTCGACCAACGATATCACTACGTGCGGTAGACGCAAGTGTTTCCACACGACAACCATCCTTCCCGGCGTTCCCTTTCAGAATTTGCACAGGGGTTTACAGCAAGAAGAAGAACCTAAGTAAACCTCACTGCGATGTGTGGGGTATGCCTAAATCACCGTGTTTCCCTTGTTGCAGTTTTGACGCTCTAGCTGCATCCTCGAACCATCACGATGGCCCTCAGTATAATTTTTGTCGTCGCGCGATCCGCTTCTAAGTACGGCTCTTTAGGGTGGCTTTATGTTTTGAGGACCTACGGAATAGACGTGTATGTAGATGGGAGAGCAATACATAAACCGAACAGGCGTGCATGTAGATAGGGGAGCAATACATAAACCGAATAGGCGTGCATGTAAATAGGAGAGCAATACATAAACCGAATAGGCGTGTATGTAGATAGGAGAGCAATACATAAACCGAATAGGCGTGTATGTAGATAGGGGAACAATCCATAAACCGAATAGGCGTCCATGTAGATAGGGGAGCAATCCATAAACCGAACAGGGGTGTACGTAGATAGGGGAGCAAAAAATAAACTGCGCTTGGACCACAAGGGTATGATATTGTAGTATCATACTCTATCATACCCCCTTTTTGCACTACCGGATTTGCGGTTTTCATCACTCGCACGAGTGACTTTGTACTTCGCGGACGAAAAGCTTTTGGCATTTTTTCGCGCAGGTCGAGCTTAACATTCCATCGTGGATCCACATCGCAAAATTTCTACAGCACGAAAACGCTCAAGACCGCAAAAGGAATACGAGGGTCTCTCGTCCGAATGACCCTGAGCCACAAAAAAAAAATGACCCAAAAGTGACTCCCCTAGAGTAGCCTGGGCCCTTGACGTTCAGTTCGTGCATTAGACTATAGTCTAGACTATACCGTGTGATACCAGGTACATGCAAGTATTGGTCAAGGCTACCGTATTGTAGTACCATACCCCCTTCTTCACTACCGGACTTGAGCTATCATATCATATTATGTCATATCGTATCATATCATATCATATCATAACATGCCATGATATGCATATCATATCATATATATGGTGTCATATCATGTAATATCATACCACACATACTATCATACTATCATACTATCATGCTATCGTACTATCATACTATCATATTATCATACTATCGTACTACCATACTATCATACTACCATACTCACGCGACTGACTCCGTGCCTCACTGACAAAAACACGCCAGGCGATTTGTTTAGGTCGCGTCGTGTTACATCAGGCTTACTTTGGGTAAGCTATTGGTTAACCTTTTACAAGTGGTCAAACGGACTAACACCCCACTAATTCCTCAACAACTGGCGTCGTCGACAAACTGTGTTTTGTTTGGGTCGTGGATTCGAATCCCACCATGTCATGGATAATAATGTGTGATACCCTGGCACGGTGGTTTGAGAGGCTGTGCTGTCGACGTTAGTCGAGGTGATGGCACGGTGCGAGAGGATAGCCTGAAAGACGAAGTGCTTCCGAGATGTAGAGAAGACGTTGAATAGTACAACGGTGGCACTTAATTTGGACAATACACACAGATGTAAACCGCAGAGTTGCAGGAGCCTAGGCGACAGCTGCTTCCCAGAGATGACCAGGTCAGCCATGATCCGGAAAGATCTACAAGATAGAGCCACACGAGAGAGTGAGCTACCTGGATATCAAGCGGAGAATCCTACGGAAGTAATTCCTCCGCACACATACGTACGTTGCACTCGAACCGACACATATGAGATCTACGATACACAAGAGCAGTGACACTGAACATTGACTTATGATGGCTATGTGCTAACATTTCCATAACACTCCCCCTCAATGGAAGTTGCCTAAACTCGTACCAAACTAGTGATGATTGATTCAAGCAAATATTTTCGTTTCATGCGTTTCAACCACTAAAAAGTACCACGTGATGTTTCAGTCCTATACGTGCAACAATACATTCATGCACTTGCTGAAGAGTACCTGCTACTGCACAAGCCAAACTATCATGACTTCCAATCCTACATGGCTCGTTCAACCAGTGATGGTGCGAGGCTGAATGTCGATTACAGAAAGAGCAAGTTGATTCGCACAAACAGAGCAGATTCAAAACAAACACACACACGTATAACACGACTAGTTGAACTGGCTGTTGATTATGAATGGCTGTTGATGAAGTCGTTCACGTTGAAGTTGCCGATGATGCTCAGCAGGTTCCTGGAGCGTTGCTTGTTCAGGTGCTTTGTGCCGATGTCGGCAGGGTTGATGTAGGTCAAGATGTAATGGATGGAGATCCTTCCTTCCGACACGAGCTCTCGGATGAAGAAGAAGCGCAACGCGATGGGCTTCGTCCTCGAGCTGAAGGAGCGGTTTCCCAGCACGTGCAGCGTCGTTGTGTTGTCGCAGTACAACGGCACTTTCGCGACGTCCTTGCCGAGCCCTAGCTCAGTCAGCATGTTCGAGCAGAACACTGATTCCTTCATCGCCAAAGACGACGCGACCACCTCCGCCTCCATGGTCGACATGGCAGTCAGACCTTGTAGCCCCGACTTGAAGCTAATCGGCGTATTGCACAGCATCGACAAGTAGAATGAGGTGGACTTTCCGTTGTCCGGGTTGTCGGCCCAGTTGGAATTCGAAAGGAATTCAAGCTTGAAGCCTCCCCTCTTGTACGTAATGCTGAAGTCGGTTATTTCCGCGAGGTAGCGAAGAGAGTGCTTCGCCGCCACCATGTGGATCTTGCTGGGTTTCGCCATCGGGCGAGCCAGTTGACCAACGGCATACATGATGTCGTACCCCAACACTTGGGAAGCATAAATCAGGCACCCCACGATGCCCTGGTAGCGTTTATTTTCTTCCTCGTCCAGCAGAGTCTCGTCAGGCTGCTGGTTGGAGAGTTTGAGACCGTACCCCGGAGTGTTGGTCGGCTTGCATTCCGACATTCCAAACCTCTCCAGGATGAACTTGGAGTAAGCCTCTCGGGAGATCGTGAGAGTGCCACGCTCAAGTTCTCGCTTTGTCTCCATGCCCAAGACGAGCGACACCGCTCCCATGTCGGTCATCTTGAAACGCTGCTTCAACTTCTCTTTCATCATCGCCATGGCGTCAGAGTTGTTGCTGGCCAGAAGGAGATCGTTCACGCAGAGGGTCAAGAAGATCCGAACACCGTCTTGATCGTACAGGTAGACACACGTGTCGGACTGAAGCGGAACGAAGCCGATCTCGGCACACGGGCGGGATCGATGGTGTTGAACCAGTTCCCGGGGGCTTTGGGCCAGCCCGTAGAGGCTCTTCTCTAGCTGCATCACTAGCTCACCTCCATCCTTGTCCTTGACCTCGAAGCCAGACGGCTGCTCGACGAACACCAACTCCTGGATATCCGCGTACAGGAAGGCAGTTGAGACGTCCATCTGGTGTAGAAGCAGGCCGAAGTGCACGGCTGTGCGGCATATGATCCGCACGCTCTGAATCATGCACATCGGGGCGTAGATGCTGCCAGAGTCAAGGCCAGGAACTTGGTTTCAACCTTGAGCCACTACACCAGCCTTGAACGAGCCGTCCGCCTTGTGCTTGAACACCGATTTCGAATTGATTCGCTTCCGTCCAGCGGGAACGGCAGAGCGCGGAACAGGCTTGTAAACTTGACGATCTTTAAGACTCGCGATCTCGCGTTCTGCTGCTGCGTTCTGCTGGGCGGCTTCGGGTGTGGCCCGCGCTTCCTTGATTGTCCGTGGAACATTCGGTTGCGTTGTTCCCACAGCGTACGCGTATTCCGTGAAGCCGAATGTGCCGTCACTGTGGGCGGCGTGAGGTGTCCAAGGAGGTCTACCTGGACATCATGCTCTCGGGCCTGACGAAGGCCCCAGAGTTTAAGTTCATCTGTGAGATGCACTACCGTGAGGAATTCACGTCCGTTGGCCGTCTCCTGGAAACGGTCAACGGACGTGAATTCCTCACGGTAGTGCATCTCACGGATGAACTTAAACTCTGGGGCCTTCGTCATGCCTGAGAGCATGATGTCTAGGTAGACCTCCTTTAAGACCTCCTCCCTTAGGCCCTGGAGGCGAATCTTGAGATCCATTCATTTCGTGAAGAAATTGACGGGATCCCCGCCCGCCAGGCGCCGAAGGCCGAAAAGATTTCTGTGACACGCACGCCGAGCTTCCCGGGTGTGAGCGTCGAAACGCTCGTCGAGGGCCTTCCAGGCCGCCGATCCATCCGCCGCCTCTTCGTGAGCAAGGACGGTGGCGTGCGCGGACCCGGAGGTGACAAAGAAGAGGAGGGAGAACAGGCGACTGTTAGCCTGGTCCCATTTGGCCCTATCTCCCTCGTCCGGCTCAGATTCCGCAGAGCTGTTGGCCCCGGCGAGGATGGGCTTAAGATCCGGCGCGAAGAGGTTGACGGCGTTCCGGAGTTTTGTCTTCCACACGCGAAAACCCTGCTGCCCCGAGATGGTCCCAACGGCGTCCAGCATAAGAGCTCGATGATTCCGCCGTCGCTGAAAGCCAGGGTCACACTCCCGGGCGCGGTCAGGTTTTCGGCACACGTACGACGCCCCGAGAGCTTCGTTCAGGTCACAGCTTCGTAGCTCACGACCCACGTCCAGCGTTAGCTATCCAGCGTCCGCCCAGAACACTGCGCCCCGTCGAGCACAGCTTATGACCAACCGCAGGTGGCGAAACTGCAGTGTTGAGACGACAGAGTATCCAGCTCCGGCCTCGTCTTGCAGGCACACGAGTCAGATGCACTGAGACTTGCTACGCGCCTTGCAGCGTAGACTTTTGGCTGCTGCACGGATGCAAACAGGCCTGGTCAGATCCTCAGCCTATACACGCACCGATAAAAAAATCAGCACGAGGAAGATACCTTGGACAGACCTACCTCGCGTATACCACAGCGCGCAGGTATACCTCGCGTTTACTACAACGCGCAGGCAAATTTACGTGAGCGGGTCAAGTAAGTGTAGCGGCAGCAGCAGGCTCCTACACACGCTACCAAGCCGGCAACTCGGTACGTGGGAGATATCTTGGATAGACTACGCCTCGCGAGAGAACCACGCGCAGGCGATTTCGGTCGCCAGTTACAGACACAAAGAACACCGAGAACGGTGCGCCGCGCGCAGAACTAACAACCTGCACAACCCTATTCGCCGACCGAAATCAACGCCTAGAAGTTGTGCTCCCGAATGCTTTACACAAACAGTAGCGTACCGAAAGTGCAGCCCGAGAGCCCAGGTGATCAGTCCGGGCCCAGTAAGCAAGCGGGTTGACTCAGTGTGGCCTCCAGCAGAAAGCAGACTCCGGCAGTAGCTCCCCGCGGAAAAAATCCCAAAAATATCCAAATCCTGGAGGACGGGTGTGCTCTCCACAGCACTCGGCGACAGCAGTAGACGCGCAGTTGCAGCAGGCCCCCACTCACACACACGAGGCTTCGTAACCTGTCATTGATATTGTGTGATACCCTGGCACGGTGGTTTGAGAGGCTGTGCTGTCGACGTTAGTCGAGGTGATGGCACGGTGGGAGAGGATAGCCTGAAAGACGAAGTAAGTGCTTCCGAGATGAAGAGAAGATGTTGAATAGTACAACGGTGGCACTTAATTTGGCCAATACACACAGATGTAAACCGCAGAGTTGCAGGAGCCCAGACAACGGCTGCTTCTCAGAGATGACCAGGTCAGCTATGATACGGAAGGGTCTACAAAAGAGAGCCACACGAGAAAGTGAGCTACCTGGATATCAAGCGGAGAATCCTACAGAAGTAATTCCTCCGCATACATACGTACGTTACACTCGAATCGACACACGATGCACAAGAGCAGTGCTACTGAACACTGACTCATGATGGCTATGTGCTAACATTTCCATAACACACCATCCACAATAATAAACTTTTTCAGACTTTCCCCATGCCGAACTCGAAAATACTATCCCCGGTATCCGCAGGAAATGAAACCGCTTGGATATTGACACGTCCGCCCGTATATCTGGCCGACCTGCTATCCCGCCGTTCAGGGGGGAAGAGTGTTGTAAGGCTTAGTTTGTGTGAGCTTTCTGTGGCAAGTGGTCAAACGGACTAATACCCCACTACAGGCGGAGCAGGTCAAGGGCAAAAGATAGAGGTTGTTCTCGATTATTCGCACCGTTTTTGTGAGTTAAGACCTGAAATTTTGACACCAGTTTTGAGGTGGCACAAGGAACTTCAAGACGTGCGTCCCTTACTTTTTTTTTTCTTTTTTTCTTGCAGCTAGACCTGATTAAGTATATTCAAAAACATTAAAATACGCAGATGAGATAAGTCGTGCCAAACATATACTCCGGAGTATATTTTTAAGGGATCCACGTGTCGATATTCGTGGTGGCAGTTAGAACGGGGTGTCAAAATTTAAATCTCAGGTCATCGTTTGTGAAAACGGTGCGAATAATCGAATGTTTACGTCGTTTTTCGAATTACTTTCGATCTGTATTGAATATTCAAGGGGCCGTAACTCGTGGTAGAAAACGACAATAGCCTCAAACTGGCCATGCCACGACTCGTGGTGCTTATGGGTGTGCGCAAACAAAATTTCAGCATGATCCGCGAACATTTTGTTTATGCTGGTTTTAGACCAGAAATGTCCTTAACTGACCCGCAGCCGGTCTATGGTGCACCAACATATCATCGGATGATTTTTTTTTCACGCTGACCACCCACTTAGTCTTGTTGACTCAAAGCACTATTGACAATGTTTCGTGTCTTATCTCGTCGATGGGGCGGTATAACGCTTCAAAGAAGAGTAAAAGTCAGTTTCCTGACCTGCCCAGCTCGTAATTCCTTGACGGTAGCTAATTACCCATTCATTGGAGATTCATACCGAGAGAAATTACAAAGTTGTTATAGCACGAATGCCGAAGACCGCAAGGAAGAGGCGGGTCCCTCGCGCGAGCGACCCCGAGCAACTGCAAAACAAAGGCCTCCAACTAAGGAACGGTCTATTCAAAGGGTCTATTCAAAGGGTCTATTCAAAGGGTCTATTGGTGCAAAGCAAGAGCCGTAGACAAGCGGGCGTTGGTTGTCCGGACGGCTCCCACGTCCTCGCTAAACGTCACCTCCCTCTCTAGTCCTCGTTAGAGAGAGACATGATTATTTATACTTTGATTGCACTCGCCCCCCAGGCAACACCGCCAGACAACGAAATAAACCATCTATCTGCTAGTTGAAAGAGTGTATGTAGCCATCTATGTCCAAGTTAAAAGAGTGTTGTAGCAACATCCCTCCCTGCGTCTCACGAAAAAAGTAGCACACCTTCGAAAAGGTACCTATTTTATAGTGGTATACTGCTGCTGTGCACACGATTGTTTTAACTGTAGACTATGCATGGTCTTCGATAATAATATAAGAGCACCGACCGGTAGAGGTGATGATACCATATCACAGGGGGGGGTGGACCCTCGCATGACCTTTCTGTGCAGATTGGATCGCTTGGTTATCGCTTTTCCTTCTTTTCCGTGCGGTGATGATCTCCATCGCACCCACCAGGGATGCATTCGGTTCGACGAACGAACCGAACGAAGTACTTTCTGTCTACGCGCAAGACAAGAAAAAAAAACGCCTGCTGCTGATGTTCCAATATGTGTTCAGCGGCCAAATAAAGACCTCGTACCACACTACTACTATTGATACTACTACGTGGAACAACATACTTCGAAGTATGTATATGGTAACCAGGACCAACCATGATAAATCATTGCAAACGTTAAAAACAAGAGAATGAATGTATATTAATACCTGGTAGTAGGTTTATGTTATAAGGCTTAGTTTGGGTAAGCTATCGTTTAACCCTTTGCAAGTGGTCAAACGGACTAACACCTCTCTAATTCCTGAACAAATGGCGTCGTCGACAGACCATGGGTTTTGTGGGTCGTGGGTTCGATCCCTATCATCCACAATAATAAACTTTTCAGATTTTACCCATGTGGCTCGTACGAAAAAAAAACAGAGATTGGAGGAACGCTGCCACAATATAATAGCATATCAAGCTCGGCGACAGGATTCGATCCTGCGATGAGACCAGTGAAGTCTCATATCCATCCCCTGACCCAAACGAGCGCGGCGGCCGGGTGAGGACATTTATTAAGAAACGTTAAAAACAGGGGAATGGATGTATATTAATAGTAGGTTTAACATCGGCGTCCCTGGAGTAAGAGAGTAGCTATTAATATTAATATTAGTAACTAGCAATTAGTAGGTGAATGTCACGCCTGCTAGCGTCGGGGTCGTGGGTTCAAATCTCACCGTCCGAGTGCGTGGTCGTGCTCGCAGGGAATGTTTCTTGCGTAAAAATTGACGAGCGGAAAGCGCGAGAGCGTGGTGGTGGTGAGTTGGCAAAATTCGATGAAAATCGACGAGCGAGCATGAAAGGCTGAAGAGTGGGCAGGCTGCATGAACCCTATCTATCTATATGCGCGATAAAAATGAAGGCGAGAAGACACACCTGTGATCACCGCTTAGTGCAGAAGGCCGATCGGAGTAAAACCACTTACCTGGTACACTTACTAGTAATATTAACAGGTGAGCTGGAGCACAACTGTGTAACAGCAGCAGCACAGCAGCAGTGACGATAAAAAGAAGAAGGTGTGCACACATCGTGGGTTTCGATCGTTACGGCCCCACGTAATAACTGCATACAGTACTTCGTACCGGTATAACACATACATGCAAGAAGCGGTATTATAGATAGCACGTATACATACAGTAGGTGTGTCGTATATTTCTAAAAAAATGTTTCAAGTACATCAGCGCTTCTGTGAGTTCGATCGATTTCAAGGGTTGCACATGGAGTAGTACAATATCGGGCGGCATGGATGGGTGGGCGGTAGTCGAACAACGGCATGCAGTCCGCAAGCTAGACCGTGGAGGGAGCCACCGACCACATAAAAAAGACGGCCTGTCAACCACAAAAAATTAACCCGTTTTTCCGCCTTGAAAATGTTCTACACAAAATGCAAGTAGTTTTATTTTTGTCCCCCCCCCAAAAGTTTTGCTTTGCAGCTCTGAAGGAGATTACTCGAGTTAGTTCTGATCTGAAGTAGTCTCATTGTTTTGTTTGTTCTCGTTGAGTACTACAAGCAAGTGTGGTAACTATGATATTCGTACTTCAACACCAGGTACAACATTTGAACATTTTGAGTCGACTTTCTTTCGCATTGTGTTCGTACCACACACACACACCGAAAATAGCTTTGAACCAGGTAGTCTATCTATATATTCCACGACGAGTATTTGGAACTGAACTTTATGGGTTGAACGAAAAAGTACAAATGTCATGTTGTCGGATGGTGAACAAAACTAGAAGAGCATCAACTAAACCCCGATAGAAAATTGCCCTGCTCAAAAATATACTATTGTACCACGAGCGCGTAAAAATATCAGGTTTTCTGTTAACGTTGTTATTGACACTAACAACCCATGCCCGTGAGGTACTACTTTAATAGGCATGCTATATAATACTATACTTAGTACTAATGGGTTAGGGCTTGGACGTCTGGTCGGGTTGGGACTTGTGTGTGTGTTCTTCACATTGAACTGATATTTCCAACAACACCCATCTACACCCATCTGCATGCAGTACAACAGGTGTCCTTGCCGATGCCTCCTAGCCTACAGAGACGGGCTATCATATGCGGCCACAAAACTACGAGACACACAAACCATGAAAACGATAACCTGCACTGTGGGGTATTTGGCACACACTAGCTAGTAAACACCATTGCTGACACACTGATCACAAGAAGTACATCATCCTTTTTAGTTCGCCGTCCAGCAATGAGATATGTCCAGGGCATGTTTCAATCCAGTATACGATGTCATGTGTTAAATATGCACCCTTCTTTACCATACTAATTTAATACCTCGTTTCGGAGACACCGAAAACCCCCTCCCCTGCCAGCGACAACCCTCGGGGGTACGAACGTTCGAATCCCGCTGGAGTCCTCATTTTTCGGTCGCTGAAAGCATTTTGGGCGCGAATTGGCAACATTGTTAGCTGAACGCTGACGAGCAGTGGGAATACCGAACCCTCTGCGAGATAAGACTCAACGCTACTGAGGAGGGGGCGAAGGGGAGACACCTGTCACCACGGCTTGTCCGCCCAGAAGGCTGTCGAATGCTAAACGTCCCGCGACATAACCTAGGCAGTAAAATCGATGCTCAAAGAAAGCTACATGCAAATGAAACCAGTTCAAAAGCCTATTATTAACAGAAAGATACCGAGCATATAACACCACTCGTACCAATTTTCTTTCCCGCATCTCATCATCACCAAGCACCGTACACATTATAACACGGTGTACTACTTCGTGTGGCGCTCTTAATACCTCCCGGTACATGTTGAGTTACTGCAGAGGAAAGCAAGGGAAAGCGGTTATCTCCCTTTAGGCAGGTAAGCCAACCACAAACAGTATGTCGGCAGGCCTTTTTATATCTCATCATGTGCACAGGTGTATCGCAGCACCACGCAACCCAACCTTCTTACGGGTCGCATACTAAAAAAAAACACTCCGCGCAAAGCATCAGTTTTGCATGCGCGTGGAACATTTGGGGGCCTCCAGGTTCTACGAGTCAAAAACGTGTATCCAAGATATGCAGCACCTCAAAACCCACCCCCGCACCTACCTCTAACCTGCGGGGCTACGAGCCTCGCAACGTATCATACACAAAACAAAAAATAAATATTATAAAAAATAAATGGAAATACACTCCAGCTGTGAGATCGAAGATTTCGTCGGAACTCATCTTTGCAAGCTGTGTGTGATACTCCGATCGCGCGCATTACGAGTTGTGTGTCCTCATTAAGGATATAGGTCGGCGACTCCCCTTACAACTACAGTGTAGCTATCAGGGTCAAAACAAAAAATAAATATACTACTGTCTACCCCTGTAACGAACGCGAAATGTCATGCTGACCCGGTGAGGCTTTCGCCTTTTCTAGAGGAGGGGGGGGGTGGTGAAGCGAAACAGTATTTTTCGTAATACGGAGACCCGATCCTGCGCGCACGATGGGCTGCCTGATCAACCGATTCGACACCCCCTCCTCCACCGAATCAACGAGGGGGGGGGGGAGTCGGCAAGACTGTGAATATAAGCTGTCGGAACCGAAACCCATGGCGAGATGGTCCTAGTCTCCTTCCGGCAGTGAATTCGTTAAGGCACTGTTAGCAGCAAAAAACAATACGTCCCGCCAGGCGTGCATGTTCGCGGCGGGCCTGCTAAAATACTACTGTATGTACCGCCTGCTTCGACGACGGAAACCAATTGTTTAATGTCTTGAATTTTAGTATGAACTAATTACTTGACGGAAAACTGTGAATGCGTTGAAACAGCAAATGATTGAAAATGTAGCGTGCGGCTCTCTCGAAGATGGAAACCGATCAATGTCTTAAATCAGTATGGGCTTTTTAAACTTCACCCCCCCGCCCTCAATATGGCCTATATAAAATATAGTATATGGCCTGTATACAACTTCCTTTAACGTCTCCATCGAATGCAGAATTTAATTCCCTGGAGACTGCTCTGCTTTTTTTGTGCGGTCAAAACCTGAACACCGTCCTCGTTACAATCCTCAAGTAGTTACGCGTTACTATGGAACATATGCTCCCCACAAAAACCAAGTTAACAGCGGGGGGCTTGCCTGTCTGTGCCTTTCCCTTATCCCGGTGCTCTATTATTCAGGCACAAGACTTGTAAGAAAAACGCCATACTTGCCCGTATTCTTGATCCTGGACCGTCTGCTTGGTAAGGCAATACGATGGCACTTCGGGCAGATCATGATCTAGATAGATCATCTAGATCACCTCCTACAGTACAGTACACCATGCCGTATCTGCCGTTGTTGTGAGATGTTATGCTGGATTTGTATCTACAGAGTACAGGTCCAACCACGAAAACATAGATATGGATCTGTATCTGCAGAGTACAGATCCAACCGAGGAAACATGTGCTAGGTCATTCAGATCGTTCGGTGCCCACCGGGTGACATGAGCTAAGTCACGCAGATCTTCCCTTAAATATCAAGATAATCACGTATTTAGGAGGGATAGATCATCTGTCGGAGGTGTGGATACTATAAATAGACTGCATAGATTAACATCCGAGGACGGCTAGTATAATAATGTGTGTGCAGTCCACTGAGGAGTTATGTTTAATAGTGCGGGGGAAGTGTAAAGGTTTGCCGCTTGTTTGCGACCGACCCCGCCTCTAAGTCGACACCCATTGGTTTTCGCACCCCCCCCCCTGCGTTGTAGGTGTGCGAGAGGGTCAATGTGGTCCTAAGGCTATACGGCTATGCATGAACGAGCACCCCCCCACCCCCCCCCCCTCCGTCTTCTTCCTCTGTTGACATTTTTTCGTTTCGTTTTGTATTGCCAAAATGTATATACAGATAGATGTCATCTTCTGATGATTATGGTCATATTCGTATTATTATGTTTGCCAACAACTGGCAATGTGCAACACGAGCTTCATTTCGGCGACGATCACACTCATAACCACACATAAAATACAGTTAGTAGAAGAAAACTAAGGGAAGCTCCCACAAAAAAAAAAAAAGCTTCGTACGTATATGCACAAAGTCTAGCCCCTCTCGCTGTCCCTGCTTCTGGCTTGGTATCGCTGTTAACCCACCCTGCTGCCCTTGCTCCACATTTCCTTACCACACTGCACACGTGTCAATCTAACTTATACTTCTAAGTACTCACTGAATGTTAATCTACCTTCTATATTGCAGGGGGGTCACTTTGTGAGATATAGTTATTTTTCGCCAGCGATTCAGAGCTTCTCGTGCGAGTGGCTGCCGCTTTCGTGCCTTTAGGTTTCACGAAAAGCACCATATTAACTATGTATGAATAATGGATTTTATTTTCATGAGCACTGTGGGCGGTCGGCAAATGGTCCGACCGCCCCCCCGCCCCTTCGGCACCACGTTTCAGGCTCTAGGTTTGTCTGGCCTTCACAGCGTGACACCACGTGCTCCTTTCCTTCCTTCCTCCCGACATTGTTTCCGCGCCTATGCTTTGCTCCTGTTTTTCCTAGCACCCTTGCGCTCACAGTGGCCTCGCCCTTCGTCTTCTTGTGGGGCGATTGCTACTAAGTAACTACTACTACTGGTAGACCGTAGGTACAAATACCCTTTCTCGAGCTCTCACCGTTGTGAGCACCACAAGTTGTGTATCCCTTACAAGGAGGTCTTAACCTCATCATTATTACGAGATACTCTGATGTGGTGGAATACATAGCCTCGTTTTCGTTTGTTTCGAATAGCCGCACCTTCGATCCCGTTTCCAAAGTCTTCTGTATGTTTTCGTTGGACATCCTTTGATTGCGACGTGATCTGCACCAACGCACGGCTAGTCAGGGTGACTCAATGTTATGGAGTGCTCTCCGTAGAGTGGGTAGTCTATAGATTCGATGTGAAACCATGTCATGTTTGGGGTGAAACCAGATGATGGTAGATGGTAGATGTCACGGTCACATTAAGGCCATCGTAAACGGGCAATAATGTAAGTAAGTGATGGTGATGGTTCAGGTAGGACACCCCTCATCATCGGTCACTGCCCTGATATGCTCTGCATGTCTTTTTAGCGTTCCTTTTGAGTAAGCATGCCAGCCTGGTGTCTAGACAGCGAGCCTTCGAAACGACGGATATTTTCAGCTTTTAGCGACGATTTTATCTGTCTTTTCATTTTTTTCGAATTTATTCTGACTACGAGTACTACTACTACGTACGTGGTATTTTCGAACGTAGTTCGTATATCTGCCTCCAATCTGAATTCTTGTTTTTTCGAAGCAATTGGATTCTCGGACTTAGTTCGTTATTCTATGTATCTCTTTCTGCCCGTTTGGGTTCAGTTTTGTTCCGTCTTCTTCGTACATACGTGTGCCCGCCATTATTCTTCATGTCTATCTATCATGATGCCATCTACGCCCCGCCATTATTCTACATGTCCATCTATTTATCAATCAATCTATGCTATCTACGCCGTGCGCGATTTATTGCTGTATACCAGGTATCTTTTTTAGATAGACTGCATACCTTAGTATCATTCTATCTAAAACTATTAATACTACAACAAGCAACAGCACTTAACTGCGATTCTACCAAGAGCACAACAACATGACACAACAGGTGAACCATGGCATAGTTTATATATGACGTCCATGGCGCCTTACATCTATCTGGTGGTAACATGGAATAATGAACGAGCGCAATGGCCACGTAGATACAGAAAGTTCGAACGGATACAAGCACTGTCCTGCGCACGTTCTAAGCAGCATTGATACTATCACTATACAGTAAATCAATATGTCAGCGTATTTTGTAGTGGCTGGAAGCGTGCGTGCGTGCGTACGTATGTCCTGTCGCACATAAGAGCGTGGCCTCTCGTCGTGGTTTTCTCTCATTGTACGGTGTTTTTCCATGCCTATTTTTTGTGGTAAAGCTTCTGCAGCAGCCGCCGCCACCGCCGAGGCCGCCGCCTCAAGTAGATACAACCGGCGTTGGCATCTGCACAACGCGTTAAGTGTTGTAGCGTGCTCGTGCACCTGCGTGACCACCTGTTGCGCTGTGCTATAGTATCCCTTCACTCCCTATTGACCCTTATTTTAGTTTATCTCTATCCCCGCCCTTTCAGGGTGAGAGCGTTCGCCGGCTGGCCAGGCACATGGGCCCTGTTCTCGTGGGGAGAGGGGGCGGACTCTCAACCACGAAAAACCAAGCTCATCACCACGGCTGTGGGAGAGCCACGTGGGTGTCACGAATTCTCCCGAGGTGACCCCACCCAGTCCCACGTTGCCACTCGGCCCCGTGGCGGTTGTGGTGGACCCGTACAACGTTACCAGTTCGCAACCAACGGGTCAGTTGCTGTCGGTATCACCGCCGCGGTCGCGGCTTCCGCGGGCGAAAACAACCACTACGAGGAGGACATCGGTGGTTTGCTGGTTTGTTGGGCCTTGAGCTGGACTTATTGTCCTTCTATAGCGTATGCTGGAGTAGAACCAAGACGTATAACTGGTAGCGTCGAAAGATTTTCAGTTTTTTGGTCAGAAAGCCAGGCAGCCTGGAGATTTAGCCCACAAAAAAACCCAATAAACTGAGGAATTGTTACAAAGGAGGGGATGGGGGACACAGGCCTATATAATCTATAAAGTGCGCATGGTAGACGGGTAAGGACGAGACGCAGATTGGTACGGCACGAGGCAATAAAACGACCGGCGACCGAGAAAACCTGGGGCGTTGACGAGAAGAGCTACTACTACTACTGCTGACGCACAGCAAGCACGGCAAGCACCGTCCCTTACAAAAACAGAAACCGACAAAACAATTGGAAAGGAACGTCGACCGTGTGCTCGGAGCCATCGGACAAAGGGGTTGGGAACGAAGCTGCGACCGAAAAGAAAAACGGAAGCTAATGCGAAAACTCACAACCTATCGTAAACCAACACCAAAGCCAAAACCTGAATAAGCAGAACGGGCACAGTCGTGGCATCCAAGTCGAGCTGACAACAACGCCGGCGCCGTCGATTCACCCACGATGCGTTAAACTCTTCGGAAAAGCGCACCAGCCCAACACGCGTGAGCACTTTTATGATGTTGATGTATTCACAGAAGCGATAAACTTACAGTGCGTCAAAGCAACACGCATATACACATTTGATTGGTTTCGGGTCGTCGAGAAAACGCCTCAAGGAAACCCTTGATGTGGTCAGCGTACGGGTGGCGGGGATATTTCCAAGCCACCACACCCCTTTCAGAACTCTACAAACGTTTTTGAGGAAGATACACCTGAAATGTGAGGAATATCGTGTTTTCAGTTGTCCTCGGCCTTGCAGCCGAAAGGTTAGCTCCTAGGGTACGTACACCCCGCGGCGCCACCGCAGCGGCGCAGCGCCAACCACGACCAACGCATGGGACTTAACGGTAGCCGGCCGTCAAAAAACGTTCTTTGTAGATGTCATGAAAACAAAATCTCCAACCGCATGGCACCATTGCGCAGTTCGTTCGGTGAAACAGGCTACACCAATATCGTAATGTGGCGGTGCTGGTTCGGAGGAGTGTCGGCCGCAATCAGAAACATTCGCATGCCTGCCGAAAAAGCTAGTGGCTCTTTTCGCGTTCCCAAGGTGGGCGTAGACGTATTGAATTATTGTCCAACGCGTGTCTTGAACATGGCTGAGATGTCACTACCGCGACCGCGCACGCGAATTGAGGATCCGTGAGTTTCTTTCGCTTCAAGCCGTTAGATGGGCGCCGAAACGCCGTCTCGTGCGTAAGCAGAGTACGGAGAAGTTTAAGGAAGCTGGTGAAGGTGTTGGTCGAGCACACCCACACTACCTTAATCTCTCCACCAGATAATTTTGGCGCGTCGATACTGTCGTGGGTGATCGGCACAGACTTGCAGCGTGCCGCGGATATGGGATGGCTGGAATCCACACCGGGCACGTCCGGGGGAAGGTCCATATATACCGCATGGCGCGCAAGGTGACACATCCCCAGATGGCACTCAGAGCGGCGATTTCCTCCAACACCGGGGGGAGGGGGGGACGTGGACAGATGACGGAAGCAGCGTGGCTTCCGGAAAATCTTGTCGAGAAAAGTTTCATGGACGCGTGTCGCTGAGCGTCTTTTTATCTCGCCACGATAGAGGCAAATAAAAAGCCCTTTTTTCTGTTCATTAATGTTATTTTCTGGATGATGATGCGAGGCTCCCCCTATTATTAACGTTTTTAGAGCCCCCAAACCCCTCCCTATATACTAAAACTCCAAGTAATTTTGCCGCAAAAAAACGGGTTTCCAGTTGTAATGGCATTAGACTAATTAGTTAAGTCAAATTCGTCGGAATACGTCATCATTTTTTTTTCAAAAACAGTAGACTAAATAGTTTTCTTTATTGCACATTATGGCCATGAATCAATCTATTGAGAATCAAGTTGGACCACATATCAGTCTACACAATAAAAGGAGAAAAAAAAACACCTTGTGGGGCGTGAGGTATACCAACCATTGTTGTATCAATGGTTGATCAATCCAACAAGCTCTATGTGGCGTCTCTATCGTACCCTCGAACACCAAGGGTACGGTACGTCGGGGGTGGTCACTTAGGGGGTCTTTTTGGTGCGGTGGTTCAGGGGCGAGTGAGCCCCCTGGCCCCTTTGGCGGTCTTCTTAGTTAAGCCTGCCGTGCTGTTTAATTCCGTGATTTAGATCCGCAAAAATGGAAAGGTAACCTACACGCTGCGTTAACCCCCCCCCACCCACCCGCCGTAATGGACTGTTTTTGTCCGTGAGGTAGAGAGTGGCTCTTGCGAGAGTGCCTCGAACTCAGTTACTAGTAGTGAATATCCTGGGGGCATTTCCCCTCTACCGTGTAGAGCCATTGTGCAGCAAATTATGCTTCAACTTTATCCGAGGGGGTGTGTTATCTTGCGTGCTGAATATCAGGTGATATACGGAAGGTGCTTATTATAGCGCCACAAGGGGGAGCCGACGTTAGCTGTGTCGTCGGAAGAGCAGAGGCCGCCGATCACAGCGATCAGTTTTTTAGGGGCCCGACCACTGAAGCGAAAGTTTTACGTAGCCTGACCGGTTTTCGCGTCCATATTATGCCTATATGTTTGCCCAGATCGTTGGAGGCGTGTTGAACACATTCACGCTGTTGAGAGTATGAACCTTGGATTCAAATATAAGTTAACAATGCGCAGTCTATTCGCACGAATAAGATATTATGCAGTTGAATCTTACGTTGAATCTTACCTTGAATCTTCGGTGGAACTTAGATGTAAACGTAGATTTGAGTATGTTAAGGTTGTCCCGTTGTCCCAGTATTCTACCGGACTACGGGCATTGTTCCGTGGTGATCAAGTGATGATGCAACCCACCATGATCACTCTCCCTTCTCTCCCTTCTTTCCCTTCTCTTCTTCTTCCATTCTCCCTTTGGCCTCAAGCGCCCTTTCCAAACTTTCCATTTTCTTTCTTATCACGAGTGATCATAACAGACACATCGGTGCCACCTCTGCATCTCTTCGCATAGAAGACGGCCTCCACACAACCATTCATTGTGTTCACAGGCTATTCACAGGTTTTGAGCCTCGTGGACAAGTAAGTGCCCATTATTACGACAAATTAAAAGATTCGCACGTGCAAGAAAGCATAATAATATGCCACCCTGTTGTATGTATACGCATGCATGTGCAGCCGATTGATGATGCTGCGTCGCCTGTGTGGAAATTTCGACGGCAACATCTAAAAGAAGAAAAAAGTAAGTACCATAGTAAATGGCATCTATCTCCCTAGCTAGGTAGGACCTGGTGTCGTTGAGAAACATTGTGCACACATACTTTGTACACTGTTTTCCAATCAACAATCTGTTATTTCGTAGCGCTTCCGTGTAGAGCTGTTGTAAGTGCTCGCACATACAGCGGGGTTGATGCTATGCGGCACGTGTTTCATTTTGAGTGATGCATTATTTATTACTTGGTCTTGGTCGGCACATTCTGTTCGTGGTTTTGAGTCTCAGACAGAACGTGCGCGTAGAGATACGATTATGGCAGTATATAGTCTAGTAGGTCAGCAGGATATAGACTACACCGAGCTATAATAAGTAGTAGTAGCAATAATAGCAGCAGCTGCTGATAGCAGTAATATTGTAGTTGTAGTACTAGTAGTAGTAGTATTAGTAGTAGTAGTAGTAGTAGTAGTAGTAGTAGTAGTAGTAGTAGTAGTATTAGTAGTAGTAGTTGTAGTAGTAGTAGTAGTAGTAGTAGTAGTAGTAGTAGTAGTAGTAGTAGTAGTAGTATTAGTAGTAGTAGTATTAGTAGTAGTAGTAGTAGCAATAGTAATAGTAGGAGTAATAGTTATAGTAGTAGTACGTCGCCCTTCATTAAGTTAGTAACCGTGCTATTAAGAGTAGCAGACATACGACTGAGCATTATACCCTTCCCCCTCCACCCCCCGACCCCTTCGAACACTCCGCCCTCTCCTCGCTGGTTGGACGACTTCACAGGATATACATACATGAAAAAATGATGTATTTCTTCCACAACCGTCAGATCTGTCCCCTTGAAGGATTTATAGTTTCCGCGCGCACAGATTGAGTCCCCCCCCCCCCCCCCCCCCCGCGCTCCCTCTTTTGTTCAAACCCAATCCCCACGCCCTTAAAAACTCCGCCCTCCCCTCACCGGTTATACGACTTACAGGATACACGAAGTCTTGATAAACTGATGCATTTCCTTCCACCACAGCTGTCAGATTGTGTCCCCCTCAGAAACGGGTTTTATAATAGCTTCCACGCACAGGCCAACATCACCCTGTTGACCCTGGTACAAGCTACACTGTGGAGCCATCCCACGGTAGGGTTGGAGCAGAAAGTCCCTGAGCTCCTCACATGAGGACTCAATATCTCACCCGAAAAATGACTTGGAAGGCATTCGTTCGCGCAACTCGACCAAGCGTCTATGCGTTAGTCCACAAATATAGTGTACTCGTGAAATTACTTCATTGAGCGGCAGTTCCTCACATGAGGAACCTAATCGCCCAGGGACTTTTTCGCGCAGAAATCGCAACCCCTACCGTGGGATGACTCTGCGTAGTTCCAAGGAAGGGGAGTCGCAGACCTACTATATTCTTGGTGAGGACACACACAGTAATACGCGCGATCGGAGTATCACACACAGCTTGTATTGTAAAGATGAGTTTCGACGAAAAAAAAAAAAAATCTTCGATCTCACCCAGCTGGAGGAGTGCATTTTTATTTGTGTAGACTCTAGACTATGGTCTATACTATTAGTCTAATACAGACCGAGGCTACGGTAGGGGGGTCCCCTTTTGGGCCTTTTATTTCAGTGGCTAGGGGTCACTCGCGCGAGTAACCCCTTTGTTCCTCTGCAGTCTTACGTTTTCTTTATGTTTTACATTGACGAAATCAATCCGCAATGCAAAGGTGATCTAAGCTGCGCCAAACCAAGTGCCTAAACCATCTCCATCCGTAGGGTACAGAGCTACTCGTGCGAGTGGCTCTAACACACCAATGAAAATGGGGGTACCCCCCCTACCGTAGCCTTGGTCTAACAGATGCATCCAAAATCAGGATGTTCTCGAGTGTGCCCTGTACGTGATGCTGTATGTGCTCTATATTTAGACTAATAATAGAGTACATAGATACCGTACGATCGTATCTTAATAGTAATAATTTATTACCCCGGAGTATTACTTTTTTTGCCCTCCAACAATACCAGGTATTATATAGCGTATAGTATGGACTAGACTATAGACTATATATAGACTAGATACCGTTTCGATGAAAATCGAATATCCTTCCATAAAACAGCGGCAGGTCAGGTGCAGTAGTAGTACCTAATAATATGAAGTCGAATGGTACTCGCATGATGCAGGGGTATCTTCCGCCAACCATGTTGCCGATTTCCTTTCCCCACATAATCTTCTCCTTTTATCTACTACTACTACTACTACTACTACTACTACTACTACTACTACTACACTACTACTACTACTGTTTCCTTTCCCTGTAGACTAGATAGACTAGATGTTTTAGCTGATAGATGCTACGCGAAATAACCTCGTCGCCAGTTTGCCCAGGGCGCGCGGGAAACGTCGACCACCAAGAACCATGATCTCAACCGACTTTCTGCCGAACAAGAGACGCAGAGAAGAACTATTAAAACTCTAGACTAGTCTACTACAACAACTACTACTGTTAACAATAAGTAAGTGGTAATAACTGAAATCACCGTCGTTTGAGGTTGGTGTGTGCGATATATAATCTATGAATTGATATTTTTCGAAAGCTTGGTCGGCTCCCGTCGCCCCGCACGCTACAACAAGAAGAGGTATACAGACACACGCCGCCAAATTGAAACGCATGGGCTCCCCGACCGACGGATCATAGCTGCTACGAATAGTTTACCACGTACGGCGATACTTGCTGAGCCGGAGACGGGCTGGTCGTTCCCCTCATCAAGCACAAAAACAAAGCAAAACAAATCTGGATTGCATCATCAGGTGATCAGCACCCCAAACGTCGCACGGGCGCATTTGGCAGCAAAGCATCGTCACCACCACCACCTGCCGGGTGGATGGTTTGTTCTGTTTGCTGTTTTGGAGACCGGCTGCCCTGCTGTTGTATGATGTGCTCTGCTTTTGAGCACCCTGCATCCTCGTGACGTCCCGCGTTCTCGTAGCATACGCTCACAGCCGGCACTTCTTACACTTAAGTCTTACACCATTCACCCATCCCCCCACCCACCCGTAGACCCACAACTTTCCTGGCCCTTTAGTCCCCACTCGCTACCGCCGGCCTTATCGGCCCCCGGTTGTTTCCTGGTTGTTTTGCTGTGTCTTTAGGCACAAAATGTACAAAAAAAGTATACCGTTAGCAGGGTGCCTCGCCCTCGTGGGCTCGGCGCTCTTACCAGCAGCAGCAGCAGCAGCCGCGCCCGAATCACCAATACTTTCCCTTGAGGCAAGCGGGGGGCAGCAGCGTCTCGCTGTGGTTGTTCCCGCCTACCGCGGTGACCTCGATCGTGCGGTGTCTTCGCTGGGGCGATGGCCTTCGACTTGTTCGCCGCTTACAGAGCGTAACGTGGATTTGGTGTTGTACTACGCCGAGGGGGAGGAAGACGCGGGGGTGGCTTCTGCGGCGGACGCCATTACCAAGACCGCGGGGCGATGCTTTTCGGCAACGAAGACGGTGTTCGCGCATCTAGAGGAAGAGGTGAGAGGGGCACGTGTGTGAATGATTATTGTTGTTGGTTTGTGTACAGTGCGTGGAGGCTTATCAAGCGTGAAAGGTGTGGTGTTGGTGGTTTCGGTTTTGTGTTTGTCGACAAAGAAAAGGGGTGAATAATATGTTGTTGTTGGTGGTGTGTGTGGTGCAGTCAAAGCGCGGTGAGGGGTGTTATTGGTGTAGTCCATGTATTATGCAGTCAAAAAGGGTAATTAATTATGTACTCTGGAGTATTTTGTTAGTGAGTGTGTATATATATGCAGTCAAAGCGTAAAGGGGTGAAAAAAATAAGTTCGTGTGTGTGTTTATTATGTGTGTCTTAGTCCAGGACAAACTGGGGCCACAGACAGGGTAGACTATTTTACCGGCTTCTCAGCACGCGCGGGTATGTTCTTTCGATGTTCTTTTAGTGTTCGAGGAAAACAGAACGACATCTATCTGATATCAATTGTCATCATTCACCGCCGACGACGAAACAATGTGTGTTCTTTCGCGTGTTTTCGTTAGCGTATTGCCTTGTTGTGTTTATTGGAAGCGCTCTGCACTGTAATAATAATGATGCGTTCACGTTCTCTCGCCCATCACGCCGATAGTCCCACGAGACAGACCGTGTCGTTGTTCTTTTTCAGTTCGCTTCCTCAAAGTTTGCAATTTAATGGGTTCAATCGAGTTCGATAAGTAAGTACTTCGAAGTATATGTATAGACTAGACTAGACTATGTGTGGCCGCTGTCCTTTTTTTTCTTCTGATCATTAATATTTTGGTGTTCTTCGGTTCCTCAAATAATAAATGCAACACTCTTCAACGGGTTCGATGTGGATGGTGATGATGAAATGATAGTCATGATGCTGTTTCGCTGTTCGCTTTCTAAAAAATAGCGGGTGGATGGGTACGATGTGTGTATGTGTTGGTTGTTGTTGTTGTTGTTGTTGCTGCTGTCTCTTTTTCTTTTAAAATAAATTTCTTAGTTCGCTTCCTCAAAATCTTGCAATCGAATATATATGGCTTCGTTCGGTGTTCGATGTGCTCCGCTCCTTTCTTCATCACGCCACACTTTCGCCGATTGAATTGTCATATTATGCGATCAACGTCTGCTCTGTTCTACGAGTACATCCAGTAGCTAGCAGTAGCGTGGTATGAACCTGCGCCGACTGCCCGCGGGGCTCAACTAATGCTCGTGATTCCAGGCGGAACCGTAGAATTGAAGTAACCTATAAACTGCCTTCTGTTTCAGTGATACGATATAATAATAGTCTAGACTAATCGGGGCCCGTAAATAAGCGCACGACATTCAGTATGGTCAACATTTTCCCGAAACGAAACGTTTTTTGGCCGGATTTTTTCCGGGTAAGTTCCACACACACCGGTCGGTCGGCTCGGGTTAGGGTTACCAATCCCTTCCTTGTCGTAATACTGGAACAACACACGGCACACGCATTTTTTCAGCGTTCTATACTGTATTGTCCTATATATTACGATTATTTACATGGCCTGCATAGGCGGCTCCGCTATTATTAGACTAGACTATAATAATAGCTATTTTATTTTTAGGTGTGCTCTTCCGTATACAACGGCAGCTTGCGCTGCCGGGGTTGTAACGAAGACCACTGATAGGGACAGCTTACGCTATACCTACAATGGGACCCGAAGGGTGCGCCAGCTAGCGTTGGGCTGCGAAAGCAACTGAGTTAAATCGACACACGACGCGTATGAAAATACGTGGAAGTGTGGTGCGCTAAAGCTTTATTTTTCCCCATCCGCCGGAGGATAAAAAAAAAAGAGGAAAAAAAGGTGTGCTCTGTTAACCTTGATAGAACAGCTGAATGAACGCGGCCACTCACGCTTGGTAGTTGGTGGTGTTCAGTGTTCAGCGTCCGTACATTTTGACTTGGAGTTCTTTTTTCGGGCCTAACAATATTACTGTATGTATGATGGCGTTTGTTTGCGGTCCGACAATGATATGGAGCAGGCGTATAGAGCTTGAACGTGTCAAGGAATTAGTGGGGTATTATTAATAATAATAGTCGGTTTGACCACTTCTTTCAAAAAGGTTAACCAATTGCTTAGCCCAAACTAAGCTTTTTATAACTTACAATGAATCACCCCCCACACACACCTAAAGCGGCAAGCCTTAGAACAAATTAACGAAAACAATGTCCTTGTTATATACCAGTAATGAACAAACGAATGTCTGATAATAATGTCTATCACTCAATGAAGATCATGAAACGACGTCGTTCGAAGGATGGATGGGGGTTACTAGACAGAGGCAGAACCAATTATTCTGCATAGATTGTTATTAATCATACACATGCATACACTGCTGCTGAGCAATGCTGTACGGTCCTTCGGCCCGTAGCCTATTAATAATATTGGTATAATATTCGTAATTAACAAAGAAACCGTTACAGATAGAGCGGTCGCGGCTCTACGAAACGCTATCAGGTAGAATAATATCACCAGTAAGTAAGTACTACTACCACAAGCTGCAAGGATGATATGTCCTGCTTGTTGTTCTGTATTCGCAAACTTGTGCCCCTACTGCCTGCTATAATAATATCTTCTTCTGCTGATTCTAAAGTACTTAAATTTATCGTCCAAACACGATTATTGAGTACCTACTACCTTGTTTCTCTACTACTGCTGTACCCCTACAAGTGCTACTCCTCCTGCGTTTGTACCTCTGGTACACGTTTGGAGCACAGGTAGTAGGACAGACGTCACCGTACTCAGCGCACCAAACATTTGTTGTTCACGACGTATTTTTTAAAATTGTAACATTCTGCGAGGGACGTACAATCTTAATGTCATTATGACCCGAAATTCGTCGAACACACGGCTGACGTCCTTGAAATATTTTTTATAAAATATCACCATGATACCAGGTACTATACCAGGTACTGTTTTTGCTGGTCATGGCTGGGGTATACCTGGTTTATACCAGATATGTATTTATTATTTATGAACTATTCGAGGAAAAGCTGTCTTTGACCGAACGCAGGCAAGGAAGGATTGCCCGAAAGTATTGGCTAAATGTCGAAACTCATATATATATATAGTCTAATAGGGGATGCATGTGCCACTTATGAGAGTGGAGCTGGACACCTCTTGAAATATTGAAATGGTGGGAGTATGCAGGTCGAGACTCTCGTGCAAGTACCTCTAGCGAAGCAATCACTATTCTCGACTACACCCAAGCATATTTAAGTGTACATAGTTGTAAAATAAAAACGTAAAACGTGGGCAAAGTTCTAAAAAAAAAGGTTATGTCACACCATTATATTCAGCGTATATTTCCGATTGGACCTCCCCCCCCCCTCGTTCTCTTCCGTCGGTGACGTTGCGAAATAAATCCCCGAGAAAATTGAGTAGAAGGACGTCATGTCAATCGTTTGACCGTGGTACACTGCTGTATGTCATGATGTGGAGAACAGAGGGACAACGCGAACTCCACCGGCGTATACCACAAAGAAAGTGCAAACAAATGTTGAACGCCTGGGTGCCCATGCGTGATGAGCGTGTGTACGGAATCCTTGTCAGCACTATCGGCACATGAATTACAGTTATCCCCGAGTGGGAAGGAAGTTGTGACACAAGGATAATATTGTTGCGGTATCATATACTGTTTTGTACTGCACTGTGTAGTATAGTATAGCTACGTCCTTACCAGGGCTGCGGTAGGGTGTCATAGGGTACCCCCAGTTTCACTAGTGTGTTTGAGCTATCATACTCGCGCGAGTGACTCAGTACTTCGCGGACTGAAAAACTCTAGACGATTGTTTTAAAGCAGCGTACATTGTCGTTCCACTGCGGATTGATCTCGTCAATTCAAAACACCAAGAAAACTTAAAACCGCAAGGAACAGAGGGGTTACTCGCGCGACTGACCCGGAGCCGTTGCAAGAAAAGGCCCCAAAAGGGGGACACTTATGGTACCGTAGCCTGGGTCTCCTGGTGTATACTGCGATTTTAACTACTGTGGATGCACTGCCTGGCGTTTTGAAGCCATTCATAGCATGGACATCCACGACTAAATACATAAAACTTGGAACTGCGTTGCCCTGCCCTGAACAACAGACAGGCTAAGATAACACAAGTCGCTTCTAGTGACGACGGCCTGCTGCGGTATCATCGCGACCGGGTGGCTGGTAACGTACAACGTGCTTTCTATAACCTACCATATTGTGCAATGGCAGTGTCTTCAACGGGGCAACGCGCTCTGTACTATCTGCCTCTGCCGTACTGGCTTCATGCGAAAGGACGTGTTTGTCTTACGACGACGACCTTGAGTCCGAAACGTCGCACGTAGATCAAACTTTCCATCTCTCACCCGCGCGTTTGGCCCCGCATTGAACAAATTCATCGTTGTCGCAGGAGGACGCTTACCCCAAGGGCCCTTCCGTCATGTTCTACAAGATGTTCCTCGACGAGGGGGTACGCTCAGAACTCTCAGACTACGACGCCCTTGCCATTGTGGAATGGGATGTTCTCGTGGCCACCGATAACTCTTTCGAAGAGCTGTACCACGCAGCCTTCCGCGGGAATGGAGACTTCTGGGTGAAGGGGAGCAATCTCGAAGGCACCAACTTCCACTCCAGCGCCATGGTGTCTGAGATGTGGCACGTGCTCGGCCACATCAACGGCAACGCCATCTACAACAACAACGACCCCGCCTTCGTGGAGTACGTCGACTACACCCGTACCCGCTGGGATTACACCTACCCGTACGACGTTGCGCTTTGGCTCACGATTTCGGACTTCCCGTACAGCTGGCCGCTTTACCAGCGATTCTCCAACAAGTTCGTCACCACCAACCTGGTGAGAGGACGACAGCAACGCAAGAAAGAATAACGCCCAAAAAATGGATTGTTGTCTTCGACCGATTTCCACGTTGGACATGCTTCCACCACACGTACTCATAGATAGTTAAACGTAATTGACGAACGGTAGACCTTATCGTTTGACTCCGTTGTGAAGATCGGCTCTGTGGCCGTGGTTATATTCCAATGGAATCAACAAAATTTGGGGGGGTTCGACTGTTACCGAGTAACAATGGTAACTTTTACGTCTGACTCGCGCCTACCCCACCGTTCCGACGACCGGTGACCCGCAGATTGCGTACGTCGGTTACGACCACGTCGACCAATCCACTGTGTCCGACGCCATCGCCGGCAAGACCCTTTTCATTCACGGCAGCAGCGTCGACGAAGGAAACATTGCGTCCATCAAAGCCACGAAGCCTGAGAAAAAAGTCCAAACGTCTGACAAGAAGAATGAGAACAAGAACAAAAAAACGACCAAGACGAGCCGAACACGTCATCGCCGCCAACGCAAGCTGCAGAAGTGGAGGGACAACCAGCGGTGGAAGACGGTCGCCAAGTGGGAAGGCAATGCCGACACCGAGCCCAGGTTCGTCTCATCGAGTTGAATCGTATATGCCTGATTGTCTTATTGAGTTGCATAGTGCATGCCTGATCGTCTCAGCGATTCGCATGGTGCATGCCTGATGTCACGCACGCTGGTGGTTGAAGACAATGCCTCACTAAGGTCCTCTGTTTCAGCACTGTGCCATCGCGCGTTAAGTGTGTCATTTTCTCTCGGCATACACGTTATCTGAGGTGTTAACCCTTCGCGTTGACGATCAGTAACCCCTGTGCGTCCCCTGCGCCCACCTCTAGGTGGAAGCGAGAACAGAAGTGGGCCGGCAACAACGACGACACCGACGACTCCAATGACTCAGCCGACCTCCCTAAGTGGCAGCAGGACAAGAAGTGGGAGAGCAACGTGTGAGTGCGCTGCGCCACACTAGCAGTGGAACCGCCGTTCGGCCACACTCAAAACTATCAACAAAGCGGCGACGGAGCTTTGTTTTTATATCCTACATAAATTGATCAGGGCATGAGATCTTGACCGTGTAACCAGTTAACCTGTCGCTCCGCGTATTCATCATGCTGCCGTCTTGGAACATGGCAGGTGTGAGGATGGCTGCGAGAGCGACGACGGAGACACCGGGCGTGTGTGCGACTCGACGTGCGAAAGAGGAGACCCGTACGGCAGGCTCGGATGCGGTGCGCTCGACTCGCAGTACGGCAACTACTGCCGTGTATGCTACAACGACGTCGAGGTGGCCCGCGAGAACGACACGGAGGACGACCGCGCCATCATGTGAGTTCTACAGTAATACGATCATGTGCATTTTATCCAAGGAAAGCATGCAACATTTACGGTTTTTGTGAGCTGCCGTACGGTTCTGCTCGACACACCCAGCAGCGAATATGCAGGTGCACTTCGATCGTCTCCTAGCGCATTATGTTTCCTAATACAGCTCCCGCTGCTGTTTCCGTCACTCTTTCACCTGTTGTTCAGGTGCGACACGTTGCTGCCTGTGGTGATCTACCGTCGTCTGAACGCCGCCGACCAGGAGAGCGCCCCGCGTGTGGCACGTAAGCTGCAGAAGTGGAGGGACAACCAGCGGTGGAAGACGATCGCCAAGTGGGAAGGCAATGCCGACACCGAGCCCAGGTTCGTCTCATCGAGTTGAATCGTATATGCCTGATCGTATTATCGAGTTGCATAGTGCATGCCTGATCGTCTCAGCGATTTGCACGGGGTGCATGCCTGATGTCACGCACGCTGGTGGTTGAAGACAATGCCTCACCAATGTCCTCTGTGTTTCGGCTTTGGGCAGGTGGCCGTGTGCCGTCGCGCGTTAAGTGTGCCATTTTCTCTCGGCATACACGTTATCCGAGGTGTTAACCCTTCGCGTTGACGATCATTGACCCCTGTGCGTCCCCTGCGCCCACCTCTAGGTGGAAGCGAGAACAGAAGTGGGCCGGCAACAACGACGACACCGACGACTCCAATGACTCAGCCGACCTCCCTAAGTGGCAGCAGGACAAGAAGTGGGAGAGCAATGTGTGAGTGCGCCACACTAGCAGTGGAACCGCCGTTCGGCCACACTCAAAACTATCAACAAAGCGGCGACGGAGCTTCGTTTTTATATCCTACATAAATTGATCAGGGTATAAGATCTTGCCCGTGTAACCAGTTAACCTGCCGCTTCGCGTGTTAATCATGCTGCCTTCTTGGAACATGGCAGGTGTGAGGATGGCTGCGAGAGCGACGACGGAGACACCGGGCGTGTGTGCGACTCGACGTGCGAAAGAGGAGACCCGTACGGCAGGCTCGGATGCGGTGCGCTCGACTCGCAGTACGGCAACTACTGCCGTGTATGCTACAACGACGTCGAGGTGGCCCGCGAGAACGACACGGAGGACGACCGCGCCATCATGTGAGTTCTACAGTAATACGATCATGTGCATTTTATCCAAGGGAAGCATGCAACATTTACGGTTTTTGTGAGCTGCCGTACGGTTCTGCTCGACACACCCAGCAGCGAATATGCAGGGGCATTTCGATCGTCTCCTAGCGCATTATGTTTCCTAATACAGCTCCCGCCGCTGTTTCTGTCCCTCTTTTACCTATTGTTCAGGTGCGACACGTTGCTGCCTGTGGTGATCTACCGTCGTCTGAACGCCGCCGACCAGGAGAGCGCCCCGCGTGTGGCACGTAAGCTACAGAAGTGGAGGGACAACCAGCGGTGGAAGACGGTCGCCAAGTGGGAAGGCAATGCCGACACCGAGCCCAGGTTCGTCTCATCGAGTTGAATCGTACATGCCTGATCGTCTTATCGAGTTGCATAGTGCATGCCTGATCGTCTCAACGATTTGCACGGGGTGCATGCCTGATGTCACGCACGCTGGTGGTTAAAGACAATGCCTCACCAATGTCCTCTGTTTCAGCTGTGTGCTGACGCGCGTTAAGTGTGTCATTTTCTCTCGGCATACACGTTATCTGAGGTGTTGACCCTTCACGTTGACGATCAGTGACCCCTGTGCGTCCCCTGCGCCCACCTCTAGGTGGAAGCGAGAACAGAAGTGGGCCGGCAACAACGACGACACCGACGACTCCAATGACTCAGCCGACCTCCCTAAGTGGCAGCAGGACAAGAAGTGGGAGAGCAACGTGTGAGTGCGCTGCGCCACACTAGCAGTGGAACCGCCGTTCGGCCACACTCAAAACTATCAACAAAGCGGCGACGGAGCTTTGTTTTTATATCCTACATAAATTGATCAGGGCATGAGATCTTGACCGTGTAACCAGTTAACCTGTCGCTCCGCGTGTTCATCATGCTGCCGTCTTGGAACATGGCAGGTGTGAGGATGGCTGCGAGAGCGACGACGGAGACACCGGGCGTGTGTGCGACTCGACGTGCGAAAGAGGAGACCCGTACGGCAGGCTCGGATGCGGTGCGCTCGACTCGCAGTACGGCAACTACTGCCGTGTATGCTACAACGACGTCGAGGTGGCCCGCGAGAACGACACGGAGGACGACCGCGCCATCATGTGAGTTCTACAGTAATACGATCATGTGCATTTTATCCGAGGGAAGCATGCAACATTTACGGTTTTTGTGAGCTGCCGTACGGTTCTGCTCGGCACACCCCGCAGCGAATATGCAGGTGCACTTCGATCGTCTCCTAGCGCATTATGTTTTCTAATACAGCTCCCGCCGCTGTTTCTGTCCCTTTTTCACCTGTTGTTCAGGTGCGACACGTTGCTGCCTGTGGTGATCTACCGTCGTCTGAACGCCGCCGACCAGGAGAGCGCCCCGCGTGTGGCACGTAAGCTACAGAAGTGGAGGGACAACCAGCGGTGGAAGACGATCGCCAAGTGGGAAGGCAATGCCGACACCGAGCCCAGGTTCGTCTCATCGAGTTGAATCGTATATGCCTGATCGTCTTGTCGAGTTGCATAGTGCATGCCTGATCGTCTCAGCGATTTGCACGGGGTGCATGCCTGATGTCACGCACGCTGGTGGTTGGAGGCAATGTCTCACTAAGGTCCTCTGTGTTTCGGCTTTAGTCAGGTGGCCGTGTGCCGTCGCGCGTTAAGTGTGCCATTTTCTCTCGGCATACACGTTATCTGAGGTGTTTGACCCTTCGCGTTGATGATCAGTGACCCCTGTGCGTCCCCTGCGCCCACCTCTAGGTGGAAGCGAGAACAGAAGTGGGCCGGCAACAACGACGACACCGACGACTCCAATGACTCAGCCGACCTCCCTAAGTGGCAGCAGGACAAGAAGTGGGAGAGCAATGTGTGAGTGCGCCACACTAGCAGTGGAACCGCCGTTCGGCCACACTCGAAGCTATCAACAAAGCGGCGACGGAGCTTCGTTTTTATATCCTAGATAGATTGATCAGGGTATAAGATCTTGACCGTGTAACCAGTTAACCTGTCGCTCGCGTGTTCATCATGCTGCCGTCTTGGAACATGGCAGGTGTGAGGATGGCTGCGAGAGCGACGACGGAGACACCGGGCGTGTGTGCGACTCGACGTGCGAAAGAGGAGACCCGTACGGCAGGCTCGGATGCGGTGCGCTCGACTCGCAGTACGGCAACTACTGCCGTGTATGCTACAACGACGTCGAGGTGGCCCGCGAGAACGACACGGAGGACGACCGCGCCATCATGTGAGTTCTACAGTAATACGATCATGTGCATTTTATCCGAGGGAAGCATGCAACATTTACGGTTTTTGTGAGCTGCCGTACGGTTCTGCTCGGCACACCCCGCAGCGAATATGCAGGGGCATTTCGATCGTCTCCTAGCGCATTATGTTTCCTAATACAGCTCCCGCCGCTGTTTCTGTCCCTCTTTTACCTGTTGTTCAGGTGCGACACGTTGCTGCCTGTGGTGATCTACCGTCGTCTGAACGCCGCCGACCAGGAGAGCGCCCCGCGTGTGGCACGTAAGCTACAGAAGTGGAGGGACAACCAGCGGTGGAAGACGGTCGCCAAGTGGGAAGGCAATGCCGACACCGAGCCCAGGTTCGTCTCATCGAGTTGAATCGTACATGCCTGATCGTCTTATCGAGTTGCATAGTGCATGCCTGATCGTCTCAACGATTTGCACGGGGTGCATGCCTGATGTCACGCACGCTGGTGGTTAAAGACAATGCCTCACCAATGTCCTCTGTGTTTCGGCTTTAGTCAGGTGGCGCTGTGCCGTCGCGCGTTAAGTGTGCCATTTTCTCTCGGCATACACGTTATCTGAGGTGTTGATCATCCACGTTGACGATCAGTGACCCCTGTGCGTCCCCTGCGCCCACCTCTAGGTGGAAGCGAGAACAGAAGTGGGCCGGCAACAACGACGACACCGACGACTCCAATGACTCAGCCGACCTCCCTAAGTGGCAGCAGGACAAGAAGTGGGAGAGCAACGTGTGAGTGCGCTGCGCCACACTAGCAGTGGAACCGCCGTTCGGCCACACTCAAAACTATCAACAAAGCGGCGACGGAGCTTTGTTTTTATATCCTAGATAGATTGACCAGGGCATGAGATCTTGACCAGGTTACCCGTTAACCTGTCGCTCCGCGTGTTCATCATGCTGCCGTCTTGGAACATGGCAGGTGTGAGGATGGCTGCGAGAGCAACGACGGAGACACCGGGCGTGTGTGCGACTCGACGTGCGAAAGAGGAGACCCGTACGGCAGGCTCGGATGCGGCGCGCTCGACTCGCAGTACGGCAACTACTGCCGTGTATGCTACAACGACGTCGAGGTGGCCCGCGAGAACGACACGGAGGACGACCGCGCCATCATGTGAGTTCTACAGTAATACGATCATGTGCATTTTATCCAAGGAAAGCATGCAACATTTACGGTTTTTGTGGGCTGCCGTACGGTTCTGCTCGACACACCCAGCAGCAAATATGCAGGTGCACTTCGATCGTCTCCTAGCGCATTATGTTTCCTAATACAGCTCCCGCCGCTGTTTCTGTCCCTTTTTCACCTGTTGTTCAGGTGCGACACGTTGCTGCCTGTGGTGATCTACCGTCGTCTGAACGCCGCCGACCAGGAGAGCGCCCCGCGTGTGGCACGTAAGCTACAGAAGTGGAGGGACAACCAGCGGTGGAAGACGATCGCCAAGTGGGAAGGCAATGCCGACACCGAGCCCAGGTTCGTCTCATCGAGTTGAATCGTACATGCCTGATCGTATTATCGAGTTGCATAGTGCATGCCTGATCGTCTCAGCGATTCGCATGGTGTATGCCTGATGTCACGCACGCTGGTGGTTGGAGGCAATGCCTCACCAATGTCCTCTGTGTTTCGGCTTTAGTCAGGTGGCCGTGTGCCGTCGCGCGTTAAGTGTGTCATTTTCTCTCGGCATACACGTTATCTGAGGTGTTGATCCTTCGCGTTGATGATCAGTAACCCCTGTGCGTCCCCTGCGCCCACCTCTAGGTGGAAGCGAGAACAGAAGTGGGCCGGCAACAACGACGACACCGACGACTCCAATGACTCAGCCGACCTCCCTAAGTGGCAGCAGGACAAGAAGTGGGAGAGCAATGTGTGAGTGCGCCACACTAGCAGTGGAACCGCCGTTCGGCCACACTCAAAGCTATCAACAAAGCGGCGACGGAGCTTTGTTTTTATATCCTAGATAGATTGATCAGGGTATAAGATCTTGACCGTGTAACCAGTTAATCTGTCGCTCGCGTGTTAATCATGCTGCCGTCTTGGAACATGGCAGGTGTGAGGATGGCTGCGAGAGCAACGACGGAGACACCGGGCGTGTGTGCGACTCGACGTGCGAAAGAGGAGACCCGTACGGCAGGCTCGGATGCGGTGCGCTCGACTCGCAGTACGGCAACTACTGCCGTGTATGCTACAACGACGTCGAGGTGGCCCGCGAGAACGACACGGACGACGACCGTGCTATCATGTGGGTTTGAGTGCCATCAACCTTCCTGTATTCAACACGAAAGTACACCTGTCGGTTTATTCTTGACTTGAAATTTGACAATACTGCAGTTCAGAACGTTTCGGTTAGGTACTTGTTCAAGCCTTTTTCGACGACTAACGGGATACTTCAACCGTTGCTGGCTTCGTCCTTGCATGTATCATACCGTTCAGGTGCGACACGTTGGAGCCTGTCGTTGTCTACACCCGTCGTCTAAAGACCGCCCACACCGGCGCTCCAGCAGCATCCGTCAGTGGGGAGAATGCCCCTGCCTTTTTCTCGGAAGCGGCACAGCGTCCGTACACCGATGAACTTGTCCGTGACAATTTGTGTGCGTTTGTTTCTGGCCAAGCGGCTGAAGTCGACCAGGTGGAGGTCACGGTGATGAGCATTCTGCAGTTTGTCCCTGGCATGCGGATTGCAATCGCCACTGAAGCTGACGGCGTCGATATCTTTGAGAGGTATGTCTACGGTAGTGGATTCATTCGCTATGTTGACCTTATGGTATGCGTTGGTTCTCCGTCGATTGACCTTGAACGCGCGGGATTACATCGGTTGCAGGGGTTCCATGAATTCCTGAGTGCTGTCAGTAAGATAAACTCAGGCAAGGCCTCGACGAAACCCTAATGCATGGGTGCCTTGCTCAGTACCACAAGCGTTGTCGGGATGGCCCTGTAATACACTTTTTCGCTTTGCCTTTTCTGCTTCCAGGGCGGTCGGAGACTTGCCGGGGGTAACAGTTTCTAGTTCGTCCAACGTCCTCACCGCAAGTCTGTATGCTGACGACTACTGTGGCGCCGGGACTAGCCTCATCTTCTACGTGAAGGCTGGATCCGTCGTGTCGAGAGCGTTTACATCCAAGGACACCCACTCGCCGCACGGGGACCTTTTGGTGGTGTACAGCAAGGACCGGACAATCCGGGACGAGAGGTTTGCCAAGGAAACGACGGTTCTACTCGGCTTTGAAGCGCCCTCGTTTACACATGGGACGGATCTCGTTCTGCCGGTCGGAGCGAACGCCGATTTGCGAAACACTCTCGCTATTGGTTCCAACGAGAAGGATGGACAGCATGCGTTGGTATACGACGACGTTTTGAGTAAAATCAAGAACCTTTCCGAAGTCCCTCAGGTATGATGGCTGTCGAGCGACTGTGTCGGTAGTAAAGTAGTTATTCCATACCATGTTCGATTGCGCAGAGTTATTAGGCCGATAACCACGCCGCTTGCACGGCGGCCAAACTACGAGTTCCCGCAGACGGTAGATAGGTTCTCGAGAAATATGTGCACCAGCGAACGTTGACGAACGCACCTGTTTCTTGTCGTTATTCGGTGTTTGAAATCTCCTTGCAGATGCTGGCGGCGCTTCAATACTCCCGAAACACGCCCGGAGTCTGGTTCTTCAACCCCCAAACCTGGGTGACTCAGAACCTTTTCAAGACCGCCTCCATCTGGGAAATCCCACTCGTGAAGCCGCGTTTCACGTGTGAAATCTACCCTTCCACTAGCGTAGAAAACGCAGCCGTTGCCGGCATTCTTCGACGAAATCTGGACTTTTTCACGATGGGGGGTACGTGCGAGGACGGACTTATCGTGCAGCAGCCGTAATTCCGTAATCTTCTTGAAAAGCCGACGACAAGCCAGTTCGTCGCGCTGACGGAATGCGGCGCTTTTCCTATTAGTTTAGGCTATTTAGCCATGAGCCTATTTCGTTTTTTGTGGCACTCAAGCAGAATTTTGTGGCATTGAGTGCACAGCTTCTTGTGTCAAGTTCAGACTGTTTTGAGCATTTTTGTCTTTGTGTCGGCTTGAAAGCGCGCGCGACATGTGACTAATGGTGCACCCTACAAGGGTGGCCAAGTATCCCGGAGCAGAGGAACTTAAGGAGCCCAGCAATTTATTGCTGCCTCGGGTTGTTGCACTGCGAAAGGGTATTGTGTTGTGTTGTGCTGTGGAGTGTCCGTCATTGTAGGCCCTACCACTTTCTGTGATTAGTAAATGTGGTGTTGAGCGACCCGTTACTGTTTGGTCGTGGTGTTATTTGGTGAGTGATTCCCCTAGATAGCCAGTTTTTGTTTGAAAGCCACACTGCCAGCCCTTTACCGGCGCGGAATGTTATCTTGGCTTCGGGAGCATGTCGATATCATAGAAAAGGTGATATGGGATAGCTGTTGGTCGTGGTACGTAACTCTTTTGTGGTTTTTTTCTTTGGTGTACTGGCATGTTCAAAATTCTCCCCGTTTTGATAGCCTACATAGGCGATACCGTCCCCGGGTTCTGTCTTGTTTTGCTCGGATTGTGTGCGTTTTGTGGCCTTCACGGTTAAGTCGAGACAGTCCAACGTTATCGGGACGTTGGATGTAATCTTGTCTACTCCGAGGATATCACAATCTTGCAAATAAAGAAAGTGTTGTTTCGGCCCGCCATTTTAGCACGCTTCCCAAGTTTTTCCTGAGTGGTCGATACTTTCATTTCTGCCAGCCAGAACCAGTGGTGTCCATTTCTTGTACGAGGTTCAATTCTGCCAGCCAGAACCAGTAGTTTGTGTACATTTACTGTACGAGATACTTTCCAGCTTTTTTAGTGGGGGAAGCTAAGTTACGGGTTGCATCTACTGTAGTACCATTTTCCCGAGTTTACGACTATGGTGGAGGACGGCAGGGTTTGTCCGATTTGGTGTGTGTCCGATAGGGTGTATCACTACAAACACATGCATGAAAACGAATTTATTTGTGAGAATATATATATATGCAGCTGGGACGTTGACAACCGTAAAACGCAGCTTGCATCACTAACGCTTGTAGGCTGTGTTTCGTTGTTTAACCTTGTCGACATCTTAGAAATGTAACGCAGTTCTCTGGCAAGAATGGCAGCGGATAGGACCGCGCCATGAATCGTGTGAGAACTGCCCCATTACTTTTTGCGGCTCGAGGTCGTTCTGGCCCGGTGTCACGCGAAGCTCAACAATATATCGATTTCGCTCGAGTTAAGACTACCCTCACTTTCGGGTTGAAGGTCGCCCCACACGCAGCCGCCGGCGGAGCCGTAATCCCCGCGGATAGATGTGCGCTAGTCACATGGTTCCCCTGGTTCAGCGTCACGATTGCCAATACAACGTCCGATGGTGGTCTATCAGCTCCTATGGCACCAATCTGACATTTCCAGGAACTTTGCATTAACTTCAATGATTCATTGGTCCGGATGGTCAAGTACCACCACGATGCTGCTGTTGTACTGTCCCAATCATGGTTTGTGCAAGACGATTACGCAGCAAAAACCCTAACTGGGGTCCGGGATGATTGCTTTCTTTCAAGAGGGCGCCCCTCTAAGAGTATTACACCTTCGCCTTCACTTTTTCCAATCAGCATATACATATTTCCATACTTTGGTCTAGTTTTGCGGCGCGCAAAGCGGACTCGACCGATACTTGTTCGACAAATGCATCCCAGAGGGGTAGCCTATCGCAACAAACAACCACAGAGGAACATCGGCTCAGACCCCCTGTCCACGCTTATATCTACCCTTAGTGAGACAGGGCGACGAAATGTGTCAAATCCTCTTAGGAGCTGTCGGGTTTTCAATCTCAACTTGTGAGATGATCACCCAACCAGGAGAGTTGACACCAGAGAAAACGTGTATTACCTGTCAACCCTCGACCCGGGGGAGACAGACCTTACACGGTCAAACCCGAGGCTGACCGACGACCAAAGACAAAGACAACGAGCAAATAAAATGACTGCTGTGCGCGACGATCTCAGAGCAAGCAGAAGTATCCGTTTTACCATCAAGATGCTAATCAAATAATGGTAAACCAGGGGACTATCCCGGATATCCCCTGACGACCACAGCCCCTCCTCAGAGCGAACCCACAGGCCCAAAGGGATTTGGAGAACAAGCCCGACCTCATTTGCCTCTCGAGCCACCGTTGTGCCGGGGGCGTAGCTTTCTGAGCGCGTGTTTCCGGCTGGCACTGACACTCGCTACCCTCTCCCTGCCCTCCAACCCGCGCCCAAACCCTATGGCCTCGTCGTTGGATCTCGCCGTGTACGAGCTCAATGCAAGCATAAAAAGGCCAGAGCCAGGTACGTCGGCGCCACCGTCAGGGAATGCATAGGTCCACCGGATCACCTGGCGGCGGACGATATGCGCATGGGGCTAGGCAGGCATCACAGTGCGCCTCTTGGTGCACCGGTATTGTGACGGAACCAATTGGCGTGTCACTTTTTGAACGAAGATGTGCACTTGCAAACACAAGGATCACTTGCAAACACAAGGATTAACTTGATCGGCACGGTAATTGCTGAAGCGATGGCCGTCGGGTGGTAATAATACAAAGATGGGTGGCGATTGACCAGACCAATACACGCGGGGGGTTCATTGCGTAGGCAGGGATCGATATGTGGAAATAATTTTTGCCGCATCAATGAGGTACAGGAAGGAGTGCTTCCGGCGGAGCAATCTCTTCCGTCGTGTGGAATTACGCTATCTGAAGAGGCGTGCATGCCTTGAATCTCTCGATACAACCAAAACGAGAAAATGTTAAAGTCGCACTACCGTGTCTAGTGTATATCGAGATGTTCCCCGACCGTTCATGTGCCGACCTGTCGTGTATGCATATCGCCATGGAACGCGCTTGATGCCTCGTGAATCTATCGCGTTGATTGTTTCAAAAACTGAAATTGGGAACTGGGAATCTGACGGTTCTAGGAGCTTGTCCGCTAGGCCAATGCCCCTACGGAACCCAGACAATCAAGGTGAGAGAGCCTCGGGAACAGAGATGAAGGCCCGTCGTAGCGCTCCGCTTCGCCGTAACATGGTAAACCCAGAGAGATTTTAGTTTCCCAATCAAGACCCGAGGGCTCCGTCTCGCTGGAACATAATGTAGTGGTTTATCGTTGCGCAGGTAGGAGAACCCAACCAAACGCGAGGAAATATTCATTTATCGAAAGTATCGTGTGAGACGAGAGTCGACCACATCCTAGGGCGGGAAATTATTGGTCCCAGCGATACGAGTGTGCCGCAATGCCCGTGGAAAGCCGAGATTTCATCACGCTGATGCCATTAGACCAATATTACTGTACCTCAAAACAATCCATATATGCAGGTTGGCCTTGTTTGAGGGTGGTCACGCTGGCGGACTACGGGGCGATTAAATTGCCTTCGCAGACTACAACAAGGTCTGGTCTAGCAAGAAGACTAACGTGAATATAACCTAAAAAAAACTGGATAACAAAAGAATGTGTCGGAGTCCCATTAATACCACTGTAGCCTAGTTGCAGTGCAACCTACTGTGTGATACCAACTAAATTCCACGAGGGGGGTTCTGCCAATCACCCCCCCTGATGCATAGAAAAGGCGATTCCGTGCTGAATCGTGGGAGGGTGACGATGATGGAAACTGCCGTTGACTTCGCCCCTCTCGCTCGAGGCCTGAGGCCGAACTTCTCCTATACAATGAGAACACCGAGTGGGTGCGTAGCTAAATCCAACAATATATGCCGGTATTGGAGTCATTTTTATATAGTGCGGTAGGGGTCGCACTTTTTGGGCCAAACTTTTCTCATAGAGTTACTGACCTTCTGACCTTATGACCTCTATAGTGCGGTTAAGCTCCTTCAGCGTGGAATCGTCGGCCAGCATGCTACCGGTAAGCTTTCGAGTGAGTGTGATTGTTTCAAGACTAGGGCATAGAAATGTCGGTCGGGTTGCGCGAACGATTGTCTTCGCAGTCATGTTTGGGGGGATGATGGTGGTGATGATAAGATTGAGCTCGTCATGTTGGGAATTCATGAGCTTCTGCTGCACCCCTAGACTATAGCGTGGGATGATGAGTACATGGTAAATCCACATGTTATGAGCCCCGCGTGGTTGTTGTCAATGGACAACATACTGCGAAGTATACTGGTATGTACGAGAACCTCCTGAAAAATCGGACTGTCAACTACAACCCATCCCGTCGTGGATACTGTACAGCTGCGCGCAAGCTAAAGCTGAAAGGGAGAACCAGATACGGTGGGTTACTAATGGCACGCTACAACCTGACGGGTTGGAGGCGAAACACCTGAGGACCAGGGCACCATCGGACGACCTCAAGGAGACAGTTACACAGCAACACTGGGCGAATACTTATAGCACTCGTGCTGGTGAACTATCGCGGCTGCGATGCATGTACACCTATTCGCACTGCTGTTCTATCGATATGCGCAACGGGATATGGGCGTCGTCTATTATCAGAGCCCCCAACGGTCGCTGGGGGAGTTATTCGTACCGCGTCTCCATGCCCGGCGACGTCTTTAGATGGGCATCACACTGGACTGGACTCTACAACGAAGCGAGGGGTTAAATATCAACGCTCCAAACAGACGAGGCGGGCGAGTGTGGGTAGGTATCCGCGCAACCGCGAGATTAACAAACGTGCGAAATAGGCCAGGATGGAGATGGCACCAAGTCCCTCGCGAGTACATGTAAGCCCGAGTTCCTGGAAATCCCTCTTTAAGGAGGGAGATGCTAACACAGGGAGGCGTGCTCGAGGTGTCGTGCACACTACGTCGTTTTCCAGGGCTAAAATGCCGGTCGACGATCAGCAAGCATGTGCTGGACGCCCGCCCCTTATCGGTCACAACCTACCTATATTTGTGGGAACAATTTAGTTTTTGGCCGACCGCTTGTTGCGCATTCTTCACGTTGGTCACACTTTGATAGCACGGTGGACCGCGAGAGTTGCCAATGAGAGTGTTAGCGGGTAATCGGAGAGGGCAAACTCCGTTAGGCATTCCTAGTTACTACCTGGGGTACGTGTGGGCAACTTGTTAATTCCTTTAAAACCCCAATCTGAGTGGCGCGATCTCCTCCCAAATCATTGTTTGACTCTTTTTCTCGGTAGAGGTACCGTAGTATTAATGCAGCATTACCACATCTACGAGCACATGCAGACCGATAGGTGCGCAGATATTCCACCTACCGATGCATGAAACGGTAGGCTTTAATGCAGGCGTTTCGTACTTGTAGTGCGCGGATGCAATGGCTGCGTCTTGCATAGCTCACGGGAAGGCACAGCAGTTCCCGACAATACAGAAAAAAACTCAACGACCGAGGCAGCGAGTACCGAGAGAACGACATACAAGAAACCCAAGTGCCCCCCTGGCTAAGTGACGACACATCAATTAAGAGCCACGAGGCAGCGAAGCTCCACGTCCGGCATCCATGAAATCTCGTGCATGATAAAAAGTCTACGCTTAGTAACAAACTTCAGGACCGAGGCAGCGAGTACCGAGGGGGCGACGAACAAGAAAACAAAAGCCCCTCTTGCAAAATACAGGCACGCCCATGAATAATCACGAATCAACGCAGCTCCACGTACGGGATGCATCAAATCCCGTGCACGAAGAAAACTCTACGTTTCACACGGCGCGTCAATGCGTCGTCATAGCAGACTGAACCCGTCCGCGTATTTCACCCCCCAGGGTGCGCCAAGCACCAAACGCGGGTCAATCTATACATCTCGATCAACACAAAAATGTGATACCAAACACATCGCCCGCCCTTGGCCCCCAACTGTCCAGTGTCGAAGGTGAACGCTGTGCTTGCAAGAAACAACCCCCGTTTTTAACTCGTTGTTGATTCCCTGGCCGTTAATCACGTCTTGAGTGGCTTCTTCTTTCGCCTGGTGGCCAGGGCATCCTTGGCGTTTTGTGCGATCTTGACGTACCCTTTGGAGCGTTTCTGAAACGAAAACCAAGATAAGCACATAAGCAGCGACGATACAGCAATATGTGAGGGTTCGGCGTGACTTGCCATTACATGAGCAGCTGCAGGAGTTATCTTGGGTGTGACGGGCAAACAACACTGCTGTGGCGCTTTTCGCACGCGAGCCACTCAAGGAACGACGAACGGTGTCTCGTCAACACGGACTTTAACCACCCAAACCCGATATCAACGTCCCGCGCATCTGATGAATCCAACCAACTCTGTAACTTTCGGGAGTAAATTGGGTCTTGGCCGTCAAAAGTCGTATTCTTTTCCGGGTTTCTACCATCTAAAGAGGGTACTTTACCACTTATTCGAGACAATGGTTGACACACTCTTCAAAATATATACCCTAACCCTAACCCACTGAAACGCAACCAACCAATGTAGGGTGAAACCCCCTTCGACTCGTACACAGTGTGCGTCAACCATTTTCTCCAATAAGTGGTAAGCTCTATTGCATCTAAAGGCGCACTACATGCACTTACACCTTGATGGCGTGAAAGGGGTAATTTTTTCTATTCGACGCTGTTATCCAAGCTCGATCTACTTTTGTAGCGATAGTTTTTCAGTATTCGGTACTTCTGGCCGCAGCGTATGTTGTACCAGGTATTGAGTCTAGACGGCGACAGGAAAACCAGTACAGAGGGGAAGGCGAACGCTGCTATGGTGCTCCTCCTATATAGACAAAAGAGGTGTGCGACAGACAGAGCCCTGGGCTACGACGGTTGCAAAAAATACGGGCGTTGTATGCGCGGGACAGCGCCTGCCGCACGCACAGCCGCAAAAAATGCGAACGGCCGAGCAGAGGTGCCTGCCTTCGAACCAACCGTCACTCGGACCACATTTTAGGCTCACCTGCTGGGTGATGGTCTTCGGTACGATCTGCAACACGTCCTCGTCGTCGAGAGGGTGCGCCAAGCCGCATCGCATGGGGTCGTGCTTCGTGCTTCGTCCCCATACCTGTTCCGATACAGAAAGACGGATCAGGCGAGCTTAGGAATCGCAGGATGTGCAACGTTCGGCACCACACCCAAAGGGTATACGATGCCTACCAGTGCTGGCGCAGAACACTAAGGGCGCGTCTGTGACAATAGGGCTATAGCGTCACAGCGTCCGTGCACGCGCGTTCGATCTGGCAGGCAGCAGCTGCCCTGTATCTGCCGACAAGAGCACTACAACGTAATCCTACGGTTGTAGGAAGAACAAAACAGCCCCCAAACGAAAAAAGATCACCCCATAGCGCATAGCACCTGTGGAGGGAACGGATCGGAAGGGTATAAAGCACCCACATGCGCAGAAGTTGTGGTTATGGTCAATACCAAAGGTGAGCGTGGTATACAAAAAAAACTACACATAACGAGGATAACCCGACGAATGTCCACCGCTTCCACGCTTACGGAAAACAAAACCCTGTGACTTTTCACCGCAGCTTAGCATGAATCTGGAGATGCCAATACGTCACGACAAGAGCTCACCAGGGCGTAGTTGAAGACGTCAATCATCTCTCTCGAAATGTGCTGCGTTGCGGCCTTGACGTTCGTACCGCTCCGCTCCGAGCTAAGGATAACAGGATCCGTGAAATCGGGGGGGTGTCCCCTTCGCTTCGTGAAGATTCTGATGAGCCCCATGTAGGCCCACATTTTGGCCTGTAGGTCATGGATCCATCAGCGAAGGGCAGGGTCGCGGTAATATGGATCGGCGGTGGCATGGCTAAAATGTATCTCACACCGACCTCGACATGCCATCGGGAGTTGCCACCAAGACCGCCGAGGGCAGTGACACGGCCATGGAACCATAGACAGTCGAGTCTAGGGCATTGCAGGCGGACGGCTTCTAACTTAAGAGAGCACCATTGGCTCTTCTGCCGCCCCTCACTCACACCCTTCCCTCTCAAAGCCGCAACTCCAGTCGGTAGATGCTTGCCAACGTATTCCATTGCATCGTGTACGTCAACTTTACGTTTAAAAAAACTAGGTTCGACTGCCGCGTTGGATTAATAGATTAGATGCTTAAATACACAGGAAAAACGTATCAGCGTACCAGCAGCGCGGCAAGGTTGAGCTTCATGTGCACCGACACCACAATCGAGTTCGGCTCCCTCGCTAGCTTGTCCATGTCCTCGATGCTGATCATGTCCACCTTGTTGTACACGTACAGGCACTTCACGTACCTGCGCGTGAAAAGCCGCACGAGACAGGGAGAAAACGCGCCGAGCAAGGCAAGCGAAGGCGCGGCTGGATTCCACCGGAGTATGGCAACGCGGCCTTCATGGCAGGTTCTTCCGGCGAAAACTTTCCTCGTGTGTCCAGGCAGGATGTACCCTTGTGTCCGAACCCGTGAGAGCTGTGGGCGTTCTGCGACACTCAAGTGTCGTAACAAGTCTTCATCGTGAGGATCCGAAACTTGATGAAAGCTAAAGTGCGCGTCCTGCGACGCGCAACTACCATAGGAAAGGCCCCACCGCGAGGGCTCGACAACCTATAAAAACAAAACCATTGCAGGCGTCAAAGACGGCGGTTCAGTCTCAGCGACAGCACGATACAGCGGGCATGAATGCATGCATCCTCCGCCCCCTCACTTTCGGTTGCCCTGCACGACGTCGACGATGTCGTCGATGGTCACGTCCTGTCGAACCAGTACCTCGCAATTGTGGATCTTGTACTCGGACAGGACCCGCTTCACCTGTGACAGGCAAATATGTCAGGAGGTGGAAATTTAAACCTATGACGCACGGCCGTGCAAACGTAATATACAATGTTTAGTGTAGGCAGTCCGAGGGCAAGCCAAGGGCGGAATCTGCTGAGCATGGCAATGGAAACGGTTGGCATGGTCCCCACCATCACGGAAACCAACAACACAGTTGTCCACGGAAAATATATATGCTGCGCCGCGTGTCAGTGTCGCAGAAGCAGCGAGAGAAAGGTCGGGTGAGACAAGACCGGCGCACCGTGTAGTGTATACTAACCGTTGCTGCCGGGTCGTCTCCCAGACGCGTCAGCGCCACTGTGTTGTTGAACTTCACTCCTCCGTCCTTCTTTAGCCTGATTGCCGAAATCAAATGGAACGGGTTGGGAGTGGAGGGCAAGAGCGGAGAGGTGACGCAACGACGTGTGCAACTTGGCGAGCGACACGCACACAGGCAGGATGGCCAACCAACGAAATACTCGCAGCACAGCCGTCTGGCGAGGTGATGCGCCTACACGTTTCACATCGCGCACAAACGAGCTCTAACCCTAACGTCAATCACAACGGTGCGGTCTGCGGTCACCTTCGAAAACAAACACCCCCCACACCAACACCGCACAGCAACCTACTCAATATCCTTCCCCGGACACGAAAATCTTACCCTCACCTAAAGTACACGTTGGGCGGAGTTTTGTTCAGCCGCAACCCCACGGTTTCGAGCTCGCGCTCCAGGATCTTTCGGTGCTGGTTGACCCCTTCTTTGGCGCCGTCTAGCACCATCAAGATAAGGTCGGAAGACCTCGCAACGGCAATAACCTAATGGCTCCATTCACGTGGAAGGGCACGTAGACAGACGACAAATAGAGCGCGGGGAGCGTTGGGTTACGTCTAACTCCAACTTCGCGACGGGATGCAACGGAACCGCAGTTACCAGGGGAGAGCAGAGAACGCGCCAATCACCGCCAGACGTTTTCACTGCACCGCAGGTGGATTTGGGCAAGCTAAAGAGCGCCGATATCAACCGGCGTTTGAAGCATCAAGCGAGTGTTGCGCGGAGGAATTGCTACCCTTCAACAAATCGATGTATCACGCCAAACAACCTATTGGTGGAATCTTCTTCGATGTATAACGCCGAGAGACGTATCAAAACACGCTGCCATTTGTCAACTTCCGCGCACGCTTGTACTCTGATTGCTACGTACGTAGACACGAGCAAACGCGGCACAACCCTAGGGCGGCCCGTCGGAGCCCTTCAAGCAGCGACTCTGTGCATTGATCCATACGAGCTGTTCTATGATCAGCGAAACATCCAGTCTCGTTGCTGTGATATTTATCCTCAACATGTACGGCCGGTCCTCTCCTGTTTTTTTCCTCGCGTCTTCAAGAGTTATTCAATGTGCAGGCTTGCGTGAATCTGATCCTTGCCCCCCTCGTCTACCTCTTCCAGGTGCAAAAAGTGTCACACCCATATTTCTACTACTTCGGACGATGAGCGGACTTGAGTTATCGTCGTCCGGAGTATTAGAAAATGGGTGTGACACTTTTCGTGCCTGGAAGACGGGGGAGTAATAATGAGGGCCGACGAGGGAAAGTGAAGGTTGAACACTTGGTGGAGTTCGGCTTTAGTTCGGCTTTCGTCAGGTAGCACGGGACGACGGGGTTGGAAGCGTGTCGCGGGCGAAAGCCACGGGCACACAAGAGGGGCTGACGCGAGGTCGGGCGGTCGGTCATTGTATTTTTCGTCTCCAGCGAAGTCTTCGTCCTCGCAAACCTCTAACTACCTTGTCTATATCGGACCCTTTCCCGTTCTCGTATTCAGTACCCTCCATTAGAGCTGTGTGTTGCCCCCATTGCATGTATTTACAGTCCTCTTACGCACTCGCCCCGCCCCTGCCTCTGTGTACTTTTTCACGCAGTCTCGTAAAGGCGGCCTCCCTCTCTTGTGGCGCCGCGAAAGCTTCGTGATAGAATCCCCCGGGAAACTTCTGAAAACATGCCCAGAAAGTGTCTTAAAACCACGTGACGACAAACAAACACTGGTAACTACCTCGCACAAGGCTTTTCCGAAAGACGGTTTTTGCTGCTATAGGGCAGCGACAGGGCCGCCTACGAAGCTCACAGGCGCAACACAGAGTAAAAACGACCGGATCCGACGGCGGACGGCAATCGACCACAATCTACACTGCTGTACCCGTACACGATTTCCCCCATCAACACGCAGACTCCCCATTTCCTCCATCGACACGCAAATTCCTTTTCGAGATTTGCAACGATCTGACCTCGCGCCCTCTGCCCCTGCCGTACGCAGCCCCTTCGATGATACCCGGCAAGTCGAGCAACTGGATCCGGGTGTCATTGTAGTAAATCTGTGGGTAGCGGCAGCAAACCAGACGCGCGTACGTGGGGGGGAACGTTCATCAGTAACGGGAAGCTTTTCAAGCAAGCAACTTAAACACGGCGCTGGTTTCTGGAAGTGCATATCATTAATACTTGTTTCTCAGTCACTCTGTGAATGATGCGTGGCAGCCACGACACCAGGGGCAAGCAAAGCGCTGGTGGTAAGCCTATTCTACAAGATCGGGTCACGGTGTCATAGTCAGTTGTTCCCGCGCTGCAAGTTCGGCACGCTGCAACTCGGTCGCGGTACGAGCGGATTACACAGCCTGTTGAGGGCGGACTGTTCGGAAACTACTTCAGTTATTCCGGTTCCAGTGTTGTTGCCTGGCATGGCATGAGTGGAGCGTCGGGTACCAAACAATTTCCTCGTTGCTGCTGTGCCGTGATTCAGCATGATCTGGGAACCTCTACGGAGGGAGGCAAGCAACTCTTCTCAAGGCGACCGTTTCGGATACTAATTGCTTCTGGGTAGGGCGCTTTCCGACGTATATCCCCGCCGTAGCCATCCGATTCATTTCACATATGATGATACCTGTGGGTTTGCTCCTCGACTAAGGTAGATGTACTGTGTCATGCGCACAGGTAGCGCACCATGCATTGCCGCGTTGAACAAAAACAGCCTATTCATAAGTGCGATCCCATAGATACAAGCCCACACGCCCACAGACAGGCGGGAGGTACCGGTCTCTGCACCTTTGCAAGAAAGGGAGTTAACATTAAAATTGTGCAAGATAAGGGGAGAGAGCACGTATTCACTCACATTGCCGGGGATGCACGTCAGCGTCGTGAACTCGTAGCCGGCTGCCACCGACTCTGTCTCCGTGAGCTCGTTCAGGAGGGACGACTTCCCCACGCTAGGAAAGCCGATCATCGCCACACGCCCGTCTCCGCTCCTGGCTACGTCGAAACCCTTGAGGCATTTTCATGGTTTCGTACGACGTGAGCGATGCAGGGTCTGAATAAGCGTCTAACCGCAGGGGTGCGCTGCGAGCTTATAGTACGATATCATGCAAGCGCGATACGATGTCCGGCCGAAATTGATCCTCGGTTCGGCAGGCGATCTTTGCATGGCACGCGGTAGACCTGTACCGGGGCAAGCTTTGAGGTGCAATACACTCGCACATGTGGCGAGAGATATCGATTGGGGCATACTCTGCTGTAGCAGTTCTTCCCCTCACTAGCTTCGCTCCTCCTTTTGCCTTGCTGTTGATTGCGCAGCTCGCTGCACCTACCGACAACCTACAGCATCTGCACAATCTCCGTAGGTACCGACGTATCGACACAAGAGAGTGAAAGGCGGATGTGACGAGACATATCGGCCGGGACATACTCTGCAGCAGCAGCTCTTCTCCTTACTAGCTTCGATCCTCCTTCTGCCTCGCTATTTGATTGCGCCGCTCGCTTTACCTACCGAAAACCTACACAATCCACACAATCCCCGTCGGCCACTCGTACGACAGAAGATACCGGCGTACTGATACAGGAGAGCGAAAATTGAAAATTCGAACTTCAATCAATTCGTCCGCGGCCTACCAGGTACCGCGTTTCCCGTAGAGCAAGCACCGGTTTGATCAAAAAAAAAAAAAGTGCGGAGCTTGAAGTGTGAATTTATCAGCGCCAATCCTTCCCTCCTTCGCAAGCTCTTCGCCAGCCAGGCCAGCAACGTACTGCAGTATAAACCGGTATAACGACTTCGACCCAACTCAACAGTGTCAACCTTCGGTGAACCGACTCGCGCACCAAAGCCACACGAAGTCAGACTCTACGGTCCACTCTGCCTTACGAAGTCAGACTCTACGGTCCACCCTGCCTTCTTCAAAAGCGGGAGCACTTGTCGCCCGAAAGCTCGCCGATCAAATATCTCAATCACTGATTCAATCACGCATCGGACACCAACCAAGCAGCCTACACCCGTCCCTGCCGTTACAGCAGTCGTGTTATACGTCTTACCTGGCCACCGCCGCCTCCAGAAGATGGAGTGAGTAGCTCAGAGCGGAGCTTGGCAAGGCGAGCTTTGAGCATGCCCAGGTGGCCCTCGGTTGCCTTATTCCTCTGAGTCTTGTCCATCTCCTGCTCAATCTCCTTGATGCGCTCCAAGATGCCCATTTTCCCTGGAGTTGGCTAGCTTTCGCCGTCTGCTTGAGTTCTGCCACTTGCCCCTCGCCGGCCAGACACCAGCCCGTCTATTGTGTTGCGACCCCTCCCCTTGCGGGCACGAGCAAAGTATGATACCGTGGACGTAAACAATTTTCAACTTTTTCCCTGTTCCTAGAGGCACCTTTCTCGCTGTGCTCTGTATCACTAGGTGGCCGAAAGCGCGGAGCAGCTTAGCTACCAGATGGTTCAACGGCTTGGGCAAGACTGTCTGTCCTCCGGGGCTAGCTGCCAAGAGCTGTGGCACAGCACACAGCTGGCAGGCCCGACCCAGGAAGACATTGTCGGGCAAGAATCCTCCCTATCTCAAAACGCCTTCTGGCTCCCTACGAAAACATATTTCCCGAATGAACCCAAGGCCGTGTAGACCGCAGGGCACTTGCATTGATGGGAAAGGACTGCGCTGTACCCTACCTGCAGCTGGCAAATTGAGCGAGGAGCGGGCGCCGGATTTGAGGGGTTTTTTTAGCTGCGATTGACAGGTAAGCGGGTGCGACGTAGCCATGCGTTCAGCCCAGCAAGCCCGCAACCCCTCAGATAGCGCGGGATCACAACTGTTGGGGCGTGGATACTCCACTTTCTGTAAAGTACCGACCGGTTTGGTTTGAAATTTCGCGAGGACGTATCTCCTGTCTGCGCCGAGACGCCTCGACCGTGGGCGTGGCTCCTCCTCCACCTTGATGAAGCAACACGGAAGGTGCTTAGGGAGCTGCTGCAGCAGCAGTTGCAGTCTGCCAGCTGATCGAAGTCATGGTCGTCTCCCTAGAAAGCGGGTATGATGCCCCCCTCCCTCTGCCTGGTTTTCATCATTCATACGAGTACAGGTAAAGGGCCCAAAGCCGCACCCCTTCCCAGAAACCGTGCTTGAGTGCGTGGGTGGGCATTGTCCAATGGCAAGTACCAAGCAAGGCTCTTCTCGCCTCTCCTCCTATTCTCCCTCTTCTCCGGGGGCAGCAATCCCGGACAATTTTCAGCGCCGCGGGTCGGTTGCATACCGCGGTACGCGCATCAGTCGACGGCAGTAACAGTCCGCTACTGGTATCACATACCCTGGTAATTATCATGCCTTACCTCGTACCTGGTACTCTTTAGTGTGCTCACGGTACTCCGTTGCAGTACGTACTGCTGTAGTACTGATGTATACGCCGACTGATGCTGGTTGGTGTTGCTGTGTTGCTGTTCTCGCATGGTGTGATACAACGAGTCAGTTGAACGTCAGGAAGCAACCATACCTGTAGCAATGACGACATGCATGGTGAAATGATGACGATGTTTAACCTGGTTGAAGAACTTGAAAATATTTTGAAAGAAATGGAAGACGCAAGGAAGGCGATTACGGCATACCAGGTACCAGGTATTATACGCACGCCAGCCTGCGACCGGAGGCCTCCCAGGCCGCTGGCGAAGCCCCTTGTATGGCTGATGATTTCGGTCTGCCGTGTGCCGTGCCAAAGATGCCAAGCTGCACGGATGGAGATGCCGACCGCATCATTTTCGGCGCCCTACAGCAGTAGTAGATATGTACACCGCGCCTATCAAATCTTGCACAGGCCCCTCACTTCCAAACTCGTAACCGGTTCCCTTCTCGAGCACTGATGAAATTGCCGGTATGCACTGGTAGTACATGGGAGATGACCCCACCGCCCCGTCCTGCAGGTAATGTATGGTATGATGATATGATGGGACTCGTGATGAACGTTTTTTCACCGGAAATGTTATCTCCATTCGCCCCCCCCCTTTTTTTTCAACCATCGCCAGGAGCTTGCCGGAGCTTGCCCCCGCACAGCCGCCCAAGCCGTGCTCACAGCAGTCAACGATAGAGTGGTTTCTATGCTCGTCTCCTCTCGGACGAACCCGAAAATAGGTTAATTTCTCTGCTTTGGCCGCTACGTACTGCTGAGCACTGAGCGAAACAAGCGAGCAATTCTCCTTGAAATACACCGCACCACAACCCAGCCTTCCGCCTCTGCTGTAGATGAACACCTGCATTTGTAACATTTGCGTCGCAATCTCCAGGGTGGAGATTTTTACACGCGGCGATCGTTGAGAGGCGGGAGAGAGCAGACAAAAGCTCGGCCGGAAGCGCTCGAACGACATGGCGTCGCGGAGGATAGACGTGCACCGTGCCGTGGAGCGGGGCGACTTGGCCGTTCTGACGCGCTACTTGGAGGCCGGCGGAGACGTCGAAAAGAAAGACACGGAGTACGGCGCTGCGCCCGTCCACTGGGCTAGCCTGGTGAGCTTAGTGATATTACACAACACGAAGATGGCAGCAGGCATTGCGTTTGGACCTACTTACCAAAGTAGTGTTTTACTGCTGTAGGAATCGCCTGCATGTGGGTAGACTCGAAGGGTAAGCGTTCCATTGATTCACAGAGCTTGAGCGGAACGCCTTTTTCGTGGAGGTCGGTCGTAGCTCCGTCTTTTTGACCTCTCCGGTGGCCGATTCCTTCCGAATGAAGAGGATGACGTGCACATGAAGAATAAATTCCTGTACAGCATGCCGTGGCGTCGCGTACCGTGGCGTCGCGTACCGTGGCGTCGCGTACCGTGGCGTGCGATAGGGGCAGGCAGGCGGGCGTACGGGCGTGCATCCGTTGGCGCAAGGCGTGCTGATGCTTGAGTCCTTTGCATTGGTGCTCCCGCCCTGAGCTGGTTGTGCGGTGCGCTTCGCCGGGTGGCGGACGTTTGAATGGTGCCCCCCCCCCGCTTTCCACCTGCCTCGCCTGGGAGCTATCGCGCCTTCTCCCACTGAGTGATAAAAATCCACGACTCGGTAGCCGACAAAAGGAATGACCCCCCCCCTCCCCCCCCTCCACCGTTTTTTTTTTTTTTCGGCGGTCCCGATGAGGGTTTTCGAGTTAGATAATTTTATGCGGGGTGGAAAACCCTAACTGCGCACAAAGGGAATTATCGCATCACGTAGTGTGAATATGAATATGGTAAGGCACCCACGAGACAGTTACATAGTAATACCCATTGCTGTCTCTGGAGTGGCCACACCAGAAAACAAAGTAACTCATTGGCGCTGTCATCCATAAGCAAGAAAGTAGGCACAAGATGCCGAAATCCGTCTTGCGACCGGTTCTTGGAAGGATGCAGTTCCCCTTCATGCGACTCGGCGAACACCTCACGGCGCTTCGCGCTTGGTGCAAGCAATGTCTGCCTAGTTGGTGAAAACCCGACGTGCTCTGTCCCGGCGTAGTAGGGATGCGAGGGTCTATGGTCATACGACTATGGCCATGCACAAACTGAGTACACCCCCCCCATCCATGCCTCCGCCCTTGTGCTTGCGCTACCTTTACAGCGCGGGAAGCTCGACGCCCTCTCCCTTCTCCTTGAGCACGGCGCCGGCTTGGAATCGCGCACTGGTACCGATGGCACGCCGCTGGTGTGGGGTTGTATGGGGGGCGACGCGAAGGTAGTGTTGTATCTTTTGGAGAAAGGGGCCGACATCAATGCGGTCACCAAGGTGAGGCAGACTTCGCCCCCCTCGTTGTTGTTGTTGTTGTTGGTGGTGGTGGTGGTGTTGTTGTTGTTGTTGTTGTTGTTGTTGTTGTTGTTGTTGTTGTTGTGGCTGTGTTTGGCGTCACTGTTGTTGTTGGCGTCGCTGTTGTTATCGTCGCTGATCCTGTTGCTGTGGTGGTTTGCTCTTTTATATATATATTTCAAAAATCGACGTAGGATTCAGAGACGGCCAACCCGACGCGCATTCCTTTTCCCTGTCGTTCTGTTTTGTTTCCTACCATAGAACGGCGGTAGTGAGCAAAGAGGGGACGCGCTCGTATTTGAATCAGTTTTCAGGGTCCTTCAGGGTTCCACCGACGCACATTGCGGTTGTCACCGCCGAACGCGGCGACGGACTTCTTTCACAACGGTCAGTTACAGCGTATGCTTTGCGACGCTCCTTTTGTTTTCCACCAGGGCAAGGGTACAGCCTTGCACCACGCGACGAACTCAGGTCACCCGGAAGTCGTGGCCATCCTGCTGGAGAATGGCGCCGACCCGAACGCGCAGGACAACCGAGGCGAGCGGCCAGGCGACAAGTTTGACCCCGAGGTAAGGCAAGGGGCCTTTTCGTTACGTACTTTTCGTTTTCTTTTGTTTCGGTTTTGTTACGTTACGGTGCGTTACGCTTCGCTTCGCTTCGTTTCGTTTCGTTTCGAGTCGTTTCGTTTCGTGATGTTTCGAATCGGTTCGTTTCGTGCCGTTTGGGAGGTGTGTACGAGTTTCGTTCACCGCAAATCGTGCAGTGCGTTTGTCAATACGTTTGATTCCTTGCGGGATTAGGTTGATTGCGCTTCACAGAATGCGAGAAGGTACGAGTAGCAGCGCTGTCTAGCCGGTTGGCAGCGGCACTTCGAAGATCCCAGCTTCCGAGACCTATCCCCCCCCCCCCCCCCTTGCCACCACACCCCCTTGTCGGTGCGCCAGAGTGCTCGCGCTCGTTCCGCGTTGATTGAAGCACGGCAACGAAATGAAACGGCCCGTCTCTGCTCCTCCACGCGACAGGTTTCGGACCCTGTCCGGCGAGCGATCACGAAAGCCCTGGCGAAGGTGAAGGGGGAAGGGTCAGCGACGATGAGATCGGCTAGGTCGAAAAGCGGGGACAAGAGCCGGGTCGGCGGCGCCTCCGTCGCACGTATGTCTCGGAGCAGCGACGACATCGGCAACAGCAGCAGCAACGCCAACGATAACGGCGGCGGCAGCGGCAAAGACAATCGTAGCAATGGCAGCGATCACGAACGGGGAAACGGTAACAGAGCTAACAGTAGTAGTGGCCAGACCGGCTGGGAGCAAGTGAAACCGGCGCGTTCGGACCCCTCCGTGAGTTCTCCCGCACTCGCAAGTCTCTCCTACGGCTCCTTGTTCTCGCAATCGGGCACGCAGAGCGAAGAAGACTTATTGTCGGCGGCGGAGGCGTCGATCGCGGCCGCGGCGTGGACTCCGACTGCCACAGCCAGTAAATCGAGATTGACGGGCTACAGCGGGTCCTCCTCTCGAAACGGCTCCGACCGTAAAAGGAACGGAAACGTTGCCGATCGCGAAACGGCCAGTTCGGCCGCGGCGCAATCGAACGGCGCCAGCGTCACCCCCACTGCTGCTGCTGCTGCCACAACTGCTCCCGACCCCCCCCGATCCTCCCGGGGCGCCCGGACTGGTCATGCGGGGGGCGCCGGCTGTCGCGCACCTGAGCGCACGCGGGCCTCCGAAGGTGCCGCTACCGTAGCGTCGCTGCAGCGCAAGCTTTTGTCTTCATCAGCCCCGGCGACGGACCCAGAGCTTGACGACCTGCGGAGGCAGATCAAGGACCTTGCGCTAACTATAGCGGTGGCGGAGAAGAAGGACATCGAGGGGAGATTGGCGTTGCGGCAAGCGCTAGCAGAATCGGAGAAGCGCGCTGAAAGCGTCGGGGCGGCGGCGCAAGCTAGGTCGAAGAAGTTGGATGTTCTTGTTCAGGTGCGTTGTCTGGGGGGACTTTGTTGGCGTTGGTGTTGGTGTTGGTGTTGTTGTTGGTGTCGGTGTTGGTGTTGCTGGTAGCGTTGATGTTCACGTTGGGGATGGTGTTAAGTGTTGGTGTGGGTGTTGCTGTTGGGTGTGGTTGGTATCGGTGTCGGTGTTGCTGTTGTTGTTGATGGTGGTTGTTGGTGGTGTTGTTTTTGTTTAGGGCGGTGGCGAGCAAAGTGCGACCCTCGCTCTCGCAGGGCGAATTGCAGTTATGGTGTGTTGGTGGTTGTCATCGTGATTTGGGATGTTTCCGTGGACTGCTTCAGCTGCCTCTGCTGCTGCTCCTGCCCGATCGGCGATGAGCAAGTCCCGGTCGAACGCCGTTCGAAATCGCGTGGAGGTTTTGAAGCAGCGATTCCTTTAGCCGGGGTTTTAGCTAGTTCGCTGCCTGCGTTTCTCAGGAGGTGATAGGACAGGTTTGTCAGCCGTGCAAGTCATGTGCTAGGGCGTGGTAGGTCCAGCACCGTGTTTGGATTTACTGCGTTGCCCACGATAACATTTCCAGCTTCTGCTCGACGCCACCACTGATGTTGTTCGCCGTGTGCATGTACCGTAGGCACTAGAGCGACGCTTGCGCGAAAGAGACGACCAAGTTAAATCCCTCAAGGCGAAGGTGGAAGACCGAGATGCACGTCTACGACAAGTGGAGCAAGAGGTGCGCGCCGCTTAGCGGCTCTGTCATCTTGGTGGCGGCAACGGCGTCACCCTTTAGCAGTCAATTCGTGGCAGCAGGGCGGGCAGCGTGTGCTCCGACCGTATACCGGTGCTGCGGTAGACCGGGCGACCCTCGCGCACACGACGCACGCGTGCCATCACGCCAATCCTACACCCCCCCCCGGCGACACAGCCAAGGCAGTACCGGGCCGAAGCCGTCGTTGCGCTTGCACCCCTCTTCCGCAGCCGCCGCCGCTGCCGCTGCGTAGCCTTCCAACCGACGGTCCCTATTACTCACTCTACACCCGGGTCCTATTTCTTCCCTTGCAGGTTACATCGCTGAGAGCTCAAGTAGAAGGGCTCGGCCATGACGCGGTCGTGGCCACCCCGAGCAAGCGAATCGATGCTTCTCCCGCGGATTTCTCGACTCCCTCCCCGCCCCCGGCGACTGAAGGGGGCGAGTCCAAAAGCTACACCCGCACCCAGTCTTCCCCTGCTCTCTCCCCTAGAGTCAGTGCTAGCCTTCGCCAATTAGCATCGGCGGTGGACGCGGGTGAGGAGGGGGCAAGAGGATTAGGCGGGATCGGCGGAAGTATCGAGGATTCCCCGAGCTTGACTAGGAGGAGTACCGTCGGGCCGGGCACGAACAATGCTGGCGGGATTTTTACCTCCCCGGCAGGCGTCGCCGGAACGGGTACAGGGAATCACAAGGCGGGAGTTCTAGGGTGGTGGAAGCGTAATGACGGGCGGGAAGATGGTCAGGTCGCCAACAAAGAGAAGCCTCGGCCGATCACTGAGGACCAGGAACGCCTTGGCAATCTGTACTCGATGATTGCCAGGAGGTAACGTGTACAATGGGTCTGGCCTATAGAGCCCCTGCGCCTCCCCCCCCCACGCCCACTCCTGATGAGCGGCTGGGAGCTGGAGACTGTTTAATAAACTAATTTACTATCTACTCGGCTTTAGATGCGGGTTGTTTTCAGGTGTCGATGGCAGGGGAGGGGGGGAGGGCAGAATGTACGGAGAGAGGAAGGAAATAGAAGAGGGCGGCTATACCTTAAAACGGCGAAAGCGCCGCCGGAAAGTTTGGGACTAAGCGTGCAACAGGGTCGCTTAGCCTCCTCCGATCTCTTTTCACGGGTGAGCAAGCACGAAGGCGATCAGTGCTTCCGAATCAGCGCCAACGGAAAGTTTGGGACTAAGCATGCAACAGGGTCGCTTAGCCTCCTTCGATCTCTCATCGCGGGTTAGCGAGCACGACGGCGATCAGTGCTTCCGAATAGTTTCTGCGAAGGCGAATCCAACGTGCTTGGCCAATCAGCACAGCTGTGGAATGTGTGCCCTTCTCGACTGTCGCTGGTGCTTTGTGTCCACTTCCGTTTCGGCCCCGAGAGCTGAAGCAAGGAACGCTCACGCCGTATAGACGATGGCTTTCACTCGGGGATTTGGGAGTGTAGGCAGCGGTGGGAGTGGTACTGCTGTTGTCGGGGTTTGGACCTTGTTTTGGTTTTGGTTGTGGTCGACAAGAGTGTTGGTATTTCGTGTCGGGACAGTGCTGTTGCGGTTAGTGTTTATTGTGTTGATTCGTGTTCCTCTGCGGACGATGTGCTTGTAGGGCACAGAAGCCCTTCAGCCGCTGTAGACGGCTGGCTGCTTTTCCCCTGTGCCAAGTGCGTGTAGGCCGGGGTTACGGTACCACCCACCAGGTATCGTTCGCAGCGGAAGCTTACCCCCCCCCCCTCCCTGTGTTACTAATAGCAAGCGGCACGCTTTTTCCCCAATAAAAACCTCGGGGCAGGACGCGATGTACCCGCGCACCGCCCTTGCGCGCTATTTGGTGGAACCCGTCGCTAGACCATGTCAAGACGAAAGACGAGCTACTGTATGATATGTGTATCGTAGCTTTCCGCGTGAATTGGGGTATGCGTGGAGATCGTGGGTTACAGCGCTGTGGAGACGTAGATGTTATGCGCTTGGTTACCAATCGCCTTCAGACCCTCCTCCCATCTTCTCGATTTACCTCGCCGTCGGCAGCCTCGTAGGGCTCGGACCAGTCAATCTTCCGGTAACACTCCCATTTCATTCACTTCTTGTTGCGTGGTTGCTGTGGTCACCGTTGGTGGAGCCGGAGCGTAGACTTGTTGTAGGTTATGTTGTTGTGGAGGCGGGCGGAGGGAGGGGGGGCGGGGGGGGGGCGTACTCATTTGTTGCTTGCCTTCCTTTGTCATTTGACCGTTGACAACGCATCCGTTTCGAGGCGGAAGTATTTATATAGTATGAGTAATCGGTGTCGAAGTATGCGGATATCATGCAAGCTTAAGCTTTTGGCGGTGACGGTAGAGGTAGAGGTCGCTACGCTGGGCGATAATCGGATTTTGTAATGAGTTTGTCAAATATCGGGAACGGTTTTACGTAGAACGTGTATGTCTCTAGGATTTCATAGTCTGTGACCGCAGATCTTGTATGTCTCTAGGATGAATACCCGGTGCGGACACTGCTGGCTGTGCTCAGTGTCGCTGGTTCTGGTAAAAAAAAACGGTTTAATACGAAGGTAATACCCACACACTACTGTTGGATACTTGCCAAGTGGGATTTTGAGAACGGATGGGCGTGTACGTAACGTATCATTTGTTTTATTTACCCCCCCCCCATGCACACACTCCAATGTTTACTACTTTTTAGTTCCTCGTTGGCACGGGAATTTCATAATTTACCAGGTATTTTGGTACCACACCACGGCTTTTTAATGGAAACGAATGTCTTGCGTCAGATTGCTCATCGGCGTGAAAGCACCGGCAGCCGGGTTTCCGCCAACGATCCTTTTTATAAGGGGTCTTGTTCGGAGCGTTAGAATCTCTTTTGGCCTTCATATACTAGTTTTTGTGCGGAGGGCGGTCAGTTGAGCGGTCACACCGCGGTCTCCTAGCGTATTTGCCGGCAAGGCGGTCTTTGTTGGCGCATCGATACCTCTTTTGGCTTTAATATACTAACTTTAGTGCGAGTGGCGGTCAGTTGAGCCGTCACCGCCGTCTCTTGACTTATTTGCCGACAAGGCGGTCTTTTTTGGGCGCGTCAAGGCCAACTCTGGGGCTTAGTATGCTGGTTTTAGTGTATGGTGCGATCAGTCAACGGGTCAAAACCGCGGTCTCCTGGTTGCCACCTATGACGAGGGAATTCGAGTCGCTCGAGGGCAACGTTCACGCTTTGGGGCAATAAGCAAGTGTCACAGGAAGAACGTGGTCGATACGGAACGCGCTTGATATTTTGCCCCTCGTAAAAAGAAGCTCTTCTTGTCTTGTCGTGTTTTGCGACTTCCCGATTTAAGATGCAACCCCCCTTCAGTACTGGACTTGCGTTTTCGGGACAAACTACTTGAAATTTGTGTGGAAGTGTTTTTTCAGCAGTGCGAGTGATAACGAGCGAAGACCTTGTACGGTCCGCCTCTATTTGTGTTGACTCGATGGTGACGATGATGGCAGCCGTAGTATTTTCTGAAGAGCATTTTCTAAATAGGGTGCATACTTTAGAGGTACCCGGCTGTCTACCCTGAGTACGAACTAAACAACAAGGTTCCGCACTCCAGAGTATGTGTACTATCCTACGGTCCGGTCGAACATGCTAACGTGGACAACACCGTGCGAGACGCTCTGCCGAAACCCTTGTTGTGTTCTATACCTGGTACGTTGTATTTTTGTCGCTGTTTTTGATGAAAGAGTCGAGGTGTTTGGACCGGAATTATTCTACCTTGAGTGGCACCATCGGGCATCTACGACCTCTTGTGATAGTGATTGGGCGCCGTGCGCTATCGCCTGAGTAGAAAAACGCCTAGAATGGATAGTGGCAGCAGCAGTTGCAGTAAATCCTTGGTGTCCGCGAGCTCTAGGGATAGAACACCGTACGCTGCTACTCGTAGAGAGTGGACTTCGTTAGTGGCGGTGGTGTGAATAGTGGTAGTGTTTGCGGCAAGGCTCGGGGTGAAGGTCCTTTGGGCGCTACTACGTATCGTATGATGTGGGCGGCTTTACTTCGTACCGTTTGTACCTCTGGTATATGTATGTGCGGTAGAACACAAACGACACGCGAACAATATGTGTGGCCTTTACATGGGGGCACCGCCGCTTGGAGGTGGATGTACCAGGAACGGCTGCGGTCAGCTCTCGTCGTGCAGCCCAGTGGATCATTAAAAATGTTGATGGAGGCTATGTCGCCATGATCACACCTACGATTAGCGTTTTTTTGTAGTTTTCCATATCTCACGCTTCCCAGTTCATCTCGCGTGAGCATTACGCTCATCAACCTTTTGGACAAGCCGTGGTTACAGGTGTGTGCCCCCCCCAGCACAAGCCTTAGGGTTTTGATCTCGCAAAGGGTCCAGCATTCCCACCACTGCTGTGTTCGTCGATTTTCATCGAGTTTTTGCCAACTTTCGCTCACGTTTTCATTCGGTTGGTGTGAGTTGTGAATATCGCAAATCACAACCATCGTTTTCCTGTTAATATTGCGTTTTTTCGTAGTACGAACTGGACCTGCGTTACTGGCGTGTCGTTTGGCATGTTACAATGCATGCTTTCCTATATGTGCGTGCAATATTAACGTACCAGCGATGGTAGGTAATATGCGCGCAGCAATCGTTGTTCTCTTCTTGCCTCATCTATCAGCGTTTTGGACAAAGCGCTTGCTTCGTGATTCACTCGTTGCTGACGATGTGATTGCAGTGTTACGCGCGCGTTGTGCGTGCGTGCAAACATCGATCAACGATTGGCCACCCGCGTCGACCGCGACGGCCACCGTATTTTTTTAATTTTTGACGCTTAAATTGCCCGGTTTTCTGGAGTCCTCTGTAGCGGAAGATTGCAACGTGTCCGACGCGTGGCCGAGATGTCCATCCGACTCGTTCCTGGAATACACTGCAATTTAGCGTTTAATCAAGTGAAATCAAGACGTACGTGCTCTTTTACCAGCATAATATGTCGGTACCTGGTGGTATAGTCTAGTTGGTACCTGATATGTACCAGTATTACAATATGCTCACGATTGTGAAGGAGTGCCCGACGGATGCAGGGTAGTCGGTGCTGGGTTGGCTTTCTCCTCATGGGTAGTTAAGTCTACTTCATCCCCCAGGCACGTCGATTAGCTCCATGACCAAACATTAAAATTCGGAGAATCAAGGCAGCAAGGCACAACATGAGGGGATCTTCGAGGTGCCCACGTCTTGAAGCATATCCCTTATATTCCCTTACGACGGTCAGGAACGTCACGTCACATTATGATCTACACATACATGATGTACGAATCCATGACATGAATGATCTACTAATATCTATCTATAGCTACGAAAATACGTGTGCCGTATGGGACTCATGACGCGGTAGAGAGAGGTTTGGTTTTCCTGGCGAAATGTTACTGGTGTGTCATACAGCAAGGCGGTAGGATGGATGATGGATGGATGCACGGATAGATGGAGCGGGCGATGGGCTTCCTTGGGACATTCTGGGCTTCCTTGGGACATTCATTAGAGGTGTAACAAGATACAGACGATTGATGTGTTACCAATCTAATGACTAACTGCTGCATTGATGTTAATGCTACATATATGCGTACCATCACTATGTTAAAGGTAGTGGTACTTAATGGTCAGTTACTATGCAATGTTCGTTGTTATGGCTGTTCTTGTTGCTAGATATGCAGACGATTGATGTGTTACCAATCTAATATTAGGTCATGCATGATAAATATATAGACTAGACTATACGAGTATATATATATTCCTCACACTTCTACTTTCCAGCTTCGGTGCCGTCCCTTTTTCCCCCCTGGTTCTTGCCTTCAATTTTTTATCGCGCATAGGGTTCAGCAATGCCACTGCTCGTCGATTTTTCATCGAGTGTTGCTAACTCATGCTCTCGCGCTTTCCGCAAGTCAATTTGTGCACAAGAAAACTCCCAACGAATTTATACGAGTGTGCACTCGGCGGGGCTCGAACTCACGAAACTGACCTATACCAGGCTCGAGGTTAACCTGATACGCCACCGGGGCGACCTGCAAATAATTATAATACAATGTCACTAAATATTAGGTTTTGACTCATGAAAACTTACTGAAAACGGACGACCGATGTAGTACGCAGCTTGCAAAGATGAGTATCGACCCTACATTCACTTGTGTAACTCAGTTGACGTCGTTAGAGTAATTTTATCAAATACGTCGAAGTATAAATCAATGCCGACACGCGAGGTCTGCTAGCTGGGCGGACAGTTGCGCACACGCGTGACAGCTGCGCACACGCGTAGGCGTCTCTGATTACAACAACACCTTGCAATACACTCGTGCAACACATTCTGGGGTCAAGTTCTAGCTTGCACGTCCGCCCAGACCCAGCCCGACCGCAAGCCTATACCCTAGGCCTAATCTTTTGGGGGGCTCGAGGTCGACAGGGGCGATCGGTGGCATTCCCCCCCAAAAAAAACTCGCTCGACCGAAAGGCCAGCCTCGACCGCCAGAAAGTGGTTTTGCACGAGAGCTTTTGCAATGGGATGTTGCAATTAGGGCCTCTCCACACGCGCACCATACCATGATGGTTCAGCCGCAGTAGTAGCTCCACCATCTATCTTCACGTGGACCGAGATAAAAAGGGAATTTGTGCAAAGACAGCAGCACCTGCTAATGTTTACACTTTATTTTTCATCAACAACCCAACACAACGTAGAACACTTGGTGAGGAGCGAGTTCTATCATGCCGGCACACCGTACCAGGTACCACCAGGCGCAGATTCCGGGAATGTTCTGCTGGTAAACGAAAGAAAAGTGCCTACGACACTGAAAAAAAACAAGCACGGATGCCCTCCTACGTTTTTTTTTTGCTTTCGGCGGGAGGGGAACGCACAACACCAACACCTGCGTGCCGCAGCATCGCCGCTGTTCCGTCTTCCCCCACACTCCCATGCTCCCGCACACCAACAACGTCACGGGCAATTCCCATGACTATTACTACTGCTGTACTTGTAGCACAAAAACAAATACACAAGTAAGACGAAATCCACGGCTCAGTCTACCAACCAGACAACATCATCACGACCACCATCATCACACCACCGCATCTTCACCACGAGTGAAGGTAACGATGGCACAGAAAGATATCGGGCAGTCCTAAAATCATTTTCGGGTAATCAGCAATCAGCAATCAGAGTTTCCCGCACAGGCAACTCTCCGACAGACTGACAGACCAAACCAAAACCAGACCCAAACAAACAAGTCTAGTCTACGTAGTATACCTGGTAGTCTATACTGTGAACAAACGGAGAAACTCCAAACAGCGCAGGCTGGTACCTTCCAATCACGCCTCGAAAAACAAACAAAAAAATGGCGGCGGACAAAAGGCTCCCAACTCTCTCCAAACTGCATGAAAATATGAAAACGTGAAACAACACGGTCGCTACTTTCCGCAAGCGGCGAAACTCTCTTTTCCAAGCCTCCAAGTCTTGACAGCAGTATAACTCGGACGATTCGAACGAAAGAAAACAAAAACATGCCGCGACGATGTACATTATGCAGCTGCTACTGCTGCTTCGCCGCGGCGGGCTGCCGCCGCCTTGGCTCCACGTGCTGTGCACAACAGGAGTCGAAAGGCCGGAACACACCAAAAACAAAAACAAAGTGACACCAGCGTAAAAAATGGCCTCGTGTCCTTTCTGCCCGATCGAGTCCCCTTTCCGCTATAATCGTACGACTGCATGCAGGTATGGTGTCAGAGAAAAGGGGTCACCTGCCTTGCCATCAACAAATCGGACTAGGGTCACTCCCCCCCCCCCCCCCCCCCCCCCTTCCCAACCCCCCCCCCTCGTCAACGAACGACACGTCTCTCCCGCCGGAAACTCGAAATACAAATCTAACGAGTGTCGGAATTAAAACCCGAAGAGACCAACACGGCAAAACATAGCGGGGGGCGGGCGTCAGGCCGTACCCCGACAAGCTGCTAGGGACGGACCGGTAAAAAGCCCCACACAACACTCGTGGTGCTTCTTCTCGAGCTCTCAGCACGCGAAAATCTCCGCGGGGCTGGAGGGACGACGGACATCTGGCTCGTCTGTCCTGCTTCGGCAAATCGCATTGGTCGTCCTAGATCGATTTCCATGCCGCCCATGCCCCCCCGCCACCCCCTTCCCCTCTTACCAACTGACCCTCCAGCGATGCGCCATTTCAAACAACCACACGCTTGCTTCCTGACACCCAACCGCCACCACCCCGCTGCTCAAAAGACAACATGGTTACTGCCGCCCGGTTCCATGGCGTGCTCCTCCCAGCGTTCTTTGCCGACCTAGGCGTAAAAAATGGCCTCTGGCCGCCCATCTCTGTAAAGAGCGTTGCGGGTGCAGTCCCCCGCCAGTAACTGGCGTCTACAGTGCGTAGATGAATATCCTTGTACCCCCCCCCCCCCACCCCCCTCCCCCCCCCTCTCGAGCTTTTTCGTGCCCACCAGAGTACTTTTCTTCTCATTGGCGTCACCATCAAGGGCACTGGTATGTCACACGCCACTTACCCCCCGCCCTCCACCGTTGACACTACCCAAAGGCTTTGCATATGATCCCCAAAACCTGTTCCGGCCATAGACTAACAAGTATTACACCGGTGCGTCACTCGACGCGACCCCCCTCCTCCTCCACGCGCGCCGTGTGCGATGGTTCAACCAACCAGACACGCGTAAGCTCCGGCTACCCACTGGAAACCCCGCCTACCTTCCACCATCTGCTCGTTCTTTTCGCAAGCGATTTACCAACGGCACTAGCATGTCACAACGGCATACCAGGTATGCGAGTTGTCTCTCAACACCGTTCGGTTTCAACTGCGACGTAAACACTGCCAAGACAACCGGTTGTCTCGACCCCCATGGCCTATTCAACGCCGCAAAAATCAACAAAAGTCGAAGACGCGCGTAACCCCTGAAAGCAAGCACGACACATGTTGGGCTATACTATCAACATTTTTCAATATCTGACAACCTTCATTGTTCGCATTGGCCGGGGATTTGCTTTCCGTCTCGGACATCGCGCGAGCTAACCGGAACAGTCTGCAACACGATACCCGTAAAAAAACACACACAAACGATACAACAAAAAATTAAATCACCTCACTGGACACATTTTTCCAAGTAAAGATTTCTCTCTGGAAACGGCGATCATGTCGAGAACCCGCGAAGCGGAACGCCCTGATCGGTGACATAATTGCACCTACACCCCTTGCTGTCATTCTTGTACTCCACGAAAATGCAACTCCAACAATAACAACGAGCCGCGTGGCCGTTCCTTCAATAAAGCGTGCACAAGGGCCGAAGACGGGGTGAGGGGGCAAACATAGCAGGCCTAGCACGCGTAACAAGCAGCCGGTGTGCTTAGCAGGGGACTCCCGCAACGCTCGACATACCGCCCACACCGACGAGCAACACAATTCACCGCCCCCTCCTCCTCCTCCTCCATAACCGCAAAGCCCCACATGGCCTCTGAATTGCACCACGACAATGCCGCCACCAACCGCCGCCTCCGTGATGGCGGCTGGGTGTCACAGCATTCCCCGCACACTCTCATCACACCAAAACAGCAATCCATCTAACCGGGCCTACAAACCATAGCACGGAAATTTTAAGCAGGTGCGGCCCGCCCATGCCGACACGAAATGAGAAGTGCCCGAGCATACGCCCAAAAACGAAACTCTCGCTGCATTATCTCTGTTCGTGTGCTGGCATCGGCGACCACGGGTGCTCGAACGCTTCCACAGCAGGTTTCCATTCGAAATCTAACCGTTACGCCTTTTCGTAAGTAACACCACGACGCATGGGACGGACAGGCACAGTGGGTGCAAAGTCCGCCCGGCCCCCGTGTGGCCCTTGCCCCCCCCTCCCCCCCTCCCCCCCTCCATCCCTTCCCGCCCGGGGCGAAAGGCCCCAGACACCGCGACAATCGCACGAATTTTGCAGCAGCTATCCTAGCGCAGCGAAGCAATACCGGGTATGAACACTTCTTCGGCCAGAGCTAAAAATGAAATCGTAAGCTAGCGCAGTGAGCAGTGTCACCACAAATCGCTCCGGCAAAACCAAAAAACGCCGAAATTCTCGTTAAACAAGTAAACTAGCGACAATCCCAGCTTTCCTTCCCACAAAGAAGACGGTAGCGTTCTCACATCACTGTAGCCGTAAAATAAACCAGCAGCAAGACATACACCGCCGCTACCTTCCACCAAAAAAACCCGAGTCGCTCCAATCAATCCTTTCGGGCGAGAGCCGTTACGCATACTTCGTTCTACTCTTGGTTTTGTGCGCGCCGACCCCCCCCCCCCACCCCACACACGACTTCGCACACTACACACACACCCAGGGAATGCAATGTATGTACACAAATACCAGTCTTGATTGCAAATGCAAGAGAGGTGAAAACCTTTTTCGGCTTATCCAAACGTCCCTACTACTTGCGATCAGACTTGTAACGGTTACTACAGAGGGTTCCAAAAAAGACGCCCCCACGGCGAGGTAAAAAACCACTCACTCACAACAGCGCGCCGACCGACATCCCGCGTCAAAATATAACCCGCCGCTCCCGACGCCAAAATCCATGCAACACGCGCATCGGCATCGCATTCGCACCCGTCCCGCCGCTGCACGTCTCCAGCACCGCCTCCGACGCTACCACACTCCGGATAAATCAGACCCCGTTTCATTATCCAGACCCCATTTTATTATCTAGATATTTCGGGGCAGAAATATCCCTGATTTTAACGATCTGCACGATCTAAACTACAGTAGATCGTGTTTGCTAGGTGGGACCGGCATGACACGACTCTCTCGCACATGCCTGGCGGGTGTGCCCTGTGTGATACGACTCTCGCACAGCATACCATAAACTCAAGTACAGAATCAAGATGACCTAGATCGTGATATATGCCAGGTGTGCCCGCTTCGCTCACGCCTTCTTCGACCAGAGCAAGTTCGTCACCAGAGACGGCTCGAAAGCGACGCCGGCTTCCTGGCATCTGGTCAGCAGCTCCTCCACCATCGTCTCATCTCTCCTCCTCCTAAGCACCTCTACGTTTGCTGGCACGGTCACAACCCACTCCTGTTCCTTCGCCGCCCAGGACAAAAACCCGCACCGCTGCAATAGGCTAGCTACCCTGAAAGCTTCCTCTCGCTCGAGGCCGCCTGTCTGGTTACCCCCGCCCGCCCCCTCTACCTCTGGCGCACCTTTGCCGTCGCTGGCAAAGTCACCGAGGGCCTCGACAGCCCTAAAATGCTCGTTGTCCTGACCCCTGCACGCACCCGCGAGGGACTCCAAACCTTTGGTCAACGTTATCTCCGACAAACCGTCCCCCCAGTCGCTGGCGAGGCTGCCGGAACCGGCTTCTGCCTTCGGGTCGAGGGAAAGGAGATACCTGTAAAGCTTTTCGGACGGACGGATCGCCGACAGCGCTCCCAGCCCGCCGAACGCCGGTGGAAGGCTAGCATATTCGCCATCGCCACCGCCGCCGCCACCACCACCACCACCACCACCACCACCACCACCACCACCACCACCACCATCACCGCCACTATCACCACCAACACCAACACCGTCGTCACCCCTACCGCTCACACCGCCGCCACCTCTGACACCAGCGTCAAGAGCACTGCCTCGCGGTGGTGACAACCGCCCGCTAAAACTGGCACCTCCTTCAGCCACCCCTCCCTCGGTGCTGACATTCACGTTGGGTCTCGGTGTGGGAGGCGGGGACAAAACTGGAGCACGGTAATACTCCGCGCCCGCCGCTACCGCTGGCCCCGGCACCGCCGAAGTCACCATCGACGGGAGCAGCAGCTGTCCCGGCGCCAAGACCGGCTCTGCCGTGGCGCTTCCCTCGTCTGCTACCGCAACTCTCGACACCGCCGCCGACAGATCCGATGTTGCAGCAGCAGAAACAGCAGCAGCACCACCACCAGGGTGCGGCGACGGTTTCGCTGAGGGGGTCGTCGCAACATGCGTCATCCACCCCGCAGCAACCTCCCCATCTCTCGCCGGCAGCGCCGGTGTTTCCGATGCTGGCTCTTCAAACCGCAGCCGCGACAATGGCGCTTCAGAGTGCAGTCTCGACTCGGGCGTGTCAAACCGCAACCTAGACTCTGCTGCTTCAATTCGCAACCTCGACGCCGGCGATTCAAACCGTGTCGTCGACGCTGGCGAGTCATACCTTAGCGTGGACGCCGAAGAATCAAACCCTGGCGTCATCGCCGGCGAGTCAAGCAGAAGCGGCGACGTCGCGCGCCGCCCCTCTGACCCGGCGCTGCAAGCGCGGGTCGGCGGCGGCGTTGCCTCCGGCGTGTGTTGTTGCCTAAACCTGAACCCGCCGCGCGCGGAGAGCAGCTGCGGCGGAGCCGGAGCCATAACCCCCCGCGTCGCCAGCGTCTTTACGCCCGCGCCGTTGCCGCCCCCCGTCCCCGCGTGGGCCGCACCTCTTCCGCTCCCCGCCGCGTATTTCGATGACCTCGCACCGCCGCCGCCGTTGGTGCCGCGGCCACAACCCTTACCGCTGCGCTCGTCCGTGAAAACGTAGTCGTGGCATGAAAGTTCGACCGAAGAGCTCAGTACGGAAGATGGCCCGACCCCGACTACTCCTTTTCCTAGCTCCCGGAGGCGGCGGAAGACGGGGCCGAAGTCCGAGTCTCCCGTCGCGAGCACTACCCACTGGATCTCCGGTCCCCTGGAGGCGTATAGCAGGCGGAGGTATGCGGCGAGGGTTAGCGCGCGCGCGACAGCAACGACACAGACACAACACCAACAGCAACAACGACACTAACATCACCACCACCACCACCACCGAAGTCATTAACGGTTCGCAATGCACACACGCGCATGCGATTCGACCAAGGAAACTCCACGAGAGGGGCGACCTTGCAACTCTCATATGCACGTGAGCCCACTTCGGTTAACCTCTTTCGCCAGCACCCACGTTGTTGAGGTCGTCAAATACTAGGGATTGGTGTGGAACATTGTTCGCAAATTCCAAAAGGGTTAACTCAGCGGGCCAATCGCTATGATCGCCATGACACCGCACCCGACGTCTCACCTGCAGCACTCCATGACATCGATCGTCATACTATTTTCGGTCGTTGTTGGCGTTCGACGGTTGTTGTCGCAACAGAGCGCGCATCACAAACGACACCAGGTGTTCGCGCCGTCCCCCCCATGAAACCACCGTCGAGATACGTTGGTTCGAATGAAGCAAGGGGCGAGGGCCGAGGCCAAGGGTACAAAGGGAGGAGGGAGAACAGGGCACCACCAAGAGGGGCGGCAGCAGCAGCAGAAAAACAAAAAGTAATCAGCGACTTTCGCAACACAATGCACGGGACGGGACCCAACTCTCCCAAAATCAAGCGCTCGTCCAACTGCTGTGAGACAGGCTCCACGAATGAGAAGAAGGCGACGGTCACTCTACGTTACCTGGGAGGCTCCAACCAAGACTGGTCACGCTTCGCGCATTGCTAAACTGCAAGCAATATTCGCCTCAGAGAATGTCCGACTCGTAGGACAGCACTAGCGTGGGTTGTGGCGCAGCAAGTTCGGCGCAGCAAGTTTAAACGCTTTCAACACTTTGGGGAGTTGATGTTACTGTAGGGGTACTGTAGGGGTTACTGTAGGGGTTACTGTAGGGGTTACATCAGGGGTTACTGTAGGGGTTACTGCAGGGATTACTGTAGAAGTTAATGTAGAGGTCACTGTAGGGGTTACTGTACGGGTTACTGTAGGGGTTACTGTAGGGGTTACTGTAGGGGTTACTGTAGGGGTTACTGTAGGGAAAAGGGACAAGAACAGCAACAACGACGCCTAGAGCATGGGCTATTCGAAGCAGCGCAGGGTACTGGGCTATGAGGTCATACTTCGAAATACATTCCGTGTCCGAACTGCACTGACGAAACAAGGTTGCACGGCACGATCCTGCTCGTGCCGCCGCAGCGCACGCACGGAGACGGCGGGAAACATCGCATCTATCACGTCTTTGGTGGCTGCACCCGGGACCCTACAGGATCAGCCGCTTTCGCGCCTTAAACCGGTGACAATGCAGGGCCAAAAGTTTGAAATTCCCGAAGATCCCAGCCAAACTTCGCCTGGATGGTCGCCTATGGGCCCAATTTTGTACATATATTTTTTGAACTTTCCAACTTTCCGGAAAAAGTCATTTCTCGCGGCGATCTTGGCCAACATCTGCTTGAGAAATTCTCAAGCAGATCTTGGATTAGACCGGCGTGATTTCGTGTTCTCCACACACTTCGTTCGACGAAAACAACGACAGCGTCGTGAACTATGAACGTGGCGAGCTTGTTAGGGGCTCCGACCCCTCCTTGGTGTACAGTGCTCACTCTACGGCCGGTGATTTGTGGCGGCCGCCGATCAGGCTTCTGTTAAAAACACATTTGGCGGCTGGTGTGTAGAAAACTGAGACAAAAGTTATCGTCTCCCAACGGGCGAAAAACCGAATTTTGAGTGGACTTGACGGAAGACCACAGGGCAACACAAGCAATCTCTCACGCTTAAGGGTATGGATCGAGATGAACTCTTCAGCACTGTCACCTACACTCATGTGGCCTTGTCCGGAACAAAGAGGAATAACCATGGGTTGTCTCTATCTCGACATCGAACGTCAATCGTGTTTGGTGTGTTTGGTGGGCAGTGTTGATCAAGGCTTGATGAAAAATAGACAAAAAGACCTGTTGGACTGCATGGCCCAAAAAACGAGCCAGAAAAATATATTTTACTCGTTTTTTCCCCATAGCGGCGCTACCCGGAATATTTCAGCAAAGAACCCGCCAAGACAATTTTGGGAAGTTTTTGGCCAAACTATCGGCTTTCCATTAGCATCGGTCTCACGCATAGCGAAAATTAACGACTTCTAAGACTAGGGCGATTTGATCAAAACTCGAACACATCACGATCCAGATCATACAGATCATATACCAGGCAGATCTTGGACTTAGTGCAGCATGCCTTCTAAGGCAATACGATCGCACTTCGGACAGACCACCATCTAGATAGATCATCTAGATAATATACAGTACAGCATCCCGTTTCTGTCGTTATGATATGTTATACTGGATCTGGATCTATGGAGAGTACAGATCCAACCGAGGAAACGTGTGCTAGGACATGCAGATCGCAAGCCCCCGCCCAATCACACGAGCTATCAATAGGCCATACAGATCTTCCCCTGGAACATCTATACCATCAAGTGGGCATCGGTGATCTTTCAACGTGTGGATGTCGTCAGGCGTCTAGGAAAGAGCGAGCGTGCAGCAGTGCAACAGCACGGGTATCACCATGGTGTTCGCGTGTGACACAGCTCCTTACCGTTACATGTCGGAGTCATCCCCCGCCCCGGCGGCCCGGCCCGGGCTGTTTTTTTTTTGTTCTTCTCGTTTCATCTATTATCTTCACATTTTTTTCTTTCCTTTACCCTCCCCCCCCCTACACGTAACTCAGATCCAGGGCCGCCAAGCACCAGGTTCTTCTCCGCTCTCCCCACTGGAGTACGCGCCTTTATTTTATCGGGAGAAGCCAACCCTTTCTTCCCTCGTCGACTCGCATCGAATTGCGCCTATGATCGATATGCTGTATTCGTCATTCTTTTCGACGTTAAAAAAAAAAAACGTACAGCTTAAGCCGTTTGGGGCCCACGTTATCTCGACCAACAAAAGACGCGACGGCGCTATTTACAAAGCGCCCAGGAAGAGCATCAAGCCGTACAAGCGTCATTACGGTGCCCGCCCGCGTGCGGCGCAGCTCCCTACATTGCAACGAGGACTTACCCCTTGCCCCAGCGGCCCGGAGAGTTTCGTGTGGCGGGCGGATACTGTAATCGGCATTTTTTTGTTCTCGTTTTAGACATTTCTTTCCCACTGAATTTCCAAAGCGGCTTAAAACAGGACGTGGCTGAGCAGAGACGCATACATATACTTCGAAGTATACGTCAGCAACGGGCACATTTATTTTTTTCTTGTGGTACGCTCAAAGCTGTGCTCCCCAGCGTGACAAGAAAAAAACAGCGAGGGGTGGATTCTCTTTTACGGCTCGGATCCCTACCTGTGCCGTCCTTCGGTTTCATTTTTTCCTCGAGAGAGGAGCAAGCGAGAAGCGCAAAAAAAACTCACAAGCTATGCTACGACGTATGAGCTACGGAATCGTTTCGGCAGATTCTTCTTTTTACCGAGCCTGGTATTATCAATAGTTCCAGCTGGAGTGTTTCATAGCTTCAATGGGAGTTTTCATTGCATCAACGGGGCTATTTTATACATTCGATTCAACGGGAGTATTCTATAGATTCAACGGGAGTATTTCATACATTCGATTCAACGGGAGTATGTACATGCACGTGTTGGCGTTTCAACGAGAGCATCCGACGGAAGCATCTCAATCGAGTCATCGCTTTCGGAAGGGAGCACCGCATCTTGAACCCCGGCTGCTCCCCAGGGGGTAGGTAGGTAGGTAGCGTCGCGTATTGGCGCGTCGTTTACGCCCACCTCGACACCCACGTCTTTCCTAACCGCCTGGCCTCCACCACGCGCGGCGGGTGGAAGTTTTGGGGCCGTCCGACTCATGCACGTCTTCTTGGTATTGCATGCTATTAGGCGCATGCCACGAAGGGCGAAGGTGCACCTTAAGTCCCGAACGCTTTTATCCTGGGCGCTCTAAAACCAGGGTACCCATTGTAAGCCAAACAGTGCGCCTCATGTACCTGGTATACCAGCGAGTGTCACCAGGTGTGCTGTGTAATTATTTGATCACCCGTCCGACTCATCTCGTTGCTTTTGTATTGTGAGCCAAGTACGCGTAGCGAGATTCATGTATACCAGTAAGTGATACCAGGTATGCTGTGTAAGGCTTTGGTTGCCCGTCCGACTCGTATCGTTGCTTTTGTAATGCGAGCTAAGTACGTGTAGCACGTTTTACGGACCTGACATACCAGTAGGTGACACCAGGTATGCTGTGTAAGGCTTTGGTCGCCCGTCCGACTGTTATCGATGCTTTTGTATTGCGTGCTACGAGCTCGTAAAAGTTGTATGTCGTGTATTTGTTTCACACCATGTGTATGTTGCATCGCAGCTGATATATAGGTCGTTTAATTTTTAGTATACTTTGCTGGGTGCATTTGTCCTCAGGTTATGATGTTTTTCCCTGGCTTGCTTTCATCTTCCACTCGACAGATGTACTCATGAAAATTACCCTCGATTGACCCTGGTACAAGGTACACTGTAGTTCCAAGGGTAGTCGCCGACCTTTATCCCTAATGAGGACACACACCCAGAAACACGCGCGATCGGAGTATCACACACAGCTTGCAAATATGAGTTTCAACGGTGAAATCTTTGATCTCACAGCTGGCGTGTGTTTTTGATTTCTATAAAATATTCAAAGGAGCCTGCTTTGTAACCATGGATAAGATTATGTGCATGGCGACGAAAAACATGACAACAAGTGATAATTTGCGCTTTTCTACTCCACGCCAACCCGACGAGACAGGCAGTAGTAAAAGAAAGTGTTCCCAATTCGGCGGCGTTTTCATTGCGGGCGAGCGGCTGAAAAACCCTTCAGCCAGCTCGGAGACTCTGAACGTCGGCGGCTGACCACAACCTACCACGACAAAAATAAATAGCCCGGCAAAAACAAAAACTTCGGGCAATCGATAGGGCATGTTATCCCCGTAGGTTACGAGTGAGTCAAAAACATACACGTAGGCGGACACATATGGGTGAAAACAAATCGCATCGGAAAACGGTAAAATAACTCCTGATTCGAAGGAGAGACTCAAACTGTTTGGGCTTGAGAGGAACAACGTGACCACAAAAGGCGATGAATACAGCATCGGCTACTGCTTGGTTCTTTGGGGGTTAAAAAAATGGTGTCGGAACTAACGATGCGAGGAAGCGTACGACACCAGAACATAACAGCGCAGCATGATCTTACAATGTGTCCCCATCAACGCGGGTTATACAGTTTTCGTGCGCAGAACAAGGCTGGACGTCTTAGTCCTGCTGACCCTGGCATTAGCAGGGAAGTCACCGACCTGCAGCATCCTTTACGAGGGTATACACACCCCGTAACACGCGCGATCGCAGCACCACACGCAGCTTGCAAAGCTGAGTTTTGATTTGAAAAAAAAAATGGTCGAACTCACAGCTGGAGTGTATTATAATATCTTCTTCAAATATATGTACGATACAGCTGCTATGCACTCACTCTACTCGTAGACGGTTGTGAAGACTATGATCTTGGTGAGTTTCTTTGTCGCTATGCTATAATCAAGTCCCAAAAACCTTGAGGCATGTATGTATAACAGGCATGCTGTGATGCATATCAGGTGTACTGCTATGTTACTACATTTTCTGGCGTGTCGGGACCTCAAGACTCAGGTTCGATTTTCAACTGTCAAAGTATACCCTGGTATCCGGCATTGGCCTAACGCCCATCGTCTATCATGCAAGAAAACACACCCCTGCATACCACGGCAGCTTGCGCTGCTATATTACATGATTAATAACGGTGACCGCCGGCAGGGACAGCTCGCGCTGTCATTGCCACGGGAACAGAAGGATACGCCAACTCGCTAGCGCTGGATAGCGAATACACTTGACATAAATGGACCACACGACATGCATGAGAATACGTGCAAGTTCGGTGAGCTTAAGCTTTACTTTTCCCCATCTGCCGGAGGATAACTACTAACAATAAAAAAAGCTCGCAAGAATTTCGAAGCCGGCTTTCTCCACAACCTCGAGAGCGCAAACGCCGAACGATGAGTCAGTATATATAGGGAAACCTCTCGACGACATTTTTCCAGACCCCACATTTTTGCACGCTAAGGTGTGCCCCTCGTTTTCAAAAACATCGTCTCGGAAAAATCCCCCCGGGGAGTGTGCCACCTTTGCGCGTTATCCCGGAGAGTGTACTATCTTTGCGTGTAAGGTATCCAAGGGGGGGGGGGAACCTCGCGTGCTTCATGGTATGTATCATTTTCTGGCGGCAGATGAGAGAAGTCTTTCGTCAGCAAAGAACTAACTATACGTAGTGCCGTCGGGACAATACCGCTGCCCTTTCGGGCGTGTCAACCTCTCGAACCACCTGTCGATGGCGACAGATCCCGAGTCCGCAGCGTGTCAAAGCTGTCAAAAAAGCACATCAAACGCATCACATCACCCTATGATCGACGCGATATCACATCACACATGTATCTCCATCACAATTACCCTACCCACTACCACGTCATTACTTTTTTTCTGCTTCCTTTCCTTTTTTTATCCTCCGGCGGAAGGTGGAAAGTGAAGCTCAAGCTCACCACACTTCCACATATTTCCACACACGTCGTGTCAATTTAACTCAATTGTATTCGCAATCCGGCGCTATGACAGCGGGCGTGTCCTTCAGTTCCCGTGGCAGCGACAGCGCGAGCTGTCGCTACCGGCGGTCCCCGTTACTACTCCAGCAGCGCAAGCCGCCGATATTACCACATGGTTGTTACGGGCGGTCTGAAAACAAACCCTGGCTTGAATAATATGCGCCGACGACGGCTGAATCCTATACCCTTTTCACAATCATACGACTGCATACAGCAATCGCCACCCCCTTCAACAAACAGCCACTAACCCTTTGGCGGGCGATCATTTCACCGTTTTGGACCCCAGACATACACACTTTTAGCACTACAGCAGTCCTAGCGACTTGATCCTTTTAGCACGGCTTTCAGCGCCGCTTTTAGCACCTTTTAGCACCGCTTTTAGCACCGCACTCCCCACATGGGAACAAAACACTTGGAATTAGACTAGGAAAACATTTTTAGGTCTTGCCAAGTTTCTGGAAAAGAGCGCGCAGCACGAATAAAAGTGCCGTAATCCTGTGAGCATGCGCGTCTTTCAGCTCCGATGACGGCAATACCGTGTCTGGTGCAGTAGGGGTCGTAGCACCCATTTTTTCCGTAGGTTGCTCACATAGGATGACCTCCCCACCTCGCCCGTCCACCGAAAATCGAGAAGAAAAAAAAAGAGTTACCTCTTCGATAAAAAAGCCAACGACCTAGTATCCATCGTTTACAGCTATTAATAGGACAGATACTAAAGGTAAATCACAACACATCCCTGAAGGATGTGCAGGATGCTGTGGAGGATGTGAAGGATGTTGTGTAGCTTCCTGAGTTGAAGAGCCTCGTCCCAGTCAGAAATACTTTCGGCAGAAACTGCTACAGCGCTACTATATATACTATATTATAAAAATTAAAATACACTCCAGCTGTGAGATCGAATATGTTGTCGAAACTCATCTTTGCAAGCTGTGTGTGATACTCCGATCGCGCGTATTACGGGTTGTGTGTCCTCATTAAGGATATAGGCTGGCGACTCCCCTTGCAACTACAGTGTAGCTATCAGGGTCAACAGGGTGATGTTAGGCAGTCTGTGCGCGGAAACTATAAAACCCGTTTCTGAGGGGGACAAAATCTGACAGCTGTGGAAGGAAATGCATCAGTTTCTCAAGTGAATCCTGTAGGTCGATATATACAGCATCGTAGAGGTCCCCCAGCAAGAAGGCGGTGGTGTGGTATTGAGAGCAATGTGACCGCGTTATTGGGGAACCACTCTTCTTTATCCCAGGATATGAGTGCTGCAGTGCATTCCTCAGTCGTCCCAAGCGACTTTGACCGCCTGAGGGCCGTTTCAAACAAAAACACAACAAAACGTCAGGAATCGTGACTAAGTAAAACGTGACATTGTCGCGAATCGTGATATTTGCCAGGAAATCCGGACTATAGAGACGTTCTGACAATTCTCAAAAAAAACAAAACGATTTCAGAATTCCTGGACAGCAACAACAGCAACAACAACAACAACAACAACAACAACAACAACAACAACAACAACAACAACAACAACAACAACAACAACGTGACAATTCAGAACTTCAAACTGTCAGGAATCGTGGCGATTTTCGTCAGGATTCGTGACGATTTTTTCGTTCGTTAGGAGCGACCCTTATATCGGGATATCATACCGCCTTATTGGGGCGCCCCTACTGCCTAAGCCGCTATCGTAGCACGCACCGGAGGTCACCATCAACCCTTTTAACGCCGCACTCCCGACAGTAGGGCAAAACACTCGGAGTTAACACAGACTAGGAGCATTTTTAGGAGCTCAAAAAGGGTTCATATTAGGACCTACACCTTATTTTTGCAGTACAGCAACATGCGCTACGTAGTGAGAGGGTATCATGTCATGTCTATGTGTGCTTTTCGGTGTCGCGACACGCACCGACGTGCACCCATTTCCAACTCCGAAAATCATCCTATTAATAGTATAGCTCCCATTGTTTTGTCCCCATATCGGGAGTGCGGTGCTAAACATGCTATAACGGTTCAAATTGTTTCCAACGCTGCGCCCGAAAAAACGCTCTAAAACCCGCTTTTTTGAGAGGTACTAAGGCACGCTCGCGCACGAATGGTCTACACTAGATGGAGAAAACGAGAGTATACTACTATGTATAACATGATACTGCATACTGTATTATCCATGATTCGTACTATATCGTATAGACTGACTAACATCACCCTGTTGACCCTGGTACAACCTACACTGTAGTTCCAAGGGGAGTCGCCGACCTATATCCTTAATGAGGACACACACCAAGTACGAAATACGATCGATCGGAGTATCACACACAGCTTGTAAAGACGAGTTTCGACAAAATCTTCGATCTCACAGCTGGAGTGTATTTTTATTCTCATAGTATATCCTTATTATATAATACGCTAACGTGGTCGTGGCGTTTTTTTGGATCTTTGAAAATATCTTGGTTACAACACCCCCCCAAAAAAGCTGCGACTCCCGAGCTCCCTCTCGGCCTCCGGCGGCCTCGCGGTGCCGTCACGTCCCATCCGCACAGCAGCACTACGACGTGCCGGCGAAAGAATGGCCGTCGGTGCCCCACCTCGGCGAGGGGGGAGCGTGGAAATTGCCCTCCCGGGGACGGCTCGCTTGCCCCCAACCGCCTTTTCTTCGTCGCTGCCCGTTTTTTTTTTTTCGAACTCCAACTATATCATATGGTCGAAAAACGAGTTCAGAGGGAAATAACTCGAGTAGCATTCGTTGTGCAACATTTTTAGTCTACTTCCTCACAATAGCGTCGTCGACAGGACGTGAGATTATGATCAGTGAGATCGCTGGCTCGATTCTCACCGTATTTCCCAGGAAAAGAAGAAAAAAAGGTATTTTCTCACGTTCAAGAACCTGCAAAAACTCAAACCACTTGAAAAAAAAGCAACGACGAGAGCAATGTATAGGATCATTGCAAGTCACTCCAACATCGAAAAGGTCGAATTGGATACTGGGTACCTCATCGGGGTTCCTGACATAATTTGGGAAATATCTCAGGTTTAGCGGGGGAGAATGTGGTGGAAAAATGAGTTTAGAAGGCAACAACTCGAGTAGCATTTGTTGTGCAACATTTGTCGTCTACTTCCTCACGATCAAACTTTCGAATTGCTTTATGGCCACTTGAGCCATGGACACGAGACGACAAGCGCGCCTGCGTCAACAGCAAACACAACAACACCAGAATCACAGCAGCGTCCAGCCGTCGCCGCTCGCCGTGAGCAAAATCGGCAACGCGAGCGATTTTCGCTTGGCCCCCGTCGTGGCGGGGAATAGTAAACAATTGCAAATCCCGCCCAGCCCGAGAGCAGTGTAACCAACGAATCGGCTGCTGCTCGCCTGTCAGGTGTATTGCTCTACGTACTGCTGCATTGCTGTACTGCTGTACTGGGTAGGCACGTGGGTGGATGGTGGGTGGTGGGTGGGTGGTGGACGGCGGCTTGCTCGCTCCCCGAGATGGCCGATTATCGTCAAAAAATGAAACTCCCCCCGTCTGTTTCCTGTTTCATACAAGGTCCTCAAGAACCAACCAACTAACTGCTCCCCGCGTAAGGTGTACTGCTGTACGTACTGCTGCACTGCTGTTCTGCTGTATGTAGTAAGGGTTTGGTCGGTGGGTGGGTGTAGGGTGCACTGCGTCGTCCGTGGTGGGTGGGTGGGCCGTTCCGTGCGTGGGAGTCTTTTTTCGTCCTGTGGGAGATGAACCTTTTTTTTTATATAAAATATCGGCCTCCCACTGGTGGTGGTGCTCCAGAGTACCACCGTCCCCACTGCTGCACACCTCTGCCCTTTACTACCGTACGTACTGCTGCACTGCCGTACTGCTGCCCTGTTATTATATTGTTTTTTATTACTTACATATAGAGGATGATACCCTTACTACCGTACGTACTGCCGCACTGCCGCCGTACTGCTCTGTTATTATTTTGTTATTTTAATACTTACACATAGAGGATGACACAGCACCAATTTGTTTTTGTGCGCCATACCGGCCGGTAACAGGCACTTCGGGAGTACCACTAGTCATTATTTATAATACTACAGTACTCTGTACCATATATACCAATGCATAATACAAAAATGCTGTACGACGTAGACGTGGTTAATATAAAAAAGGTATAACATCAGCCATCGACGGACGCGTCAACTATTTCCATGTATGTATAATACCATGTATAATACTATGTATCGCGATAATATTGTTGTGTATCGTACCATGAATGCTGTGCGTAGCCTTGGACAATAACTGGCACCTGGTATGAAAAAGGCATAACAGCATCAGCCGTCGACACATCGTCAACTGAGTTGTTTTTTCGGATCGCCCGCAATCAAAATGGTCATCACATTTGGGTATATGGTGGTACACATACAGTACATACATAGCAGGAAGGGATACCCGTAATAGCGCCAAGAACTGGGACGTTTTCTATCGTAACGCCGAACGTGCACTTTCTTTGCGGCTTTTGTTGTGCTGTTGTTGCTCTTGTAATTCTGATTGTTTTCGCTATTATTGCGGCTGTCGTCGTCCTTGTTACTGTCGTCGTATTAACAGTTGTCACGACTTGATCTTTGTTTGGTGTTGCTCTCGTTTGATGTTTTCGCTCATGTGAAGCTTTGCTCTTGGTCTGGTTGCCGTTGTTGTTGCTATTACGGTGGTTGCTGTTGCTACTCTCCTTGTTATCGCTGCCGCTTGAGTTATTGTGCGGTTGCTGGTTGTTGGCCTTGTTCATTTACTCGCTGCTGCTGTGGTCAGCTGTTATTAATAGTGTTGTACGTGTGCCAGCGGCATTTTTATCGGACGGACACATTCGGAATTTCCACCAAAGAGAAACCTAGTACCTCTCGTAAAACGGAGAAATATGAAATACTGAAAGTGTCATTCCTAACGAGCAATGAACACGCCATGAATCGTGACAAAAAATCGTGACATTTTCACGCATCGTTATAATTGTCACGGATCGCGATTTTGAAAGCTCCGAAAAAATCAACATAAATTGATGCCAAATCGTGACAAAAAAACGAGCTTTTCTTTTGGAAACGTGACATGAACGTTACGAATCGTGATTTTTGGCGCTCGCCAGGACCGGTCCTATCGATAACGGCAGCCGCTGACGTTTTTTTTTGCGCCGCAGCTTCAGTGACAAGACGGCAGTGCGCCCTGCATGTTTTCAGCCCCCCCCTCCCTTTGGCGTCGGCTTTTGGCTCTAACCCGTCCTCTCTTTTTCGTAACTCAGCTATGGGGTTCCACAGCAGGGTTTCACGCCCTGTCCTTGGCTGCTTGTTATTCCGCTTTCGGGTAAAAGCGCCCCCTTTGTGCTGGTCAACTCAAGACCAACAAATCGAGTACGTACACCAGAAACAATTTTCTTCGCAGTTTTCACAAGGTACGTATTTTACATTATAAGTTATACTACACATTATAATGTTATACTACTTTAACCGACTCTACTTGGAAGTCGATTTCTGCAGCTTGAAGCTGAAACAAGATTACCGACTATTTTTTTTTTTCACATTACTATAATCGTAATGCCCCTATCTTAATCTAGATCATGACCAGTCCTGCATGAACGTTCAAAGAAAACAACAAAATGTTCCTGTATTCCGGCTTTGCATCAACAGCCTGCACCTGTCCGTGCTGTACGGGGCTGACACCGCCAATCAATCTGCATTACTCTGTAGCACTGCTCGCCCTACCAGCTATTAATACCAGGTCCCGGAAACAACCCGAGGGGGTCTGTGTTGGATTGTCTGGCGTGTCGTATACTGGTATACTATAAAAAAGCAAAATACACTCCTGCTAGGAGATCGAACATTCCGTCGAAAACTTATCTTTGCAAGCTGTGCGTCATTTCTATGTATGCACGGCACATGTCAGGTACCGCTCTGTCAGGAAAAACAAGGACCATGTGGTACTACTGCTGTTGTGGTAATGAAATGAATACGCAAACGTAAGGACCGCTGGGCGTTTAAATACCTTGCTCGCAAACGGGAGTTTAAACCATTCAATCGTTCGTACTCACAGCTGACGTTTGTTATTTTTTTTGTAAGATACCCTCACGGCGGCGTTTACACCCGGACATCGATGTGGCATGTGTTTATCCCATATTCTGATATTGTCTAGTGCTTAGGTCATGTAGTTTGTACGTCAGGCACAGGCGGCCCGAGCAGCTAGACTACACCTGGCAGAAAGGCTCGGCGCCTATTAATAGACAGGCCGAGTGAACGGCGAACGGCCTCTCCTCTGCCGAAAGAAGAAGACGACTACGTCATGCGGAAAAACGGTCGAAGAACAGTTCGTTGGAATGTCTTCTCCTGGTCAACATGCTGTTAAGGTTAATCATCCAACAAAAACGGAGAGAGGGGGCTTTGCGCATTTTGTTGGATAATTCACAGTGCAGCTAAGACGAATAAGTCATTAGATGCATCAGATGCAAATAACTTACTGTAGTACAATAGTGCGGTACCCTGTCTGCAGCTTTCGATCGCGAAAGGGGAAATTTTGTGGTGGCATTCGTCGAAGGACACATATCCCAGACGAGCATAGTGTTGGCGCTTGCGAGTCTCGGGGCCAGAGGCAGCTGACCCAGTGGAACGTGTTGAATAACAGAGCTTACCACTCTTCCAAAAAATTGCATTCATTGGTTGTACTGATGAATTTGTATTGTTGCGGTGCCCTGTTTAAGAGCGTTGATTACAAGAGACAATGGAGTTGAGAGCGGTCAAATCGGCTTGACACGCCTTGTGATTCCTACACCAAAACCTACCTGGTACAACCTACCTTGTGTTGGTGTAACCTAGCTGGTATTAACCTACCTGGTATTGGTATAACCTAGCTGGCATATATAACCTAGCTGGTATTTGATAACCTAGCGAGTCCTATACTAAAACCTACCTGGTACAACCTACCTGGTATTGGTATAACCTAGCTGGTATTAACCTACCTGGTATTGGTATAACCTAGCTGGTATATATAACCTAGCTGGTACTTGACATCCTAGCGAGTCCTATACTAAAACCTACCTGTACAACCTGGTATTGGTATAACCTAGCTGGTATTAACCTACCTGGTATGCTGGGATATATAACCTAGCTGGTATTTGATAACCTAGCTGGTATTTGATAACCTAGCTGGTATTATACATGGTACCCAATCAGAGATAAGAGCGGAGCGACGATAAGAGCGATAAAGACTAAATATGGTCTGTTCCGAGGGGTTCTTCAATCGGGTACCCCACCAGTGTCAAGATATCGGTTGACGGTCTGGTAATGACCCGTCAAGGCGTCTTTGGACTTATCATACTAGTTTTAGTGTGTGGAGTTTCTTGACGGCTGCCCGTCAAGGGGAAAAAGTGCCGTCAACCCACATCTTTGCACCGCTAACTACAGTTCAAAAGCAATATGAGTATCGACCGATGACATATACGATGTATCGGGAGAATTCACAGCTAATTGTTCAAGTTCTGCGTTTTTTCTTGATAAAAAAATCACACCCACACAAACAGAGAGGGTAACCGCGAACCCACCGCAACAGCATTGAAACTACGAAAACAAAAAAGCTTCTCGTAATTTGTAATTGTCGCTTCCCGAACCGACCCAGTGAGGGAAAACACAACCATAGGAGGGCTAGTCCGTCATCGACACTGGTCCATTTTCTCTGTACGTAGTGGTGCTGTCGCCAACAGGTATTAGCTTAGCCTTAATGCCAAACACGATCAACACTAAAACCTGTCCAGGGACGAGTAATACCTACCAGGTACGTATTACAGTAGTACTCGTATGGTGTTCGGTGAAAAACGAAAAACCGGAAAATTCTTAGGGTCGGGTGCTGGCTGGCGCTGACCGCTGACGCGCAGCCGGTATGCTGGATTTCCGTCGGTATCCTGTTTCGGAGACGGGACGAAGCGGCAAGGAATCGCTCCCCCTGGGGTGGCAAATATATCAGGAGACGGGCACTTTCAGCCCGTGACCGACGGCAACGACCGACGGCAATTTTCCAACAATTTAGCTTGACTGACGCCAAACTACTAGTTTTCAGTGTGAAACGCTTGGTTTTACACCTTTGGCCGTTGTACGTGTGTCCTCGACTGACCGTCTCCTTTCAGTAGCTATATAGCGGCGAGGGGGCCTCACCGAAGGCAAGAAAAAAAGCGAACATCAAACATCTCACCTCTCGTCACAACCCTTGTCCTACAAAGGTCTGGGGTCAGCAGCGGTAATGGCATGGTTGGGCACACAATAACTTGCCGCATAACACGCAAGGTAACACACATCCCCTGCGACGAATTCCGAGACTGATATCGTCCATAATGAGGGATATTTTGTCCAAAACGAGGGAGGCCCACAAACAACGAAAATGGCGGCATGTCATCGAGACGTTTCCATACGCACATCGCTCGGCGTTTACGCTCTCTCGCGTTGTCGCGTTGTCCAGAAAACCAGCTTAGAATTTCGCCCGAGGGGGTGTGCTATGTGTTGTGTGTTGTCATGCGTGTTTTATACGATATCCACCGCTAGATGAGGCGATGGGGATGGTGCACAGATTGGCAGCGAGCGCCTTGCCGTAAAGAAACGCGAGACATTTTAACCGCGATACGAATGCATGCCAACATGGTAAAACTGTCCATTACTAAACCAGCGTGGTGGCACAGGCCAATCATGATTCCTTTTTGAGTCTCGGAGTGAGCATGCACATGGTGTACCACGCAAAACGCCAAAACCAACGTGTCCGATATTCTTACTTTTCTGTCGAAACCCAATATAATATACGTGCCGCGGCATTTTTACACCTGTACATGATCTAAACCATCGCTGATGAACATCTAGACAACTGTTTCTGTTTTGCAGCAAGACCCGTATAGCTATGATGCATACACCAAGTATTGACGTGTCCGCGTATACTGCATGTCTTCAACTATTTAATCAGCCGTCGATGTCGTGTACCGCGGTGTCGCACCCACTAAGCCATACCTGGTAGGTCCAAAGGACAACGGCAGTCGCACATGCCATTCCTAGTTGATGCGCACAGCCAATGGACAGCTGAAATGACATGGTAACACAAAAGTTCAGTGCCCCTTGCTATACAGTATGCACAGCAGTGCCGGCAACAACAGTCTCGAGGCAGCGTCGTTCCAGCGCCGACCCCTCTTAAAAAAAGTGCCCGGTATGCTGAGGATTGACCGTACGCGTACGGAATATACTCCACTAAAGAGTACCCTCGAACACATCAGTACCGTATTTCAGACGCCGGGCAGAGAAGAGAACGACACAGGCCAGTGTTACCGATCTGCATCACTTCTACTACTGCTGCTGCAGTTTCCACCGGGCTGATCTAGGACCTGAATTTTCAATGTTCTGCGTATGATTCCACAGCAGCAGTGTTTTCTACAGCGTGGTCATGCTATCATGCGTGTGCCCGGGTACATACACACATTTAACTTTCTGCTCTGGTACGATCCGTGTGATCTGTGCACAAGCTCCCCCGTGATATTCTCTTATATAACGAGAGTCGGGTATGTGTTATTTTTGCACTCAAGTACGTCCCAAGCTATTGATCTGTATTACCTACGTCAAGCGGATCATAATCTGCTCAATGTGTGTAGATATGCGTTTTGCAAGTAACACAGCATCGTATCTACTCTGTACCATAGCCCGTAGTGCTGTTTCATGACGTGCCGCGGTACAATTTACGTTGCAGGGCTGATTGTTGTGGTTCCCCACTACGCTTTGGTTGGGATGGGATGGGTTGGGTTGGGTTGGGTTGGGTTGGGTTGGGTTGGGTTGGGTTGGGTTGGGTTGGGTTGGGTTGGGTTGGGTTGGGTTGGGTTGGGTTGGGTTGGGTTGGGTTGGGTTGGGTTGGGTTGGGTTGGGTCGCGTTGCATTCGATTCTGTTTGGTCAGGCAGGATCGTCGCTGACGGATAAAACAGCCGAATCGAAGGAAATTTCATAATGACTGAAAATAAACCGCAGCTGTAAGACTTATGACAATGGAAAGCCGATAGTTTGGCCTAAAAGTTTGCAATTTTTTTGGGGGGGTTATTTGCTGAAAGATTCCGGGTAACGTCGCTGTGGGGAAAATATGACTAAAATCTTTTTTTTTTCTGTTCTTTTCTGGGTCATGCGGTCCAACACGTCAATTTGTCTATTTTTAATCAAGCCTTGATCAACATTGCCCACCGAGCACGATAGACCTTGGATCCCGAGATAAAGACAGCCCATGGTCATTCCTCTTTTATAAAAATATTTCAAGGACGTCAGCTCTTTGTTCTGGACAAGGCCACGCGAGTATAGGTGACAGCGCTGAAGAGTTCATCTCGATCCATGTCCTAGGGCGTGAGAGGTTGCTTGTGTTGCCCTGTGGTCTTCCGTCGAATCCTCTCAAAATTCTGTGTTTCGCCCGGTGGGAGACGATAGAGTTCTTGTCTCAGTTTTCTACATACCAGCCGCCAAATGTGTTTTTAACAGAAGCCTGATCGGCGCCCGCCACAAATCACCGGCCGTAGAGTGAGCGCTCTACACCAAGGGGGAATCGGAGCCCCTAACGAGCTCGCCACGTTCAGAGTTCACGACGCTGTCGTTGATTTCGTAGAACGAAGTGTGTGGAGAACACGAAAATGCGCCGCGTCTAATCCAAGATCTGCTTGAGAATTTCTCAGGCCGATGTTGGCCAAGATCGCCGCGATAAATCGTTTTTTCCCGGAATTCTGGAAATATTCAACAAAAAATTCTACCAAATTGGATCCATAGGCGACCGTTCAGGCAATGTTTGGCTGGGATCTTCGAGATTTTCAAACTTTTGGCCTTCCATTGTCACCGGTCTAAGATCAACAATTTCGTCGAAACACACATTTGCAAGCTGCTTGTGATACTTCGATCGAAGGCGCGTACTAGAGAGGTGTGTGTGAACCGTAGGAGTTTTTCATGCGCGGTTCTGAACCCAATCGAACCGAACGAAATCATAATGAACATCACGGATCCGAACCGAACCGAACCCACGCGTAAGAAAAAACAATGTGTGTGTCAGATGCGTGAAATACGCGGTTCTTCCACAGGTTCGATTCCATGAAACCGTCCGGATGACACGACAGGTCTGAACCAATAGAACCGCATTTTCAAAACTGGAAATAAGCCACGATGCTGCCGTGCTCCGACCGAATGATACGCTTCATTAAATCGTGCAAAGGATTAGCATTCGTCATGAACGTCCCCACCACTCGTACAAAGGATCATGGTTCGTCATGCTGTACACGCTCCGAAAAAAAACAAACTATGAAAAAGCAAGCATATTGTGCAGGACCGAGTTCTCAGTGCTTACGCCTGCGGTTCCAATAAGGTGATTCATGCACGGTCTTGTAACTGCGGGAGAATCCCGTTTATTTTGTTCTCGAAGGACCGAACGTATGATATCCAGTTTACGGATACCGGTATACCGGAATAGACTCGATCAGTGCGGATTTTAACCACAGCGGTTCCAAACCCAACCCATCCGTTCAAACCCCGGAAAGACGGTTGGCCCTCAAGAATCGAAAACCGCGGTTCCCTCGCAGAATAAAAACTATAGATCTTGAAAGAACCGAACCGAACCCAACCGTATAAAGCAAACAGTGGTGCGATCTGACCGATCTGACCGATCTGACCGGTATCGAGTCGTAAGAATAATAACATAGACAAGTCTACAAAGAAAGATAAACGGACAGCGGTGAAAAGCCCGTTTTTACATGTTGCGTCTAAGTGTTTCTTCCAACACGACGCTTCTACGCTCGAGTACGAAGCCTGTTTCTTTCTGCGACCGACTGGATTCCAAGGAAAGCTACACACGAGAACGAGTACATAAAATATTGTGAGAAAACACCATCATCGTCATCATAATAGGATGACGGATTCTTAAGGCCGACTATCATGGGAGGCGACAAGGAAAAAATAACAGGATTTGTCTACATCGTGCAGACACCCTTGGGTAGTGCCGTCGGTAAGCATGAGCCATTTAGATAACTGCCCAAACGAAGAAAACTGATGTCCTTCCAGCGACCGCGTGGGTTTCAACACCATAAAGGGGAGAAGCTGTCAATATGGTGTGCGGCTGCTGGTAGCACTGAGTTTGGAACCGAAACGTTGCTTTTGTGTCCTCGGAGTCTTCGCTGGCTGGTTGAGCGCCCGGAGTCTGTCGGCTGGTATGCATGGCGCCTGTCGCCTGTACCGGTCCCGCTGGCGGAGCAGCTGTCGTTAGTCACCAGGTATTGCTGATCAGCTTAGGCTGAGAACGACAACACATCCATGGCAATACAACAACCCAACGCAGTTGCTCGATGCAGCTAGGAGCTTGACCACTGCAGCACATCTGTCACGTTTCTCATCGCCATTTTTCTATTAATAGTAGTCGGCCTGAGAGTCTAGACTACTGCGGCATAGGAGGCATCGGCACGGACACTGGTTGTGCTGTGATAGGTGGATGGGTGTAAATATCAGCTTGATGTAACAACACACACTCTGCGGCAGTATACCACAGAGCTCTACGGTTCGCGTTCCGCTGGAAAGCCCCCAGCACCAAAGCAAGGTGTTGCAAAAGTACATATATACAACAGACAACGATTCTTGTTCTGTACGATACGAGGACAGAGGACAGTCAGTGAATCCGTACGACTCGAATGATACCGATATGATACAGATCTTGAACGGAAGTAAAAGTGCTCCCCCATACGCGCCCGTTCCTCAGCATTTTCTTTGGTTGTTCGCTCGCACCTTATGTCCGCCGAGTTGCTCTTCAACTTGGCGGGGTGAAGCGTGTGCACCAGGTCGAAACCGTGGCGCTGGAGCTCCACTTGGCGTGAGGCCACGGATCGGTTGGAGAAGTCGCCAAAGGCCCTTCGGATGCTCACCACGCCGAGCTCCTCAGCTCGGTCGAGCAGCTGCCGACAGCCTCCCCGCTTTAGCCATCCGAGCACATTCTGCCCCCCATATAGTAGACACAATGACGACACGACGGTAGCAAAAACAAACTTAAAACGCAGCGACTAAGTCTTCTTGAGACGGTTCACATGGTGAACCAGCCGTAATTAATAGCCAGGGAATGCATGGTACGTTCACAGAGTCGTCCTCGTATGATAACACGTGCACGGTTGGGTCAAGTGTTCCGGTCAAACTCGCGAATAGGCGAAAGCCTGTACCTCCTCATACGATGACAGACTGCTCTCGTAACCTGAAGAGCGCTAAGAATATCAAGCAAAAAAAAAAGGGTGCTTCATATTTGCTGACCTCGACATCCACGAACACAGCGACTCGTCCCCCTTTCTCGATCATTTCCGGATAGCTCTTCTCGCTGGTAGTCATGTTTCGAAACTCACACGCTGCTTCGTCCACAATAATTATATTTCAACAGCTCAAAACAGCAGCGCTTTTGCACAACCCTACCCCCGCCGTGTGGGCTTCAAGGTTTTCAATGTTGAACAGAGCATTTATTTTGAGGGGACAGGGGTATACCGGGGTATTGGTTGTTGGTAGATGGCCCGAATCCCAAATTCTCGGTCCCCTAAATAAAAACACGCCTCTTCGTAATAGGGTTGAGCGGGAAATGGTGCCTTTTCTCCGCCTTTTATTTTGACCCGAGCTCCCTACCCAGGAAGGTTCGCACGGCCCCGAGCTTTCCAACCCTCCCGTTCGCCCAACACAGCCGCGAAATAAAAAAGTCTCCGACTACCATCCCTGGCCGTCCGCAGCGAAAATACGTGTTCGCTACCTACCCCGCTCTCCGACGAGGCCTTTGATTGCGCAGGACCCAGGGGCCGTGTTGCTGCTGCCCTTGCGCCGTCTGTCGGGAGGGTGTGCTTTGCTTTTTGAAGCAGAGAGCCGCCACAACGCATTCCATATTCCAAAAGTGGTAAGTCTCGTAGCGAGAAAGACGAAACGGGCGGCTGACTCCCTTTCGTGGTTCCGCCGCTGCCGTGGTCACTGGGAGATCGCGGCCGTTTGTTCTCTATTACCAACAGCTCGCCCTCTTCCCGTTGCGGGCATCCCTTCTGCAGGGTGTGGCTCTCAGGTGTGTTTTACGCTGAAAACTTGACCTTTGGCGCCCAGCAACAACGCACCGGCAAGTACGACGTGCTTCCTGCTCACTACGTGCAGCATATACTAAACCGGAGCTGTTGCGGTGTTGGAGACGAGACATCTAGGAGCAGCGAGTGGAGACGAAAGCAGCATCGAGCAACAACGGTGGCCATGAGTGTAGACGATTCATTGGCGTCCTTGCCGCCGACCGCGCCGGGCGGAGGAGAATTCGGAGCACCTGTGACGAACCGCACCGACACCGTCGACGAGTCAAACATCGGGGGACCTTCGAGGCTGAAGCTGAAAGTACGACCGTCTCCTCCCCAGTACCCTTACGCGGATACTTTTTTCGCGTTGGAGGTGAGCGAGAGGCAGAGAGTGGGGTAGGCAGTAAGCAGCAGAGCAAGTCGGACCATAGGTTTCTGGCTCAAGCCACACGACTCGCTGAATTGCGATGCACTGGCTACAGGGGTCGTGCATGCACTCTAGGAGAATGGACGTGGTTAGTGCAGTCGGTGCTGTCAAAAGTGGTGCTGCCATGAGTGCACGCACCGTCACCACCACCACCGCAACACGGCCGTGATCGCTCGTACGTTCAAAATTCCTCCATGTTGCACAAAAATCCGGGCATCTTTTTTGTCTTTGTTTCGATATTAAAGGTTGCGGTGGTGTGTGTGATTGAAATGTTTTGTGGCATATTTCTGCGGATAAAAAGAGGAGTTGCATTGAGCATCTACCCTGCTGTGCTCGGCGCACAGCTATCCCGACCTTAGGCCGGATAGAATATGCCAGGGAAGAAGTCCCGGAGATTGCACTGCTTGCTCCGAACGCTCGGATCGGGCCCATGACGTACGGGGGTGCGCATGGGCGCGGCGGCATTATGAGATATGAGGATTTTGTTTTTTTTGGCTTTTTTGCATTTTCTGGTGGACAAATTTCTTGTTCCGATCGCTGCGTGATGCGTGATGCACGAGATGCCAGCTCCTCGCGTATTCCAACATGAACCACAAAACAAATGAACACGAGAAAATTTCGTTTCATGTTCCACTCGGTCGACCTTCTCAGTAGTCTCACTATCCCGAAGTCAAATAATTGTTACTTGCTATTAGTGTGCCTCACGCTAATGTAATTTTGATACCAACAGCACTATGTCTGTGTTCTTCACAAATAAAAAATTGATATTTTAACCCGAACGCGTGTGAAGTATCTTTTTCTTTTTTTTTTGGATCCTCCTGCTGGACATCCGGGTAAAAAAAGCTCAAGCTCCATTCGTATATACTTTCGTATGTGTACCAGTCTTGTCCATCTGCAGAATGCAGAGTTGGTGTTAACCTCGCCCCTTCGGTTTAGTCGTCACCTTTGACTTGCCGGCCTTCTTCGGCCGACCCTATGAGGGTTGGCCAAGAAGATGAGTACGATAGCCACCCAGGAATCGACAGCTCTTTTTGCTCTGTCTTTGACCCGGGTAGGTCGGGATTTGCCTGCGCCTATACATTTTTTATTCCTTCGACGGTGGGTCTGCGGGTCTCCCCCTGCCGTTAGAAAAAGGCGCACCCGCTAAACGAACCCGTTTGTCTAGCTAGGGCCTCACTCAGGCTGTGTCTCACCGCTTCAGCGCAGCTTCTCCGAGACTTTAGGGTCGTGTTGTCACCATCATCGTGGTTAATAAGCACCAGACACCAGGCCGGGTGCACTTAGAACCAAAAGGTTGTTTTCGCCCCCAGTCTTGAGCTGTCAAACAAACCTGTCGAACAGCAACCGATACGACTGTTTGGTCCGAATGTAAGCACCATGTGTGATTTCGTTGTATACAACGGTCCTTATATTTTCGTCCAGATTAGTACCACAGCAGCTACCACGTAACGAATCGAGTATGATTTAGGTGGCAACTCCCCGGCATGGCCGACGGCTGTTGTCAGCCGTGCGTCCGCACGTGTGCCTGGTATAAAAGCTCGATGAACTCAGCCGTGTCACTTAAAATGTTTCAAAAAATGTGAACATGTTCAAGGTATGGCAACGGTACACGAGACTCTGTACGAGTCTTGTAAGCGTTCTGCTGCCGCAGTTTCTCTCGTACCCCGTATTCTTACGACTAATTTGTAGTACGGTAGATACTGGCTGGTACGATCGATATGCGCGGCAATCAGTGCCATTGATGACCTCTGTTTTTCAATTATTTTTCCTCTTGTTTTCTTTCTTATTATTATTATGTTTTCTGTTCTCCTTTAGTTTGTTTTCCTATTTGTTGCAAACAGTCTGGTGTGCTGGCTTGCATCCTTTTTTCTGCTGGGTGTTCCTTTCGGTTCATGACATGGCGAAATCACCTTGCGGAGTTTACAATGTAACCATTCAATCGGTCGTACTCACAGCTGATATTTTTCATTTTTTTTCACAGAATGCAATGCAAGCAATGAGCAATGGGTACGATATCTATCTCGTAGTTTGTGACCACAGATATCGTCTCTGTAGTACGAGTAGGCATCGGCGAATCGCAGATCGGCTTATCGGCCCGGACACTGGTTGTGCTAGATGTATATGGGTTGAAAGATAAAGATCATGAACAAAGTAAATTGGCGATGCACCAGGTACGTATGTACGTATATACGAGGTACGTATATATCACGTACCTTTGGCACGAGCAGCAGTACTGAAGGTACTCGAAACTGGACTTGCTCGTATTACGCGAGCCACAAAAATAAAAAAATGTGCACTGCTTGTGACTTGCAAGTCATTGTACATTTTAGTTTTTTTTTTGTTTTCCTCACCCCTTTCGTTATATTCGCGCTTCTTGATTTCTCTTCCTGCTTCCTCTTTTTGTTGTTGTCACACTTCTACTCTCCAGCTTGTGGACTAAACCCGTGGTCACTGGTGTCGTCCCTTCCCCCCCCCCCCGGTTCTCGCCTTCAATTTTTATCGCGCATACGTATGGTTCTGCAATCCCACTGCTCGTCGATTTTCCGTCGAGTGTTGGTAACTCACGCCCTCGCGCTTTCCGCAAGTCAATTTGTGCACAAGAAGAAGCCCTGACGAATCTATACGAGTGGTACTCCCGAAGTATGCCTGTTGCCGGCCGGTATGGCGGACGATATTAAAGCCGGGGGGGAGAAAAAAGAAGGAACAAAATAAACCGCCTACCATACATATGATGGAGAAGTTAAGTGGAAACTACAGTAATAAATTTATAAAATAGATTTGATGTTAGATCTAGCTCAAAATTCCCCACCCAAAGTAAAAATACCAGCACTTACCATTGTAGTGGACAAAAAATAGGACCCCTCCCAATAAAAACTCACCGACGTAAAGTATATACAAGTACCAACAACGCAGCTTGCAAAGATGAGTATTGATGTGAAATTCGTCGAATTCACGGCTGACGTCCTTGAAATATTTGTTATATTATAACAAATTGGTGCTGTATCATCCTCTGTATGTAAGTACTAAAATAACAAAATAATAACAGAGCAGTACGTACGGCGGCAGTGCAGCAGTGGGGACGGTGATACGCCCAAGCACCAGTGGGAGACCGGTATTTTAGACAAGAAAAAAGGTTCATCTCCCACAGGACGAAAGAAGACTCCCACGTACGGAACGGCCCGCCCACCCACCACGAACGACGCAGTGCACCCTACACCCACCCACCGACCAAACCTTCACGGTGAGGGTCCCTCTATAGTGCGGGTTATATAGTGCGGGTGCCCGGTATAATGCGGGTGAAATCGCTTGGCACAACTTGGACCCCTCAATACTGCGGGTGCCGCACTATTCGAGGCACGCCTGTATAGTGCGGGTTTGGTCGCTCTCAGAACCCTCTATAGCGCGGGTCTGACGTGATGACGGCCTAGATGCGCGGTCAAACCCGTAGACAAGTACTCGTACGGCATATATATGCGGCGAGGTGGAGGAGGAAGGCGAGAGCGAAATGAATCGCATCTGTCATACGTGCTCGAGAGGGCACGGATGCTGATGACCGAAGCGCATCCATCGAAGCCATCTCGCCAGACTGATGTCCGGGCGTATTTTTACGCGTAGATCAATGAGAGCCGTTTTGCTGCACATGTGTTGAATGAGTCGCGTTTTTTCGGGGTTTACTTCTTGTTTTTGTTCATAACTTCAAGCCAACCCCAATAACGTGGGTGGCATTGTGTAGTTTAGGGTGTTCTTCGAGACACTGAGGGAGAGCGTGCGGGAAGGACATTGGCTTGGGTCCTTATTGTTCCTGTGCTCTTTTTATTGAACGTGTTCCCCCCTGCTTTTTCTCTGTGGGTGTCTGGGTTTTGTGGAGAAGGTGTTTATTTTTGTATATATACGTGGACTCACGTGTTCGCTTTTGGAATGTTTTTTGGATAATTTCCTGCAGCTTTCATTGTAGGGTGTTCCCTTGTGATTTTTTTTCCATTGTCCACGGAACCGTCGATGCATAATGAAGCAACTACCATCGAGCTGTGCACAGACACACCTGTTGGGACACTCACCGTTTATCCCGTAACAAGTCGTGGACCAAATACGCTCTCGGCTGTCCAGGATTTGGTTTTCACCGCTGTGCAGTACACCAGTACTGCACAGTGGTATTTGCGTCAACCTGCATGTTCTTTTCCTACCATTGAGCGGCGTCGAGCTTCTATCCGCGTGGCGACCCTGATATCTTTCCAACCCCTGGCTGGTTGCTGATATCTATTGCATACACTATAGTGCCACCTTCATAACCGTCTTTTTTGTTTTTTCTTCATCCTCCGGCGGATGGGGAAAAATAAAGCTTTAGCTCACCACACTTCCACGTATTTTCACACGCGTCGTGTGTCGATTTAACTCAGTTGCTTTCGCAGCCCAACGCTAGCTGGCGCACCCTTCGGATCCCATTGTAGGTATAGCGTAATCTGTCCCTATCAGTGGTCTTCGTTACAACCCCGGCAGCGCAAGCTACGTCGTTGTTGCCTACGCCCGGCTCTTAATCCTAGTGATATCGCGAATAGTGCGCAACCCGCACTATTGAGGGTTCCAGAACCCCAATAGTGCGGGTATTCGCACTACGTATATAGGCGCTTATTTATACACTGCGGGTGCCCGCTATAGTGCGGGTGAAATCGCCTGGCACATACCCGCACTATAGAGGGACCCCCACTGTACTACATACAGCAGTGCAGCAGTACACCTGGTACGCCAGGAGCAGTTGGTTCTTGAGGACCTTGTACATGAAACAGGAAACAGACAGGGGGAGTTTCATTTTTTGACGATACTCAGCCATCTCGGGGAGCGAGGGAGCCGCTATCCCCCACCCGCCCACCACTCACCATCCACCCACGGACCTACCCAGTACAGCAATGCAGCAGTACGTAAAGCAATACACCTGACAGGCGAGCAGCAGCCGATTCGTTGGTTACACTGCTCTCGGGCTGGGCGGGATTTGCAATTGTTTACTATTCCCCGCCACGCCGGGGGGCACGCGAAAAGCGCTCGCGTTGCTGATTCTGCGCACGGCGAGCGGCGACGACTGGACGCTGCGGTGATCGGTCATGGTGTTGTTGTCCTTGGTGTTGGCGCAGGCGCGCTTGTCGTCTCGTGTCCATGGCTCAAGTGGCCCAATAGCAATTCCAAAGTTTAATATAGTTGGAGTTCGAATAAAACAAAAAGCGGGCAGCGACGAAGAAAATGCGGGGGGGGGGGGAAGCGAGCCGTGTCCGGGAGGGCGATTTCCACGTTTCCCCCTCGCCGAGGTGGGGCACCGACGCCCGTCATTTCGCCGGCACGTCGTAGTGCTGCTGTGCGGATGGAACGTGGCGGCACCCCGAGGCCGCCGGAGGCCGAGTGGAGCTCGGGAGTCGCAGCTTTTTGGGGGGGGGTTTATAACCAAGATATTTTCAAGATGAAAAAAAATGTCGCTACCACGACGTTAGCGTATTATATAATAGCCGGTCGCGCCGGTGGCGCATCAGGTTATCCTCGAGCCTGGTATAGGTCAGTTTCGTGAGATCGAGCCCCGCCGAGTGCATACTCGTACAAATTTGTTGGGAGTTTTTCTCGTGCACAAATTGACTTGCGGAAAGCCCGAGATCGTGAGTTGGCAACACTCGATGAAAAATCGACGAGCAGTGGGATTGCTGAACCCTATGCGCGATAAAAATTGAAGGCGAGAACCGGGGGGGAGAAGGGACGACACCTGTGACCACGGCTTGTCCAGAAGCTGGAAAGTAAAAGTGTGAAAAATTATAATAATAATAATAATAATAATAATAATAATAATAATAATAATAATAATAATAATAATAAGGATGCACTCGTGGGGGCTCGAACCTAGACGTGCTTAGCTCAGATCCGGGGTCGCTACTCGTAAGCGGGCTCTTTTTCTCCCCACTGCTCTACTGCTGCGGTAGGTGCGTTCATTTTTATCGTGACAGAACTTCAGCATTTTCTTCCGTCGTCGACTCGCATCGAATTGTGGTTGCCCACGCTACAGAGCGCTCTCCCTCTCGTTGGTGTCTCTAGAAAACAAAAATCTCCGTACCGAGATTTGAACCCATGACTCCAACCTCAATGTTTGTGTGTGCTATTTACATGTAACTGGTATTGCCAACACCCATCTGCATGCAGTACAAGCAGTGTCCGTGCCAATGCCTCCTTCACTTTTGTGGTCACAAACTACGGAACAGAAATACACATTTCTAATACAGCGAGGTGATTGGGCGATGCTGGCAAAATTTAAATCAGTATGTATCATAGCGTTGGAGGTTTAATCACTGCTTGTTGTCTCACGTTGCACCCTTGAGGTCTTGCCAAAAATGTAGAGTCCGTGGTCACACCAAGGTGCAGGACCCCTATTAATCGGAAGATCCGAAAAAACAAATGAATTTAAAAATTCGGCCGGGAAATACTGCGCTTTCCCACCTAAAACGCACAAGACAGGCTGCAGTCACTCTGGAGATGAGGAATACCCCCTGGAAAAAAAACACCCATAGGTGGTACACGCATATATCACAGCTGACGCAATTTATGCCTCCACCAGAAACGTATAAAAGTGAAATCGGGAGTCAGCCTACGATGCGCCAGGTCCATACTGGTGCACACGTCTCCGTACTCGCGCCTGAAAAAAGCTACTATACCGCTTCCCACCCAACAAAAGACTGCCACGTATATATTGCACGTAGTATCACTACGCATACGCACGACAGACGCAAGTCAATTGAAAAGAAAACAAACAAAGAAAAGAAAAGAAGATGAATGAAAGAAAAGAAAAGAAAAGAAAAGGAAGCGAAAAAACGAAAAAGGAAAGGAACAAAAAGAAAAGACAAGAAAAGCAAGAAAAGACGAGACGAAAAGAGGAAGCAAGGAAAGGAAAAGAGGAGAAAATGTCATACTAGCAGACCCTAGGAACTGATTAAAGACGGCATTGGGCTCATAGAGGGTATCAAGTGCATCATCAATGGCACTGGGGAGGGAACGTAACATGGCGAAGGAGTCAGGGTGGCCTTACGCTATCTTGTGACGGCCATTGGAAGGCCCACAAATTGCAAGACGATGATGGCCAGACCCAGACTTCAGTCTCTTGGGCATGACGCCCCCCCTTCCCCCCCCCCCCCTTCCCCCCTCCCTCCCTCCTCCCTCCCCCTCTCTCCCCCCCCCCCGCCTCCCCCCTCATACCGGCCGCTTAGAGATGCCGACGGTGGATGGCGCTGCCGCCACCTTTGCGCGTCGCTTTGCAGCTTTGCGTCTCTCCGTTTCATGCCTATTCCGCATGAACAACTCGGCTCCCTCCTCTGCTCGTCGAAACCATCTGCCGGCCTTCTGAGCAGCCTTTCGCCACTCTTCGAATTTCATTTCAGAGACCGACATATCCTCCTTCAGATGAACCATCCAGTCTTTTTCTTACCCTCCTGAGTAGCCCTTACCCCCAACAAGCCCCCCAAACATCACCCTCTGTGGCAGACGCTCCTCCCCCATACGTGCTACAAATCCCGCAAACAATATCCTCCGTTTGCGCACTATCGCCTCTATGCTCTCGGAAGCTGTCTTGGCAAGCGCGTCGGCGTACGATAGGGTGTGGTCGTCGCGCTTCGGCTTACGCCATCCGAGGCATCGGAGGAGCATGGAGTGGTGAACCCGTCGTAGCCTGTCATAGTCAGGCTTGTTCGGGCTCCACGTCACGCATCCGGAAAGCGGTGTCTCGACCACCTCAGCTTTCAGCAACCGCACCTTCAACCGTAAGCGCACACCCGGGCGATCATGGATTTCCGTCTTGTACCGCTGGAAGCACGCCCAGGCCCTCTGATTACGCCGCGTTATTTCAATGCTAAGGTCTCTGTCTGCGGTGATAGCCCCGCCCAAGTACACAAACTCGATTGTATACCTGGCCATCGCCATTGATTGTGAACGACACCTTCCCCACGCCTTTGGTTTGCAGGCACATATTCTCTGTTTTCACCTCGGAGACCGTAAACCCGGACGACGAGCCTCGCAGTCACGATCACCGTCATCATCCTCTCCAGCCCTCCTGATGGTCGCGATACGGTGCCCGCATCGTCCGCGTACAGCATACCCGACAATCTCTGCACCTCCTCCCCCTCCTTCCCCTCCGCCCGTCGTGTTTGGCTGTGCGTAAAGTGCCCTTGTTCTCGCCTTTCTCCTTCCGTTGGAGCTGCACCATGTTGTCCGTGATGGCAGCGAGGAAGCGTTTCTCGGCCACACAAAGCACCGCCGTGAAAAACATGTTGAACAGCAGTGGCGCGAGCACGCATGCTTGCCTGAGACCTTGCCCCACGTCGAACTTATCCGAGCACTCTCCATCACCCAACCGCACGCATGCTTGCATGCCGTCGTGGAATTGGCGGATGACGGCGAGCATTCTCGGTGGCACGCCAAAACGAGCAAAGACATCCCACAGAAGGGTTCGGTCGACGGTGTCATGCTTTGGTGAGGCCGATAAAGCACAAGTACAAGGGGGTATCCTTCCGCGCCAGTTCCTGCAGTCGTCGTACTCTACGAACATCATGTCAACCGTCGAGCGTTGGGGTCTGAACCCACACTGTTCCTCCGGCAGAATGTTCTCGCGTTCGCAATAGTCACTCGGGCGACCCGCGGTGACTTTAAGGAGTACTTTGCCGGCGTGAGCCACGAGGGAGATGCGACGATAATTGCCACACTCAGTCCGATCTTTCTTCTTGAGAAGCACCTTAATCGTTGCATCTTTCCATTGTTGCGGCACGCCACCTCCCCTCCACACAGCGACGATGATATTGAGTTAAATCGACACACGACGCGTATGAAAATACGTGGGAGTGTGGTGAGCTTAAGCTCTATTTTTCCACATCCGCCGGAGGATTATAAAAAAAAAAAAAGAAGATATTGTGGAACTTTCCGAGAGTGTTCAATTCTCCTTCGTCGGCCAAAAGTATTAACACCAGGTGTCTGCGAACCACTGGGCGGACCGGTATTTTTTGTTGTTTGTACATGAAATTTCGTTTTTTCTTCTTCCTCTTGTTTTGTTCAGTAATACCTACGAGACGAAGAAGCGCAAAAGTGAAATACTATAGAAGCGCAAAAGTGGAATACTAATACTTGACTGATCACCATTAATACCAGGTATTCACAGACCACCGGGCGGACCGGGATTTTTAGTTCGTTCGTACATACAATTTCTTTCTTAGAAATCCATCACATACTTTTTGCATATACTTTTTCCAACGCACACTGGTGGGGGTCCTTCCAACGCACACTGCTGTGTCGGGCCCCTGCCAACGCACACTGAAGGGCGTCCCGGGGGGGGGGGGGGGCGCCCCCCCCCGACACTGCTAGTAGCATCCAAGCACCATTCGACTGCCCTGCCAACCCAGCGCAGGTGGTGCATTTTGGGACACACACCAACACCAACACACACTACACTGCTAGACACTGCTAGTAGCATCCAAGCACCGTTCGGCTGCCCTGCCAACCCAGCGCAGGTGGTGCATTTTGGGACACACACACCAACACCAACACACACTACACTGCTAGTAGCATCCAAGCACCGTTCGGCTGCCCTGCCAACCCAGCGCTGGTGGTGTATTTTGGGACACACACACCAACACCAACACACACTACACTGCTAGTAGCATCCAAGCACCGTTCGGCTGCCGTGCCAACCCAGCGCTGGTTGTGCATTTTGGGACACACACACCAACACACACTACACTGCTAGTGAAATCCAAGCACCGTTCGGCTGCCCTGCCAACCCAGCGCTGGTGGCGCACACACCAACACACATCGACACTGCTAGTAACATCCAAGCCCCGTTCGGCTGCCGTGCCAACCCAGCGCTGGTGGGGCATTTGGGACGCACACAACACAAACAACACACATAACAAAAATAGTTCACTTTGTTGTGCCCTGGACTGCGGAAAAATAATCCCCTCCCAAAAATACCGCCTCGTCCTTACAAAACCACAAAATTCAAACGGCCGCGCTTCAAATCAAACGGCGCTACGAACTACACCCTGGCACGCAAACACCCTCGCAGCGCACACCGCACACCCTCTAGTTCTATCCCTCGTCGAATACACCGCGCTCCTCGGCGTTGCGCTGGAACTTTTGCGCGTCTGCTGTTCGATCCTGCCCGTGTGGTCTGCCGTGTCTGCGTGCGGCGGCGACTGCGTCCTTCAGTTCGGCTGCTTCATACTTTTTTTTTTTTTTTTTTTTTAATCCTCCGGCGGATGGGAAAAAAAAAGCTTTAGCTCACCACACTTCCACGTATTTTCATACGCGTCGTGTGTCGATTTAACTCAGTTGCTTTCGCAGCCCAACGCTAGCTGGCGCACCCTTCGGGTCCCATTGTAGGTATAGCGTAAGCTGTCCCTATCAGTGGTCTTCGTTACAGTGCATACTTTCTCTCCCTGGTTCTCCTGTCGCAGCTCATCTCCGCCGCGTGCTGTGGGTGTCTGCTATGAGCCTCTTCGCTCGTTCTAGGCTCCTCCTTCTCTGCGGCTGCGTGTTCTTCGCCCTCTTGAAACCTTACGGCGTACCACCTCCTCGTGCTGCGGCGGAATCTCTGCACACCATGCAGCGGAACGTCCCTACAGCAGAGCGGTATCTTGACGACTGGGGAGACCAACTCTTCCAATACACATTCACAGGGCTCTCTCTGTGTAGTACATGGTCTACATGTGTAGCGCAGCAGTACTCCTGTGTGTTTGCGTGTGTAGGATACGCGTACGTGTTCGAACCTGCCATACTACCTCACCTTCCTCCAGCGCTCCTGCGGTACAAATCCCTTCCATCACATGTGAATGCAGGTGTGTACACGGCACTGCTTATACGCTGCGCACTCAGTATGGTCACAGCAGTGTGTGTATGTACAGCGGTGTGCACACAGCTCTCGCTGTGGGTAGCACATACATGTGTAGCGCAGCGGTACTCCTATGTGTTTGCGTGTGTAGGATGCGCGTACGTGTTCGAACCTGCCATACTACCTCACCTTCCTCTAGCGTTTCTGCGGTACAAATCCCTTCCATCACCTGTGTATGCAGGTGTGTACAGCGGTGTGCACACAGCTCTCGCTGTCTGTGTGTGTAGTACATACATGACATGTGTAGCGCAGCAGTACTCCTGTGTGTTCGCGTGTGTAGGATACGCGTACGTGTTCGAACCTGCCATACTACCTCACCTTCCTCCAGCGTTCCTGCGGTACAAATCCCTTCCGTCACCTGTGTACGCATCATCCCTTATGTATGCAGACTATGCGTCTCCAGCTACGGCTGTGCGTCCTGTAACAAGTGTTCGTGTCTTTCACCACGTTTCATCCCACACCTGCGTACAACGTAACCCATGCGCACATTGTCATCACACCATGCGGCCTTCCTCGCCACATTCTGCTGTTTCCTTTACAGGGGACTAAGTACGAGCATCCTATCGGTGACATTCTCCGCCTCAAAGCGAAAGTCGCCGACTAAACATTCCGCCACTCCCGACGATCGCCAGGTGCCTTCTCGCGCAGTCAAGTGTGACAAAACATTAAGCCACTCCCGACGATCGCCAAGTGCCTTCTCGCGCAGTCAAGTGTGATAAAACATTCAGCCACTCCCGACTATCGCCAAGTGCATTCTCGCGCAGTCCAGTGTGACAAAACATTCCGCCACTCCCGACGATCGCCAAGTGACTTCTCGCGCAGTCAAATGTGATGAAACATTCCGCCACTCCCGACGATCGCCAAGTGCCTTGTCGTGCAGCGAGCCACCAGTCAAGTGTGACAAAACACTTCTCCACTCAACACCAAAAAGCACTTGACTGAACATGTATTGTTCGTCTTCCTCCTCTTTTGTTCAGTAACACCGAGGTAGGTACATTTTTCTTTTTCTCCTTTTATCCCATTTATTATCCTCGCACTACTCTCGCGCTCCCTCGCACTGGAATAACTTAGATCTGGGGTCACACAGCGGGCCCTCCTTGCCCCTCCCAACCACGGTACGTACCTTCATTTTTTATCGCGGGAAGAACTCAGCATTTTATTCCCTCGTCGACTCGCGTCGAATTGTGCCTACCCACGCTGCTAGGCGCTGTCAGCAGTTGATTGATCCTTTTTTTGCATGTTTTGCAAATAAAGTCAAGTTCCTTGGTGAGAGGCGCTGTCAGCAGTTGATTGATCCTTTTTTTGCATGTTTTGCAAATGAAGTCAAATCTCACCAAGGTAGGAATTGAACTCAAGGACCAACGCTAATAGTATTCGAGGGTAACCACTACGAGACCACCGGGGCGACCACAGATGTATGATGAAAATGAAAATACACTCCAGCTGTGAGATCGAAGATTTTGTCGAAACTCATCTTTGCAAGCTGTGTGTGATCTTCCGATCGCGCGTGTTATGTACCGGGTGTGTCATCATTGAGGATATAGGTCGGCGACTCCCCTTGGAACTACGGTGTAGCTTATCAGGGTCAACAGGGTGATGTTAAGTCAGTCTGTGCGCAAAAACTATAAAGCCCGTTTTTGAGGGGGACAAAATCTGACAGCTGTGGAAAGAAATGCATTAGTTTATCAAGTGTATCCTGTAAGTCGTATAACCGGTGAGGGGAAGGCGGAGTTTCTAAGGGCGTGTGTATACCAGACGATATCATGGGCTTGTTGTCACCTATTGCCCATTTCCCAGCTACGATTTCCCTGTACCGGAAAATGGTGCCAGAAACCCACGGTATACTGTTTTATGGCTAACGCTATATCACGTTTGATGTGTTGCCGACTACGCCAACCCTATCCGGAAGCTGATCTGCTCGTCCTGGCGTCTGACATGCAGAAGCGCTCGTGATCACACATGATCGCTGGTATACGACGAGTATATCATACGACGGTAAACCGATGTTTTTCATGATGGCGTTGATCATGCCGACATGCGTATAACGTACCTGGTACAGAGCTACAGAGAACAGAGCTGGCCTGGAACAGCACGGCAGCAGCAGCAGTGCAATATAATTCAGCCCTTGTGGTATCGCCTCGCCTCCCAATACGAAGTATTCTGCTGTGTACGGGGGAAGTCTAAGTAGGAGGTATATATTATAAAAATTAAAATACACTCCAGCTGTGAGATCGAATGTTTAACCGAAACTCATATTTGCAAGGTGTTGTGATACTCCGATCGCGCGTGTTACGGGTTGTATGTCCTCATTAAGGATTTTTTTTTTTTTTCAATCATATTGCTGTCGTGCTTGTTCGTACCGATTTAGCTTCGTATACGCACCGAACATGTTCGCCGCCCCCCGTCATTTGTTGTGATAGGTGTTCGAGAACTATTCATACTGCTTTCATTTCAAGAAATGAAAAATACATTTCAGCTGTGAGATGAGCCGAAAACATTTATGAATCATTTTGGCAGTTGATGATATCTTGATTATATCTTGATTATAGTATAGCGAGCAGAAAACGACGGTTGGTTGCGATATTTTCAAGCGTCTACATGTACCTACTGCTGCGCAAAGGCATGGTCCTGTGTCTGCAGGCCTGCTGCTGCTTGTTTTTGTTTTTGTTTTTTTCCGCGCGTTTCGAGCTTGAGTGTTCAGGGGTTTCCATTGTGCGTGTTCTTCACATTACACCGATATTTCCACGCATCCACATCCAGCATAAACAGTGGTCGTGCCGATGTATCCTAGAGCGACGAGCTCTTTGGTCACAAACTACAAATAGTAGTACGAGATAGATACACATGCAAGTACAGGAAGGTAAATTGGCCATGCAATTGCAATGCCAAGTGCAATGAACACTGTGTGTGTGTTCTTCACATTAAACCGTTCTTCTACTCGTCGACATCCAGCACACCCAGTGTCCGTACTGATTCTTCACCCTAGAAAGATCAGCTCTGTGGTCACAAGCTACGACACAGAGATAATGCATCGTAATGCATTCGACAACGCAATGTCATGCCCTAGTACTGGGTACGACAGGCACAACATACATACGTCAGCAACAGAAATACATTGGAAGAGAGAAATACGAAATAAACAAAAACAAAAACAAAAACAAAAACAAAATAATAATAAGAAAACAAATAAAAACACTAAGGCAAATTGAATAATTCGATACACGAGAGGGATTATAGTTATTTGACCAAAACCTGTCTTACCTCTGCCGTACGAATATGTGGCCGGTGTGCCAAGCGATGATGGCCTCGTATATCGGTATTTCTCTCAGGCAGATCGCTCTTGAACCGTAGCTCCCACATGACAGGCTGTACCTGGTAGGTTGGAAGCAAGACAATAGAAGCAACAGATGGAGCAAAAACTGACAACGAACGGAGCTGATCAATAGTGTACTACACCGGGTATAAGTATGAAGACCAACGGTATTAACCCTTTTGAGGCTTCGAAAGGAAAAATTGGCGACGGAAAATGACGATTACGGCAGAGCATCGGCCACTGCTGGTTGGCGATGATGATGATACAATAGGCGTCCGAACGACAACAATGCAAATACTCATACGTACGGCACGGGCGCGGCGTCATCCTACCAACTCGTACTGCTTGCTGCGCGCTGGCGCTACTGGTACAGTACTCGATGTGTATGGAAGCCTAACGCTACCCGGCCCCCTCAGCGGGTAGTGGGGCACCCACGACAGAGGCTCCAATCTTGCTATGTGTTGATGTTGCTCAGAAGCTCACTACAACCCTCCGTTATGTTACGGTAACCGAGCGGTCGGCATGAGAGAAAACCTCTCTTATACCACAACCGTATAAGAGAAAGTCGGGTGTTACGTCCCCTGCCACACCCGTCTCTTAAACCGTAGCCCCCACTGTATACGCACAATGGGAGCGAGGCTTTTGTCTCGTTTCTGGTGAAAACTACAGCAGACAGAAGCAATGGCAGTGGTTGGTCGAAATGTAGGCGTTGCCAGGACTGTTGACTGCTGCTGGTGCTGGTGCCTCTGTTGTCTGGTGTCTTCTTGGCTTCTTGTGCTTGTGGTGCTGTTGGCGATCATCTCGTGTGTATGAGGCGTTGTGGTGTCCAAGCGCCTCGCCGTCAATACGGGGAGTTACTGGTTATTTATTATTCATGTGTTATCACTCGCACTGCTGTTGTGCGAAGAGGCAAAAATGAGCTGGAAAAAGAACGCTCCTTGATGATTGAGGAACGAGGAATCTCAAGTTTTTCGTCCGTCGTCGTCCACGTCAGAGACGAATACAGCTCGCTGAAAAATCGACGAGCAGTGGGATTGCTGATCCCTATGCGCGATAAAAATTGAAGGCAAGAACCGGGGGGGAGACGGGACGACACCTGTGACCACGGCTTGTCCAGAAGCTGGAAAGTAAAAGTGTGAGAAAAAGAGAAAAGAAAAGAAAAAAAAAACAGCTAGGCTAGGGATTCATACTCGAATATACCATACCCCGTACCTAAGATACCCGCGTGTATTTTAGTTTTAATATAGGCTGTTTTGGGCACTACGTAGCTGTCTGTTCTCTGTTCCGTCGTATCGTTTATCTGGTATTCATATCAATAGTAGTTTCTAGTGAGCAGGTGGAGGTGGGGAAGTCACCGATGTACGGTACCTGCCAAGCGTCTCTCGGTCTGTTCGCTAAATGGCGACTTGATGACGTGCACCGCAGTTTTGCAGATTAGCAGATTCGGGGCCAAACCACCAGTATGCCAGTACGTATGGATTTGGGAGGAAAACCTGGTCGTAACTCGGTATTTTAGAGCCGGTCGCCCCGGTGGTTATCATACTGCTGTACCTGGTATTTGGTGGTTGTTACGTGGTTACCCTCGAATTCTACTACCGGTATTAGTAGAGTGTTGTGCTGGAGATCAAATCCTACGTGGGTCGGACTTTTGACTTTTTTTCAAAATATGCTACGCAATAGTATGTAATAATTCAAAAGAATCAACTGCTGAGAGCTCCTATTAATATATTTATCATTTTTTTGTTTTATGTTTCAATTTTATTTTTCCACACACATGTACTTTCCAGCTTCGGGATAAGCCGTGGTCACAGGTGTCGTCCCTTCTCCCGCCCGGTTCTTGCCTTCAATTTTCATCGCGCATAGGGTTCAACGATCCCACTGCTCGTCGATGTTTCATCGAATGTTGCTGACTCACGCTCTCGCCCATCCGCAAGTCAAATTGTGCGCAAGAAAAAGTACCCACGAAGTTATACGAGTATGAACTCGGGGGGATTCAAACTCACGAAACTGACCTATACCGGGCTCGAGGATAACCTGATACCGGGGCGACCGGTACGAATATATAGCGGCTTGGGTAGGCGCTATTCGATGCGAGTCCACCAATACGTCCGGAAAGGGCTCTAGCATTCTCGCGATGAAAAGGAAAGCGCGTACCGTACGAGTGGGTCTGGGGGGAGAAGAGCCTGCTTACGAGCTGACCCCGGATCGGAGTTATGTCTTGGGAGGGAAGAGAAGAAAAAAGTCGAAGATGATAAATGGGATGAGCAAAAAAAAAACTGCTCCCCTCGTATCAAATCGTACCATACCGTATTCTTGCCGTTTTGTATTTTATTTTTGCTTTACATCCCTTGTATTATCTTCGCACTTGTTTCTGCCATGTCATAAATTCACGGTGTAATGCAGCTCTGATGTTCGCCAAGTGTGACGTTTGGCCTTGCTGGATCGTGGATGATGGATCGCATTGTAGCAATCTACCTGTCAATTGTTAGACTTATTGGTATCGCCGAAGAAACGGTAAGGAGCAGAAGGTAGAACCTACTGCCGATAGGATACTGCCTCTACCGTTAGTTATCCACTCTACTTGTCGCACCGCCGTTGTTGTAGTTTTTCTAGACCGGCAGTAAGCACTAACTTACGGGGTGGATAGATACACATATTTCTGGACTTTCGTCTATGGTGCGTACATACCAGGTATTCATTATCTACGTACGATGTGTTGGATATCTTATTACTGAACGTATGCAATATATACGTACCAGATACGGAGTATATATGCTGTCATTGCAAGCACGCTTGTAGACTCTCGAACCACATTACCAAACCAAAGGCCAAACAAAAGGTCAAAAAGCGATATCAAGGAATGCGGAACGGACCCAAAGTGTTAGTTCAGGATCCCATATCCCAGCCGTTGAGCACTTAGGGTTTGCCCTGTCCCCCTCCTCCCCCCCCCCCCCCCCCCATCTCTTTGAACGAGGGAGGGGGCGCTACACAGGTCGCTGATACGATTCGAGTACAATTTATGTACGATGATACCTATGCTGAGCCTCGGGCTTTGGCCTAAAATGCCCACAGCAGCTAAATCAATAAATTTGTTTTTGGGGTTCGAATTCCACGTGGGTCGGACTTTTTGAGTTATATTGCATGAGTAAAAAATCAAAGGACCCAACTGTTGCTGAGAGCGCTTAGCAGCGTGGGTAGGCCCAATTCGATGCGAGTCGTCGAGGGAAGAAATAGCTGGCGTCTTGTCGCGGTAAAATGAAGGCGCGTACCGTAATGGGGAGGGGGGACAAAAGCCTGCTTACGTAGTGACCCCGGGTCTGAGTTGCGTGTTGTAGGAAGGGAGAAGGAGAAGTAAAACGCGGACAAGATAGAAGAAGTGAGCTAAAAAATAACGGGATCCTGTTGATTTACAGGCAGTAGTTACTGCTGTGTATGATATACACTCGATGAAAAATCGGCGAGCGGTGAGATTGCTGAACCCTATGCGCGGTAAAATTGAAGGCAAGAACCGGGGGGGAGAAGGGACGACACCTGTGGCCACGGCTTTTCCAGAAGCTGGAAAGTAGAAGTGTGGGAGAAAGAAAAAAAGAATGAAAAAAACATATACGAGGTACAGCGGTCCCCATAGTGTGTATAGGTGAATATCGCCCCTGTTAAGCTCAATATTGCTGGTTCGAATCCTCCCGATTTCATATTCGTGCTCGCAGTTTTTTTTTTCCCCTCTTAAGAAAGTGACGGGCGGAAAGCATGAGAGCGTGAGTTGGCGAAAAGTCGATGAAAATCGGCGAGCATCAAAGGCTGACAAAGTGGGAATGCTGAACCTTATGCGCGATAAAATTGAAGGCATGTGGCGAGGCGAAGAAGGGAAGGAAGAGACGTGTGACGACAGCATGGCTTGTCCAGAATTTTTTTTCTTCTTTTGTCCTCCGGCGGATAGGGAAAAATAAAGCTTTTAGATCACCACACTTCCACGTATTTTCATACGCGTCGTGTGTCGATTTAACTCAGTTGCTTTCGCAGCCCAACGCTAGCTGGCGCAGAAGATTCGCTGAGGGTTAAATATCTTACGAATTTAGCTGGAGGGTAAAAGCGATGGTAAATACGACGACGAGCCAAGGTCGTGACCAGACGTGACCACGTAGCGATTCTGACGGCATTAAACTGGGGCACCGCAGTGAACCCTAACCATGATTCCAACCGGTCGCCCCGGTGGCGCACTAGGTTATCCTCGAGCCTGGTATAGGTCAGTTTCGTGAGTTCGAGCCCCGCCGAGTGTATACTCACGTAAATTCGTAGGGACTTTTTCTTGCGCATAAATTGACTTGCGGAAAGCGCGAGAGCGTGAGTTAGCAACACTCGATGAAAAATTGACGAGCAGTGGGATCGCTGAACCCTATGCGCAATAAAAATTGAAGGCAAGAACCGGGAAGGAGAAGGGACGACACCTGTGACCACGGCTTGTCCAGAAGCCGGAAAGTAGAAGTGTGAGAAAAAAAAAGTAAAAAAAAGTAGAGGATACCGCATTAACGCGTAGGACCACGACTGCACCTGGTATCATATCCTGCAACGGGTGACAGGTGAATTGAATGCCGAGGTCGATGGTTATTCCGCTGTTCTTACAGGTCACCACCACTCCCTCGTAAGAGGAAATCGTATTGACACCTAAGAAGCCATACACGCTTACGACCCAAAGTATTGTATTGTATTGTATTGTATTTTCTTTACACACCCTGATGCCACCCCCTATGATTTTGGGGCTAGGTTAGGGCTTAGGCGTCAAGTTGAGACCTGGTACCAGGTATACCGATACGTATATCAAGTAGGAATGCATGGCTTATTTTTTTTATTTTTGTATTTTTTACACTTCTACTTTCCAGGTTCTGGACAAGCCGTGGTCACAGGTGTCGTCCCTTCTTCCCCCCCGGTTCTTGCCTTCAATTTTTATCGCGCGTAGGGTTCAGCAATCCCACAGCTCGTCGATTGTTCATCGAGTGTCGCTAACTCACGCTCTCGCGCTTTCCGCAAGTCAATTTATGCGCAAGAAAAAGTCCCTACGAGTTTACGTGAGCATGCACTTGGGGGGACTCGAACTCACGAAACTAACCTATACCGGGCTCGAGGATAACGTGATACGCCACCGGGGCGACCGGCGCTCATATACAGTACACCCCTAGGGGTGCAATGTAAAAAATACAATGTGTTGGGTAGGGGCGCAATTTTTCTTTTTTTCTTACGCCAAGACTCGGCGGCACTCGGCATATGTACGTGTTGTACTGGTATGATATTGTTCTCGAACGCTTATATATTTCTATTTTAGTTTCACTCTGCTTTTTTATGTTTTTTTTTTTCGCACTCGTGTTTTCGCTCGTAGTTCACTAAAACGCGATGTTCATGCGTTATTCATGCGTGCGAGTACGAGAGTCCAGCGCCACCATGATGTGTAGATGGTTTTAGTACCATACTCGTAGGTTGTGATGTGCGCACGCAAGTCTAGTGCAGCAGCTTGTATCCCGTGATCGGAGCAAGTCTTGCTTATTTTACGATACACATAATAAATCAAATAGTATACAACACAGAAGATATCGAATACGACCCTTTTTTTTTCTTTTTTTTTTATCCTCCGGCGGATGGGGAAAAATAAAGCTTTAGCTCACCACACTTCCGCGTATTTTCATACGCGTCGTGTGTCGATTTAACTCAGTTGCTTTCGCAGCCCAACGCTAGCTGGCGCACCCTTCGAGTCCCATTGTAGGTATAGAATACGACCCCTGGGTGGGGTGGATCTTGCTGGATACAAATAACGGTATCATGTGAAAGAATCCAACATCAAGCCGGACACCAGTGAGGCCAATTCTTGCAGTCGGATTTGCCAGTCGAAAACCGGCGCTTCTCGACTGAAGCCAAAATAGGGCTTCTTGCACGATCGAAAAGAGCCTTTTCGACTCAACTTGAGCGGTGCGACTGGCAGATCCAGTTGAAATGTTGACTTTTTCGAGTGGATCTGCCAGTCAAAAAAGTCAGTCGAAAACGTGTTTTTGAGCCCACCGCATCGCTTATCCCACCACAAAACACAAATCCACACGCCCAGGTACCACACAGCAGTATCGTACAGCAGCGCCGACGCTGGCTTTTGCTGATATCACTGCGGCTGCTTCTCGCCGCAAGTCACCGTGGCGCATTCCTAGCTCCGCCCCCCAGCAGCGTGTATCATACGATAGCAGCAGCGCGCGGTATTCATGTGATTTTGCCAACAACGGCAACGCCTGCTGTAGCTTTGGCAGTTTTCTGCAAGTCCAGCGCCACCAATCCGCTTGGTGACGAGGGTACGTCCCGCGCGAAGCACGCGTTGTTCGCGGAAAACGCAAGAAGCACAGAGCTGCCAATCGAAGTTAACTGCCATACAGCAGTAGTCCTTCACACCGTCTCCAGAAAGAGCACACAAACTCTAAAATCGACTCGACTGACGATAAGGAGCCCCAGAAAAACCTACAGAACCGGGATTTCTAGTGTCACACTCCATTTATTTTGAACAATGATGAGAGCGTACGAGTAAAACAAAGGTCTGTTATGGATGAACACAAGGTTCAACGTGCAGCACTATCAATAGAAGTATATACGTAACCAGGTTTCCAAAATCGTACGAGACTTGAACGTGAACCGAAAAAAATCAGACGCGGACACGCGCGGGCACGGCAACGCAAGCGGTGTTTTGTTTTCGCCGTGACGGAGTTATAGCCCAGCTGCTGAGTTGACGCGTTCGGCACATGGATGTGTTTAATGCGTATAGTATGGTACGTAGTCGAACAATAAAAAATATTGCAGGAAAGCACTTGAGCCCCTCAACATTACATGTCCAAGGGGGTTGATTGTGATTAGTTGTTTTTGCTGAAGAGGGACACGATATGTTGTCAACGATGGTGTATCCTTCATGAGACTGGTGATATTTGGAACCCCCTCCTGATCCGCCCAACCCGACTCGCGATGTTTCGACGACCTCCTGACCCGACCCTACTCGACCCGCGAGAGTTTGAAAGCATCCTCACTGGACCGTAGGTAGGTTTATGACCCACGAAAAGCCCTGATATTTCCGAGATCTCCCAAAACCGCCCATCCTGGTTGTGCGTGCGCCCCCCCGTGGTTTGTAGAGAATCGGCAGTGTTTCGTCCCAAGAGGAGGGTGTGTGTTTTGTTGCGTTTTACACGGTATTAACTCTGACCCTTTTGGTTTCCCTGGCCGCTGGCTCGTGTGTGTCTACAGGCCAGTAGGGCAGCCCAATGCTCCATTAGAAGCAGACAACCAGTAGCAGGAATGTCCAATATGTAGCCAGTCCCTCGAGTTTTTGCGGATTGATGCCATACATTTCCTAATTTCTGAGCAATAATCGATGGGCCTTGAGGCCTTCGCCTTGCAACTTCCCAAAGAAGGAACTCCGAGTATGAACAGGTCGGATCAGCAGTTCCTCCGCAATTCTCTCCCGCAGCTACCCTCTGTTTCAAGTATTATTTCGTACCTGATATGCTTTACGCGTGATTTAATGCTATTAAACCAGAATGCCTTCTCTAGGATATGATGGCTAAGAGCATGCCAGTACAGCTGGTGTAGCGGACTGCCGAGCCCTTTCGAAGAGAAGAGGTACACAAGGTGTTTACATGTTTAGGCGGTTTGCATGCATAATCGCCGACCGAAGTGTATCTAAGCGAATACTCTACACAGCATGGTACCGCGATATATTGAACTATCGACCACACGCAGAATCCCCCCCACCCCACGCTATTTATACGACCCTATCTCCCATGCGTTGAAGAGGCACCGCGCACGTGTATTGTTGATATCCGCGGGTAAGTCTATCCCCATGGGCAGATGGCAAGCTGAAAGGGTTGGGAGTTCTTCGTTGATTGCTGCTGCCTTGTCTTGTTGCGTGCGCTACGTAATGCTTTTGTTCCCTGATTTTTCTTCCTTCCTTTCTTTTCTTCTTTCTTTCCTTTTTTCTTCATTTTCTTCTTTCTTTTCTTCTGTCCTTCTTTCTTTCCTTCTTTCTTATTCTCTCCAACGAGTTGGTGTGGTTTGCTGGCCTGCGTAATTTGCGTTTGTCGTATCCAGTACGTTTGGGTGGCATTATATTTTATCCTATTATTCTAACGACGCCAGCTTTGAGGTCGACAAATTTAGGGTCGATACTCATCTCTGCAAGTTGCATACTACATAAATCGCCCGTATTTAGTAAGTTTCATTACGAATTAATAGTCAAAACCCATTAATATTATTATATGACACTGTACTGCGTTTTGAATGTATTACGTTACCTACCTATCATGCATAACCAGTTTGCACACCAATACTTATCTGAACACTTTGATGTACGAATAACCTCATTAATTGATGCTGCATTGGGTAGTATGAGGTATTAGGTACCGGTTTGATCAACGTTTAATAAAGCAGTATTAATAGTAGGGTACTTGTGCACTTTAGGTGGCGAATTTTGAGCAAAATCCAACATATCTGTTCCTTATTAGACTTTCCACTCTACTTCTGCAGTACGTACATGACGGATGGTTCGTGGGTGGATGGCTTTGTCGGATTATATTATCAGATCTTCGTAATGTACTGCATTTGCGATACGTTTTCTGTATCGTAGTGTGCGACCACAGAGTCTGTATCTCTCCACGATGAAGAAAATCGGTGTGGACGTTAGATGTGCTGTATGCTGATGGGTAGAAAGGACACATGCACGCTTGCTACGTAACAGGCTACGAAGCCCTCTATATTTGTAAATCACACTCAAGTTTTGTACCCATTATGTTAACATCGGTACGTCATCCACGGGGGTTATTTTTTGTTTCTTCGTGCCTCGTAGAACACGGATGATGCGTGCTGTGTGTTGCACCCTTGTTTTTTGATCATGGGAAAAACTGAGAACATGCTCAAATGTGTGAATATGTAGTTTATTAATATTTGAAAATTGCAATACTTTTTATGTGTGAAGATGTATGCCTGTTCACTTTGCATGCCGCTGCTGTCATCGTTGCTGTCCTTGTCGATTGCCGAAGGTGTATGTGGTAGACCAACATGAGAGTCTTCAGAGAGGCGAGGAGCTGCCACTCAATGTGACCCTGTCGCATTATGTGTCCAACGCCCCTGCCGCTGCGGGCACCCTGGTCATGCAACCTACCACCTGCGTAATCGACAAATCTGGTAAGCGATTTTTTTGTGATCTTTATACATACCTATAATTTAGCAATAATTTGAGGGTGTGTAATACCTTGTACGAGTTAGCGGTGTCCTGTACGATCATGCATACCGTATTATTGTATTTTATGCCTGACAAAAGTGTCACTTGCCCCAACCTAGAGATATTAGTCTAATTTTTTCGATAGTATTAGTAGCACAGCAGTGGGTAGGTACCCCGGTCTCCCCGCGACGAGCATGAATAAGCGCTGTCAAGCCTTTTAGCACCGCTTTTGTCATGTTTAGCACCGCTTTTAGCATGCTTAGCACCGCACTCCCGACATGAGGACAACACACTTCACACTTAGAATTAGATTAGGATTAGCTTCGGAATCGGAAATGGTTTAACTGCATATTTCTATTATCTGTAGTGGGCAGTATGGAGTTTTTTCATTGTATAGGCGGAGCATACCGGTGTGAGCGCCCGAATGCTGTTGTCTTGAGCGCTCATAACGCCTTTTCATATGGAAACCCGTTGTTTGGGAGAAATTAGTTGGAAATAGTATGGGGGAACACGAAACTGAGCTATACCAGGCTCGAGGACAATCTGATGTGCCACAGGGGGACCGGGCTATGTAGTATGGCAGGTTGGTGGGTGAAAAAAAACAAGACCCCCGCCGTGAAAGCTACGGTACTGCTTTACAGCACACTGCTATACAGTTGAAGTTGTGCGTTATGGGCTCTTTGTTACCGTTATAGCCCATTTAGGTCGCGTTCGTGCAAGACCCTGTGTTTATACGGGTCGTTATATAGGTCGTGTGTGAAAAAAGTATGCGTTGATTTGTTGTTGTGTTTGTGGTGTTGACGCGTGATGACATGGTGATGACGTGTGTGATACGCATTTGTCTTTTGGCACGGTGTCGTCGTGTGATGGGTGACGGTTGATGCGTGTAGGATTTTGGGTCGGTGGGGCGGTCGGCGATGACAGCGAGTTTGCCGCTTTGGTAGACGCGCGGTGCACGCTACGCGCAGGCATCTTGGGCCAATGAGAGGCAATATGTTATAAAAAATAAAATACACTCCAGCTGTGAAATTGAATATTTTGTCGAAACTCATCCTCGCAAGCTGTGTGTGATACTCCGATCGCGCGTATTGCGGGTTGTGTGTGGATATAGGTCGGCGACTCCCCTTGTAACTACAGTGTAGCTATAGGCAATATATAGTCAATGCTGACGTTGTTAGAATAATTTTACAAATAGAAACGTGGGGAGATTCCAAGCACTGCTGACGTCGTTACATTATTTTTCAAAAAAGAACTTACGAAACTTACTCGCATGGAGATTGCAAGTGTGATGATCAAACGGGAACCCTAGTCTAAGAGCATAATCCTTGGTCAATAAATCCTTGCTACTGAACTGGGTGTCAACATATTCTTTCGAAGTACAGCATTATTAATAGTACCTTCTGGTAAAGGCTTCCAATCCTGACTGACTCAGGTTTGTTGACTCAGGTTTGTTGTGTTCGTCAGCGTTTTCGTCGGGTGGTGTGTTTCTTCTTGTGAAGAGATTTGAAGAAAAAATAAAAGTAAACAAAAAGTTACTTGCAGAATTTTCTCTGGATGGTATCGGTAGCTGCGCACAGAATATCTGCGTTGCGTATGTGGGAAGGGGCCGGAAATCGGAGGACCCTGGGGCTCGACGCTGGCAGGCTTGGGTCTGGATTCGACCGAGACCTGAGAATCCTGACGTGTTCTGTGTTTTCGTATTTTTCCGTTGCTTGGTGTTCCGAAATAATTGAATGGCACAGCCATTATTATTGGTGTGTGTTGTGGTTGGTGTGTTTTTGTTATGCTTGTTGTTGGTGGTGGCGGTGTTGGTATTCGTATGTACATGAACTCGTCGTTTTTTTGCATGGCCAAACCTGGTTGTGGCGACATTATTTGGAGATACCCTCTGGTACCTAGTACCCTGCCAAGCACTAAGCACACCCTTGTAAAATATCTAGCATATGCCTGGTATACCACCAACCGTTTGAGGTAGATACCCTGGCGCCCCAATAGTAAGCACCGTACTTAGCAAGCCCTTGGAAAATATCTTGCTTACGCCTGGCATACCAAACCTGGTTGTCGTTACTTTTTTTTTTTTCAGTAATCGCGTTTACTTTACAATCAACTCGTAAGAGGTTTTACCCTCAGCGACCTCATGGACAAGTCGTGGTCGCAGGTGTCTCTACCCCCCCCCGCTCCCCGGTACAGGTACAGTAGTCCTCGGGGAGATATCCGCCTGGTACCTTCAAAATATGTACTCGTACCCTGCTAATTACACACTTGAAAAGTTTCTTGTCGTGTATATCTGGCACCTTGTACCTGGTGTACAATAGCCAGCAGCACGTTGTATATTGTCTTACCGTGCTCTTGCCGGTCTGTTTGGTCTGTTCCAGGCAAGTGCGCGATACGCATGAAAATTGCGGACGACACGGCCTCCATGGAGCGGCGAAGGTTTCGCATCAAAGTGGAGGCGGCGGGCAGGCAGGACATCGAACCCGCTCTCACCGAGAAGCTCACCGTCATGTGAGCTAAAACACGCGTTCTGTGTAATGACACAGGAATGTATGTTTGCTTGCTATTGTCTCAAGTATCACCCCCACACATAACTTATAGCTACAGTAGGGATCCCCCATTAAGGCGATATCCCGATATAAGGCGGTCAAAATCGCTTGGCGTGACTGAATAATTGCACTAAAGTACTCATGACGTGGAATGAATAAGGTGAATAAGGCGGCTTCTCTCTATAAGGCGGTCATATTTGCTCTCTATAGCACACACCACCGCCTTACTGTGGGACCCCTGCTGTAGCCGTCAAGTCCAGCCAACTTGCGCCCCTACTTTTTTTGTATTTCATGAGGGTGAGCGTTTACGTCTCCGTTTCTGTGGCAGAGGGAATTGTATTTGCAGCAGGCGTTTTGGGGGGGAGGAAGGTGGTGACCGTCTTGTTGACGTTAACGCCTTGGATTGCTTGGACAGGGCTATGTTTTGCGGTGGGAGTTGGTGGTCGTGGTAGATTGGGCGGGGGGGAGGGGGTTGCAGCCCCACATTGTGTGCGCCTAGTCTTTGGAGCTCTGCAGTGGTAGTGCCGCCACCCTATAGTGGAAAACTGCGAGCCGTCCCGCGATCGTCCGTACGAGGTGCTTGCATTGAGGTTTCGCCCAGTCGGCGTGCTTGATATCTTGGTTTGAAACCCGAAGGCAAGCTTTCAATATTTTAGTGGGGTTCTTGTTTACCACGTATATATTTAGTCCACTGTTGGTGGTCTTGGTTGCTTTTGTTTGTTCTTTTTTCCCTGGTCTCTTGATGTGCCCTCCCCCCCCCCCCCCCCCCCCCCGTCCTTCCCTTCCTCTCCCTCGTTTTTATTTGTTGACGTTCGTGGTATCCTAACCACTTTGTTTCTGTTTGCTCGTATTTTTACTCTTTTTTGTCTGCTTGGTTTTGTTCAGCCGCAACCGTTTGGAGATTCGAGAGAACCCGGACAACCCTGTGCCGGACCAATGGTACAAGGACGAGGGCGGGAGGGAGAACTGCGTCGAGCTGCAGGTGCATTTTTGTGTACCTTCGTGCGCCCCCCCCTCAGGTTGCGGCAACGCTTTCGTGACATGGGTTGCGGCAAGATAATCCTTAACGTTACGCCTGTACTTTCTGTATTGTATATATATATATACCGCGCGGCCATGCTTCGGTTTCGACTATTATTAGACTATTAATAGCGCACCCTTGCAAGGAAGGGTGAAAAGCCCGAGCTGAATCCGCCGATCTGCCATGTGTAGAGGACTTGAGGACTGTGCTGTTCCGTGCTGAGCTGCGCGATGCCTCGCGGTGTTGTGCGATGTTGTACTGTTGCCGTGCTGTACTGCGCTACGCTGTACGCAAGACGACAACAACAACCACAACCACAACAACGCCTTTTACTTGTTCGACTCCCGTGTTGCGTCGCGTCCGATGTTGTTCGGCCTCGTGTAAATTTTTGTAAAGGTGCATCTGCTCGGCCCTTCGGGCGACGAGGTGAAGAGCCGGCGAGTACCCCTTCGGCTGGTGCTGATGTACGACAACATGCACCGAGTGCAAAATCAGGAAATCCTCAAACTGTCCCCCGACAGCAAGCTTGTGATCGACGAGCACGGCAAGGCTACGCTGCGCGTGCGCATTGAGGAAGTTTCCAAGAACCACCAGAAGCAGGTGAAAGGCAGTTTTTTTCCCGGATCTAGTTGTTGTGATACTATCGACGGATGCGTTTTAGTTTTTTCTTGTCTCGTTCTATTTTAGTTGTTGGCCTTTTTCATGTAGCAGCTCTGACGGATCAGGAATGTCACTAGTTTTTAAGGCTTGCCTCGTCCTGTTTTGTTGTGTATGTTTTCGCGTCTGTGAAGTAGGGCCTAAGCTGCCTATCCGTGCTTGCTGTTTAAAGCTCACTTTTTTTCTGTTTTTCCATGTTTTCGTTGGTCTCCCCTGCATCATTTTCACATTTTATTGGCGTTTTTTCCCGTCGGCCCATGTATGGGGTTTCAACGTAACCTCTCCTGCAGGCGTTCCGCATCAAGGTGGAACCGGACGTGCAGGAGCAGCCCATGTCCATGGACATCAGCTCGGTCGTTAGCAAGCCCATCACGGTGTTGTCTAAGCGCATCAACAAGCCTAAGGGGAAACGCGCCAACCCCATGGGCGGAAGCGTCAAGCGTGCCCCTGGTAAGGAATGCTGGGGCGGGGGGGGGGGGGGGGGTTATTCCTTTGTTTCTTGCCTTAATTATTTGACCATTGACCACGCATCCCTTTCGAGACGGAGCACCGGGGGGGAGTTCGAGGAGAGTTTGCTGTTGTTTTTCCACCGGTGTCGGGCAGGGGTGGAGGCGTTGTTGTTTCCCTACTTTCTTCATGTACCAAGTATCATGATCAATACGTATGGTGGCCTTGAAAACCTTTTTTTTGTGTGTAGCCTCGGGTAGAAAATGCCTGGTCCCTAGTATATTAAAACGTGAGGTATTTTTAGTCTAATACTAGGCTAAGTGCGAGCTTATAGGACTATTCAAGTATCCAAGTATCATGCGACCTCCGTTTCTCCTTTCTTCTGTCAACCCCTCACCTCGTTCCCACTGTCGATTGTGCCGTGTCCGTCATTCTGCTTGCTGTGCACTACACTGTGCAACGTTTTGCTATTTGCTAGACCCGGGGTACGTTACGGGTATTAGCACCGTCGACCAGTCGTCGTTGGAGCGGCGGGTAAACTTCAGCGAGCTGATCAGCCCGTCGACTGGCCCCGTAGACACGACGAACGTTTCTCTCTACGAGGCCCTCAAGAGCGTTATCGAATGGACTGGCCAGGTGGGGGTTTTAGTTGTGTTTTTTCAATTCGATGGTATCATGTCGTATATGGCTTGTCATGTCATAACAGTCATAACAGCAGTCCAAACGTGGTTCGAGTACATTTCGAACTACTCTGTCCTCCGAATCTTGTACTGCTGTATGCGGTTTTCGAAAGGGTTCAACAGCTTGTCATAAGTACCTTTTAAGATAATACAGTGACTGTGGATACGTTACTGTAGTCTACCAGGGTATTACATTAAAAATAGTGTGCCGTAGCAATTCGATGCGAGTGGACGAAGGAAGAAAGGGCTGATGTGTTGTCGCGGTAAAAACGAAGGCACGTGCGGTATCATAGTGGTGAGGAGGAAGAGCTTGCTTGCCCGTAGTGAGCCTGGATCTGGGTTACGTTTAGGGAGAAAGAAGAAAAAGTGCGAAGACAAAAACAAAAACAACAACAATGACAGCAACAATGGCAATGGCAATGATAATGATGATGTAGCATATAGCATATAGCAGGTACTACTGTTGTAGTGTCACAGCCTATATTTTACAGGTAGCCGAAACGTAGTCGAAATGCCTTTTTTTTCTTGTTGTGTCTTCGTTCGTTGTGTGGGAGAACCGGACCGGCATCGTCATGTATGTGCTGTGCTGCTATGATAAGCTTGCGCCAAGTTTTTCGTCGGGGTTGCTCTTCTTGTTGGTTTGGTGATAGGTTTTGGAGTTCGTTGGTCAAGACGTGATCTAACGTGTTAATAATACCTGATATTCATAGTTGGCTTCGGCTTGACGGAGGCCCAAAACTACCCTCGTTGTAGCTTATGTTCTTGCCTTCTCGGAGAGCATTTCATTTGTGTATAGTAAAATATATGGGTATGCACAGCGGTGGCTTGTCCTTCCTCCCTATGCAGGTTGCCCATCTTCCTCGCTAGCTTGCCCATCTTCCTCGCTGGCTTGCCCATCTTCCTCGCTGGCCCGCCCTTCTTCCTCGCTAGCTTGCTTGCATTTCTTCCTAGCTGGCTTGCGGTCCTTCCTCTGATGTCAAAATCTTTCGCGGCGCACCTCTCCTACCCTTGTTGCGCTGATGACGAAACGTTTGGCGGTGCGCCTTGCCTTCCCGACATGCAGGTGGTGAACGGCCTGCAGGAGGTGCAGTGGCAACTGTTGGGGTACGAGAGCAAGGCGGACGGGCAGCCGGACCACGGCAGACCCCTGTACAGCATGAAGAACCCGAACCGCATCGTCAACAGCATCGTCAGGCGCTATGCCACCGACACCATGGCCAACTTGCACGTGAGAGGAGAGGGATAGCGCCCAGGCCCCCCATCCAAGCGTCGTTAATTGGTGTCCCTGGGGTTTTTTCTTGTTTACGTTGGTTGCTCTATTTCACGCTTATATGGGTGTTTGACGGGGGGACAGGGGACCGTGCGGTCGGAGTGGATGACCTTGTTTGTGATGCATCGACATATATATATATGTTGGGTATTTTTTTACACGGAACCTGGTATTGATACTTTTTGCCCGGTCCTCTTGACGCGCATACCAGAGGGTGGAATAGCGCAGCGTAGTATTTGGCATACCTGGTAGCGTACAATAGTGTAGCAGACGGTAAGTAGCATAGCCTTCGATACCATTTTATTGCATATAACACAGCATCTCATAGCATGTCATGGCTTATCACATACACAAGAAAGTACAGCAAAGCTTTCCAACGAATATCGTATCATAGTAGTGCTACACGCCTCACGTGTTTGATGAACATGTGTCTGTTGCACCCACCCGCCCACTTCTACTTCAGGTGCTCCTTAAGCGGATCGAAGCCGGAAGCTTCGACGACCCCGCCACGGGAGCCGGCGGAGCCGCCGGTAGCGCGGGAACCCCAAGCGGCGCCGGAGGCGGCGGCGGGGCGGGGGGGGCGGGACAAAGCCGCACCTCTAGCCCGAGCACCCCCGTTCCTGGCGGGATGCATCACCCTACCAACAACCCGCCTCCCCACAATATTGGCCCCCCCGGCGCCCCGGGGCAGCCGTGGGAAGGGCCGCCGGGCCCGTCCATGCCGGGAGTACCCCCCCCCCGAGGAATGCCTTCCAGGCCTATACCGGGGATGGTGCGGGGGCGGGATGAGCGCATGATGCCCGGGGGGGCACCGGGACCCCCGGGTCACATGCTGGTCGGGCCTGGGCCCATGGCAGGAGGAGGGGGGGGGGGGGGGGGTCCAGGCACGGGTCCCTCCGGCCCGGGCCAGCATCCTCCGAACAAGCGGGCAAGGGTTGGGAGCGGAAATGGGAATGCCAGCGGTAATGGCGTTGATGGCGCAGGGGGCGGGGGGGCGGGGGGTTACGGGCAAGGGGGCTCCACTGCTGCCAACGGGGGTGGTGGTGGGGGAAGTGGAGGAGGGGGGGGGGGCGGGAGCGGGAGGGCCGGGGGGACGGTCTACGCCCTCCCAGTCGATCGAGGACGGGCCACCGTCGATACCTGTGCTAAACAGCACCATGAGCCAAATGATTGTAACGAGGACGGGGACTAGCGCAGGAGAAAGGGCGGGGGCGGGAGGAGAGGGGGGGGCGCGAAGGGGCATGGGGGAACGCGCTGCAAGCTTCCCGTTCGGCGCTCAGATGACGAGTTTTGACGGGGCGGGGGGCGCTGGTGGTGGGGCTCCATCACGGCTGGAGAGGTCGTTGCCTTCGGGGTTAACTGACCCCACGGAGGTGATGAGTTTTCTGGGCATATGGTTGTAAGGTTTTCTTGTTTGTTAGTTGTTGCTGTTGTTGTTGCTGTTGCTGTTATTCTCTTGTTATGTTGTCGTTTTTTTCTGATGTTTTAGTTGCTTTGGTTGCTGTTGTGTTGTTTTTGTTCGTAGTGGTAGTGCGGTTGCCTCTGATTTTTTTTTGTTATGTTGTCGGTGTTGTTGCCGTGTAATTATTGATGCGCTAACGACGCAACGACCGATGGCGGTATCGTACTCATCCCTCTTCCCCCCCCCCCCCCCCCCTTCCCCTCCCCTCCTCACACACATATGTGCTCGACTGCTGCTACCGCTGCTACTGCTGCTGCTGCTATTGCTCCTACTTCAACTTTTATGCGGCGCTCGACAGGGAGATGTGTTTTTCATCCTCGCGAAAGGCTACCTATCGCACGAGCTGGGCATGCTCGGCTTCCCGGCTTACGACCGCAACCAGCTGCTCCTCGGCTTCTACAAGGAGATACAGAGCCAAGTTGGTCAAACACAGGTAACAAGATTTTGTCTGGGAGAGTGTTGTGACGCTTATTTTGGGTAGCCGGTCAACCTTTTTGCTTCACCTGTAGTCTAGTGGACTACTACCCTCTTATACACTCCAATACCTTAACGCCTTTAAAACTGGAGACCCTTTTGGGGGACAAAATTACTTGAAGTTAGTATAGGGAGGGATTTTGGGGCTCTGATGCGGTTAACAGTACCCACCAGTGTAGTGTGAAGAACTGGGAACACAGGCACCAAAGTCAGGTTGGCTCTTAGTTTCGGACGCTGGCGCTCGAGTAGTACAGCGGCGTGCTTCCTTGAAAAGATTTGGGGACGTTGGTCGCTGTGAGTTGCGGTGCCTGGTAGTTTGTGTTTCCGGTCAACCTGGCCATGAATTGAACAAACTTAACAGAGCAGCTGCTTTTTGAGTTTTTTAAAGACAAAAAATTGCCATTTTGCTTTTAGCTTTACTGTGTTGTGTGCTTTTAGCGCTTGACGGTGTTTGTACATAGGCTGCTGCTTTTTGTAGCAACCAACACGAACCGTCCCCGCGCACCCACTGACCCTTCTCCACTTTCTTTGGCACCTTTTCCGCTGCCGCCTTTGTCCGTCTTTGTTATGCCCATTTCTTTTTTTTCCTGGATGCTTTGATTTTAGGTGGTGTTCATACCGGCCCACCGCATCTCTAACCTGGACGAGAGAGACACAGCGGCTACGACGGAAATTCTCCGGGAGGAAATGAAGAAGGGGAGCCAGTCGATCATCAGCTACGACAACTGCAACGGCATGCTGGAGAAGATGCGAGAAGACGCTTTCATGTATGCGCCATGTCCTGAGAGAGTTATTGTCATTTTCATGTGGTAGATCTTGTGTAGTCCGTTTACTCAATTTTCGCGATATATATGCTCAGTTTACGTCCTTTACTATATGTGCTCAGTTCAATTGGTTTACTCCGATTTCACCAAGGTTGCTCAGTACCGCACAACTCCAGGGACCTGGCATTATTTACTTTGCTTCGTGTTTTTTCTTATCGCCTCCTCTGCCCCCCGCGCTATCGATCGATCGATTCATCAATCGTGACTGCCTTGCCGTCGTCCTCATCCTCGCCCTCGCCCCTGCTACGCTGTCTTTTGCTGTTGTTGGATGCTTGCTTATATTTTTTATATGTTTCTAGGTACTACTGGAGCAAAAGCATGATCATTGACATGGAGTCCAACGAATCGCCAGAACAGCCGGGGGGGGGAGTCTGATCCGCAGTAGCAGCAGCCTGTCGCGTTGTTGAGTGTCTGCGTGCGAAGAAAGAGTAGCAGCGGACTGTCGCGTTGTTGCGTGTCTACGCGGCGAAAAAAAGTAGCAGCAGCCCGTCGCGTTGTTGAGTGTCTCAGGTGGAGAAAAAAAGTAGCAATCAATCTATATGGCGCTGTCGAGTGCCTGCGAGGAGAGAAAAGTCTCCCTACCGTATCTGTCTCTCGGCGACGCTGTGTGAGGAAAACGCGTAGCTGTGTGGCAAACGCGATCATGTGTGGACATCGTGATGCATGTGGTGCGTGTGGGAAACGTAATGCCGTGTGCACAGCGCGATGCTGTGTGGCGAACGCGATGCCGTGCGGAGAACGCGATGCCGCGTGGAAAACACGCGCTCTGCTTGAGTCTTTTATCCTACGGGACGCGAAGAAACGAGTACGCGAAGCCAGCAAGGCAGGCGTGACTTGGGTCTTTATACCAGTGAATGCGCCAAGAAATGAGCGCGCCACGCCGGCGAGCGAAGCTAGCGCAACTAAAAGTCGTTATCCTACGGGGACGCGAGGAAACGAGCATGGCCTCCCGGCAAGCAAATCGAGCACTACTTGGGTCTTTATACTATGGGACGCGAGGAAGCAAGCACGCCGCGCCAGCAAGCAAAGCGAGCGTACGAGAGGTAGTGCGGGAAGCTGCACCACGGCGTGAGGGTTCTAAGTGTCGAATTGCACGACAAAAAATGTACACAGAACAGTAGTACGTACAGCTCCACAATTTCTACGTTGGTCAAAACAATACCAGGTACCAGGTAGGAACAATCAGCGGGCTGTCATTTAGTTGTTGGTTGGCGCGTCTTCTTTTTTTTCCTTTTGGTGGCGAGATAAACGGTGAAGAATCAGCGGGCTGTCGTGTAGTTTTTGAGGTTGGCGCGCCTTCTTTTTGTTGTTCCTTCTTTTTGGTAGCCCCATTTTTTGTTGGTTGTGTGCGTTCCTTGTGTTGGTCTCGGGCGGACACACGCGTGCGTTCTTGCCAAAGGAACGAAGCGTACCCGGGCGTGCTCTTACCGAGGACCAGGCTCGAGAACGAGGAGGAATGAAAGGGGACGAAAAGAAAGGCTTAGTTTTTTTTCTTAGTGGCGTTTGTGTGTGCGGGGTCTGGGAAGGTTTCTATGTTGGCATTTGCCGGTGGCCCGTTTCCTATAATAAGCGGACCCTGCTTTTTTTTCGTTCTTGTTTTTTCCAATAAAATGTAGCCGCCTGTTACACACGCGTGCCCGTAAAAGGACGTTTCGAAAGAGGGGCAGCACAGAGGATGATTTGTTCGAGCTTCTTCTTGACCCGGCTGGTTATGGACGATGGGTGTAGTACATGGTGCGGAGAGGACTTGCGAAGTAATCGGTGGTACTGTAGTAGGCAATTCATGCCTGCTGTGTTCCAAGCGAATACTGGGATGGCGGCGGCGAGAAAAGAGGGGGGTGGGCGGGGGCGGGAGGGGTGCCCTAAGAGACCTAAAATGGTGGCCTCAATGGGGCGGGCTTGCGGTAAGTGACACGTGGAGGGGGGGGTTGAAAGAGCAGTACCTTTTTCTGCGAAGTATGTGTAGTATCCCGCTGTTGCGTCAGTCACCAAGTTTTGTATAATTTTGGGTTCCGATGGTGTGTAATATGATAGCTTGACTCAAATCAAACCGGGGGGGGGGGGCTTTTGCGTGTGTGGACAAGTGCGGCCAATAAACGCCGGTACGCGTGTTGAAAATTCCTAGAATGTTCCTTGAAAGTCCTGGAAATTTCCTTGAAAAGTTCCCCCAACGTTTGTCCCGGGTCTCCTTCCGGTCGCGACCGGCTGGTAAAATGCGCGGGGTAGGGGGGGGGATACCAGCGTTTCCTTCGGAAGTTATGTTGGTTTGCTTGACTTTTTTCAGGTTATGTATGTATTTTTGAAGCGTGTTTTGGGCTCGGATAGGTGTCGTGTTTTTGGCTCGGGTAGGCGAGTCCAGACCGGTTATGAGCGATGGAAGCAGCATCCCGCACGCCCGTGTCCCGTGATGCTTCTATTGTATGTCTTGGCTGGGGGCGTTGTTGTGCTCGAGGACGCTGGTGGAGGTGCAGAGGGTTCGACGATAATAGCAGCAGCAAGAATGTCTTTCTCTCTAGTATTTTTTATGGCGTCTCGTTTATCCCGAATGTGGTTGTTTTTTCCAAGTCTTAGACGTTCGGTTACGGCCGTTCGTCTTGGTGATGTGAGATCGGTTGCCGGCGTCGAGTCCGAGCGGCACGCGTGCGGTGTTTTCTTTTTATTCCCCTCCGTTCGTTTTTTTTTGTCGCCTTTTTTTGGTGGTGGGTTGGTGAGTGGATTGGGTAGGGTGCGTGTTAGCTTTGATGTGGGTGTGTACATGTGTGTATCGCTTAGTTCTGTCATGCCTTGGTGGGGGGGGGGAGGGGGGGGGGGGGTCGTCAGGTTTGCCATTTGTTCCTTCCCCCGTGTTTTCCTGCACGGAAAATTTCTTCCCTCTGTGATGATAGAGCCTCGTTTTTGCTGTGGTGGACATTGTACGGTATAGCTCGTTCGGCTTAGTAGTCTAGACTGGACTGATGTGGCACTGCTGGGCTGCTTATGGCTGGACTGAACTTGGTCGGGTGCGAGTGACACACAACACGCAGCTGAAGTAATAAGCAACATTTGCCCTGGCCGTCATACATTGACGGCGCACCAAGGACTTGTTTTTCTTATTTCTTGTCGAACCGCCCGCACTATCTGTGTGGTGAAATGATGATTGATTATGATGGACTCATTTCTTATCGAACCATCGGCGCAAACCATGTGATGATGACTGACTTGTGACGGGTGATGATTGATTGCGAAAGACGTTGATGGCGCTGATAATGATAATCGATGGTGATGATGAGAAATGGTGGTGGTTGTGATGGTGTCTATGCTGTGCGGCGACGCCTTCGAACCTGCCAAACACGCGGGAGGGACGTGGCTTACGAACATCTGCGAAGAAAATAGAACGCAGCGCGGGCCACAAGAGGAGTTAGAATACCGGGTACCAGGTAATTCTGACCTACAGCCAGCGGTGTAGTACGTAATCTACTGGCTAAACTGTAACAAGAGCAGTACGCGGACGACGGTCAGTCGTGGAATAGCATTAGTTTTTTAACGCACAGCAGCAGTACGCGGGATGTACCGCAAGGATAGTCTAGTATTCATAGTAGGTTGGGGTCGCGACGTGCGTGCATCAATCCGCCCGGTGCGCGGCGATACAACGTGCAAGGCAGGAAAATAACTCAACTGGAGGTGGGGTATGTGGGAGGGAGTGAACACATGTCATGAAAAAGTTGTCAGTTTAATTCTTTGATTCTTTGCAAAGATGCATAAAAGCAGTTACTTATTAATTGTTATGGTAGCTGTATTTATACAGCAGCAAGCAAGCAGCGAAGCTCCGCCTTTTTGTTGTGGTTGGCAACAAACAGCCTTTGTTTTGGTGTCCACTACACGGTTTTTTGCTGGATGGGATGATCATCCTGTGGTGTTCCGGCTGGCTCGGCTTGGCTCGTTGCTACGCTATTATCGTGCTTGGGTGATCAATTATTCCCTACACCAGGGTGGTCCTGTTGTTGCAGATCATCTCTGTGACTACCCAGACCCAGGTCACCATCTCGCAGAGGATAGATAGGCTGATTGTCCTCCAGGCTTCAGCCTGGAACCTCACAAAACGAAAATAATAGTCAACTGACTTTAGCTAACTATGAAAGTGCTACGTTTGTTACATTACCCACTATTGGCCTACCTTGGTCACGTCGCGGTCTTGTGTGCACGTGACACCTACCTGGTACTGAACCAACGGGGTTGAAAGTCGATCGATTATACCACCCGGGGCAAGCCTTATAACAGTAGAAGCTATTGATTGGGTAGTGGCTATATACAACCGAACAGGGCGTCTACCAAAGCCCAACTGCGGGGTCTCCCAAGAGTCTAGGGAGAACTTCTGGGGGGGCGGGGGAGGGAACATGGGAGGGTAGGGCTATAGGATGTGGGCTATGTCTGCCAACAAAAAAATGTTCTTGAATGTCATGGGCCGTAAGGGGGTGGTAACAGATCCACACCCGTGGCACGGGGGGAACCCATGGGAAGGGGGAGGTGACAAGCCTACACCGCCATGGCCTGGGGAGGGGTGGGGGGTAGGAGCCTGTACGGGATGGTTAATGGTGATATTTGGGCGGGTATGTAAGTGCGCTTACGCTTGTTTTTTCTTGGAAATCGCCTTAGGTTTATTTGAGTTGTGGAGAGAGGGGGGGGGATTACTTGTGGAGAAAGGTGTTGTTTTGTTATGTCCCGCTGGATGTACAGGTGGATTCGTTCGTTTGTATGATATTAGTGCCAGGTGCCAGGGACTGGTATGCAATAAGAAAGTGTTGATGATGTGTACGACACATGGTTGGTGTTGTTGTGTTCTAAGGGGTAATGGATAGTTGATTCGTTGTTTGTCTGTCGGGGATGACGGAATAAATGCATACCGGTATTTATAGATTTCGTTCCAGGTACCTGGTACGGTATTGTATTGTGTATCGGGTACAATTGTTTCGTTCGTGTACAAGGAACTGCTTGGCTGACCTCTACTTGTTTCACTACTACTATTACTACTACTGCTACCACTGCCATGACCACTATACTACTAATGATACGTATATTCCGTTCCAGGTACCTGGTGTACACGGTATTATTGTATACGGGTACATACAGTTTGTCAACAAAAAACTGCTTGGCTGACCTCTACGTACTACACTGTTACTACTACTGCTCCTGCTGCTACTTTAAATACTGCTGCTGCTACTGCTACTGCTACTGCTACGACTACTACTGTATACTACCAAACCTACTACTACCACCACCGCTGCTACTATCAAATATGAGTATCGAACTCAATGCTGACGACGTGTCTAGCAGATTTTTTCAAAATAATACTACCACCATCGTGTGGTGCTTCCTGGTTGTATGTCCGAAAGCGCCACGCGTGCACGCTACAATGACCACAGGCCTGATGACATAATGCGCACAGAAGGCATGCGCTGCTCAGAAACTACCCGGCACGTTAATTTGGCGTCGAGGCTCATGTTCTCATTTTGTCGCCACCATCGATTTGAGAGCACTATTGGTTATTAATAACACTATTATTATCAGAATTATAGCTATGGATAAGATGTAATATCATACTACGCGTGTGAGAGTGCAGGTAGTACATACAAAAGCACGGCAGCAGTCACACCTCGTGATTGTGTTTACTGAACACGCCCCAGATATCACATACATACATGAGATTCTTGATAGTAGTATGAAGGCACACGAGCCTTGGAGCGCCGTTTCTTCAGTCAAACTTTTTTATAATGTTCATTCGTTAAAATGAGCCTCATACACCAGGTATACGATTTCGACCGAATTTCGTAAGAGCGGGCGTCCTCTGCGCACCACATGGATGGATGATTCCCCCGAGTTTCTTTGTGGTGGTGGTGGTGGTAGTGGTGGGGAGTGTTCGAAAAAGGGATAAAATGTTAGTTAGGCCAATCAATCAATTTTGAAAACTGCACCCCCGGCCCCCTGTTTCGGGGACAAACTACGATATAATACTGCTTGGAATTAGACTCGGAAAGAAAAAAATGCCGCTGGGTACGTAGTAAGAAGATATACATACCTGGTATAAAAATTAGAGTTTTACATTTATTTATTTAGTTCGTTGCAAAACGTTTCATCAACAGGGGGCAGCGTTTTCCAATAAAATATTTCGCGCAGTGTTGATTGGTTCTACATACAGTACTCGTACCTGGTGTACGGTAGACGCCTGGTACGGTAGAGGTATCACTTTGCACCTGAAATGGTTTCTGAACGATTGGACTCCTTAATAACCCCTTTACAACTGGAAACCCGTTTTTGGGGACAAAATTACTTGGATTTAGTATAGGGAGGGGTTCGGGGGCTCTAAAGGGGTTAACCCCGAAACCGACATTATTATTTTTGCATGATTATCGTTGTGAACCTAGTCCATGGGATGTTTCATCCGGTGGTAGCAGTTTTATTTTTGGCTCAAATCAGGTTTTGGAAGAAGAGGTGTCTTAAGCTCCTATATTGAGGAACAACACCTCAGACAAAAAGTGGCACAAACCTCGATCGATCATCGTAGCGCATCTAGATCATAGATATCACAGATAGATATAATATATATATCAAGTCGAATCATGGTGGCACTATATATATGCATTTCACAAGCATAGTCTAGAGCGTGATCGCTCGTCCTTCTCCACTCTTCGGTGGATATTATTTGCGGCGTGTTTATGGTCCATACGAACCATGCATATATATAGTACTGTGTGTATGTGATATGATATATATATGTATGCGCACAACCAGCCCCCCTCACTGCTCTAGCGGGGGAACCACCGGCTTTCTTCTTTTTTTTTCTTCACTACGACTACTCTCCTCCTTCATCCAGCTCAACTCGTAGGTTTTTTACCCTCATCAATCTTCTGGACAATGTTGTAAGGCTTAGTTTGTGTAAGCTACATATTGGTTAACCTTTTGCAAGCGGTCAAACGGACTAATACCCCACTCGTACCTTAACAAATGGCGTTGTCGACAGACCATGGGTTTTTGGGTCATGGGTTCGATCCCCACCATCCACAATAATAAACTTTCAGACTGTCCCCATGTCGAACTTGAAAAATACTCTCCTTGGTATCCCCAGAAAATGAAACGGCTTGGATATTGACAGAGGTCCGCCGTATATATATCCGGCCGACCTGCTATCCCGCTGTTTCAGGAGGAAATAATAGTAGTGTTATGAGGCTTAGTTTGGGTAAGCTATTGGTTATAAGCTATTGGTTAACCTTTGCAAGTGGACAAACGGACCAATAGCCCACTAATTCCTTAGCAACAAGCCGTGGTCACAGGAGTCTTTCCTTCCACCCAGAACTTTTGCTTTCATTTTTGAAGCGCACAGAGGGTCGGCAATCCCACTTTTCAGCTTCTTACGCTCGTCGATGTGCATTGAGTCTCGCCAACTCACCCCCGCTCTCCTCGCGCTTTCGGCCTGTCGATTTTTAGGAAGGAGTCCCTTGCGAGATTCGAACCTCTACGACGTCCGACCTCAATAATTATGTGGCTTACTATTATTGGACCACCGGCGCCGTTCGCGCCGGTGGTCAGCAGTTAGCCTCGAATACTACTACTACTACTACTACTACTACTACTACTACTATTATTACTACATAGAGTAGAAGTAGTACGTGGTAAGGTTGAAGTCAGCAGGGGTTAAAACCTTGGTATGTATATACTATGGAGAGTTTTATTTTTGAGACCAACTGCTCCAGAGAGAGCTCAATTCGACGCGAGTCGACGAGAGAAGAAAGAGCTGATGATGATGATGAAGGAGTCTTCTCGCGACGTAAATGAAGGCGCGTACCGTAGTTGGGAGGGGAGACAAGAGATCGCTTAGTAACCCCGGATCTAATTTACGAGCGAGGTTTTGTACTGATGTGGAGGCAAAATTTAAAAGTGGGCCGTGGATAGGGCGGGAGCCGCCCTGAATAGGGCGGTAGGCGCCCTGAATGAGTAGCTGACTTTAATTCTCGAATTTGAATGCGGTATTAAGAGTAACACATAAGATAACTACGAAATCATGTTCTGTATTCGTACTCTTTTTCCCGATATTAAAGCCGGGAGGAAAAAAAACAAAATGTACGGCCTACCATACACATACGTACATGATAGAGCAGTATATATAATAATAGTGGAAACCACAGTAGTAATAAATTTATAAAATAGATGTATGTGATGTTTGATCTAGCTCAAAACTTCCCACCTAATCAAAGTAAAAATACCAGCACTTACCATTGTAGTGGACAAAAAATAGGACCCCTCCCGATAAAAACTCACCCACATACGAGTAGTATATTACAAGTACCAACAACGCAGCTTGCAAAGATGAGCATTGACCTGAAATTCGTGGAACTCAAGGCTGACGTCCTTGAAATATATATATATATATATTATAGAATAGGCGACTACCGCCTTATATAGGGTCAGTTGCTATATAGGGCGGTAGCCGCCCTATTCGCCTCTTCTGTCGTGTCAAGCAGTTTTCGACCGCCCTATCTCGAACGACCGCCTTATTCAGACCGCCTTATATAGGCCATGGGCCCCGCTACTACTGCTGTAGACTATAGTCTACTGTTGTAGATCGATGTTGGAAAAACAAAACCACAAAGAAAGCAGGTTCCTGGTATGATTTCAGCCTGGTATTATTGGTATATAGTCTATTGGTGTGCCCGTACCCAGTATGAGTACGATAATATGCTGATTTTGGTTCAATATATAGACTATTCCAGTTGAATTCTTCGAAGTACGAATATGAACCAGAAATTAACAATTGCTACAATGGTTATAGCTTATTATTGTGTCCCTCTCGACGAATGCGGCGGGGAAAATAAATATTCCCGCCCGGCAACCACGCGGCGCGCTGCGTGCTGCAAGTATAAACAGCCCGAATAATCTTTCTGTTTGCATCACGAATAGCCCGAAGAATTTTCTTCTGCCACCTATCTCATTATTTTAGTATATGTTCGTATAACATACCAGCTCTATATGTTAATATTAGTAGTATATGTTCGTACTGCTGTGTGTGGTATTATATTATAAAAAATGAAAATACACTCCAGCAGCTTAGCTGTGAGATCGAAGATTTCGTCGAAACTCATCTTTGCAAGCTGTGTGTGATACTCCGATCGCGCGTATTACGGGTTGTGTGTCCATAGGTCGGCGACTCCCCTTGCAACTACAGTGTAGCTATCAGGGTCAACAGGGTGATGTTAGTCAGTCTGTGCGCGGAAACTATAAAACCCGTCTCTGAGGGGGACAAAATCTGACAGCTGTGGAGGGAAATGTATCCGTTTATCAAGTGAATCCTGTAGGTCGAATAACCGGTGAGGGGGGGGCGGAGTTTTGAAGGACGTGGAGGCCTGGTTTTGATCAAAAGCGAGCGGGGTTGGAGGGGGCGGGGGCGGACGGGAGGGAAATTTGTGCGTGGAAGCTATAAATCCTTTTAAGGGGATAAATCTGACGGTTTTGGGAAAAAATAAAAATAAAAAATAAAAAACCAGTTCATCATAGGGGGGGGGGGGGTTGGGGCGGGGGTGGGGCGGGTGGGGCAGCTCAATCTGTGCGTGGAAACTATACATTATTTTGAGGGGATAAATGTGACGGTTTTGGAAAGAATGCATCAGTTTATCATGTATATCCTGGGGTAAGTCGTACAATCATTGAGCAGAGAGAGGGCGGAGTGTTCGAGGGGGTGGGGGTGGGATGGGGTGGGGGGGTTGGGGAGGTGGGGGGTGGGGGCTGGGGGGGGGGGAGGGGGGGGGAAAGGAAGGGTTTCAGGTGAGGGGTTTGTTATACGTGTGGTGCTAGGTCTAGGCGATGGCGCGGGTGGTGGGGAAGAAGGGGGCGTTCGGGGCGGGGGGGGGGGGGGGAAACAGCGGCATGGATGGCTCTCGAAAGATAATTAGGTGATATCCAGTGCGTGAAGTGTTTATTAATCTGGCGGATTTCGATATTAGGTGGGGCGTTTGAGCAAGGGAGAGCGAGAAGAGGGGGGGTAGGGGGGGGGGATTTTTTAGAAGGTTCAGGTCACAAATAATATTCAAATGCACTCCGGCTGTGAAATCAAAGATATGTAGGGGCTTGTTATACGCGTGGTGCTAGGTCTAGGCGATCGTGCGGGTGGTTGGAAAGAGGGGGCGTTGGAGGGGGGTTGAGGGGGGTGGGGGGAAAGAATGAAAACTACGTCATGGATGGTCAGAAAGATAATGACGTGATATCAACTGCGTATAGGTGTTTATTACTCTGGCCGATTTCGATTGTGAGTGGGGCGTTTGGACAAACTAGGCGGAAAGGAGGGGGGGGGAGGGATCGAGGGAGGGGGGGGGGGGGGGAAGGGGTGGGGGGTTTTGGAACAAGAGGGATCGGGGGAGGGGAAGGGGAAAGGGGTGGGGGGGGTTTGAACAAGAGGGATCGGGGGAGGGGGAGGGGAGGGGGGGGGCGGGGGGCGGGACATTTCAATATGTGCGCGGAAACTATAAATCCTAAAAGGGGATAAACCTCCCTTTATATCATCTGCCTGGTAGTGTTTACTATTCTAGAAGGTTTGATGTTAGATGCAGTATGCAACCCAGTGTTTAGGTGTAGTAAATAACGTGCTAAATCTTCATAATTTGTTGTTGTACATGGATCGAAAGCTAGAATATTTTAAGAGTACTTGTAGTTACCATTATTTTCTGCCATCGTTAATTATAAGAAAGAGATACGTATTGCCAAATACAACAGGCGAGGTGATGTGGTGATATTAGAGATGCTGCTTGTCAGTAACCATCATAGAACTTGTCTCGAAGTACAACAAGGTCACTGACGAAGTGATCCGGGCGAAAATGGACAAGCTCGTCAACACCAACATGGAGCAAGGAGAAGATCCGGACTCCTACTTTATGGAAGAGACGCTCGCGCGCTCTGAGCTCGAGAAAATGGGCGAGATGATTTCCGACCGCAGATCCAAGGATATCTGTGTACAAGGATTCACGGCGGAGTACAAGGACATCAAGATGATGATGTACCGAGACCCGACTTTCGACATCGACTAAATGCAAAGCACGATGCGCCATCTTTATTTAGATGATCTTTCTCGCAACAGCGACACCAGGATCGCTGGTCGTGGTGTAGCCATGACTGCGGCATCGTCTTGCAGTCATTGCGTAAAGCAAGGGCACTACGCCCGCAACTGCTGGAAAAGGAAAGACGACAACGACAGCAAGTCTACTGGCGCCTACAACAAGCAGAAGAACAAGGAATCTTCAAACGGCAAGGCAGCATCCAACGTTGGAGCTGAGCACAAGTGGTGTTCTGTACACAAAACTGACTCGCACGACGACACGGAATGCTACAAGCAAGGAGCGCCACGCCCACCGCAGAGTGGACGCGCTCACACTGCCTCTGCTGTACAAGGCGCGGGCACACGCCCCAACGACGACGAAAAGCCGTCCCTCAACTTCGACGATGGTTTCGAAGAGGGATTTGCGTTTACAGGGCTGCTAGCTGGTAGCGGCAACAGGGGTTTTCACCCCAACAGCGACAGGTTCACGATGCTTGTGGACAGCGGCGCGTCGGACCACCTGATGGACGAGGAGCTGATTCCAATACTGCGGAAAAGCATGAAGGATTACAAAAAGCTAAAGGATCCGAAGACCATCATGACCAACGGGAAGAAGGTATTCGAAACAGCAACAGGCACCATCTGGGGATACATCATCGACCAGGCTGGCAAGCGTGTTCCTGTTCGCATCTCGGCCATGTTCGTACCTGGACTGGGACGCAACGTCTTCTCCTCCATCAAAGCAATGAAATCAGGGGTAAGCACTATCCTCGAGATAGGAAACCCCTACTTGCAGTTCGACAGCAGCACTTCGCTTCCGCTCACCCAACACCCAGAGGACAAGGGCATATGCTCTTACGACGTATTTCTTCGCACCCTGGGCGACACGGCTGATACGTCATCAACGCCTGCTGTAGTTCCTGCAGCACAGGCCAGCAACGACGCCAATCGACGCGTTTGCATCTTCAAAGAGATCCAAGAATTCTGCACCAACTCCAGCATAGCCATGGAGCACACCACGACGGTAACGCCCCAACGAAAGAGGGTATCCGCGCGGTATGGACAGAATCACGCGACCCAAAAGGAGTGCACACCGTCAGGCGGAAACATCACGCCTAAAGAGGCTACTGTCACGAAGACTGAGCGCCAACATGCGCAAATCCCGGACAAGCCCGAAAAAGCCATTGTCACTGAGACGGAGCGCTTTTGTGCTCGAGTCCAGGTCATGCTACACTACGACGAGATTAACCTTCTGGAAGAGGAAAAGTCATCGACAATAGCCGGAGCGTCATCGACGGGAGCTGGAGCATCCTCATCAGAAGAAGAGTCATCATCACCAGAGATTGGAGAATCGTCATCAAGGGCCGGAGCACTACCGCAAGAAGTTGGAGTGTCCTTGACAGGAACTACACCTGCTATTACGCCCCGGGAACGCACATTCTACTACAACTGGGGCTGCACCGGATGCACCGCATCACGAGACCGCCAGTACAAGGCCCAATCCAAGAGTCGAGGATACCCTCGACAACACGCACGCAACAGGAGCATTGGGGGCAACCCCACCGACCACGTGTGTAAACTTCACCTGCACCAAGAGAGACCCGTTTCGGATCCCGGAGAAGGAAAACTGGGTGATGAAAATCCCCAAATACATACTAAAAAGCCATCCACTTCGCGGATCAGCATCGCTTGGAATCACCGGAACCGGAATTACCGGAGCTGGGATCTCCAAAGCATCTTCGCATGGATCTTCGGAGCAACGTCATCTGGATCACCATTTCACATCGGAGCCACTCCTTCTGGGATCACTGGATCAACTTCATCTGGGATCACTGGAGCATCAGCTGCACCAACAGCATCACATGGGACCATTGCAATCGCTGGATCATCGCCATCTGGGACCACCGGACCATTTGCTGAGCCAAGGGTCGACGGATCGGCAATGTCCGCTACACCAGGAATCACATCAGCTATTTTTGAGCCAAGCCTTGGAGCCCAGCTCAACAACAAAACAGACCGTCAGGAGGAGGTTCACACGCTCAAAACAGCAAAAGGACAGCCACGGGCAAACTCCGAGACAGGATCGGCGGAATCAACACAGGATGATCAAGAGCCACTGGCGACATCTCCGGCATTCGTGTACACCCGCAAGCCAACCTCAAGCTTCCTCTCCATCCTGAACGACGAGCCCATAAACATCGAGGCCAAGACGCAGAGACTGGCTGCATAATTAACAGTCGAGGCGGAACCGATGACGGCAATAGGTTTTGAGATGAATAAATCTACCTACCTCTCCAACTTCAAGATGAAGTTAAGCCTTTAAGTCCAAGCGACGGGCAACAGATCAAGCACATCTAACGACGTCTACATCAACAACGTCTACACCGACAACGTCTACACCAACAAGGTCAAGCCACTGGAAGTGTGCAATGCGTTATCTCCTTACCAAAGCTGTACGTAGAGTGTTGCATGTTCTCTTTGTACGGGGCGAGCAGAGACAACGACCGGTGTTGTGCACGGTTTGGAAATTGCGAAATATCGCAGTTAGTACCAAGTAAGGGTACAAGTCGAATAGGCAATATCGACTGGACAGTTGAATCTTACATTTGCCTACGCCATCTCCGGTACTTCAGGATATGTACGGACGGAAAAACCCGCCGCCTGGACAAGTACACACGGAAGGTTAAGATGAACGAGAGGTGATGTCTCTCCACAATATGTGGTCTTATCCAGCTGCAAATCGCTGGCAGTGCCCCTTTGTTCCTTTGTTTGAGGGCGGCAGGAACATTGGAAGGCTGTTCACTCCTATGATTGTTGCGGAATGATGAACACATTCACTGTTTTAGACTACTGCAAACATCTTCTATTCCTTGGTTGATTAACCGATTGGAATATAGTTCACGTCTGATGATTCTAGTATTGTGAGCTAATAAGTTAACTTGCATAAATATGCAGAAGCACGTATAGTGTCAGAGCAGGATTTATCGTGTCCGCTTATTTTGTGTTCACCCCTTGGGTATTTTAGCAAGATGAGTTTGCTCTACGCAAAACATTTTCCCAACATTTATCATTGTTGCTGCATGCATTCCTGTTATGGAGTTTTTTTAGCATGTAACGCAGAGTGAGGAAGTGTTAACTTAACGGGAGGAGGTATTAGAGATGCTACTTGTCAGTAACCATCATGTCGTTACTTGATAACACTTAAAGTCATCTGATATACATTGCGAGTTGTTCGTACAACAGACAGTTATAATAAGTCTGAGTGCTGTCGTTTATTGATGCATTACGTAGCAAGCACAAGTCTCAGCAGCAATATCTTGGATACATGATGCACAGCAGCTTGCTGGTTAGTCATATCCAAAAGCTGGTACATGTAGTACGTACGAGTAATGTTACTACGAGAAAATGCGGCGAAATAAAGTACCCGGAGCAACATTCATGGAACATGATTTTAGGTTAACGGTCGGGACGTTGACGTAGCTAAGCTCGCAGAAGCAAACCTCAGGGAACATTGCCATAGGTACGGTAGACCACGAGCAAGCCTCAGGAAACGTTGCTGTAGGTAGATCAGACATCTACCGGTAGAGTACATCTGTCCATAGCATACGCATTGTGCCGTCTCGATCAGGTAATGGCCAGGCCCACCTCGATCACTCCTTTTTGCTCACTATCAGCTCTCATCTGCTGAGCAAATTAATCATCAATCAACATATCGGCCTGGGGTCGCCGAACAACATCTTCTCTGCTCGAGCTCTCTGCTCTCACAGGCTCACCTAACCGTGGCCTTCGTTTGCCTCAAATCATACATTATATAGGCTGTGTCTTCATCGGGTCATCCGAAAGCGAGCCTACAAGCGTAGACCAGCTAAGAGCTGATACACGCCACATGCTACCTAAGTTCAATAAGTTATGGTCAATAGGTTATAGCCTCGAGAGCTTCATCTAAGAATCAACAGGTCATGCACTGTTTGTCACCACCATCTATAGTTACCATTATTTTCTGACATCCCTAATTATATGTATGTATGATGATGGTGTTACAATAGCTCCGCATGGGTGCCGGCATACGCCGGCACCCATGCTTCGGGTAGGGCAGGGCGGCAATTCGAATTGTTCGATTCAATACTTGGTGGAGTAAATAAAGTCACCACACATAATCATAGTCTGCGCGTACAGTATTTAACGTAACGCCAAGAGTTCGACATAGACTAACAATCATAACAATGTACTACTATTAATAGCTACCTTTTTTCAAGTGAATCCGATTCCGAGCTTCATTAATCAGATTTCGATCGGACAAATCCGAGAACACTCCGACTGACCCTGTAGTCTGGCGACGAAACGTGTCGAGTGTGTTTCTTACACAGATAGATAGTTTTACTCAAAATCAAGCATCCGGGGCCAGTAATAAGGTGACTGACCATGTCCGCTGCGTGTCATTAAAGAAGTTGTGCATGGACCAATTGCGTAATACAACAACAGCAGTCAGTCCAGATCGAGTAGATCGGTGCAACTTCTTGGGTATCGTATTATTCCAGCAGCAGCAGTAGTAATACATTTCACTTATTTTATTTTTCCCATCCCACTTAGTGTGATTCTCGCATTACTCTCGTCCTCCCAGTAGTATAGCTTTGATCCGAGGAATATAACGGGCTCCCCTCCCCCATCCCCACTACGGTACCTGCCGTAATTTTTATCGCGAGAAGAATTCAGCATTTACTTCCCTCATCGATTCGCGTCGATTTGTACCTACCCACGCTGCTAGGCGATTTCAGCAGTAAGGTTATCCTTCTTTTCCCATTTACTTCAAACAAATAAAGCCAACAAAGCTCACAACGGTGGGTATTTACCTCAAGGACCAATGCTAGTATTAACAGCAATAGTATTTGAGTGTAACCCCACTAGACCACCGGGGCGACCGGCTCTGTATCACTCACTGCCCCGGGGCGTATCAGGTTATATCCTCGAGCCTGGTATAGGTCGGCTTCGTCAGTTCGAATCCCCCCGAGTGCGTACCAGTATAGCTTGTCGTCTTGGGCACTAATTGACCTGCGGATAGCGCGAGAGCGTGAGTTAGCAACACTCGATGAAAAGCCGACGACCAGTGGGTGCTGAACCCTATGCGCCAAAAAAATGAAGGCAATACCCGGGGGGGGAAAGGGAAGGACGACACCTGTGACCCCGGCTTGTATGTCCAGAAGAAGCTGAAAAGTGAAAGTGTGCCAAAAAAAAGAAAAAACACTGGAAGAGATGATCAATCAGCAATCAGCAGCAATAAGGAGCACGTCAAGTACGAAGCAACCCAAACTTATTTGTCAGTTACGTACCAACACACGACTACTTTTACTTGTCCGGCAAACGATCACAGCAACGGAGTCAGGGACCACAGCAGCAACAAAGCACGCCATCCTGCTGCCTACTTACCACCACCTTCGAGTGGCGCAGCTCAACAACAGGAGGAACTTGCATAATACAACCCTCGAGGCCCCGGGGACGCAGCCACTCGCAATGCTGCTTGCTGTGTGGCTTTTCCTGGCGCAGTAATCGTAATCACTACTACCTCCTCCTCGTTTAGTCATGCGTGCGCTTCAGCAGTTAGTTGAACCTTCTTTTCCCATTTGTTTCTGCAAATAAATAACGCCAACAAAGCTCACAACGGTGATTATTTAACTCAAGGATCAACGCTAGTATTAATAGCAATAGTATTTGAGTGTAACCCCACTAGACCCCCGGGGCGAGCGGCTCTATATCACTCACTGCCCCGGTGGCGAATCAGGTTATATCCTCGAGCCTGGTACAGGTATAGGTCGGCTTCGTCAGTTCGAATTCCCCCGAGTGCGTACCCGTATAGCTTGCCGTCTTGTGCACTAATTGACTTGCGGATAGCGCGAGAGCGTGAGTTAGCAACACTCGATGAAAAAACGACGACCAGTGGGTGCTGAACCCTATGCGCCAAAAAAATGAAGGCAATACCCGGGGGGGGAAAGGGAAGGACGACACCTGTGACCCCGGCTTGTATATCCAGAAGCTGAAAAGTGAAAGTGTGCCAAAAAAAAGAAAAATCACTAGAAGAGATGATCAATCAGCAATCAGCAACAATAAGGAGCACGTCAAGTACGAAGCAACCCAAACTTATTCGTCAGCTACGTACCAACACACGACTGCTTTCACTTGACCGGCAAACGACCACAGCAACGGAGTCAGGGACCACAGCAACAACAAAGCACGCCATCCTGCTGCCTACTTACCACCACCTTCGAGTGGCGCAGCTTAACAACAGGAGGAATTTGTATAATACAACCCTCGAGGCCCCGGGGACGCAGCCACTCGAAATGCTGCTGTGTGGCTTTTCCTGGCGCCGCAGTAATCGTAATCACTACTACCTCCTCCTCGTTTAGTCATGCGTGCGCTTCAGCAGTTAGTTAATCCATTTTTTCCCATTTATTCCTGCATAAAAATAAAGGCAACAAAGCTCACAACGGTGGTTATTTAACTCAAGGACCAACGCTAATATAAATATATACAAAATCCTTATCTTTGGTGTCAGGTATTTGGTCAGGAGTTTTTTGTCTCGGCCGAAGTATGAGATTCGCGGAACTGGAATTCTCGGTCGAATATAGCTTCGTTCGAGCGCCGCCTTCGGGGGGCGGCTCCAACGCCCCTCGCTCTTTCGTGTCCGTTCCGCACATCGACGTGAACGCGGACGGATACCGAGCGAGACAAGCGAGAAGTTGCAAAAATACCGCATGTCGAGGAGGAATTTCGGGAATTTTGGTTGCATCTTGATGTCTGCAACGCCTAGATGATTTACAAAAGTGGCATCATTCCCAAACGGTACGTGATAATGTTTTGAATTTTGCGGTGGCATGTGCAACTTAGTATTGTTTGGTCACAGATTGTGCACCAGGTGTTTGATTGCACGCGCCTGGATGATTTACAAAATTGGCATCATTTACAAACGGTACTTACTTGATAATGTTTCAAAACAATAGGTACTTGATAATGTTTGGAATTTTGCGGTGGCAACTAATTATTGTTTGGTCACAGATTGTGCACCAGGCACTCGAGACGAGACGAAGCAAGGTTATTAGCCCCGTCCCGTCCGAGACCCAGAGCAGCGTAGGGCAGCAGCTGCCAGGGGTGTGAGACGAGGCATGCACGGCATGGGCTAGAAAACGTTGGCTGCAACAACTGCCCGCCACAGTATAAACGCGCGGAAGCCGCCATGGGTCATGATTTGAGTTTTGCTTTACGTGCTGTTGGGGTAGCTTGAACGAACGCAGGCAAGGGGGGTTGACATAACAAAGGAGTAACTGACTGCTGTGCTCCAGCTAGCTACTGCTGTGGAGTGCTCTCATCAACTGAAACCAACCAACAGACACACATCTTGCCCGGGCTCGAGAGCAGGGGCGCCGGTCTGTCAAAGGGCTAATCCAGCCGTCGCAGTGATTCGTTGTTCATGGTGCCGCGCTGTAGGCTTCATACGTGCAGCGGTTGGTTGCGTGTGTGCTAATGAGCTGTCATGTGCTGTGTGCGTGCTGGCCATGTGGCTGAAGGCGTGGCTGCAAGACGACACATGATGCGTCCAGAAGAACGCGTGTTAATTATACCAGTAGTAGTAGATCGCTCTAATAACTCGGCTTTTTATATTATTGCGTTTGGTGCTGTTGGAGTGTTCATCATTTTGAGCGTGCTTGGTCTGCAGAAACAGATAGGCTCAAAACCGTTCCTTGGCGCGACCTTACGCAAAAACATTCAGCAGGAGGAGTTACTGTATGAGGAATGTGTATAACTTCGTCGGGTGAAAATGCACGTGAAAAAATTGCATCTGCCACAGTCTGAGTGCCCTCATCAACTGAAACCAAGCAACAGACAGACACACATCTTGCCCGGGCTCGAGAGCAGGGGCGCCGGTCTGTCAAAGGGCTAATCCAGCCATCGCGGGCGTTCGTTATTGGTGGTGCCGCGCTGTAGGCTTCATACGTGCAGCGGTTGGTTGCGTGTGTGCTGTTGGGCTGTCACGTGCTGTGTGCGCGCTGGCCATGTGGCGGCATGTGCGTGGCTGCAAGACGACACATACATGATACGTCCAGAAGAACGCGTGTTATACCAGTAGTAGATCGCTCTAATAATTCGTCTTTTTATATTATCGCGTTCGGTGCTGTTGGAGTGTTCATCAGTTTGAGCGTGCTTGGTCTGCAGATACAGATAGGCTCAAACCGTTCCTTGGCGCGACGTCGCAAAAACATGCTGCAGGAGGAGTTACTGTATGAAGAATGTGTAGACTACAACTTCGTCGGGTGAATACGCACATGAAAAAACTACATCTGCTACAAACAGTGTAATAAGATATTAGTACAACAACGTCGGACAACCTACAAAAAGAAATACCAGGTAAACAAATAACGCGTGAGCAATGGCGTGCTTTTCGTAGACGAATGTGCATACTACGACATCTGCGAAAGGTTTCCCACGGCCAGCAACGAAAGCGGGAATACAACTTTATTACGAAGCAAAATCAGACGGGCACCCTTCACAACAAACAAATAAAAAATCCCTAGACAACGTACATGACGCAAATGACCAGCCGAATTGCGACCGCGCAAAGAATTGCGATCTTAGAGTTAGTAAGGTTCGACCCAATAGGCCAAGACAGACACACATCTTGCCCGGGCTCGAGAGCAGGGGCGCCGGTCTGTCAAAGGGCTAATCCAGCCGTCGCGGTCATTTCTTATTCATGGTGCCGCGCTGTAGGCTTCATACGTGCAGCGGTTGGTTGCGTGTGTGCTGTTGGGCTGTCATGTGCTGTGTGCGTGCTGGCCATGTGGCTGAAGGTGTGACTGCAAGACGACACATACATGTGTCATGATACGTGAGGAAGAACGCGTGCTATACCAGTAGTAGTAGATCGCTCTAATAACTGGGCTTTTTATATTATTGCGTTTGGTGCTGTTGGAGTGTTCATCATTTTGAGCGTGCTTGGTCTACAATAGGCTCAAACCTGATCTGTCATACGGATTAAGTTGTTTTGGGGCCTACCTTCCACAGAGTCGGCGGCTGTTAGTGATAGTGGTACGATTTCATACCGGTCTAGGATTATTTTTCTATATCCCCTTTAGGGCTCCTCTCTAAGTGGGTTCTTCGTACATTGTGCAAGTAAGCCCGGAGGACCCGTCGTGTATCTCACGCCGAGTCGGAGAGCTGTTTTGTACTATGGTACAATCAAATACTGATCTGTCATACGGATTAAGTTGTTTTGAGGCCTACCTTCCACAGCGTCGGGGGCTGTTAGTATTAGCGGTACGATTTCATACCGGTCTAGGATTATTTTGTTTGTCTTGTGTGAGGCTTGATTATCCGCCTTTTTCCGTTTAGCTTGCCATTTCTCTGGTGTAAGTTCTCTGCGTTGAAAGTACCAATTGGATCGAGGGCATTTCTATATCCCCTTTATTATTTATTGGATCGAGGGCATTCCATGTCCCCTTTAGCGCCCCTCTCTAATTCTGCATAATTCGTTGTTAATTTTTGTATATCTTCACCAGTGCAAGTGCCGCGTACATTGAAGTATCTAATTGAGGGCATGCAGTGTCGTCTTTTTTAGTTCTTTTCTGTGAGTGAGTTCTTTGTATTATATTTTGTAAACAAACATGGTAAGTTCTTCGTCTACTGTGGGAGTAAACACCGAGGGGTTTTCGAAGGCACAATCAACGGCGCCTTCCTTTTTCTCTTCCGCAAATTAAACATTTTCAACCATTCATTCCGTCCGATATCATTTTTATTGATGACATCTCCTCTTTCCTTTCGCCTCGAAGCCTCGAAGCCAAGCAGGTTCTCAAATTGTCCTTACGGCATTTCTGGCCTACTTTTACTTGGCGACGGTTTTAATAACAATGTTTCGCATATGCTTGCTTCCTTCGTTTATATATTTTCCTTCCATCAAAGTGAACCTTTAGAACCTCATGTTCGTATTAAACTCTTGGCATTACTTTAAGCTTCAATTTTTGTACTACTACAACTTATTTCGTCGAGTGCTACCCTTCCTCACCCAAAGAATGGGCGCCATGGAATGTCAAATTATGATCTTTAGAACCTCATATTCGTATTAAACTCTCGGCATTACTTTAAACTTCCAATAATGTCGAATCGAACAGCTACAACTTTTTCCCCTTTTTTTCCTCGTCCGAGTGCCGCCCTGCCCTACCCGAAGCATGGGCGCCGGCGAATGCCGGCGCCCATGCGGAGCCCTTGTTGATAGCAATAATATTCGAGTGTAACCCCACTAGACCATCGGGGCGAGCGGCTCTATATCACTCACTGCCCCCCGGTGGCGTATCAGGTTATATCCTCGAGCCTGGTACAGGTATAGATCAGCTTCATGAGTTCGAATCCCCCCGAGTGCGTACTCGTATGATTTTTGGTTTTGTTGTACACTAATTGACTTGCGGATAGCGCGAGAGCGTGATTTAGCCACTCTCGATGAAAAATCGACGATCAGTGCAACTGGTATTATAACACGCGCTCAAGCCCTGCAGACGTCAAGCAAAACACCCGCTCGAGAGAATACCACCGCAAAATTAAAAACCTTAGCAACTACCTACCGTTTGAAAATGATGCCAATTTTAGAAATTATCCAGACGCTGGAGACGTTAAGATGCAACCGAAGTTGCAAGATTACCTCCTCAAAATACAATATTTTTGCAACTTTTCCCTCGTCTCGCTCAGCATCCATCCGCGTTCACGTCGAGGTGCCCAACGGAGAAGGAAGGGCGAAGGGCGTTGGAGCCGCCCCCCGAAGACTTTTGCCCGTTGGAACCGCCCCCCGAAGACTTTTGCGTGTTTCATTCGTTCAAGCTCTGCAGACGTCAAGCAAAACAAACAAACGCTCAAGCCCTGCAGACGTTCAGCTAAGCAAAAGCTCAAGAGTACGCCACCGCAAAATTCAAAACATTACAAAAGCAACTAACTACCGTTTAGAAATGATGCCAATTTTGTCAATCATCCAGGCGCTGCAGAAGTGAAGATACAACCAAAATCTCCGGAATTCCTCCTCGACATGCGGGATTTTTGCAACTTCTCGCTTGTCTCGCTCGGCATCCGTCCGCGTTCACGTCGATGTGCGGAACGGACACGGCAGGGCAAGGGGCGTTGGAGCAGCCCCCCGAAGCCGGTGCTCGAAGCTATTTGACCGAGAATTCCACTTCCGCGAATCGCATACTTATGCCAAGACGAAAAAAAACTCCTGGCCGAATCCCCGAAACCAAGAATGATTTTATATATCTACAAGGGCTCCGCATGGGCGTCGGCATTCGCCGGCGCCCATGCTTCGGGTAGGGCAGGGAAGCACTTCGATAACTTAAGGTGTAGCTGTCCGATTTGGCATACATTGAACTTTAAAGTAATGCCAAGAGTTTAATACGAACATGGGATTCTGAAAGTCATGCTTTGACAAAAGAAAAAACGTAATATTATACAACAAAGAAGGCAAGGATAGGCGAAACAAAATGTTAAATGCGCCGTCAAGTAAAAGTTGGCGTCTATCAAACAAAAATACCGAAAAGAGTATTATTGAGAACCTGCGTCGCCTCTTCTAGGCGAAGCGAAAGAGGCCTTGGCATTAATGAAGAGACTGCACTGCTGTCCCCGTGGCAATGGAGGTTCGAAGTCGACAGGATGCAAAGTCGGTTTTCATCAAACGTCGACATGAGGACATGTCAGCCGGTGAGGTTTTGGAGGAAGATTGCTTTGTTTGTTACGTGAAGGCTGTCGCATTGATTGGTCTGCGTGGTCGCGGGCGAGGAGGAAAACGTAGAAGAGGAGGGCGATCTCTCGTTGAGGCGGCGTTCTCTAAGATTGGTGCGGGGGTGGCTTTGCTCGTACGGGAGGTTGGCGTAGCGCTTCTTCTCTGTTTTTTCTCGGGAAGGCGGGATATGTGTGTCTGCTGTCTTTTCTTCGTGGGGGCTTTCACGTTGTCGAAATTGGACGCGTCCCCTCAATGCATAATATCCGGAGTGTCTCTACCATGACGACTGCTGATAGTGCCGTGCGTATTTCCTAGAGACTGACATATTATTTACTGGTAGTAATAATAATATACCTTTGCAACATTTTTTTTTCTTCATCCCATTTATTATCCCCGCACCACTCTCGCGCTCCCTCCCAGTAGTAACTCAGATCCGGGGTCAATAGCGGGCCCTCCTCCTCCCTCCCCACTTCGGCACGTGCTTTCATTTTTACCGCGAGGAGAATCCAGCATTTTCTTCCCTCGTCGACTCGCGTCGAACCAACCCACGCTGCTAGGCGCTCTCAGCAGTTGATCCCTGTTTTTTTTTTTTGCATTTTTGCAAACAAAGTCAAATCTCATCGTGGTGGGTGTCGAACTCAAGGACAACCAAACGTTAGTAGTATTCGAGGGTAAAACCACTATTATTAATAGACCACCGGGGCGGCCGGCTGACAAATGATTTAAAAAAAACAGGACCTTTGCATAGAGATTACATTCCCTCCCCCATATTGTATGATATTACGATGGTTGACGCGATATGTATAGAATAAAGCGCCAAATACCTAAGTATCAGCGTACGCGGAGTTTTAGATATCATGAATAACGAACGACCGCGACGGCAGAGCACGGCAAAGCATAGCGCGTCGCTCTGCTGAGCTAGCAGTGCGCTGCTGAGCTGAGCCGCAGGGCATCGCAGGGCACTGCACGGCGCTTCGTTGCTGTAAGCTATAGCGCTGCGATGGGGTGCTGGGCGGTGTCGAGCTGATGAGCCACGCCCAGATCTCAGCCGCTGAAGCTTCGTCAAGTGCAAAACAAATGGTTCGAATCAAAGAAAAGCTAAAGCTGGACCATTCCGCAACTAATGCACAGGCGGCAAATTAGCGGCAGTAGAAAGTTCAACTTCCTAGACAAAAAGGAAGAAAAAACCGCGAAAAAGTTCAAAATCGTGTTGGCAGAAAAACCAAGTTTGCAGGAAGCAGCTGAAAGGTCAAGAAACAGGCAATGTTTCAGTTGTTGTTGTTATTGTCGTTCTCACATTAACTCGCATAATCAAGTCCGTGGTCACAGGACAGGCTCCAGTCACTCTGGAGCTGAGGAATACCCTACCTAGGGGAAAAACACAAAGAAACTAAAGGTGGTGCACGCATATATCACAGCTGACGCAATTCATACCTCCACCAGAAACATATAAAAGTGAAATCGGGAGTCAGTCTACGATGTGCCAGGTCCATACCGGTGCATACGTCTCATTACTCGCGCCTGGAAAAACCGACTATACCGCTTGCCAACCAAGAAAGACTACCACGTATATATCACACGTGGTATCTATCACTACGCATGCGCACAACAGACGCAAGTCAATTGGAAAAAAGGAACAAAGAAGAGAAAGGAAAGGAAATGGGTGCATGGGGCCAAGAAAAAGAAAAGGTAAATAAATTTTGGGGGGTCTACTGGCGAGTCTTGCCACCAGTACGATGCCACGTGGTTTTTCGACGATCTACAGCAGTACTACGAACGACTTCCGATACACCCACCGAAGCACGGACTACCGGCGAATTACGCGATCGACAGCTGGCCGTGGTTGTCACGTGTCTCTGTGTTGGGGGCCCCTGTGCGCTGCCTCTTCTTGTTGGCTCTTGCTTGGGTAAAACATGCGGTGTGCTCGATGGTCTCACGGCACCAGAATCAGAACGTCCGCTCGTACGACGTATCATTCTTACAGGAAATAAATGTAATACCTGGTATTTTTTTCTCCATCAATATGAACATAAAACGGTTGTTATATATTGGACAGAGTGATGCGTGTACTACTAAATAAACTTGCCAACGGCACTCGTACTGCACTTTGAGCTATCTGCTGTGGTTCTGGTTGCTACTAGTTGCTGCTGTATGTGCTAGAAGTTTCGCCCTTCGGCTACTGCTGCTGCACCTGATGTTATGTGTTTGCCAATGTTGTCAGTTGGCGTTCATGCTCGTCGTACATACTGCTGTTCTCACCCAGTACGTACGCGTTTCCTCGTACCTCGACGGCACGACGACGAGCTCAAAACAGAAGGGAGGTGACATGAAATGGCATGGACAATGGCCACATAGAAGCGAGCACAGCGGGATAGTTCGCTGCGAATCAACCGCACTCGTTCATGCCTACAGCAGAGGCTGCCTGGAGTGTCAGCGGCCGTGCTAAAGCCAAGGCCAAAGGCCGAAGAGACGGCTCTTCTGCCTGCTTGGTTTTGTCTCGAGATGCTGTTATATATAGACTATTGGACAGAGTGATGCGTGTACGACTAAACTTGCCAACTGCACTCGTACTGCACTTTGAGCTATCTGCTGTGGTTCTGGTTGCTACTAGTTGCTGCAGTATGTGCTAGAAGTTTCGCCCTTCGACTACTGCTGCTGCACCTGATGTTGTGTGTTTGCCAATGCCGTCAGTTGGCGTTCATGCTCGTCGTACATACTGCTGTTCTCACCCGGTACGCAAAATTCCAAACATTATCACGTACCGTTTGGAAATGATGCCAATTTTGTAAATCATTCAGGCGTTGCAGCCATTAAGATTCAACAATTTTTCCAAAATTCCTCCTCGACACTCGCTCGTCTCGCTCGGCACCCGTCCGCGTTCACGTCGATGTGCGGAACGGACACGGCAGGGCGAGGGGCGTTGGAGCCGCCCCCCGAAGGCGGCGCTCGAACCAAGCCATATTCGACCGAGAATTCCAGTTCCGCGAATCGCATACTTAGGCCGAGACAAAAAACTCCTGACCAAAGTCCATGACACCAAGGAATGGCTCGATATTCAAGGAATGATTTTACATATATTTAATATATTTAATATATATTTATGTATATATATCGTATTGATTTTGGTAGTCTGTGCTGTTGTGCTATGTTTTTCATTTTTTGTCGTCGTGCTTCCTGTCTAGGAAATTAGTGGGGTACTAGTCCGTTTGACCACTTACTTGCAAAAGGTTAACCAATAGCTTGCCCAAACTAAGTCTTACAACACTCTCTCCCTCTGAAATGGCGGGATTGCAGGTCGACCGGATATACCGGCGGACGTGTCAATATCCAAGCGGTTTCATTTCCTGAGGATACCGGAAAGAATAGAGTATTTTTCAAGTTCGATCATGGGAAAAGTCTGAAAAAGTATATTTTGGTGGATGGTGGAATTCGAACCCACGACCCAAAAAAAACATGGTCCTGCCGGCGACGCCATTTGTTAAGCAATTAGTGAGGTATTAGTCCGTTCGACCACTTGCAAAACGTTAACCAATGGCGTACCCAAACTAAGCCTTACAACATTCCCTCTTTCTTTCCAATTTATTTTTCTTTTCTGTTTATTCTTCCTTTCTTTTTTTACCGCGAACAGTCTGCGGCCTGGTGTGATGGGTTGCATATTTCGAAGTACATATATATATTATAAAAATTAAAATACACTTCAGCTGTGAGATCGAATATTTTGTCGAAACTCATATTATTTGCAAGCTGTGTGTGATACTTTGATCGCGCGTATTACGGGTTGTGTGTCCTCATTAAGGATATAGGTCGGCGACTCCCTTTGCAACTACTGTATATATGCATACTTCGTTTTTTATTTAAGTTTTAGCTTTTGACCGCCACGTGCTCATCATTGCAATAGGCATTGTGTTAAGGAAATTAGTGAGGTATTCGTCCGTTTGACCACTTGCAAAAGGTTAACCAATAGCTTACCCAAACTAAGCCTTATAACACTTTCCCCCCCTGAAACGGCGGGATAGCAGGTCGGCCGGATATACGGCGGACCAGGTCTGTCTATATCCAAGTCGTTTCATTTCCTGGGCATACCGGGGAGAGTATTTTTCAAGTTCGACATGGGGAAAGTCTGAAAAAGTTTATTTTGGTGGATGTGGGGCTTGCACCCACGACCCAAAAAACTCACGGTCTGTCGACGACGCCATTTGTTAAGGTTATTAGTGGGGTGTTAGTCCGTCTGATCACTTGCAAAAGGTTAACCAATAGCTTGCCCAAACTAAGCCTTATAACAATTGCATGCATGGCCAACAAAGTTCGCAGCTGGACGTGGTTATTATTAGTATAATAATTTTATAAATCGCCTCGCTTGCTGTATTTGCAATGTGTAACTACTGCATACAGTAGTATCTCTGTCTCGTGTAGTTTGTGAACACCACCCTGTTTCCCTCTTGATTTCTTCAACAGAGGCTTCCCTACTCCCCCCATCCCCCTTTCGGCTTTGTGCGCCATGCATACATATAACATAAGCCGGTCGCCCCGGTGGCGTATCAGGTTATCCTCGAGCCTGGTATAGGTCAGTTTCGTGAGTTCGAGCCCCGCCGAGTGCATACTCGTATAAATTCGTTGGGACTTTTTCTTGTGCACAATTGACTTGCGGAAAGCGCGAGAGCGTGAGTTAGCAACACTCGATGAAAAGTCGACGAGCAGTGGGATTGCTGAACCCTATGCGCGATAAAAACTGAAGGCAAGAACCGGGGGGGAGAAGGGACGACATCTGTGACCACGGCTTGTCCAGAAGCTGGAAAGTAAAGTGTGAGTGAAAAGAAAAAAAAAATAACATACTAATATTATACCAGGTAGATGTATGTTTAATGATAGTTTTTTATTTAGTCTTCTTTGATTTCGCCTACTATGTTTTTGCTTTTGTATAACCATAACAACATGATATAAAATAAATAATATATACATATATATTTATGATATACTACAGGAGTACATTTTGTTTTAGGATGCACCTATAATACGAAGGAAACGCCAGCTAATGCTGGATTGCGAATGCATTTGAGTTAAATCGACAAGCGATATGTGTATGAAAACATATACTTGTATATGTATGTGGAAGTGTGGTGAGCTTAACAAGGTAATTTTTTCAGTTATTTTTAATGTTTCCCCATCCGCCGGAGGATAAAAAAAAAAAAATGCCAGCTCATACAACATACAGCATGATGTATATGTATGTACACATATTTACAGAGTACAAGTACGTGCAGGTTTGCATAATGGCTGTATTGCCGTAGTATATGTATAAAATATATAGTCTCTGTAGTGTTGAGGTATTAGTGGGGTATTAGTCCGTTCGACATTGCCCCTCACGGTGTGGAAACCCCAATCCCACGGGCCGATCACTGATTGGCTGGGGCGCGTAAAACGAAGGCAAACCGGGGAGGATAGGGCCCCATACCCGGTTCAGACATCCTTCCACATATCTACAGCTCTGACACCCCAGGGACGAAAATCGAGTTCTCCCGGGTCGACACTGCCCCGCGAGGTGTCGAACTCCAACCCCACGGGCCGATCGCTGATTGGCTGGGGCGCGTAGACGCGTAGAGCAAGGGCAAACCGGGGAGGATAGGGCCCCATCCCCGGTTCATAAATCCCTCCATATCACTACAACTCCGAAACTCGGGAATGAACACGGGAGTCCCCTGGGTCGGCACCGCCCGCACGATGTGGAAACCCCAATCACGTTGGCCGATCGCTGATTGGCTGGAGCGCGTCGAGTCAGCGCCACCCCGAGGAGATAGGGTCTCATGAACGAGTCATAAATCCCTCCGTACCTCTACAACTCCAACACCCCGTGAACGAGAACGATGTTCTCCTAGATCGACACCGCCCCGCACGGTGTGGAAACCCCAACGCCGCTGGCCGATCGCTGTTTGGTTAGGGCTTGTACATAGAGCCAGTGAAACCCGGGGAGGACAGGGGGCAATCAACACTACACCAACACTACACCAACCCGAAGCCCGCGCTTCCAGTTGACCGGGAAACGACCCAAACAGCAGCAGCACAACAGGCAGGCACCACAGCGACAGCACGTCTTTCACACCTCTTCTAACTGCTCCAGAGAGTCTGGGATGAAAGCGGCGACCCCCCGATACGATACCGTGACGAATGCAAATGTTTCCGTGGATACCATCTACGACTTTCGCTTGGCACAGCCCAATAAGAAAAAATAAGGCGCGCGAAGCGCGCCGATTGTTGCGCTTGTATAATATTATTCATAGCTTGCGAATAAGTTCATTGCGCCGTGCACAACATGCGACCACACGTGACCACAGAGAGAGCTCGTCTCTCTGCTCCATGAGGCATCAGCACGGACACTGGTTGTGCTGTGGATATAGGTGTGTGTGGATAGAGTGCACACATACCTTACACAGCGCAACTGGGGCAAAAAGCAACACCCACCCAATACAGACGATTCTGATATGTTTTTCCATCCGAGCGAGTAGTACGAATGAATACAATATTTCCGCGACATAACAAACGAACACAACCGCATGTTATTACCAACGGCGGTGAACGCATTGCTTCACGTTCTACATGCCTATCGGAACGCCTCGGCGCTTGTATGCATGTCGTCCATGATTTGCTTGATGTGTGCGTTTGCGCATACTAAAAAAAAAAACGCACACACACAAAAAGGAAGGCAAAGTATACATCAAAGCCTCACAGGTACAGGCACGCATTTATTATTTCCATCCCATCCCATCTGACCGCCCCTCACGTGAACCACTACCACCACCCTCACTACCACCACCCTCAGCCCTAACGCTATCACTTGGACTGCTTGTAACTGCTACTTAAAGCTACGTAATTGACACTGAGCGCGCACAACAAGCAACACACTGCCCTCACGGCCGGCCCGCAATAAGCACTACTACTGCTACTACTGCCGGACTTTGCTCCACGCCACCACCATACTCCCACAACAACCAGTCAAAACGACAAAAAAGACAGCCCACTGTACGCCCTTCCTTCCGTGTTTTCAATTCCCCACCACCGAGCACGGTAACAAACAGCACCAATCAACAAGTCCTCGGCCGCAGACCATGTCCGCGCCATTTCTGACGCTAAAAAAGCCCCCTCCCCGCTCCACCCCCCCTCCCGCCCACGGTGGTGGCCTAAACCGATTGAGTTGAACTCAAACACAAACAGCAACTAACGTTACACAAAGAAACGCGTGGCGTTGCTACCGTTCCGCTCTTTACTCAGACACATCACTCCAGGCCTATAGCTACTCAGACATCTCACTCCCCCCCTATAGCACGGCGGCCTGCATCCTATGGCATAGCTAATCACGGCGTAGATTTTTTTTCACCCCCCCTCCGCTTCACGCGCCTGGCGCAACCCACCCCCTTTGACGCCCGTGCGCGAAGCGAGTAAAAATAACACACTCCACAGACAATGCAAAACGCCTCTTTGCGACGAAAAGCTTTTCGCAACGAAAAGCCTTCCGCGCCGAAACCCCCGATCTACCCGTCGTCGAGCTACAGAGTACCGGGTACCCAGTAATTATCAGCAAGAACAGCGCATCTCAGCGACGGCGGGACAAACGAGACGCAACAAAACGCTCCACAGAAGACACACAACGCCCCTCTTCCCGTCGAAAACCCCCTTTCACAACGAAACCCTCTACCTAGCCATCTTCGAGCTACAGAGTACCAGGTATCGGGTACCGGCGATTGCCAGCAAATAGCGCATGCCAGCGACTCCGCGGGACAAACAGGACGCAACAAAACGCTCCACGGACAACACAAAACGCCTATTTTCGCGACAAAAACCTCTGTTCGCAGCGAAAAGCCTTTTCGCAACGAAACCCCCTATTTAGTCATCTGCGAGCTACAGAGTACTGGGTACCCGGTATTTGTCAGCAAACACCGCATCTCAGCGACTTGGCGGGCCAAATGAGGCGTAACAAAGCGTTCGGCACACGACACAAAACGTCTCTCTGCGCAACGAAAAGCTTATTTCGCGACCAAATCCCCTATCTAGTCGTTGTCGAGCCACAGAGTACTGAGTGCCTGGTTACTGTCAGCATACAACGCATCTCGGCGTCTCGGCGTTTCCAAAGTACTAACGGCGCTGCCGTTTCCCCAGCACTACGAGTATACCTGATACCTTGTATACTGCACTTGTACGTAACCACCATTTCTACTCTGGCTGGGGACACTCAGGACGGCAACGGCGGCGTGTGCACCCCCGGCGAACAACGGGCAGTGCAAGCGCAAACATACCAACCAGGGCGAGGGTGGCGGGGCAAGGGACAATCCAGAGAGTGCACCCAACACTGCCTATGCTCGGGCAGATCGGTTGCTTGATGGCGAGCAAACAGCGCCGGACGATCGTACTGTAGTGTGGCTTCATATTCACACCAAGTAAGTCGACCGAACAAGCTGAGGGAAGCGGTTGAATCAGGGCATTGAGCGCGCTTCCTGGAGCAATAGACTATTGATGGTCTGTTGCTAGGGTATTGGTAAGATTATTGGTAGAATACTGGTCGGCTATTGGCAGACTAAGGGCAGACTACCGGTAGGCTACCGATAGAAGCCTGCGGCATTAGACTGCGGCAATAAACTATTTTTGGTCTAGTGCTAGGCTATTGACACACTAAGGGCAGACTATTGACAGTCTATCGATAGAACTCGGCGGGAATAGACTATCGTTGGTCTAGCGCTTGGGTATTGGCAAGACTATTGGTAGACTACTGGTAGACTATGGACAGACTTAAAGCAGACTATTGATAGGCTATCGATACAACTCAGACAAGAGTGCTAGTAGAATACTGGTAGACTACTGATAGACTATTGATAAGGCTGCAGATAAATTCCCTACAAAAACGGGCCCCCACCGAGCCTTTCGAAATCGAGGTCGAGCCTATTGCGAAGAAACCGCCTCGCTGCAGAGGCGTTGCAACACGTGCGTAGCATTTGGCACTGGCTTTGTCAGAGCACATATCAGTTATCGACCCTTTGCTGCCCTCACGCCCACCACCACTCCGATGCCTATTCGCAACCCGTCGCTCCTCGCCCTGAACCTATACGCCTCTCTTCCCCCCTATGACCCTTTTCCACAGCCGAAATGCCAACGTCCCCCTTCTCCCACCCTATACTCCCCTCCCACAGCCGTAACGCCAACGTCAACACTGTCGGCACCGCCACCGCCACCGCTGCCGATCCCACCGCCCCAAAGGCGTTTTCAAAAAAAAAAGCAGCGAAGGGTTCAAGGCCAGCTGCTCCCCTCCCCCAGGAACACCCCCCTCCGGCGTAAACCCAGCCGCTCATATTCTGAACTGATCGCATACCCGAAAAAAACCCAACTAGGAACACCCCCCTCCGGCGTAAACCCAGCCGCTCATATTCTGAACCGATCGCATCCCCCCAAAAAACCCAACTAGCTGAACAATTTTGCATTCAAGTCTATAGACGAAGCAAGACACGCAGCCTCCTCGTGCGCTACCCTCACCGCCGTTGTCGGAAGCTCTTGATCCTGCGCACAAGGTCCATCTCCTCGAAGTCGGCTCCCCCACCGTCCTCGTCGCTGCGCTTCAGCACGCCCGTCGAATTAGCCGGCTTTCTGAAAAAGCAGGACGACATCATAGGATCGATGTCCTCCTCAGAGTACCCGGACCTTCGCCACTCCCGCTTCCGCCCCCACTCGTTCCCGAACATCACCGTCGAAGGCACCGCCTCGCTCCCCCGTCCCCACCCGCGCCACCCTCCCGCGTTCCAGGATGTGGAAACCCCGCTCTTTCGCTCTAAACGCGCGCCTCCGCCGGGGGTCCACTCTTGCGCTAGCCCTAGCGGAGGGTGCGCGTAAGCGGCCACGCCGCGCCGATCCGCACCATCGTTAAACCGCCCGACGGGAAGAGGTCTGGCAATCGGCGGCGGCTGCAGTTGAAGTTGTGGCGCAACACTCTGCGCCCTCCCCACGACATTCTTGAATCTTCCGCAAGGCGGTTGTAAGCTGTTGACGTGGCCACTACCGTCGCTGTCATTTCTGCTGCTGCTGCTGCTGCTGCCACCACCAGCGCGCGCAGCCACACCACCCCCCCCGCCAGAGCGTCGCGTCCAAACTTCTCCGCCACTCGATCGCGGCTGCCGTCCACCGCTTCTCGTAGGAGGACGACGGCCACGAGTGCCAGGGGACGCTACGGAGCGAACCCCGCCCGCAGCATCCATCTCAAACCCTGCCTTGAGCGCGAGCTTCTTCGAGTCTCCCCCGGAGGTGGAGGCGTAGAGCTTGGACACGCGGGCGAGAGCGGTCTCAATCGCAGCCATCTCGACGTACCTGCTCCGCATTAAGGAGGCGATCGAAAAACGGGGGTGGCATAAACAGAGATGGCGGTATAAACAGACGTAGCACTGGCAGGGGTAAGGGGCGGGGTACGTCACAAACGCATGCGTAACTACAGCATTTTGGGACTCAGGCACAAATAAATAGGAAGAGCGGACTTATCAAACGCGGGGAAACAGTGTTGTGCAAAGCAGAACGATCGTTATTTACGCTGCGCGCATGTTGTACGTCCCCCTGCTTGTAGATCGCACACTTAATCGTTAACCCCCTAACCCACGGTCCAAGGCAACTTCGTGCGGCCGATGCCGTAATCGTCGTTTCGTTCGTCTGTTTTCTCCTCTCAGGTCCCAACAAGGTAATTAATAACAGTGCTGTGGGTGCAGGTGCAAACGCAATCGCATGAGCAACAATGTTTTCGTCTGGGACCATGTCCGAGTGTCCGAGGCGAGCCACGAGGAGCGAGCTGACCCACCACGCGTGTACAGGAAGGGCGACGGCCCGTGAAGATATCACGCTGGGATGCCGGTATTTCCTCTCTTTCGACTCCTCGTGACCGAACACTTCGAAATATACCAGGGGACCCATCTTGTCGGGCGCGTCAAGGCCTCTTTCAGCCTTGATATACTAGTTTTAGTGCAGGGAGTGGTCAATCAAGGGGTCGAACCGCGGTCTCCCAGCATATTTTGAAAATAATTGTCCAAATACGTCAGCTGTGAGTTCGATAAATGAGGGTCGATACTCGCGCATGCTGCGTGATACACATAATTTCGCAACTACAATGGAGCAATAATATTTGTCCGTCAAGGAAATAAGTCCAAGATAAATTCATCGATAAGGTATTTTAGGGCGATTACCTGCCGGCAAGGTATCCACGACAAACTCGTCGGCAAGATCTCCAAGAGCGATTACCTGTCGCCAAGGTATCCAAGACCATTTCATCGCCAAAATATTCAAGAGATTGAAGCTCACGTGCCGCGCAAGAACCAGAGCGCCGGGACAAACGTCCATCATCAATGGGAATGGAGCGGGGAAAGAAAAGGAACCGAAGAAAAACAAAAAGAAAAATACGGCGTGCGGGAGGCTCCCCGGTCCCGGGGCGATCCCGATGATTCAACGAAACCCTCACCGGTGATTGGCTGATACGATATGCTGATGGGATCTTACCTGCCCGTGGAAGCGAAGCGGTACACATTTCGCCGACTCAACTCTTCCAGGCTCAAGAATGGCAGCTCGTAACCCCAACGCACAAAGCGTACGGGCCGGCCCGTCAGTTCTGCCTGCTCGAGCGCCCCCTGATAGTCCCTCGCCTGCTCGGCCCACAAACAAGCATCACACGAAGCTTGCAAAGATGACTTTCAACGAAACTTGCAAAGATGACTTTCAACGAAACTCATTCTCAACAGTTTAAAACTTCACTAAAAAAGAAGCAGGACACGAGATGGCGTCACGCAAGGATGCCCGGCCGAGCTAATCGTGGGCGCCGGACTCTTCTCCTGACTGTTTTCTTATGTTGAGCATGATTGCAGCCGGAAGGGCGGTTGGTTCGTACATTGCACGCAAGAGCCAACGGTATAATACAGTACCAGAAAATCAAATGCGCCCTTTTCTTATGCGTTGCGACGGTTCTCAACGACTTACAGCGAAATCAGCGCGACAAGAGTTGTCTGTCATTTGTGCATGCACAGGACCCGTCGGACCTGGCCTTGGTGCCGTGTACGCTGAGTGCGATGGACAAACGTGGCCGAAGAACTTGATACAAACAAACATACAAACTAACATACACATACAGAGAAAGTAGTTCGAGGCACCCTACCCTCGTATGCGATCTGATATGAAGAGGGTTTTTTTCTTTTTTTTCCTTGGAAAACCAATAAAAAAAGGCTCAGCGCTACGCGCTTCGCGCGCCTCATTATTATTAGAAGTATTTCAAGACATCGCTTTATTTTCTACATCAGGGAGAACGATAATATCGTACTTCATAGCGTTGTCGAAATGCGTTCACTCCCTCCCCCCCCCCCTCCCCCCGAACAACCTGCTGCTATGATGCCCTGCCTCTGTAATAGCTACATGCCCCCCAAACGAAGCCTGTGCAAAAGGTAAGCTATGCTCTTGAATAGCCGAAAGAGCGTATCCGATTCTCGTACCTGCCGAGATGCTCGCATAACTGAGCGTTACGCTTTTTACTCCCCACTGAGTATACCTCGTATGTGTGGATAGCGTTAATACCAGGTATGCGATTCCTCTGTACTTTCGGAGTTTGCAGCGTGTGTGTATTTGTGTTCAACGCACAACGCAGCTTACCGGACTCTTGAGCTACATTTAAAACTGATTGCTGTCCTAACTACTGAACAGTCTTTGTGTCTGGCGTGAAGAGGAGCCTGGTCCAACGAGGACGGTCCACTACAAAGCGCGCTTGTATGCGTCGAACGTTGCTATGAGGGGGAGACCGAAGCGTGGTGCGCAAACCGTCCGTCCCACATTAAAATCCGCGGGTCACACTACAGTGGTATATGCCTGGAGTTCGTTGCCTCAATGTTGCGACGAACGCTACCGGCAACATACATAGGACAATCGAACATTAGGTTCATATCTAACGACACTTTTTGGGCAAGTTTCTTGCAATTTTGGCAAGTTTTTGGAAATTTGGAAAATAGCAAAAAACTTGCCAACGTTTTTTTGGATGTTTCCGTTCCGCTTCGTTGGCAAATTTTTGGAAAATGAGATTTGCCATCTCATTTGCCATTTTAGCCAATAACGCCAACGCAAGGTTGTACAAACCAGGCCACCCCACGACGCCCGATGCTAGACTTGCTCTAACTTCTGTAATAGCGGGAGGTACGGAGGATACACGGTGTCATTGGCAGCAGCTATGATAGGACTGGCGACACTGGCCGTGAGGCCCGCGTAGATGCCATATGGGCGTTGTTTTGAGCGGGTGCTGAAGCATCGTCACAAACAGCAGCCGCCCCAGCTTTTCCCAGGCGAATTTGGCCGGGCTGGAAGGACTGCCAACTTCTGAGGTGTATGGGCTGTGCCTGGAGTCCTTTCTGCGCCAGTATTTACCCCATAGAGAGCACCGGCGTGCCGTTGGCTCCCTGATGCTGCTGCTGTGAGGGGTTTGAATAAAATCTGAGGGCGCTATGATGACAAAACTTGCCAAATATCCAAAAACTTGCCAAATGCGCAGTGTTTCGCGATAGAAAGTTTTGTCGCCTTTTTTGAAAGTGTTGCCTATTTTTTCTTGCCGAATCAGTAACTTTTTGGAAATTGCGTTTGGTTGTTAAACACGACTTCTAGTATTTACCAGAGATGCGTTCCTCCTCAAACTTGCGACAAGCATTACCGGCAACGCGCAAGGAAAGGGCACACCTGATTTTCTGGTATTAGGTGCGACAACGTGTGATTTCACAGGTACCAACTACTGGGTGTGCGGCTTTGTGTGATTTGACAGTTGCTGGGCTACATTATACACGAGTACAGTGTAGATTTTGCTGCAGCATGCTGCTGTACGAGTATACCTACTTTCAGCAGGTTGATCGACGAGACACACGCACAGCGACACTGACCCGGCTTTGGTCCCATGTGCCGTGCTGCTGTTACTACCGCTGCTACATACATCTGCTTCTGCTTCTGCTGTGCTGCTGCTGATCCTAATGCTGATGCTACGAGTACAGCACCACCAGTCGTACGGGTACCGACTTTTTTTTTCTCTGCAGACAGTACTGGGTGTGCGGCATGTTGTGATGTGACAGGCAGGCATTGCTGGTCTACGTTATATACGAGTACTACAGTTAGTACGAGTTTCTCCCATGCTGATCGTGTTTTCGTGATCGGAGATGCAGATTGTGAGTCTTCAACAATTCAACCGAAAAGAAAAGAGAGCACTATCTGTTATGCTGCAGCATGCTACTGTACGAGTACCTCTTTTCAGGAGGTTGATCGACGAGACACACGCACAGCGACACTGACCCGGCTCTGGTCCCGCGGGCCGTGCTGCTGTTACTACCGCTGCTTCTACACCTTCTGCTGTACGAGTAGTAGCTATTTTCAGGAGGTTGTTGGACGACTTTTTATTTCTGTAAAGTCTATGCTGCTGTACGAGTACCTATTTTCAGGAGGTTGATTGACGACTTATTTTTTTTCTCTGAGTACAGTACGTAAATGTCAAACAGCGTAGATGTTCGTTTAGCTCGTACGGAGTAATAAAAAACCCACAACACCGGAGATAGGTAGATGCTGATCGTCCTTTCAAGAGTTCAACCGCAAAAAACGGGAGAACTATCATATCTAGCTGCTGCTGCTGCTGTACAAGCACCTGCCATATCCACAAGCAAGCCCACAAACGCGTCGAAAATAACAACAACAGCTCTCGCTCATCATAATACCTTTTTCGTTCGGGATACCCGAAGCATTGATGTCGAACCTACCGGTACACCCTCAATTCGATAAGTCCCGATTCCCCGCGTTGAAGACGCTCTGCAAAAAAAACATGTGCGTCTTTGTAGCGGGGTCGACCGCACAAGGAGCTCCATATACATGAGGCATCGCAGATATGACTACTGCAGGTATTGAGACCGCGCCTCATTACCCCCAATTACTAGTAGTATGTATGAATTTATTGTTTTTTTGCCCATGTATTGCGCTGCTGCAGGTTGGTGAATGTGTCAATCAAGGGACGGGTTTTCGCCGGAATGCATACTTCGAAGTGCACGCACTACGTATCAAACGATATCAAGTCTAGTACAAGGTGTTTGCGATATGATATAATCATGATGAGACTGGTACACGCCGAGCGTCGGGCGGAGAGAGCCTCGCCCCGCATTACCTGAGTATTCGTGTTTCCCCAGGCGACCATCCCCCTTTCCTCTCTCGCCGCGACCTCCAGCCTCCTCTTGGCGGAAGAGATCGCCACGGGGAAAAGATTCTCCCTCACAAAAACGTCCACGGTGGGAGTGGAAACCCTGGCCCCGTCAGACACCGCGCTCTCCACCGCGTCACCAAGAGCAAGTAGCGCCGATGACGACGCCTGTTGATTCAAGGGGTGCGAGTTCGACATGGAAGCGTGAACAAACTATCGGGAAGGTGTCGATTTCATTGCTGCCTGCGGTGCGCTACCATCATACGAAGGAGTGTACTTAGCCAGTCTTGAAATTCGTTTGCCTCCTGACCATGCGTAGTGCACAAGTCGATCCAATACACAACGAATCATCGTGTTCCTTTACGACGCCGTACTAACTAGAGTGGCTTTTGTTCGTCGTTCATTGACTGGCTGCTTGCTTAGAGAAGGGTAGGCCATCTCGCACGAGCAGTGCTTGCTTGTAGCGGCACCAATGGAGAGCGAAAACTATACCGATTAACCAAGCCAGGGAAACAAACATTCCACGAACCGACAACGATAGAGCAACCACGTCGCAACCCGTACTATACCAGTAAAAGCTATCATTCCATGCCATGCCATATCATACCATATCATACCATACCATACCATACCATACCATACCATACCACTGAATCAATACCCTACCGTTAATCCTCACCATGCCATATAATCCTCACCATACCAGGAAACCCATACCACTCCATTAAAGCATTGCCCCACGTGCCAATACACCATTCCCATTAATACTACCATGCCATAAAACCGCTACCTAACACCAGTGCCGGAAATAATAGAACCGGACGTTGGATGCTGTACGCAACGAGAACGTCCCCCCCCTCCCCGCCTTCAGCCACCGCCTCACCTGTCCCCCGTACCCCTCCAAACCGCCCAAAAACTCTTCCGCCGTGATCCTCCCGAGCAGCCGCAGCGCTACCAAGCGAGCCTCCAGGCAGCCCGGCTCGGCCAAGCGGTCGCTCAGGCGCCGACCCCCCACCGTTTCGTCCTCCTTGCTGCCTTTGGCGCAGCCGTCCACCAGAACGTCAATCGAAATCTCGTAGTACACCTATTACATAACAGAACCAGATAGTAGGGTTGCGGTGTGGTGGTTTCGTGACAATAAGCCAGCTTCGGGGGAGGAGGGGGTGGTGGCCTCGGGGCGTCGCCGAGCGAGGTCTGCACGCCCTTTTAAGTCAGCACAAACACCCAACTTCGACACAATTTCAAGTAGATTATCTCCCAAACATGCATGATATGCAGCTTTAAAGTGGTTAACGCAACCCCTTCATAGCTGTTAGCATCCTGTTTTAGAGCACTGCAGAAATTACCCAACTCCAATCTCAACTTCGAGGTAGTTGATGCTTTGACAGCCGCAAAAAAATTCGACTCCAATTCCAAGTACTGCCGTCTGCATAATACGAGGTGATGATAGTTTTTTCACGAAAACTTGAAAATCTGTGTGTACGAGAAGTATGGATATCTTGTGGTTGTGGTGACGCTAGAGCTAAGAGGTCACCTGACCATTTCGTCCGATAATAAAAAGTTTCGCGAACGAGTACCGCAGTTGGTGCGGGGAGCAGATTGCTCACGGCGTAGGCCAAGGATATGTCGCAACGTCCAACGACGTGCAGCAGCAGTATGCTACAGGGATATGAACCGTACACCAGGTATCGGCGGCCTCTGATACTCGCACGGTATAATATGATACCATGGTAGCAGCAACTGGAAACGTCAAGATAATCCCACCGACATTCCACACGAGCACGGAATGCTTGCACGCAGCGAGACGTCAACGCACTGCTAAAACAACTATGATACCAGGTACAAAAAAAACAGACAACATGAATATATAGAACCAGCCATAAATTGTAACACCAGGTGTTTATGCTTCTGCGACATTTCCCGATTCAAAAGTGCTCTATTAATAGCTTTCGAGCGGCAACAACGCCCCCCCCCACCGCCCGATCCACATACCGAAGGATGGTCGTCAATAGCCACGTCCCGGACGGAAACAGCAGACCTCGCCGCACCATCGCCGTCACCACCGCTACCGTTGTCGCCTCCCCCTCCCTCTCCAGTCCGTCTTGCCAACGAGAGCGTCCTCAGAAGAGTAGTCTTGCCCGCACACTGCGGCCCGATCGTAACCAGCAGCGGCGCCCGCACCGACGCCGACACCGAGGCCGCCACCTGCTCCAACTGGGGAGGAGTACCGCTCTCACCACCATCCGCAATACTGCTGTCCTCAGCGCTCATCCCGAGGGCCGCTACGCCTCGCCGGGACGCCCATTGCGATGCCTGCTGCGATGCCCTCACCGTGGTAGAAAATGAGTTGGTTTCCGTTACGCGGGGCAATTCCGTCCAAGAATAATCACGGTGGCCGTGAGTTTTCCCGAAGGAACGGCCACCACCGGTAGTGACAGACCGTGACGGCGAAACGGGCAATGCGTTTCCGTCGCCGCTGCCGCTGCTGGTTGTCTGGACCTGGGAGCAGCTGCGTCCTTGCGTGGATCGTGGGCTGCTGCAAGCCGCGAGGTGGCATCGGGTAGCCGGGGAGGAGCTCTGCGGTCGCTGCGGATACGTTTGCGGCGGTTGGGCTGTGGAAGGGCGAGGTAAAGATGCCGAGTTGGTGTAGGCCGAGGAACAGTGAGGAAAATGCGATCCATTTCCTACGGCTCCTGCCTGGTGGTGTCCTCGACGAGCTAACGGTCGACCGGCTGCGGGCGAGACGAATGCCGACACCCGCCTCGCTTGCCGGACGCGGTCTTCCGCAGGGTGGCGGGAATGGGCCTCACGTGCGGCGACGGAGCCTCCTCGCGCATGCCTGGCCTGAGCCTGAGCTTGAGCTACGTGACAGCTCGCAAAAGCGCAATTGGAAGAAGAGCGGGACGAAACACTACCGTGTATACCGCCCGCATCCGAACCCTCCACGCGGCGTTGCCATGGGTGCCAGGCCGATCGAGAGCGCAGATCTGCGGAGGTCGTGTGGGTCCCACCGTCCAAGGCCGCATACGCGACTACTCGCTCTCCCTCGAGCTTCTCTGCGATAGTTCTCGCCATTGCTTGCCCGCTGGGAGAGGATTCGGAGTCGCAGAAGGGCAAGCTCAGGGCTAGGGCTGCTATGACGGCGAGCATGCATATGCTGGGGGGGATCGGTTGGGGCTGCTGGGATCGTCGGCGTCCTATTCTTCTGGCTCGTGATTTAATCGATGGTGGAGGATGATTGCTGTGCAATGGCTCGCCTGGCATTGCGAACTCAACAGCGCTGAGTTTTCCCTGATTGCGTCGATGATCTTTCTGCCTCAGGTCGCTGCTGCGGTGTTGGTTGTCTGTGGGTCTGCGTTGGTGGTGGATGTATGAGGAACAAATCTGTCACATTCGCCCGCATAAAACACGCTATCAAAGAAGCTTGAACTCCTGCGTGTTCCCGTGTGTTGTCCAGAGATTGTCGGACCTGGCATTGTTGTCTGCCCTACGTCGCTCCCTTGCGACAAACACGCTGCGAGAGTGTTCCCAGCGTTTCCATGCCGATAGAAAGATGGGCTATCATCTCCCGCGATGGCGAGGCCGGTTGGTGTGGACGTCGCAAGCATCAAGTCGTCTCCCACGGAGGGTCTCTCTACCTTCTCGGAGGATACACCTCTGCAGGGGTGATCGGAGCCGGGCTGGGTCCAGACGCTAACCTCAACGACGTCTGGAAGTCGACAGAGGGAGCGGTATGTCTTCCTGTGTTGCATTATGCTGCTTGCCTGTTCGTACCGGCACTACATGCCCTGCGGTGTGCCGTTTAACAATCGTCTATAAAGGTTATCGTGCTGGAAACGTCGATGTTTTCAAAGAAAGTTCAGATGGCATTGCGCCGCTCGCTCTCTCCGCTCGTCGGTCGTGTATGCGGTGTACATGATGTGCTATCACCGCTGTGCTGTAGTCTGCCATACATATCATATGTAGGAGTGCTCTGTGTTTGTGCTGTGTACCTGCTGTGTCCTCTGTCCCGTGTGCCTGCAGTACTGTGTAGCTCCTGTGCTCGTATATCCCATAGTCTCGTTCCAAGCGAAGCGATGCAGCTATGCAAGTTGCACGTCACACGTCACACCACGCTCCTTGTACGCCATTGCGTACACAGCTTTCGATGCCCCCGGCGCACGCTCACCCGCGTCCTGTCGCCCTTGTTCTTGCGCGACAACACACTTGACAGTAGAGCCACTCACGACCTGTCGTACGGCTGCTGCTGCTACCGCCGTGATACATACCGCCATGACCACGAACGCTGGTACACTGGTGCTACCGATGTCTGAGCGAGCATCCAGTGATGTGCACCTGCACAAGTCTGCGTAGGTGCACGTCCTCGTGCATGCCTCTGGTGGAATGTGACATGCCTATTAATACCAATCCTCCACCTTCGCGCAAGAGCGAAGCCGCTCACTGCGACCATGCAGTCGCATACCGGTATCTGGATGCAGCCCGCGCCTCTGCACTACGAGTAGTGTTAGTGTCGACGTTGTGTCGAGGAGAGCCCCCGGCACAGCAGCTGTTGTTCGAGGTCTTACTGCGATATGCGAAATGAGTACGTAAGAACTTAAATGTTTGCGTAACACGTTCTTCGGAAAATACTTCGCGTCCGCTAAAAGAAGCGAGTTCCCTTCCTATCATATCATGATTCTGGTGTGTTCGCGTTGGAAGCAACGAAATCCTGCAAGCAACGAAATCCTGCAAGCGACGCCTCCATATTTCAGAGGGGAAGTGGGGATGTGCAGCAACAAGGTAGAATAAAAAAAGGAAAAATAACGGAGGGGGGGGGGAGGGGAGGGGACTGCGTACGAGACGGCAGCCAAGCATCGGCGGCGGCAGGGTTAACCGCAGTGCCGCCGTTACTATCCCACCACAGCAAGCAACAGCTAGCGGCAGCATCAGCTTCAGCAACGAAGACAAGCACCACCCACACTGGCAGCAGCAACAGCTTCCTTTTTTGCCTTTTCAATTTTGGGACTGACTCCGTACGAAGATTATTCTCGGCGTGTACTGCTGCTGCTGCTGCTGCTGCGCTCAGGGTACGCGCGCCACCGCGCTGGCACGCTCCGCTTCGAGCACGCACGGCGCCCGACACATGGGCCGCGGCGGCCTCACACCACACCGCCGCCGCTACTGCTGCTGCTGCTGTTGCTGCTATCGCGAATTGAATGATACACAAGCTGTCATGTTGTCACGGTCCACCAGCATACCGGTACGAGCACGAGCACGAATAGCGATTTCGGAACGACGCATTGTCCACGACACCTAGCGGGTCTAGAGCGCACCGTCGTAGCATCGGGGCGCCGGGCGGCCCGCTGGCGCACCCCAACGCCGCTCACCCGCGTCATACTCTAGCTACACCTCTCGAGTCTGAGTGCTCTCAGCGGGTGTTGTGCTGTGTCGTTACATCAAGCAGCAGGCAGCAGGTGGTACGTGCTAGGCAAGGAAGATGCTCGGTGATTAGAGCTGCGACGGGAAAATGTCGATGCGGTGTGGGCCAATGCAACAGAGATACGAAAAATATCGCAACGCTTGGTTCAATCACATCTTCGAATAATATACGTTTCGCCGTTTTTGGATAGAAGTACCGCAAATCCTGTCATGCCTTCGGGAGTTTTGATCCGATGAACGTTTTTCGCAAATATTCTAGGATTTTTATTTTTACGAAGATTTTTCTCAAATACTGTACTACTGCTGTAGTACACGTATTCTTCTGCGTATGCTTGCGGATCGATCGCCGTTGAACTGCTATTCATATGATAAATGTCTCTAATTTATTTATTTTCAGCTGAACGATCCGTACCGATTCCTTTTTTTTTCGATACCTTCGCCGGTCGTTCGGCCGATCTGACAGCTCGTACAGCCGACCCCTGTGCGCACAGGCCCGGCAGGGTATTCGGTGTTTAAAATTCAAGGTACAAGGCCCGGAGCTTAGTCTGTACCGCGTAACGCGTCTCCTATTCTGCTCAAAATATTGTCACCTCGTATTTCCAAGTAATTTCGTCCTCGAAACATGGGCGCCTTTTTGGTTAGGTTTTTCCCCACAGGATCTCTAATTTCTTTCTCAAGTACGAAGTATAATGCCGCCAGAGGGCAATGCAGTACCACTAAAAAACGATACAACGTCGGGGGCTGCAGCCATACTGGGTCCCGAATGCACGTGCTGTAGGAGTAGCAGCATTGCCGCATATAGTCTATGGTATCACCTGCGCACTGACGTCAGTGGGGCCCATACCGCCATCATCGCCCCAGCACCCAATACGAAAACAAACCTTAAAAAAAAAAGCAAGCGAAAACACGGCAACCAAGCAGGGGACACCACCCAGCCGACGTCGGGGCAGCACCCAAACTGGGTTCCGAATGCAACTGCTAGAAGGTTAGGATCGTTGCTGTCTGGTCTGTTCTCTACTTACTCTATTTGCGGCGGCGGTGTCCACGCCAACATCATCCCCTCAATGACCCCCGGGGGTACCCAAAAGGAAAAAAAAAACAGCAAAGCAAAAGGGAAAAGTAATCTTCTTAGTTTCCTCCTATTTCCTTCCATGCTTTCTCGACTACGTTGTCCCGCCTTGACTTATGTGCTATTTATCCGCCCCGCTAGTTGAAGCTATAAAGAAGTTATTGTAACTTCTCCAGCCCCATATGATACCGTCCTTCTCCCACCCGACCGTGTAAGCCCCTGTCAAATGTCGTACGAAGTAAATAGCCACGTAGGTTCCCACCGCCCGTTTGTTTTTGCTCACCCTGGTATATAATTTCGTAAAATATTTTTGTAAATTTTTTTCAAATACTTGGGCTGTGTGTTAGCCCAGATGAGAGGTCAAATCCCATATTTGCAAGCTGCGTGGTGCTTTGGCCGCGCTGTATTTAAATTTATCGTGATTCGCCATTTCGTTGTTGTGGTCGATCAAACGCGGGAGGTTTCCCGCAAGTAGTGCCCAGAGAACGTACGATAACAAGTGCGTTGCTTCTCACGCAGTATCCTGCTTGACATGTATGAATATCGGATGATAGTCGTAATTGCACGTTATGCTATCGATGTTAGGTGTCGCACAGGGCCAACCTGATGGGTAAAGGGTGCCTCTGTACCCCCCGCTCGTACACCGATTGTTGCAGACAATTAAAAAATGAAGGAAACGGAAAACCGGCAGGATGACCCATTGGCACACACACATCCACGGCTGGCACCTGACGAGCGTTTGCGCGCACCGCACCCCTCCTCTTGCTGTTGTTTTTGTTGTTGTTGTTGTTGTTGGTGGTGGTGGTGGTGGTGGCGGTGGTGGTGGTGGTGGTGTTGCTTTTGTTGCTGTTGCTGCTGCTGTTGTTACTGTTTTCCACCCTCCGACGAATGGGTAAAATGAAGCTTAATCTCAGCACACTTCCACCTTTGCGTCGTGTGTCAAGTTAACTCAGTTGCCGTAACAACGGTGTTGTTGTCCCGTTTTCCTCTTGCCCTCCTTAGGCATGGGTACGGCTGCTCGATCGCGCCCCCTGGAGTGGCAGGGACGGTCACGCAGCGCTCACCCACAACGGCGCGATGTACCTCATGGGGGGCACGCAGGACCCGCGCAGCAACTTCAGCGACGTCTGGAGATCCGTCAACGGTCGGGATTGGGTGCAGGTTAGCCTACTTTAATGCTGTGCCGAGAAGGGGGGGGGGGAGGAGGGGGGTGCGGGTCGGCCTACTTATTTTCTTGCGTCCAGTGGTGTTGTGCGGGAAAATACGGGGGAGGGGGGGGCGCTGGTCAGCCTGCTTATTGGTGGTGTGCGGGGAATCGTGGGGGGGGGGGGGGGGGGGAAGGGGTACTCATTTGTTGCTTTCCTTAGTCATTTGACCATTGACCACGCATCCCTTTCGAGACGGAGTACCGTTCCTACTCCTAATAGAGACACCTCCAACATTTGGGCGCTCATTACGCTTCTTCCATGTATTACATAGAAATTGTTTGCTTATCCTATCCCCGTCCTGTTGCGCTCTCTGCGGCCACCATCTATCTCCTAGGATAGCGATCGTTTTCTCGCTACTCTCTAGTCTACCAAACTCTTCCATGTCGCATCCGTCTAATTTCCTCATCTTCTCCCCACTTCCATTTGAAATTTGCCGGATTCACCTCGTCTTCGTTACATACAACTACTGCGCATTTTTTCTATTTCGCCATCACTCTCCATTTCCTAGGGTACTTTAGTGCTTTTTCTGTTTCTGCAATCCTTCGGGTGTCTCTGATATCCCCACGAAATCACTGGCAAACATCAACCCCGACACCGTATCTTCCCCCATCGTGACTCCTTGTTTTGCTTCTTCGACTGCTCCTATCATGTCATTAGTGTATACCTTGAATAGATTGGGTGACTGTACATTCCTGTGCGATTCCTTGTAAAATATAAAATATCAACATATTTGGATATTTCCCCGTCCAGCATCACAGCACTTGTCGCACATTTCGTAATCTTTTTCATAATCCTTTCCATCGTCTTTTTCGCCGTTCTAGGGGGGAGGGGGGAGGGGAGAGGGGAGAGGGGAAAGGGGGGACAGGAGAGGGGGGGGGGGGGGGAGCCAGCCTAGCTGTTGGTAGTTTTGCGGGAAATGGGGGGTTTCAGGTCAGTTGTGCGAGGTATGGGGGGAGATGAAGGTCAATGGGGAACGGGGAGGGTGCAGGCCAGTGGAGAAGGGGGGGGGGTGAAGGTCAGTGGAGAATCGGGGAAGGAGAAGATGGGTTCTTGCGCTCTCTCTCTCCGGTGGCGAATCCATCGGCTGGCTCTCGCCAGGGTCCTCCCGATTGAGCGCCAGCGGTTATTCAAAGCGTGGTACGGCGCCTTGCCACGTTACCGGTATGTTGTGTTCCAGCCGTGTTCTTGAGGGCCGGCTTCCAATTTCTGGGCGGGCGCCGTCCACCTTGCCGTTGCGCTGACTTAGTATTTATGGTAGTATTAATAGTATTTCTCTCGATCTGTTTATTGCGCGCACGCCACAGAACTCTCTAACGACCCCCCCCTCCCTCCCCCCTTCCTCGTGGCCCCCGAACGTGTTGTATGTGTCGTGTGTGCCTGTGGCGCCGATCAGGTCTGCCGACAGGCGCCGTGGCAAGGCCGCTGGCAGCACGCCGCCCTGACCTTCCAAGGACACATCTACGTGATTGGGGGGTGGCGAGAAGGACCCGGGTGCCTCAGCGATGCCTGGCGGTCTCCCGACGGCGTGAGGTGGACGTGAGCGCAATGATCGTTTTTTTAGTTTTGAATATTTTCGTTTTTCGTCCTGTTTGTTGTTTTTTTATTGCATTGTTACGACGTCTTTGTTTTCGGTGGTGTGGCTACGCTTACCGCGCTCGGTTCTTGCACGCTGCAGTGCGCCCTGTTGGATCAGGCCCCACCCCCACCCCTGCCCCCCCACCCCCGACCCCAACCCCATCCTAACTTATCCCTCCCACCCTACCCCTACCCCCACGTCCCCACTCCGCCCTATTACTTGTGTCTTCTTTCTTATTTTTCGCACTCCGAATCGCGATTTGAACGAGCTCAGCCGGATGTGCGCGAATGCTCCTTGGGGGGGTCGAATGTTTCACTCCGTGGTCGAGGCTAGGGGTGCGATGTACCTGCTGGGAGGCTCCGACGGTCACCGCAAGCTCAATGACACCTGGGTTTCTACCGACGGGAGGTGATGCAGGCGGTTGTAGTAACGGGGAGGGCGGGGAGAGGGGTTGTCGCCGGTGGTTGAGGTGGCCTAATCGACTGCTGTTGAGGACGGGTCTTGCTGTTTTTGCCGTCTGCAGTCTGTGGCATGTGTTGCGGCGTGTATTGTGAGCGTTTTGTCCTTTTGCTCTTATGATGGTGTTTAAAAGTAGTTTTTTGTGTGTGAAGCGCAAAATCGATTACAAGGGTTTCATCGGACCATGCAACTCCTTATCATGGAGGTCGCGGACACCATGAGCTGCTGAGATAAGCGTCCCTTTTCTGGTCGAGGCGGCCCTACAGCAGTATTGATTGGTGCTGCAGATAGCAACATCACGCCGACGAAAAAGGAAACTATTTAGAAACTTCCTTCGTTGTCTACTATTAATACCAGTACAATACTCCTTGTACTGTTCAGTACCAGGTATTTGTGAAACGTTCAATAGTAAAATAGTAGTATTGTAATGGCGCGAGTAGTAGACAGCGAGAAGGGTTTCGAAAGGGTTTGCTTTTTCTTGGTTGGCGTGTTTTTGTTGCTATCCGCTCTCCACGCCAACCCCCGAGGGGCACATGTGTCCCACCACGCGGGGCATGACCATCAACAGGTGCTATATGTGACGAAGTCTACTCGCTTTTCCGAGACCTCCCCTAAAAGCAAAGCTGGCGAAGATGTGCATGTGCACGGGTTCTGCTGGCAAATACCGTACACCTTCTGTATAGACATAAGCGCTCCAAGTTTGGACACTTGGAAATAGAGGTGGAATCGTTTTGCAGTAAATTAGGGATTGACCCCCTCCCTCCCCTTCCTAGAATGCTGAAGTACGACGAGTAATACAGTGTTAAGAGCAGAACTAGGAGTGTACCCACTTGAAACAAATAGAGACGTGATAAAGTTGAAGTGGTCATATAAAGTAAAGAATATGCCAGAAAAGAGGTTGTCAGCCATAGTTTATACTGCTGTATGGGATAAAATAACATAAGGGCGAGCTGGAATAAGATGGGATGACGTAGTCGAGAAAATATGGAAGGATATAGGGGGAGACCAAGAAGAGGTATTGTCTACAGAGAAGTTTGGCGGGTACAAGACAGAAGTAAAAGAAATAATAGAAGAAAGGGAAAGGCACACGCTAAGAAACAAGGTGAAAGAGGAGAAGCACTTCGAGACATACGGGGGGTTAAGGGAAGATATTGGAATGAAAACGTATTTGCACGGCCCAATGGACTACGCGAAAAAGCTGAAACTGCGATTTCGTGTAGGGGACCTGGACCGACCAGAAAGAAGAGATATACCAGTAGTCGGGAGGAGGACGACGTGGCTACAAATGTGTGCCCGTGTGGCACAACAATAGAAAGTAGGACTCATATAGTGGGAGAATGTGAAATTTGTAAGTAGGAACGGGATGCGTCAGAGGAGATGAAAAAATTAGACATATACGTGACATGGAAGAGTTTGGTAGACTAGAGAGTAGCGAAAAAACGGTCGCTATCCTAGGAGATAGATGGTGGCCGCAGACGGCGAAACATGACGGGGATAGGATAAGCAAGCAGTTTCTATGTAGTATATGGAAGAAGCGTGATGAGCGCCCAAATGTTGGGAGGTGTCTCTATTAGGAGTAGGAACGGTGCTCCGTCTCGAAAGGGATGCGTGGTCAATGGTCAAATGACTAGGGCAAGCAACAAATGAGTACCCCCCCCCCTCCCCCCCTCCCTCCCTCCCCATCCCCCCGGTCGGCCTGCTTTCGCTCTTCACATGCGGAACCACCCACCCAACCATTCACCATTGTCGTGTACGTTCACTTTTCCTTGCACTCGATATGGAGCACGGTTTGGTGGTCTTTGGTAAGGAGTTGTTCAGGGCGTGAGTAATGTGTCGTGTGTCATACTTCTCTAATAATCTTATCGTTTGGTTTCTCCGTCGCTTTGTCTCACGAATGACAACCGCCAACGCCCCCTCACCACCAACACCAACACCACCAACACCACCAACACTATTAATACCGATAACACGGTTCGCGACCAATACCAAAACGACCGCCATCATCAACATCAACAACAACACCAACACCCACCCACCACTAACACCACTACCACCAACACCACTCCCACCACCCAACACCAACACCTCACCGTCACCAGGGACTGGAACCTTGTGACCTACGAGACGCAGTGGAGCCCCCGGAGCGGTCACGCCGCAATTTGCTTCGAGAACTCAATGTACGTCATCGGGGGAGAGGGGACCGACGGCCAGCTCAGAGACGTCTGGCGTTCGGAAGATGGCGCACACTGGACGATGCTTGAGGTGAGGTGGGAGGCGGGGAGGAAGGGAGGAAGGGAGGGAGGGAGGGAGGGAGGGAGGGAGGGAGGGAGGGAGGGAGGGAGGGAGGGAGGGAGGGAGGGAGAAGGGAGAGAGGGAGGGAGGGACGGGGGGGACGGGGGGGGGGCGGGGGGGGGGCGGGGAAGGAGGAAGTTTTTTTTTTCGTATAGCATGCCCTAGCAGTGTTCCTTTGAGAGGACGAGAGGAGAGGAGCTCCCGTACCCCTTTATCGAGTTATTTTTATACTTTTTTTTGCTATCGTATGTTCGTTGGTATGTGTGTCTTGCTCATGTTTGCACGTGTCTTGCGGCTAACTCTTGCTGTTGTTTTGCGTGTGTCTTGTCGTGATTCCTGTTGCAAAGGGTGCGCGTCCAGCGTCTTACCTTTTGCTAGCATGCGCACGTGTCCTTGTCTTGGGTTTGCCATGATGTACTCGCGTGTCACCGCTTATTATGCTTGTTTACCTGGCGCGTGTCCCTTGGCTAACTCTGGCTGCTCGATGCACGTGTCTCGTGGCAGGGAGACGTGCACATCGCTAGGCAGGGCCACGCCGCGGTGTGCCACCAAGGAAAGGCTTTCGTGTTCGGCGGAGTTGCAGAAGGGACAGTCTTCATGAACGACTGCCTGGCGTAAGTCATGGTCTCGCTGTTGCCGTAGTCGTTGCCGTCACCATCGTTGCCTCGTTTCGTTGCTCTTTCACCGCTGGTTTTGTTCTCTTCGTCATGGACGCACCGTGTACCCATTATTTTTGTTTGCGTTTTTCGTTTGTTCTTGCAGCTGAAGCTCTCCCGAGCAGCGCATAGCTGCAGCAGTTCGGTTGGTGCCAAACAAACCTGGGCGTCGTTGGCGTCGTTAGATCGTTACCGCCCCCCTGTTTCATTTGGCGGGTAAGGCACATTCTTTGACAAGCGCGCCAATTTTTAGTCTCGCGTGTGACAAAACTATCTTGTCTGTTGATGCGTTTTCCGCCATGAGGAACTGTGGAATGGAACGGCTGAACAGAGCGGTGGAACGAGCTCAGCTCCTTGTGTCGCCCACCCCGAGCCGCACCGTTGCTCTCTCCAACCGCCCCCGGACTTCTTTTATTCGGCGAGCGAGCGCAATAAGACTATCACGGGCAAAGCTTGTGCTATCCTCCACACTATCAACAAAGTACTTGATCCAAATCCCCTCCGCTCCCGCCCACCCCTGCCCAGAACCGCGCCCGCCCCCACCCGCGCCACTCGCCCTCACCCCCACTCCCTCCCCCCCCATCCCTTCCCTGCGCCCCCCCCCCCCCCCCGTCACGCATGTCCACCCCCACTCCCTCTGCCTCTCCGCCAGTGGCCTAACCGCGGCCCAGATAGCGGAAGGAACCACACGAGAACGCCGACGCCACACCTCGATCCCCACAAGCGGCCGCGGTACACCTGTATCTTCCCTTGCTACACCTTCCAACGCCACCGCTGCCGCTACCGCCGTTACTGCCGCCGGTACCGGTACTGCTATCGGTGCTGCTACCGGTGTCCCCCCCGCTGCGCGCGCTGGCAGTGCAGCCTCCGCCACCGCCGCCACTACCGCGAGCGGCAGCGGAAGTTATATCGTGGGCGGCGCACCCTTGCAAAGGTTAAACGATACTGTTGGCGGTGGCGATGGTGGTGGTAGCGGTGGTGGTGGAAGTGGCGGCGGCATGTTCGGCAGCAGCGCTGGGGCGTCTTCGACGGACGATGCTTCCCACCATACCGTCTCCCGCCGCCTCAGCACCCGATTATCCCGCTACCAATCGCTGGAGGACGATCTGTGGGGGTGGTTCGGAGACGACCGCCCGTCGGAGACTGGCAGCGACCTGCTTCGCGTCCTGTCGAGGGGCGGAGACCGGGAGGGCGGAGGGCTAAGCACGACCGAGGAGATGGTCGGCGGTGGTGGCGGCGACGGTGATGGTAGAGGAGGAGGCAGCGGGTTAGGAGACACGGAAGTGACTGTTAGCACCCTGGCGCTGACGGAACGCCTCGCAAAGCTATCGGCGGGCCGAGCATTGCTGGACCGGGTCAAAGAAGACACGCGTTCCCTCGCTTCCTTCGTCTTCTCGGCGGTTCGGAGCACGCTGTCGCCGTCAGATGACGCCGGGGCTGACGCAGCGCGGGTTGCGGTTGGGGCTATCGCGGAGCCGGTTGCGCCAGGGGGTGGTGAGGCTGGTGGAGATCGAATGTCGGCCGTGGACGTGGCCGCGACTGCTAGCACGCACGTACCCGCAGAAGCCGCGCCTGCCTCTAGCCCCGCGCGGGCGGTCCATTTTACGCCGGACATGCCGCAAGAGGACTTGCAGGCACCTGGGATGCACCGCGCAGGCGGCGATACCGCCATCGACGCCGCCCCCGCTTCCGCTGCCGCTACCGCTACCGGTGCCGCTGGTACTGGCAATGTTTCGGGTTACGGTGAGACACCGGTGGGTGTCGTACACGACGCGCTGGGGCAAGGGGGGCGTGCGGGGACTTTCCGCCAGCGGGTCGTGGAAGCCAAGACGGAGCTGATGGGATTGCAGAGAGACATCCGGCGTGCAGTGCGGGAGGTGGAAGGGGACGGCGGGGCCCGAGAGGAGGCGAGGGGGAACGTCGCGGCGCTGGTAGCGCGGCGGGCGACGCTAGCGGCGGCCGCGCTGCCCGACGCGAAGATGATGGCGGTCCGTTTGCAGGAGATCTCGGAAGCGCAGAAGGTGAGAGGCGGGGGCGGGAGCAAGGGCGCTGACTGTGTGCGGGGTGCGGGGTGCGGACTACGCTGCCAACTTGTGTTGGCGTTTTTGTTGTTATGGATCGCGGAGATGCGACGACCCACCCGCTGTTATCGGTGAATCATGCGTTGCCGTTGGTTTGGCTGAGATTGTCTCGTCGTTCGACGTGCGGGGGTTAAGACGATTCAGACCCGTACCACGACTGTATGGGGGGTGTACTCATTCATGCGTAGCCGTATTCTTAAGACCATAGCCTCTCGCACGCCTACAATGCCGGGAAGGAGCACGTCGGGTTTTCACGGACCAGGCAGACACCACCTACACCAAGCGCGAAGCACCGTGATGTGTCCGGCGAGTCGCATGAAGGGCGAGCTGCATCCTGCTAAGAACCACTTGTGAGGCGGACTTCCGCACCTCGTGCATACTTTCTTGCCTGTGGGTGACAGCTTCGAATTCATCAATTATTTTGCAGTGTGGCCACTTTCGCACTTTAGGAGGCGTATGTTTCGAACCAAAATATCCAGACGCATAAGACGCCTTCATTGAGCAAAAATTGCCCAACGTTAGTGCAATCTCGTCTGTGTTTTACTTTGTTGTATTATGTTCGTTGTATTGAACCACCCCCCTGGTATATATTACCGTGATCCCCTTCGCCTTCGGCTCAAGCAATTTCCTCCCACACAATATTCCGCCACGACCACCGCGACGATCGCCGCAGCCACAACCACCGCCGCTGCCGCTGTATCTTACCCCCCCCCCCCCCTGTCTGCCTGGTTGGTGAAAACCCAACGTGCTCCGTCCCGACATAGTAGGGATGCGAGGGTCTATGGTCACACGACTACGGCCATGCACAAACTGAGTACCCCCCCCCGCCCTCCTCCTCCCGCCTTCTCCATCCTCTCCGTCTCTCGCTGTCAACAGTCTAACCATTCCAACGTCGACGCGGCCATGCGAGAGGTTGAGCGCCGCGCGCGCATCGCCGGCGGTCGGGTGTGGGCTCTGATTCGCGGCCGCAGTAGGCAAGGCGGTCCCGACGAAGACGTTAGTACCGGTAGCGGTAGCAGTGGACATGGTGGTGGTGGCGGCGAGGGACCAAGCGACCACAGTGACGACTTTGACCTCGACCAAGGGCAGCAGCACTCCGCGACAATGGGTGGTGCCGGCGGTGGTGGGGGAAATGAAGGGTCGTTCACCCCCGCTTTTTCCACCGCCCCCGATGCCGAGTCGGCCCAGGGTGGCGCCCGAGGCGGGAACGACCCGCCTGAGTGGGTTCTGTCGCGATTGGAGATGGTGAGACGACGGGGGTCGTTCTTGGATGGTAATGCGCTCGCCGCTGTGCGGGCCGGCGATAATGGGGTGGCGTTCGGTGGGGGTGGGGGTGGGGGTGGGGGCGGGGGCGGCGGCAGCGTGCTCATCGCCCGCGATGACGGGACCAGCGCCGGAACGATAGGCGCATCTTTCGCGGGCCTCGCGCGGCTGGCATCGGAGGCGAGCCGTGACCGGGAAGAAACCGACGAGGCCCTCGCCTCACTCCGGAAGTACATGCAGCAGCACTCGGCAGCCCTGGCAAGACTCGCGGTGTGGATGCTCCAGGCCACCGAACCCGCCGCTGACAGCGACAACAGCGGCGGCGGCGATGGCGGCGGTGCCGGTGCTAGTGCTGGAGCTTCGCCCCAGCCGCCTCAAGCAGAAGAAAGCGCTCCTGGGCGCCCAGTCGGCGGCTCCGATCCGTTTCTCCCAAACGGAGACGCCTTTGTTCAGCGGGGGGGGGTTAGCGCGGTGGCGGAAACGACGACAGGGGTGGGAGCGCCGCCGTCGCCGCCAACGCTTTGGCCGCGTGCCGGGGGGGGGCGGCACGCGGCACCGGGGGAGGACAGCGGAGTAAGGGCCATGCTGGAGCTGTCGATGGAATCGGACGTGCTGGAGGGGCAGGTAAGGCGGGAGCGGTTCAGGGCGCACAGGGCGGCTGACGAAGAGATACACCGCACCCCCGGGTTCTACAAGGATGCGTGTGCGCTGGGAAACGCCATGATACTTCAAGGGCACGACTACCTGTCGAAGGTAAAAGTCGAGAGTGCCGGCAGGGGTCGGGGGAAGGTCACGGGGGGGGATGGGGGTGCTAGCTTGTAGATGAAGCTGATGCGCTATATTTTTCTGTCTCTGTCACTCTCTTGCGCGCTGTCTCGCTCGGTCTCAAGTTTGGTTCTCGTTTTGTTCTGTGGTTTCTGAGCTCGAGAGGTGGCTGCCGGTCAGGTGCGCTTGTGCGTCTCGAAAGCACTACCGGCTAGAACAAGGTATCCGCGCCAATGATAAGATACCCTCAGCCATCTTGAACCAGGCCGCGCCACGTTTGTATCTGGCCGGATCATGCGCGATAGAATCCTCCGAAGTTTTAGGTGGTATTGATAGTATTTCTAGGGCGCGACGCGGGTCTGTCTCTTACGTCGACTGTGGCCCACAGCCACCACCACCACGACCACCGCCGCCGCTGCCGCCGCTTGCTGCGCAATGGTTGCTAATTTATTCGCCCCATCCGTTGTTTTATGTATAGTAAAGCTTTAACTGATCCCGATTCAAGAAAACCCCCAGAAAACTCCAAAAACACAAGATACCCCCCTCCCCCCCCGCGACACCATCACCACCGCAGCCTCAAACGCAACCACCACCACAACCACCACCTCCACACCCTCAACGACTACAACCACACCCACCACCGCCACCTTAACCAGAACCACCCCCCCCACCAACACGACCAGAGCCACCACCATAGCCCCACCACAACCAGAGCCACCACCACCACAGCCAGAGCCACCACCACGACCACCACCACAACAGCCACCATCACAACCACCAACACCTCCGGTTCCTTCCTTCCCCCCCCCCTTGTATTCGTTATGCCAACTACTGTAGACGTTAGCCGATGCCGATTACGATTCGTCTGAGGCTTCCATCATGGCGGAAGAGGCCAACGAGTGGGCGTCGAGAGTAGCCGAGCTTGCGGACGGGGATGGCTTAGCAGCCAAGGGGCAGGCCCTTAAGGAGAGGATCGCGGAGCTTAGGAACAGGTGAAGTGGCAGAAGGCGGTGGTTGTTGGGGTAGGGGTTAGTTAGGATAGGGGTTCGGATAGTGTCCGGATGGCCGGGTATATGAGGGGCCCGCTCGTTTCAGGGGGCGGCTGGGTATTTTTTTAATGGTGGTGGTGGTGGCATGGCAGGTGTGGGAAGCTGTGTTGTTCCCTACTCCTAGCCCCGACTGCCTGAGATTTTTCTCTGAGTGAAGATGGAATGAAGAGGTACTACAGTGAATTATCGACCATTTTCTGTGAAGCTGCGCCGAGCCTTGAAACAATGCGGGTGCGCACCGAGCATGCCGCGCCTCGGGCTTGACACGGCTGGGCGAATGTATCGACGCCGCCCTTCCTCGCGCCGCGGCAACCTGATCTGTGTCTCTTTTGTCTGGTACGGCTTACCCCCCCTCCCTCCCCCCCTCCCTCCCTCCTTCCCACCCCTCCCTCTCGCCCTCCCTGCGTCACCCCCCCCCCCCCCCCCCCCCCCCGCGCCCCTCCCTCCCTCTCGCGTGATATGTCCGTGGTATGACTTGGTCAGCGTGCTGGACCAAGAGGACACCGTGATTGACTGCAAGGGCGCCCTGCGCAAGAGGTCGTTGCGGGCGTCGTCCCCCGAGGAACTCGAGCCGTTGCAGGTCGGTGGTTTTTTGTGTGTATGTGTTGAGGCGTTTTTTATAGCGGGGTGGTGGTTGCTGTGACGGCTGCTGTCGTAGAGCTTGAGACGTGTCGCGGGCTCAAGATATATGGGAAATTCGTAGTGTGGTACGTAATGGTGCCGAAGGAAGGAATGCCTGCTTAAGCTTGCGCTGCAGACGGTGTGGTTGCCGTTGCAGCAGCAGCAGTAGCAGCAGCAGTGGCAGCAGCACCCTGGGGCGGAGAGGGAGGGATGGGGGTGGGGAAGGGATGGGGTGAGGGGTTCTTGGTGTCGGTACACCATGTTTTCAAGGGTATTTCAACCGTTTTTGTTGGAGCTTGGCCGAAGGTTCTACGTCTAGCACCCCACGCCACCACGTCACCGTAGCATGTTGATAAGAGTAGAATAATACATCAGGGAAAATGTTAAAACAAACGAAAAGGGTGCACACAACTCAAGCATGTCGTGTACACCAGGTACATGAGAGAATAAATACATGTGCCTTCTGTCCGTGGTCACATGACTGGCCCCGATCAATCTAGAATGGAAGAAAACCTCAAGAAAATGTGTCAACACGAACCAAAATACCACGTATCGCTGAAGTGAATCGTTACGTCAGAACAGAAATAAACGTGTTTTCGTGCCCTGGCACACGTATCGCTGGAGAAAGTCGTTGCATCAGACAAGAAATAAACGTGTTTTCTTACCCCGGTGTCGCACCCTTAGGCGGCTTTGGCGACGGCTAGAAGGAGCGTGCGGCACTTCAGAAGGGCGGGGAGGAAGGCGGCGGCAGCGGCGGCGACTTTAGCGCACGGAGCATCCCCGGAGATAGCCCTAGACCTCCCCGAGGCGTTGAACCCCTTGCTTGGCAGACAGACGGTGAGGAGCGGGATGGAGGGGGGTCGAAGAAAGTGCGGAAGGGGGCGAGGCGGGGGGTACTCTTTTGTTGCTTGCCTTAGTCGTTTGGCCATTGACCACACATCCCTTTCGAGACGGAGCACCGTTACTGCTTCTAACAGAGGCGCCTGCAACATTCGGGCGCTCAGTACGTTTCTTTCATACATTACCCGAACATGTTTTTGTATATCTTGTCTCCAGTATATAGATCTGAGTTGGAGGCCTGTTAATGCTACCTGTACTGTATGTGCGCCCCTGTTGTTTCCTATCCTCTTGTAATGTAAACATGCCGCTACGTATCACCGGACGCCTACTGCCCCCGCTGCAGATGGTGCAAAACGTTAACATAGTGGGCTGCGACCTTCCCCTGCGCCACCTGAAAGAGTACGATTCCCGCCGCCCCATGGAGGACGAAGGCTCCACCGGGGGGGGGCAGGGGCGGCACCGGATCATCCTGGCTGAGTACGATGACGAGACCATCGTGCTTAAGGGATACGCTCTCGTGAGTTTTCTTGTGGTCGTATTTTTTGTCGATATATCTGGTTGTGCTTGGAGGTTGTTTATGCAAGTGTTTATGCCAGGATATAATATGAGACACTTCAGCCGTGAGGTCGAGGATGGCGCCGAAAGTCCTATTTGCAAGCGGCGTGTGATGGTCGGTACCCCGGTTCAAGAGCGTCCCGTGACAAGCTGAAACAAGTGCTCTTAACACTACACAATGCTCTTATCTGTAGCGGGAAATGCATAGCTTTTGGTATAGGCGGAACATATGCCGATTTGACCGCTCTTATTTCCCGAACGCTCTTATCCTGGGCGCTCTTAAATCGGGGTACCCACTGTGCTTCGTGTTATGACTCGGGGCCAGGTTCGACCAAAGGGCTGATGCTCCACACTCTCTAGTCACTGCGCCTGTCGTACATCTGCCTGCATTGCACTTGGGGCGCTTCCGGTACCCCTTTCGCTTTAGCCCGGGCTGCTTCCGAGTCTGGCCGATGCTGTGAGGCGTCATGCTTTTTCTACAGTTTTTCGACAGTTTTCCCTATGAGTTCTCAAAATGATTCGTCTTCTTACAAGGTTAACATTTTTGTGACCCATATACGCTTCGATAGTATGGCGACAAAGCAAGTGAGAAATGCGTTTTTGTCGGAGCGGGAGCGTGCAGCGTATAATACCGCGGTGTACTAGTACAGTCAGTACCCTCTGCTGCTGCACCTGCTGCGCTGCTGTACCCGGTGTGACGTTTTGATGTTTCCAGGTTAGCGCCATGCAGAGGCATAGCCTTGAGCGCGAGCTGCACATCCTGAACAGGATACGGCACGGGGCCATCATCAGGGCGACGGCCATCGTGGAGGGCGACGCCGACAACCCAATCCCGATGCTGTACATTGAGGTACGGAGATGAAAATTTTGCGCTAATAAGGCCTTCTTTATCATTGTTCTCGTTTCTGCTGCTTTTCTCGGGGGTGGGGGGCATTCTTGTCTTTTTTTTCCCCTTACTGTTTTCGTTTTTTTTTCTGTTTTTTTTTCGTTCTCTTTTTATATCCAATGTCAAGTACTTTTTTTTTTTGTTCTCTTTTTGTATCCAATGTCAAGTACCTCACATAAGGTACTGCCGGATGGGAACTTAGGTAAATACGTTGGCACCAGCGCACCGCGTTGTTGGATCACGGGCTGATGCGGTCATAATTTAATTGTTTCCGCCCTCCCGCCGCGTTTTCTTGGGCAGTTTCCATACTGTGCCCAGGGGAATCTAAGGCATTGGCTCACGGCCCAACCCAGGCAGCCGTGGGAGTTGCAAGAGGCGTTTCGACAGGTGTGTTTTTATCTAGCGTGAAAAGATACCGCACCTGTGAGATCGAGGGTTTCGTTGAAACTCATATTTGCAAGCTACATGGTACGATGCTTCGATCGTGTGCTACTGGGCGTGGACGCGTTGAAGTACATGCAATAGCACGAGGAGGGGGGGGGATCTTCCGTCCAACCTTGGTTGGCATCACGCGTACGTATGAATAGTGCTTATACTTGTGCTGCTACGCGCCCACCTTACACGACTGATCGAGCCAAACTGTTTGTTTTTGTTTTGGACGCGTGCCTTTTTATAATTTATATGATACGACAAGGTATTTCGGTCAATCGGTTTTCTCACTCACGAGGCTTTTTGACTGCGGAAGTTGCCAGTGTCGTTGAAACGCCATTCTTGTTTTTTTTTGTTTTTTTTTGCCTCGAATTATTCATCAGGTTGGACTGGATTTTCTCTCACCTTTCCCCAAAAGTCTGTTCTTGTGTTTGGTGTAGAGACCCTCGAGTAAAAGAGAAGCCTCAGAATTTGTAGGAGTCATCCATCCCGCGGTAGCGGTGCAGCATAATAATTTTTCAAGAAGTTTCTGAGCTCCTAACTTGGGCGAACTCGATATCTCACCCACCCGAAACACGCCTTCGACGACATTCGTTCGCGCAGCCTGACCAACGTTTGTATGCGCTAGCCCTGACTAAACCAACCGTGCTCGTAAAATTGCCATACTAACCGATATTCACACTCGACCGGTTTGGCCCATAAACTGTGACCCCCACCGCGGGATGACTCCTAGGCGCACCCGCTGCCGTGGCGTGCGTCTTGGGTCGCAAGCTTTTGAGTCTCCAAAGGGTTAACCTCCCTGTTCCGCCAAACAAAAGTCGGACGTGCTTTTCTTCCTGCTGTTGGCATTTGCCGCCCGTACGGGCTTTGTTTCTTGTCGCGTGCGTCTTCCTCGGGATAGATGGTGCTTGCGCTGCTCGTTGTTCGCCCCCCCCCCTCGGGTGGCGCTTCTAGGACTATCGCATCTGGACTCGATCCGTTGAACCGATTTATTTGTCCGTGGCATGTTATTTTGTCCGCCTTCTTTTTCGTCTGTGATGTGTCGTTTTTGTCAGTTTTCTTTGTCCGTGACGTTTTTTTTTTTGTTGTCCACTTTGTTTTTGCCAATGTGCCGTGCTGTTTTGTATAGGTGATGTGCGCCGTGATGCACTTGCACGACGTAGGGGTGATTCACAAGGACATTAAGGTACGCGGCGGTAGGAGCGTTCTTGTAGCAGGAATTGAACGTTACGTATGTTTTTTTCTAGGTGGTGATTTTACGGGGGGGGAGGCGGCGGGGTTGGTAGAGGTGATGCTGGTGGTGGTGGTGGTGGTGTTGACATAAGCGTTGGTGTTGGTGTAGGTGTTAGTGGTGTTGGTGTTTATTGTGTTGATGGGATTGGTGCTGGTGGTGGTGTCATTGTGTGTTGTGTGTTCTTTGTTCTTGTTCTAGCTGCTGCTGTAATATTTTTTTTATTTTCCCTTATCCTGTCGACGCTTAACTCCGCTCGCTAGGGCACATGCGCTTTTATTTTATTGTATCGCACACTCTGGTACGCCAGCTTCGACGTTTTGGCGCGCATGCTTGTGTTGCAAGATAGTTGTTAAGACGTATCAATGTGTAGAGGTTTGGAATGTCTGAAGGCCGCCTTGGACTGACCGAACCGACCCAAAGGACACCGCGAATAAACGTGCCCTTCCGGCGCATGTGTGTGGGGGATTCGTTCGTCGTTTTGGATTGGATGGCTTCGATGTGGAGGGTCGATGGAATATTACCGACAGGAAGGCGCGACCACCTCACGCCTGTTATGTCAAAACAACCGCCGGCCCCCATTTTCGCACCTGAGATGTGATATGATATGCCCCTTTGATATTCCCCCTTGCCTCCCCTCCCCTCTCCCCCACCTGAACTTGCCCCCTCTGCTTTTCTCCAGCCCGGAAATATTCTAGTTCACGCAGACGGGCGGTTCTTGCTCGCCGATTTCGATGTCAGCAAGGACACCCTTGGAGCAAACGCCGTAATGGCTGAGGCAGCAGGGCGGTCGGAAGGAGGAGGAGGCGCGCCCGTGGCGGGGGATGGTTCCTCTAGCCTCCCCAGTGGTGGTAGTGGTGGTGATGGCGGAGAGCCGAGTGCTTCGAGGCAATTGTCGGAAAGCGAGACGACCATGACGAGCGTGGTGGGCACGCATGGATTCATGGCGCCCGAGGTGGGTTTGTGTTATGCTGCGAGGTACACGTATAGCGTTACTGCGGTCGGGGCTTTATAGAGGGATGCATTGGGGTGGTATCTCGTGTCTTGACTTCTTGTGCTTCCTCTTTTTTGTCGGCAAGACCAGAACGATCCCCCCCCCCCTTCCGCCTCCCGTGGCATTGGCGTCGGTTGGCAACGACGCTGTAAACCACGCCTCTTGCTACGTGAACTAGGCAACAAGGGTGCCGTTTTTTTCTCGTTTGTATATTTTGGCGGAACCCGAGATGGTGGTCGAGTTCGGTAATGTTGTTGGGGCTGGAGAACCTTAACGCCGCGCAAGGGGGATGGTATTACATAGTGTGTACAAGGGGCTACGCCGGCGGCCTGGACGGCCGCCGGTCGCAGCGTAGGATAGTAAATATTAAGAGGGTAAGAAGTAATGCCAAGAGTTAGACGAAGTTTGTTAATTCATATATGGGAGATACTGGAAAGGGAAAATGCCGACAATTTTTTCCCGATTTCCCGTGTGCGGCGGAACAATGCGAGAGGCAGCCTGGAAATTATGGGAGAGCATGGCGGTTCACCCCAGCTGGGTGACGCTCTGCGTTGCTACGCAGAAAGGCGCGGCCACAGCTGCTGCTGTGCATATACCATTTGTAGCTTCGTGATGCTGCTGTGCATATACCATTTGTAGCTTCGTGATGCTGCTGTGCATATACCATCTGTAGCTTCGTCCTGCTGCAGGCTCATCATAGCTTCAGCTACTGCTGTACATCATGTACATGTACGTGCTGCTGTAGACTACCGGGGGTTCAAAAATATTGAGAGTTCGCAGTTCTCCACGACGCCTAGCTGCTGCTGTGCATATACCCTTTGTAGCTTCGTGATTCTGCTGTGCATATACCATTTGTAGCTTCGTGATGCTGCTGTGCATATACCATTTGTAGCTTCGTGATGCTGCAGGCTCATCATAGCTTCAGCTACTGCTGTACATCATGTACATGTATACGTGCTGCTGTAGACTACCGGGGGTTCAAAAATATTGAGAGTTCGCAGTTCTCCACTACGCCTGGGTGGCATGTGTTCTCGGGGATTACGAACTCTTCTTCCCCAGATTCTAGCACAAACCTCGCTTAGTGGCCTTTACAATGGCGACGCCGGCCAGGTAATCGATCCCACCCCGTGTGTCGGAGGTCAGAGAACACGTACCGAAGAAATAACGCGAAGACATTAGCCCTGTGTGCAGACTACGCACCAAACGTCTCACAGGGCACGATTTTTCGGAGATCTCGTCGTAGATCTCGACGTCGAGGCCTCGCGCGCGCGCTACGGCGCCGAGCGGGCGGATCAGCTGAGCCGGTGGTTGCAGGAGAGGCGGGGGCACGCCTCAGCGAAGAAACCGCGCGGAAAGGCGGTCAGAGGCGGGAGACATCCGCAGACGTAAGGATGTGCATATGTGATAAGCGAACTAAGATATATAGATTTATATCGTAAGGCACCCACGAGGCAGTTGCATAGTTTTGTCTCTGGACGTGGCCACACCAGGAAAAAAAAAGTGAGTCCATTCAAAGCTGTCATCCGTATCAAGACAGTACGCACAGGGTGCCGAAGTCCGCCTCGCAAATGGTTCTTAACAGGACGCAGCTCACCCTTCATGCGACTCGCCAAACACCTCACGGTGCCATGTCTGCCTGGCCGGTGAAAACCCGACGTGCCCCGTCCCGGCGTAGTAGGGAGTCGAGAGGGTCACTGATCTTCGTTAAGACTACGGTCATGCATGAAATGAGTATACCCCCCCCCCACCCCACTCCTTAAACATATAGCTGGTATATATAATAGTTGCTGTAAAACATCATATGTATATTGGGGTTGGCGTTGGTTGGCATCGACGCTATTGTTGTTGTTGTTCTCACATTAACTCGCATAATCAAGTCCGTGGTCACAGGACAGGCTCCAGTCACTCTGGAGCTAAGGAACACCCCAGGGAAAAAACACAAAGAAACTAAAGGTGGTGCACGCATATATCACAGCTGACGCAATTCCTGCCTCCACCAGAAACATGTAAAAAGTGAAATCGGGAGTCAAAGCATGCCAGTACTGCATGAGCTAGACAACCAGGGTTCCATTTTTTGTTTTTTTTCGGGCGGTCACCATGATGATTATCAAGTTAGATCGTTTTGTGCGGGGTGGAGAACCCTAACTCCGCACGAGAGGAATGATCGCACTACGTAGTGTGAATATGGTAAGACACCCACGAGGCAGTTACATAGCAATAACCATTGCTGTCTCTGGAGTGGCCACACCAGAAAACAAAGTATATCTCATTGGTGCTGTCATCCAGAAGCAAGAAAGTGGACACGAGATGCCGAAGTCCGTCTTACGAGCGGTTCTTGGAAGGATGCAGTTCACCCTTGATGCGACTCGCCGAACACCTCGCGGCGCTTCGCGCTTGGTGCAAGCAATGTCTGCCTGGTTGGTGAAAACCCGACGTGCTCCGTTCCGGCATAATAGGGATGCGAGGGTCCATGGTCATAGGACTAGGGCCATGCACAAACTGTCTACCCCGCCCCCCCGCCCCCCGCCCCCCCCCCCCCCCCCACTCCACTTCCTTCCTTTCCAAACTAACCCTCCGGCTGCCCCCTGCCCTTTCACTCTTTCCATCGCCTTCCCTGTCGAGTCACCCCCCCCTGCCGCCCCCTCTTCCGCTGCTTTTCCCTGTCACTACCGAATCACATCCCCCGCCCCGCCTCTCCTTGCCCTTGACCCCCTTTATCCCTCCCTTTTCCTTTCCAAAACAACCCTTCCCCTTCCTTCTCCCCCCCCTCCTCCAAACCACCCACCCTAATATCTGGCAAAACGTAATGAGCGCCCAAATTCTGGGGGTGTCTATTAGGAGTAGGAACTGTGCTCCGTCTCGAAAGGGATGCATAGTCAGGGGTCAAACGACAAAGGCAGACAACTAATGAACGCCCCCCCCCCCCCCCTCCCCCCCCTCTTTCGAATGCGCAGGTCGAATCCGGAAAACCCTCGTCGCTGGCGTCAGACATGTACAGCCTAGGAGCTGTCCTGTTCTACATGCACTTCCCCGACCACCCCACAGGTCCCTTGCCTTTTGTCGAGGGGAACGCTGCCGGGGTAGGTCTGATGATTCCGAGGGGGGCAGATATTGCGACAGCGGCTCTGCTCCGGGCGCTGCTTGACGCGGACCCGACACGGCGGCCGCGAGCTTCGGACGCTCTTCAGGTAGGGTAGCTGGTGTGTTTTGGGACGGGGTGGGTATTTATTTTGGTGGTGTATACGGCTGTCCGTTGGGAGTATCGTTAGGAGGGGGCATTAAGGTGGACGTTAATAGCACCGCTGAAAGGGCGTGTCATCTGGAGAAAAGCGCTGCTAGGATTGTCGTTTGGGCGTGCTATTCGTGCGGATAGGAGTGCCGCTTGGGCGGGCCGTTGGAAGGGTTGTTGGAAAGTGCTACTGAGAGGGCCGTTCGGAGGGCCTCTGTTAGGGTTATCAAGAGGATGGTGAAAAAGGTCACTGAGAAGACCGTGGAGAGGGCCGTTAAGAGAGTCGGTGAGACAGCTTCAGATCCCCTTCAGGTGGGCGGGGGAGGGGCGGACGTCGGATGGGGGGGGTACTGTTTGGGGGTAGAGTCATGTAGAGAGGGCCGAGGGCCGTGGAGAGCGCTTTTAGAGGTGTCGTTAAGAGTGCTGTTGAGAGGGAAGGTCGACGCGCTGCATGCCAGAGTCTTTTTGGCGGCCCTTGTACTCTCCCTCCTCTTCTCCCCCCCCTCCCCCCCCCCTCCCCCCCCCCTCCCCCCCCCTCCCCCCCCCCTCCCCCCCCCTCCCCCCCCCTCCCCCCCCCTCCCCCCCCCTCCCCCCCCCTCCCCCCCCCCCCCTCCTCCTCCTCTTAACGTGACCTACGGCCAACGTATCCCGCGCTTTTCGTGTGTAAATGTTTTCTTTTTCTTCTTTTTTTTTGGTACTTCAGGCGGACTACTTCAGGGTCTCTCACGTGTCAAGGTTACAAGAGGACGGGGCGCTGCTGGAGCAGACCCGCAAGCTAGATGCCGTGAGGTGATGAAGCATATGTTCGCACCGGGCATCGGGTGTATGATAGGGTGTCTAGAGCGGCCGGCTTTGCTAATGCCCTCTCCCTCTTGGTTGGGTTTGGGGTCTCTTCAAGTTGTCCGTGGTCTCTTTCTTGTCTTGTCTTGTCTTGTCTTGTCTTGTCTTGTCTTGTCTTGTCTTGTCTTGTCTTGTCTTGTCTTGTCTTGTCTTGTCTTGTCTTGTCTTGTCTTGTCTTGTCTTGTCTTGTCTTGACTTGACTTGACTTGACTTGACTTGACTTGACTTGACTTGACTTCTCTTGTTTTGTCGTGTCTTGTTTCGTCATGCAGGGCCCTCTTCCGCAACGTTCGCGATGAGGCAAAGTCGGGCGGCCCCCTTAAGTGGACCGTTCGGAGGGACAGCCGCTACCTGGTGCCCTCAGTGCTTGCACTCATGAACACGGAGGCTAAGGGGGCGGCGCTGCGACGCCCGCTCAAAATTACGTTCGATGGGGAGGCCGGCGTCGATGAGGGTGGTATTCTCAGCGAGGTGATTTGGTGATGGTGATATGATGAGGATGATGTTGAGTGATTTTGGTGATGGTGGTGGTGGTGATAGTGATGACGATTGTAATGGTGATTACGGTGGTAATGGTGATGATGGTGGTGAAGGTGATGATGGTGATGATGATGATGATGATGATGATGATGATGATGATGATGATGATGATGCTTACACCATTGCCCCTGCCGCTGTTTCTGCTTTGTTTTTTTTTCGTTTTGTTCGGTTCATGATGTCGTGCATACAATTTAAAAATAGGCATGGCACGAGTGTAGTGCTGCTCATGTTAGTGATCTCGAGACCGTAAGTACCGCCCTTATTGTAGCATGGGCCTAACATTGCCCCCCCCCCCCCCCCTCTTGTCCCCCCCGCTTGTATGCAAACCCCGACTTTCTCCGGGTCTCTTCGCTACGGCCCCGCTCAGATGTACACCCTCCTCTTCGAGGCGATGATGCTCCCGAGGTTCGGTCTGTTCGAGGACTGCGACGCCCCCCCCCCCCAACCTCCTGCCATCGCCTCGCCCACGACCGGTAGCCGCGCTAGCAAGGCCGACCCCGCTGAGAAAGCATTTGCCCCCAAATTTAGAGGAGCAGCTGGTAGCGGTGGTGGTGGTGGTGGTGGTGGTGGTGATGGTGGTGGTGGTGGTGGTGGTGGTGGTGCTAGTGGTGGTGGTGGTGCTAGTGGTGGTGGTGGTGGTGGTGCTAGTGGTGGTGGTGGTGCTAGTGGTGGTGGTCGTCGTACAGGTGTTTTTTTTTCTTTCGTAACTTCGAACGCGTCAGGACGGGGGTCAAGCGGTGTTAGTCCTGTGGATGAGAATCAGGTATATTTGGAACCGATCCCCGCTGCCGAAGGAGGGGGTGAGGAAGGGCAAGAAGAAGAGAAAGGGGGGGAGGAGGAGGAGGAGGAGGAGAAGGAGGAGGAGGGGGAGGAGGAAGAGTTTCACGCTCGGCAGGAGGCGCAGCAGCTGATTATGGAGGGAGCAGCGGGCGGGGGCAGTGGAGGGCGGGACGGCGAAGGGAAGGGAGCAGGAAAGTTCTTGCCGACGGCACGGCCTGGCGGCTACTGCGAAGCGCAGCTTGCGAGGTGACGGGGCGAGGGAATGTTTTGCGACCGCCGCAGGCTTGAGTAGTAGTGCTTGTTGTCGTTGTTGTTGTTGTTGTTGTTGTTGTTGTTATTGTTGTTGTTTTCACTTAGTTCATCGCCATGAGTTAACCCCTGAGTACGCGCATGACAGGCATAAATCAAACTTTTCTGGACGGCACGAGAAGAGTGCACCAAGCTCTTTGCTCGAGAATTTTAACAAGAGCCATCAATGATGACTCACAGCGACGATGATGGTCTCTACAACATCAGGATGATTGCTCGCTGTTTCGCTCGTTGCACAAACGCACGATGTTTTTCATTCAACAAACGAAGTTTTCGTTCAACAAACGAAGTTTTTTTCGTTCAACAGACGAACATGTTTTTCGTTCAACAGTCGAAGATTTTTTTCGTTCAGCACGTTGATGGTTTGTTCTCCCCCTTGAAATCAATACATGAATGCATCAACACACCAATCAACATAGCAATCAGTACATCAACGCATCAATCAATACGTCAACACATCAATCAGTACATGAACACATCAATCAGTGCGTTTCATACATCAATACTCAATACATCAATCAGATATAGGGCAGTGGGGCGGGCAATGGTGAAGTGCTTGTACGAGGGGAGGAGGATCGGCAGCCGCTTGGCGCCGAGCGTGTTCAAGTTTATCACGGGGACCGAGGCGGCGCTGCGAGACCTACAGGTGGGTGTGCGTGAGGTCCTTTTTACCAAGGGCAACCGTCTAAACATTTACCAGGTAATATTTTTAGATAAAAACTGTGGAAGGAATTGCGGTTTTTGAGGAGCTAAGCCACCCAATCCCATCTCCAACCCTAACCGCAATGCGTTATTTACCTGCCGCGCCTTGTCGTGTACCTGGTATGGATCGGCCACGCGTTTCCCCCCCCCGTATAATACTTTTTGTTCGGAGGTCTCGCTTTTGGCGTCTCAATGGCTCTGCTCAGACGGCGATCTATTCATTGCTGCGGCTTCCCTCGATATTCGTGACGGTTTCTCCTTTTTCTTTCGCGCACGAAAACAGGCATGTCTTGCACCTCAACAGGCATAGCTCGCACACGCGTATAGGTATTGCTTGAACATGAGTGTAGGTTGTTGGTTATATAGCACTACCCACTGTCTGCTGTTGGTTACATAGCACTACCCCCTGGCCCACGCAGTCACGTGACTGCGTGGGCCAGTGGGTAGTGCTATATAACCAACAAAATGTATGTTTGCGAGCCTGTCATTTGACACTCACCGACTTCGTAGCAGGGCTCTCCGGGGCTCTCCCCTCGCCACGCACTACCGTAGTACTCAGGAGCAAACAATCATAACCATTCACGTTTCCAGCAGTAGCAGCACCAGCAGCAGAAATTTGTCGTGCCGCAGCAGTGGTTTCAGCCCCTTGTTGGCTACCCATTTCAGTAACGATGTCCTCAGCGCCGTTCCCCCTCACAGCAGTGGGTTCAGCCCCTCGCGGGCTGGCCCTTACAGCAACGCTGCCCTCAGCGCTGCTGGACTCCGACGGGCCGTTGTTCCTCATGAGCTCTGACATAATCTCCCTCATACCCACGATATATATTTTGTTGGCTATATAGCACTACCCACTTGCCCACGTAGTCACTGCTATATACCCAACAAAAGGTATGTCGTGGGTTCGAATCCCTCCGACTTCATATTTCCGCCTTTTTCCTTTTCTTGAAAGGAAATAACGTCTTTGCGAGCGTGCGCGCTGGAGACGTGAATGTTTTATGATAGTTTGCTCTGACGTCATCTCCCTCATACCCACGATATATATTATGTTTGTTATAGTATAGAACTACCCACTGGCCCACGTAGTCAGTGACTGCGTGGGCCAGTGGGTAGTTCTATACAACCAACAAAATGTATGTTTGCGAGTCCGTCAATTGACTCACCGACTTCGTAGCAAGGATGTCCGGGGCTCTCCCCTCGCCACGCACTACCGTAGTACTCAGGAGCAAACTATCATGACCATTCACGTCTCCAGCGCGCACGGTCGCAAATACGTTATTTTATTTTTTTTTCCCGGAAAAAAGCGGAAATATTAGGGCTGGGTACTGAACCAGTACGTACTGCCAGTAGTACTAGTACTGGCAGTATCCTGATACTGGTAAACCGACCTGCCAGTACACCAGTACATTCGCATATAGACGAAGATCCCAATATACGCCTCAAGAACCAGCGGAAACCCATAGCTTCAGGCTGCCTGCTGAGAGGACGCAAAGAACACATCAACTGATGGACTGATGATGGTGATCGACTTGGTTGCTTGCCGTCGTCTTTAGTACTCTTGTCAATCTATAGCTATCAATCTACTTTTTTTCCAATATACGCTGGGTTGAGTATGTGTGACATGGAATGAGTGCTATCCATTCCAATTCATGCTTATGCATACGCTACGTCACCCATGATCATGGAGTATATGGGCGTTGCAAAGTTAAAGATTTGTGCTACATTCTACACATCCTCCATGTTGAAAATCGGTACATGTTTGGGCGTTGAACTCGAATTTTAGTGCCGTTTTCCCCACAAAAGTGCCTCTGTCATATGAGCCAAAATCACTCATTTTTTATGCTCTAGTGAAACCAAATCGCGTAAAAATTCGCCTCCGGCGGGGCGCCTCCAGCGGGGCCCTCCGGGGGCGCCTCCGGCGAGGCCCCCTCACCAGCCGGGGGGGGCCGATGGTCGCGGCTGCGCCGCGACCGCGCGGCTTCGCCGCGCCACCAGTATACTGACCGGATCCAGTATACTGGCTGCTGACGCAGCCAGTATAACTTGTACTGGCGCGCAGCGCCAGTACCCAGCCCTAGGAAATATGAAGTCGGTGAGATTCGAACCCACGACATATATGTTGTTGGTTATATCAGACTACCCACTGGCCCACGTAGTCACCTGGCTCGCGAGCCGCTTTGGCGCGTGGTATTACACGCTTTCAACGGGCCATCAATGATAGCAAGCAAATCGCGTTTTGTTTATTATCGCAGGACCGTAAGCTTATTCTACCTCAACGTCCCCACGCCCACCCCCACCCCCTCCCTCGTTTCCACCCACGCTACGGCTGCTGCTGCTGCCGCCAATACTCTGCTGTTTCTGCTACTGCCACTACTACTAAACATGCAGGACTTTGACCCACAACGTTTTGAGAGCCTGAAGTGGATGTTGGCCAACACCGGAATGCGAGACATGGGTTTCGACTTCGAGGACGTTGGCGAGCCTGACAGAGTGAGCACAACCACACTGTAGCACATTTTTCCGTACACTGCTGTAGTACACTGCTTGTGGCACACGTTGTACAACCCTGTCAGAACAACTCTCTGGTACCGTGCACTATTCCCTTGTTTTAGTGTGTTAGTAGTGCGTTGGTGTGGTACACTGCATTACACTGCATTGCACTGCGATGCGTACGCACACACGTCCTTGTGCAACTGTTTTGTTGTCAAAGGGTCGGTGACGTATGGAAACAAAGCGGAATACACGCCTGATCGTTTCGCTATCCGCCTTCCACCCCCCCCCCCCCCCACCCCCCCACCCCTCTTCCAATCTCCGCCTTCCGCCGCCTCGCTCCAACCACGGTTTCCTGTTTCTCAGGGAGCAGTTACGGATGGCAATAAGTCGGAATATGTCTCAGCAAAGGCTCGCTTTATCCTTGTAGGATCGCGCAAGCCCGCGCTTGAGGCCCTCAAGGAAGGCTTCGCCCGGGCTCTGAGAGACCTCTCCCCCGGTGCGGCGCCCTTCATGGGACTGCTGTCGCACGCGGACTGGAGGGTGCTGCTGTGCGGGGAGGAACACGTTAGCGGCCCACAGGTGGGGTTTTTCGTATTTTTCAAGAAAGGCAGATTTTGCCGTGGATTTTTTTAGTTGCGGTGGTGGTAATGGTGGTGATGGTTCTGTGGGGTGGTGGCGAATGTGGAGGTAGTTGTGGTGGCTGTGGTTAAACGTTAGAGGCTCAAGGTGCGTTGCTGGTTGATTGTATTCTTGTGCCTTTTAGGAAAGGTAGCATCGGCCGTGGATGTTTTTGTTTTGTGATGTGGAGATGGAGGGGGCAGTGGTAGAGGTGGTGATAGCGGGGGGTAGCGGTCAAACGTTAGCTTGTGTTTCGATGGGGTAGTTCCATCTCTTACCGTACTGTCAAGAAGAAAATTTTAAGTTCAGTTTGCTTTGCATGTTTTTACTTTGGGCGTCGCCGTAGTATGAGAGCCCCCACCCACCCAGCAGACCTTTTGGTGTGTACCGTCATTCAATACGCCCCCGCCCGCCCTCCGTCTCGACGGGGATACGTGTTCAATGGTCAAATGACGAAAGCAAGCAAAAAAATAGTACCGCCCTCCCCCGCGCCCTCGCGCTCTTGACAGGTGGTGGCGGTTCTGACATGGTACGGATTTTCGGCTCGCAGCGAGGTTCCGCGGTGGATCAAAACGTTGCTGCTGTCGCTACCAGAAGACGCGCTCCGACGATTCTTGATTTTCGTCTGCGGAACGCCGTCGCTCCCAGCGCAATCGGCTGGCCAGGTACGATGCGGCGCGATGCGATGCAAATGTTGCGCAATGCGGTGCAAATGTTGCGCAATGCGGTGCAGTGCCTTCCCGTTCCATCGATATAACTGGCCGCCCGCTCGACGACATTTCGCCTTTTTCGTTTTTTGGTCGGTCGGTTCTCTTTTGAGATTTTGTGTTTTGGTTTTTGTTCGTCTTGTCGGTTGTAATTTGCTCGTGTTCTGTCCGTTGTTTGTTTGCTTGTTTTACGTATGGTGTACGTTTTCTTGTTCGTCTTGTCATGTATTTTTTTTGTTCATTTTGTTTGTCGTGTTTTTGTTGCTTGTCGTGGGCTGCTGTCTGTGGTCCCAGGTGGAGATCACCGTACGATGCCAGCCGAGGTCGCCGGCTCTGCCCGCGGCCCACACGTGCTTCTTCCAGCTGGATGTACCCGACTATGACAAGGAGTCCGTGCTGCGACACAAGCTCCTACAGGCCGTCAACAATACGGCCTCCTTCGATGTAGTTTGAACCCTTGCAAGCTTCACCCACGTTTTTGAGGGTATGTTGTTGATTTTTTTTTTGTGTTTTCTTTCAGTTCTAAAAGGGTCAACCAACAACAAAAACGTTGAGGAACCAAAACGAGAGGGGTTTGGACAGAGAAGCAGAGCCTGTAGTTGCTGTTGTTGTTGTCTCTGCACATTATTGGGTCATTGCCGTATCTATCCCGTAGTGATGGAGCGTTAGCATACTGGTCCACGGGTAGTTTTCGACCTCGATTTCTGGCCTAGCCAGGCGACGGGCGCTCGGCTTTTCAGTGGTCACACGGGGTGGGCGGTTGGTCTACTTGAACGAGAGCCTGAAACCGTGTTTTTTGGTTATGTGGCGATGGTGCATGGCTCGGATGGCATCGCTTTTGATGAAGGTGGTGTAGCGCCTTTGCTCCGTGTGGTCCAGGCGTGCGTGCGTGGTTTTAAGTGGGATGATGGTTTTCGCTGTCGTTGTCTTCGCAGCCGCAAGTAAACGGTTTTGTTTTCGTGCAAGTGAATAGCTTAGCACGTACCAAGCGTCAGTTCGCCGCTGACGTGTGGTAAACAAGACTATATCTGGTAACGTTTACGGTGCACGTGACAAGCAAGCGTCAACGAGATCGGCACCCATTGTTACCCTTCGCCCTTACTATGGCATATGCTTCGGGCGATGCTTCGTGTTGGCTTGCTCTCCGCGGTATACAAAAAAAAATGCGATTCTTCTCATGAAAAATGTATAATACCAACGTGTTGTTTCTACTTTATCTATTAGTGTCGGGGGGGTCTAGATAGAAGAAGTAAAAAAGTTGGTGACCAAATCCGAAACAGAAAAAGAAACGACAAGGAAACTTTCGGAAGAGGGGTTTCCCGCGGAACGGGTGGCGGTGTTGGAAATAAGGTGGAAGGGAAGACTTACTCTAACGACACGGCAGAGAGAAAAGGATTCCGTGCTCGCAGTTTTCTGATTGGTCCATTTTTTAGGTTGGATTTTTTTATTGGTGGAAAATCCTTGGTCGACATTTATTTGTCATCCGGAATCGTGACGTCACTTTTCGGAAATAAATAAGAATTGAAAATTGGCCGTGGATGATGGCGTCAGTTTAATTTTTCCAGAAAGTTGACGTCACGATTCGAAAGTGACGACAAATAAATGTCGATCGAGGATTTTCCACCGATCAATTCCAACTGCAAAAATTGACCAGGCAGAAAACTGCGGGCACGAAATGTCTTCCTCTGTACGACTGTAGGACATGCATGGCATGGGCATATATGGGCATATCTTTTACCCGGTACTCAAGAAGCACTGCGGCGTTCAAGGAGGGAAAAGCCGACGATCAGCGAGTGGCCTTACCCCACACTCAAAATGAATGAACCCAGAACGTGGCTCCCCTGAGGAATTTTCTATACGGAGGAACCGAAGAAGGGTAAAAGCTACTACTACTGTAAGCAGTTTCCCATGTATGGCTGGGAAATCAACCTACCAGGTTTGTTTATAATTTTCGCATGCTGAAACGAAGGTGGAAAGACAGCGCGAGAGAACGGCTTATGAAGGAAGGGGCCGCGATAAATTGGTCCCTCTGTGTTCGCGTGGTGGGAAAAAGGGATGAGGCGCGAGGTGGGGGCACGAACGCGAACCGTGCCGTTTTAGCGATTCACGCGTCGTCGCGACGGCACCCGCAGCGGCGGGGGCGGGAAAACGCCCTCATTTCCGTACCGCCCTTGCTTCCTTCTGTCCCATCACCTGGTTGCCTTTCTGGTTGCCTGGCTAGCCGCCTGTCAGTCGTACTGCGACCCTGCTTCGTATTTTGTTACAGCAAAGCTGTTGCTGCCGTTTGGGCGGTGTTGCTTATGATGTTGTGCATTTACCTGTGCGATGTATGTGCGTTGCATCGGCGGGAAAAAACGGCTCGCTCGCGTGCGTAATGATTGGGTGGTCTGATCTCTGCACTGCGCTACCTGTAAACTATGCATCGCATGGTTCTGCAGTGCCCATTGGTTCATTAGAGTATGCATTGAGCATTGATGGTTTGTGCAGTGCATTGCGGCTGCAACACGTACGCCCAGTTAACTGACTTCACGTGGGCGACTGATGGATCATACGCGCTCCGTTACTAACGTGAAAAAGGATGCATACATACCGTTGCTGCTTGTGTCTGTTTGGCCGACTGACTGCTGTCTAACTGCCTGGCCGAGCCTGCCACGCCCACGACGTGGCGTCGTTTCTCGGAGCCTCTCGGAAGGCGTGTTTTCCGATGCCAATATAGGAGCAAGAAGCCCACGTGCGCTGCCTTACGCGGTACTGGACACTGCCTTACGCGGTGGTACTAGACAAGCCTCTTTTACGATGCACTGATGCTGTCAATCCCCCATATAGCTAGGGTCGCTGAAACGGAAAGTTTTTCTTCTTGTCCGTTCGGACGTCCGAAAATAGCACGCTTAACGCCTTCACCACTTGAAGTTAGTATATAGATAGGGAGGGATGTTGGGGCTCTAAAGGGGTTAGGGTTAAATCAAGACGAAGGCTACTGCAACAGTACTGTATTGTAGTATCATACCCCCTTTCTTGACTACCGGGACTGAGCCATATTTGATACCGTACATACCATACATACTACTGCCATACTATCGTACTATCATACTACTTCGTATATCGTACTTTCATACTACTATCGTACTATCATACTAGCATTCTATCATGCTATCATACTATCATGCTATCATACTATCATACTATCATGCTATCATACTATCATGCTATCATACTATCATGCTATCATACTATCATGCTATCATACTATCATACTGTCATACCCGAACGAGTAGCTCTTTAATTTCACCCAGAAAAATATTTCAGATAGACCAGATGATAATTTGTTTGGCGGAGCGTAGCTTTTTTTACCATTCCACGGCTGGCGTGGATTCATATCGGAAAGTTAACCCCTACTTTAGAGCCCCAAAATCTCCCCTATACTAACGTCAAGTAATTTTGTCCCCAAAGGGTTTCCAGTGGTAATGGCGTTAATAAAGCACGAAAGCTTTTAAGACCGCAAAATGACAGAGAGAGGGATCACTCGCGCGAGTGACCCCGAGACACTGAAAAAAAAAAAAAAAAGTGACGCCCCTTTCCGTACGTATACCCTTTGGTGTCCAGTGAAACATGACCCACTCATTCAGTAGGACGAGAAGCATCTCGCACATCAATCACATCGTAGCATTTTCGTCTATCAGGCACCGTTTCTATATGTTCAAACGCCATCAGCGTTGACAAACCAGTGTCCAACTACCGTTCGTTGCGCTGTCCGCTATCATCACCCCGTCAGCACCAGCTACGACGTAAGCAGGCATTCTACGATATTCCTTCGCACTGGCATGCGGACCTTGACCACAGAATTGGCCTACTACTGTAGCAATAATAGAGGTGTGTGTGCACGATGTAAGATCACCTACGGTTTTGTCCTCAATCACGCTGCCGCTCACTTTTTTCTTTTTTTTTCTCACACTTCTGGACCTTTCAGCTTCTGGACCAAGCCGTGCTCACACGTGTTGAGGTTATTAGTGGGGTATTAGTCCGTTTGACCACTCGCAAAAGGTTAACCAATAGCTTACCCAAACTGAGCTTTTTATAACACTCTCCCCTCCTGAAACGGCGGGATAGCAGGTCGGCCGGATATACGGGCGGACCTGTCAATATCCAAGCGGTTTCATTTCCTGGGTATACCGGGGAGAGTATATTTCAAGTTAGACATGGGAAAAGTCTGAAAAAGCTTATTATGGTGGATGTGGGATTTGAACCCACGACCCAAAAAACCCATGGTCTGTCGACGACGCCATTTGTTAAGCTATTAGTGGGGTATTAGTCCGTTTGACCAGTTGCAAGAGGTTAACCACTCTAGCTTACCCAAACTAAGCCTTATAATCACTCTTCCCCCCTGAAACGGCGGGATAGCAGGTTGGCCGGATATACGGGCGGACCTTTCAATATCCAAGCCGTTTCCTTCCCTGGGTATGCCGGGGAGAGTGTTTTTCAAGTTAGACATGGATGGGGAAAGTCTGAAAAGCTTATTATTGTGGATGGTGGGATTTGAACCCACGACCCCAAAAACCCATGGTCCTGCCGACGACGCCATTTGTTAAGGAATTAGTGAGGTATTAGTCCGTTTGACTACTTGCAAAAGGTTAACCAATAGCTTACCCAAACTAAGCCTTATAACACAGGTATCGTCCCTTCTCCCCCCCGGTTCTTGCCTTCAACTTTTATCGCGCATGCTCGTAGGGTTCAGCAATCCCACTGCTCGTCGATTTTTCATCGAGTGTTGCTAACTCACGCTCTCGCGCTTTCCGCGAGTCAATTTGTGCACAAGAAAAAAAAAGTTCCAACGAATTTATACGAGCTTTTTTTTTTTTTTTTTTTTTTATCCTCCGGCGGAATCCGATGGGGAAAAATAAAGGTTTTTTAGCTCACCACACTTCCGCGTATTTTCATACGCGTCGTGTGTCGATTTAACTCAGTTGCTTTCGCAGCCCAACGCTAGCTGGCGCACCCTTCGAGTCCCATTGTAGGTATAGCGTGAGCTGTCCCTATCAGTGGTCTTCGTTACAACCCCGGCAGCGCAAGCTGTCGTTGTATACGGGTGCGTGTGTATGTCGACCCGGCCTGTCCCCTGAGGGTCAGTTCACCCGGAATGTCATCTTTCCGGGTAGTGTGGGACTTGCGCAAGCTCACCCACTAACAAAACCCCTGGCCATGGGAGATGGCCTTCCGCCGGACTTGGTCCAGTTACGGTCCACCCTACCCATTTGGGCGTTGGTCCTCGTACGCATGCACTCGGCGGGGCTCGAACTCACGAAACTGGCCTTTATACCAGGCTCGAGGATAACCTGATACGCCAGTATTTATCGCCGAAGTCACTACTAACATTGGCATGCTTTTTGTCCTAGGTGTTCACCTTCAAGGTTGGATGGAGACATGTAGGACTCAACAAAAGCAGATCAAATCTATTGGCGAGCCATGCCCATACGCCGGACGTTCCCTGCTGGGTCCGTAGGTCGCCAGGCGTATTAAGCAGATCCAGCAGGAGCCGTCTTGACGACATTGACATAACACCATGCATATACGGTCCGAGTACGAAGGGCAAGCTTGCAGAAGGCTGGTTATCAAGCAGGGAGCGAGGCTGCGGGAAGCCTGTTACGGGTGTCGACCACGACGAGGGCGAACAGAGCCAACCCAATGCGTTTTAAGGCGCTATGGGCTCGCATGACGGTAATTTAATGTTCGGGGTCATAGCCCATACCGACATGGCCCGCCTATCTCCACAGCCCCACTGAGAGACCGTGGAAGGAAAAGCTGAATGCAGTATAATCAGTCCTTTTTCTTGTTTCTATCCCATCACCTAGGAGTTTAGGTCGTCGTACGCGTGTTCGGGGATTGGGAAACGGGTCAGAGCTGAAGGTAGTTGATCACTTTTCGGGCACTCTTGTCAATGTGTGGGTGCGTGTTTGGTGACCCGTGGAACAGCCCGGACCACATTATTATTAGAGTGCAGACTACCAGGTATTGTTTTTCCTGGCATACATATGCTACTCATACACCTTAACGCTGTCAGCACTGACATGGCCAAGGCAAATAAATCCCACTCAGCATTGTTTGGGCCGATGCCTTTATGCTGCCATCGAGAGGTTGTTTACCAAGGTTCGTACGGCGCCCGCAAACTTGGCTGCGCCGTCTTAAAAATACGAACGAATGGCGAGACCCAACTATAACCATTTACCGACGCATGATAGCGGATATGTTAATGCTCTAATAATTAAAAAAATGAAAGAATCAGCTGTGAGATCGACCAAGAAAGGATTTAGATCAAAACCATGCTCTGATATGTATCAACATAGATGGCGGATTTTCTGATTATCAATTCTACCCTGCATCGAGCCGAAAGAAGATAACGCTATTCGTACACAAGAGAAAGCAAAGTAAGAACCCCCCGTCTAGATTCCATCTCTACCCAACCAGCATCACGAACCAGACCGAACAGAACAAACGCCGTTGCGGAAAAGAGAAAATCACGCCTCAACTGCCCGATTTTGTTCCCCCCCCCCAAAAATAAACGTGTTGTTCACTACTGCAAAAAGTAACCAACGCCAAATCCAAGTAGTTTTTCCCCGAACAAGTGTTAAACCTACCACTCCCGCCGTCGCACTCGCGAAACCCATAACGCCCTCACAATCACCCAAACCCGTCAGCAAATCAACCCAACAGGACGCGACAGCACTCACTAAACTATCGGGGAATTAAGAAAATATGGCTCGAGTTTTGAACGAAACGTATGCAATATTTGACGTACTGAAATTGGCGTAGGGCACACCCACCCCGCCTCACATAAGAATTTGATCCTGACCCAAAGTAAGAGTTTTCTCAAAAGAGTGTCGCGCACTGCCCTTAAACTCGCCCGAACCCCTCATTACAGCGGTGCCAACAAACTTAACGTCGACGGGTCCTTACGCCCGCCGCCCGACAAAATCACCCTCGCCGACCCCTCCCCGCCAACAAAAAACCACCGGCATTGCTATGAATATAACTAGTAGAGGGTGAAAACGGTTTCACGTACGTGCTGTAGTTGGTCGCCCAGCGAACAACGCATGCATCGGGGGGGGGGGGGGGGGGGGGGGGTAGTGGGCGGGGGACGAGATGCGCACGGCTTGCCACGTCAAGTCAAGTCAAGTCGACCCCTTTTCTACTGCAAAAATGATCCCACACAAACTCCAAGCAGTTCTTGTACCGAACAACTTGGGTGCAGTGCTAAAGAGGCTAAGTCGCTTGACGTCACGGCTCAAAGGGAACGCCAGCCGCTTTGAGCCGGTCCTCCAGCTGGTTGACTTCTTTTTGGTTGACCGCGATGAGCTCTTCGTCTTCCACAGCGTTGACAGCTGTCACCTGCAGAGGTGGTTATGGTTGTAGCAAATAGCGGAATGACGGGCAGCGCTCCCGGTAAGGTCATCGATCGGCAGAGAGGGGGGGGAGGGGGGGGGTGTACTCATTTCATGCATGGCCGTAGTATTAAGGCCATAGCTGTTAGACCCTCGCATACCTACAAAGCCCGGACGGAGCACGTCGGGCTTTCACCGACCAGGCAGACATCGCGTGCACCAAGCGCGAAGCGCCGTGACGTGTTCGGCGAGTCATATGAAGCGTGAGCTGCATTCTACTGAGAACCACTTTTGAGGCGGACTTCCGCACCTTGTGCGTACTTTCCTGCACATCGGATGACGGCTTCGAATAAATTTATTCGTTCTCTGGTGCGGCCACTTCCAGAGACAGCAGTGGGGATACCATGCAACTGCCTGGTGGGTGCCTCACCATAAGTACACTACATGATAACACCCCCTTGCGCGGAGCTAAGGTTCTACACTCCGCATAACATGATATATCTCCACCGCCATCTCGGTTATATACCGCCAAAACATAAAACGAGAAAAACAAAAAAAAAAACTCGCGATTAACGAAGAGCAAAATCTCAGGCACGTCTTGTCTACCACCGACAGCTGTAGCAACAACAGCAAAAGCAGCTGGAACTATCTCGCCGTTCGTGGAGCACTGGATGTCTCGCTCCGTCGAGGCGAGGTGTGACGGAGCCAGCACTCCCCCCCCAAGCCCAAACCGCTGACACGCTTGATCATTCAAAACTACAACACAATGCCACAGAGTTCGGGACGACCTTTTCTGATTCAGCATAAAATTAAAAAACACAGCAACACACCAACGCACAAATCATGGACACGCCCTTAACATGCAAAATCTTGAACACATACGTATCAACCAACGAAAAAAATCTGCTGCCGGCAGGTATGATAGGTATGATAGGCAGGATGTTGTATGATGTTGTATTATATTGTATGATATTGTATGTTGTCGTCGTCACACCTCAGGGATGTAGTGCATTAACATGTTCTCCACGCCATGCTTTAGGGTCACGGTCGAGCTGGGGCACCCTGAGCACGAGCCCGCGAGCCGCACCTCCACGACCCCCGTGTTGGGATCGAAGCCCTTGTAGAAAATGTCTCCCCCGTCCTCCTGCACCGCCGGCCTCACCTGATTATGGATCAGACCAAAGAAAATTCGTGAAGGCCGCAAGAGGTTCCTAAGGGATATGTTGGCATGTAGGCGCGAGTAGGCGTTTCGCCAACAAACGACTTGGAAATATAGAGGTATGAGTTTTACTACTGTAGTATCCACTATTTTCGGATTATAAACGTTTATGCGTGCGTGCGTGCGTGCATGCATGCACACATTCAAGAATAATAATCCAGAGAGTTGTTGCCTTTTTTCGCCCTTTGTGGAGCACAATAATCGACTACCCCAAACGGGAACGTATTTTGCCTGTGCGCACTTTTTTGGGCAGGAATTGTAAGTGTTTCTGAAGATCCGCGAAAAAGGTAACTTTTACGTAGTGAAAGCCGTTTCTTTCACGCGTGCTGTAAACGTGATAGTTTTTACACATGCTAACTCGTAAACAAACCAAATCGTGGATTTTGGGGCAAAAATCTCGATTTTGGGTGAAGCTGGCTGGCAACTTGGACTTCACGAAATCACCTCGCCAGTCCTTTCTGGCTGCCTACGACTGCTGCCCGCTGCATCCGACGCCCTCACACACCTCATTGCAAGCGTGGCTCAATTGTGCGGGCTGTGGTTGCTTGTGAGGAGTGATTGATGATTGATAATTGATGAATGATGTTTGATGATTGATGAGTGATGAGTGATGAATGATGGTTGATGATTGATGATTGATGATTGATGAGTGATGATTGATGAGTGATGATTGATGAGTGATGATTGATGAGTGATGATTGATGAGTGATGAGTGACGTAGCTGTCCTCAAGTGAATTGCAAACGATCAGTGGGGGGCGTTTTTTTCGTTTTTTCGTATATTTTCGTGTCTTCTGAAGTTCGACCTTTTTTTGCCACTGCAGCGCCCCAAAGTTGAGGTGTAGACCTCCCTTGAAAAAATGCGGCCGGCCAATCTGAACAGAATCACGAGCTCCTGTGGATGCAACACTAAGGAGTTACACTCGCTCTCTGCTGAGGCATCCGCCAGTTTCAAGGTCGAAATGCAGCGCGTTAACCATGCAGCAAAATTGACCATACCAAAAAAATAAACATATACAGCAAAACGGAAACCCGGGGGAATGGGGTGATTTAAGATCCCCCAAGGGGTGGTTTAAGATCCCCCACGGCCGTAAAGATACTTCCTAGAGCCAAAAACCAATCAAAATAAGGAAAGTTTTAAGAGCCACAAAAAAATAAATAAACAAGCGGTGAACATTTACAGCCCCTACAAACAAAAAATAGGGGCAGGGCGTAGCCGCCTTGCTTAAAAAACTGGAAAAAAAAAAAAAAAAAAAACGTAAAAAAAAAAAATAGCGTCTCAAACTCAAGCAAAAGAGCGATGCACTGTTCCCACGCTTTTCTCCAAAACATTTTCCCACAAAACTCCCAAACACTTCTTCCGCGGACTTTCCCGGCGGAGTTGTCCAAACCATTTCTCCAACGCGTTTTTCTCAGCGGATGTTGTAATAGGACATACGGGCAGAAAGCGAGCGGGGGGCACAGGAACACACACAGGGGTCACTCTTCGTCCTCACCCGTTCTTGCAGCAGCTCCTTGATCATCGCCACCACTTCGTCGTCGTCGTCAAGAATCGTTGTGTCCGTTACCACGGGTTCGTCCAGCATCACCGCTTTGCCCTCCGAAAAAAAGTCCATGATCGCCCCGAACACGACGGGCTTCATCAGAGCCCAGCCCCCCTCTTCGTTCTGCGCACGCAGCACAACAGCACAGAGGAGAAAGGGGGAGGGGTTTTGCACAAGGATAGGCAGTGCAGATAGCAAGCGGCTGGTTTCTCCTGCTCGGGTCAGGGAACAGCCATCTATTTTCTTTTATTATGGACTGCTTTCTCTGCTGCTGGCGGTGCTGTTTCTACTACGCGCGTTGATCCAGTGGTTTTTAGTAGACGCGGTCCCTAGCCTATGGGCCTGATCTGACCTGACGAGTATCAGTCACGAACGCCATCACCGACTTTCCTGTTAATGGGTAGCGCACCTCGCCGGCATCGATTTCAGAGATCACCAAAAGCTTCTAGCGAGGGGGGAGGGGAGGGGCGGCTAACACACGAGTGGATTGACACCCGCGTGCACGTAGGTGGGTCCGCGCTGCAAACAAGATCGTACAGGTATGACGCCGTGTTGTGAAAGCTATCATGGCGTCCTGTTGTGCTCTATTTTACTAAAGTAACAGGAAACTTAGCCAAGGAGTCGTGTTTTCCTTAACCCTTGATCGGCCTCCGCTGTCAAATTCTCCTCGCCTCCTTCGAAAAAAAAGGTGTGGAAATCCCCGCCGGCAAAAAAGGGCGCCAAACGCCCCACGTCCTTTGGGAAACCCACCTTCGATATTGTGATGAAGTCTGCTCCGAGGAAGACACCCGTGACTCCTTCCAAGCTCAGTAAACAAGATGCCAGAGGGCTTTGGCTGCTCGCGGTCGGCACAAAAGGTGGCGGGCAGGCAAGAGAGTGCTTGGGTGTATCACAAGAGGGCATGCAGGTACATCGCCAAGAGTGACAACTAAATCAGTGCAAATGTACGCTACATGTGCGTTACGTAGGCGGGGTTGGGAGAGCGATCGCCCCCCCGCAGTTTGCCTTAACCCTCACGCAACAGTATGAGCCAGGTACACGCCGCGCATGCATCACTCTGTCCTGAATGCAAGGACGTAAGGACCCTTAGGTATTCACAGTGATCTCCAAACGGACATGACATTAGCACATGCATTGGTGTCGTACTTTTTCTATAAGACGTACTATTATGGGAAATATTTTGAGCGATAATTTCTCTCTTGAACAGGGATCTCCTACGCCAAAAATAAAAACCATCCATTGTGGGACCAGAAATCATCGTTATTTCTGGGTTCAGAAATAATCGAGGCCAGAAATCAGAGCGGATTTGGTGATTTCTGAGCCCAGAAATAACAGCTCTTCCATCCTCTTGGAACTGGGATCATTTGACTTTTGGATACTTTCTCGTACCAAGTACCACATGTCACCACTGCCTACTCTGTACCTGGTGTGATGCCTGTCTGCTGTACACGTCACCCATCACCCACAACAAAGAATCACAAACACACCTACGACAGCACGCCGCGCTTGTTGTGTGCGAGACAGAGCTTCGTCCTCACACAAACGCGACTGCACCACCACCACCACCACCATCAAAACCACCACACCAGCACCACACCAGCACCACACCAGTAGGACAGCAGCAGAGACAGCAGCAGAGGCGGTGGTGGCCAAACGTCGCCGCGAGAGTGTACGTGCCAGATTTTCAAAAATAAAGGCAAACGGGAGAACAAGACCTTCCAATTGAAAACAAAACCACTTTCAAGAAATCAGAAGCCATAATGGACGCCCCTTATTTCTCACGCAGTTATTTCTGGAGCCTCACAACTAGAAAAATAATCCCCAGAAAAAATCGCTCAATTATTTTCCATAATAGTAGGTCTAAGCATTGGAATTTCTTCAGAGAGGCAGCACCGCCGTGGGGCTTAGGTAATGCCATATTAGGTAGAAACCCAAGCAAGCGACGATCGAAGAGTGTTGACTGCATCGAAAGCTGTCGACGCCGCAATGCTCCATATATGTGCACTTCGGAGTTACCGCTGGTGTTGATGCAATCAGAAAAGCTTCCATAGCGACTGATGTTCTCGCTTGACCAGTGCGAGTTGATTCGTCCGCCGCTCTCCGAAAAATAATGCTAGGCTGCTACGAGGTGAGGTGGGGCGAAAAAACGACGTCCTGGTCTCCCTGGCCCGAGGGGAACCAAGCCCAGAGCCTTTGCTCTTCGAACCGTCGCACATGGAGATTCCACCGAATGAATCTCGGTCGCTGTTGACAAGCACCCTGCTACCATATCTCGTGTACATCATACCTGGCACTAAATAAGTTGCGTTACGTTATGATATTACTAACACCAACGCTATAGTGCGACACTGCTGTTGTTGCTGCTGTAACCGCTACTATTTCCTGTGTTTTATACCCGGTATACCGCCGTACAGCAGCAAGATGACAACTCCCCTGAGAAGCATGTCGAAGCAGAACGCCTGGACAATGGGGAGAGTGCAAGCGCCGAGTGACGTGTGTATGGAAATATTGAAATGCCTCAACGAGAGCTTCCCAAGCCACCTTTTTCGTCGTGGGCGTCCCTCAGGCTTGAGGTAAGGTCGCCTCTAAAGTTCATCCTCGGAATCAGGGGAAAGGTTATCTTGCGTGTGACACGGAATGAAACTATTGCCAATGCTATCAATGTTACGACACCGATACTAATCACTGCCGATGTAGTCTCCAGCAGTAGGCTGAAGCAGTAAAGTCTAGGCTAGTACTGCAACCGTCACCGGGTACAGCACGCTGATGCTGTAGTGTCGCTATCATGTTCTGATGCTAGGATCACATGTTTACGTACACACAGGCGGTCGTGCCATGCGCCACACACCCCGATATATTATATCATATAGCACACCCCGACTCGCCATTACACCTGGCGGTACCGCTGTGCTCAAAACGCAGCCGCTCGAGCGCTACCGACTACATACGGCCTGATTGAGCCTGGTCTGCATGCACTGCAGTCCTCACCTATTCCCCGCGTCTCCTGGAGTGAAGTAGGCCCCCGTGCCGTGGTCCGGCGGCAGCACCTGTCGCCCCGGCAGGAACTTGAGAGAGTTCGGGTTCGGCGTGGGCTCAGTTTGAATGAAGAAGCTCCGAGACTGCAAGAGCCACGGTGCTGCCGGTCGCATTTGGGAGGGGTGGGGAGCGGGGAGCGGGAGGGGGGTGATGAAGAGTGCTAGAGGTAGGGGGTGGGCAGGAACTTTGCTCGTGCCAGGCTTCGACCTGAAGTTGAAAATGCACACAGTAACAGGCAACATGCAGCAGGACGATGTTTGCCGATGACACTCACCAAGCGAGCCAGTTGCACCTTCGTTTTCTTTTTCTGTTTTTTTAATCCTTGGGCGGATGGGAAAAGTAAAGCTTAAGGTCACCAAACTTCCACGTACTTTCATACACGTGTCAATTTAATTCAATTGCATTAGCAATCCAGCGCCAGCTGGCGCATCTTTCAGTTTCCGCGGTAGCGACAGCGCGAGCTGTCCTTACCGACGGTCACCGTTGCTACTCCAGCAACGCAAGCTGCCGTTGTATACCGTTGTATACGGATGCGTGAGTAGGTCGACCCGGCTTTGGTCCCTGGGGATCACGTGCGGTGGATACAGCCACCCGGAGAGACATCCCTCCAGTCGGTCGGCCGCATCATCCCATGTGCAACCACCGTGTCATTTTTTCATTTTTTTCTTTATCACCACCGCTTTTACTCTCCAGCTCAACGCTACTGTCTACCTGGTAGGAGGTTTTATCCTGATTTTATGATATGATGGATGATGCGCGTTACGGCTAAAAAAAGTGCGAGCGTCGGGCGTTTTTCGCGTCCAAATGGCCAATTGTGTGAACGTCGCTCGCGAACGTCAACCGCAAAACCTGACAAGGTGCTAAATCAGGGGATGGATCACTTTCGTCCGCGTCCTGTTTTTTTGCATGTGGGCTACTTAACTGCTGTGTCATCCAGGTATCATCTGCACGCAGTCGCAGCCAGAGCAAAAATATAAAGGGGTTTCCACACTATATGGAGGCTTTTTCCTCCAGGGGTTATTTTTGAAAAAACGCGAACGTCATTATTTTTTGCAAACTGTGTTGCTCTGTGCCCACAAAACGAAAAATGAGATTCAACCTATAACGTCAAATATTCCTGAAACCGAGGTTTGTCAAAAACAGCTCCGCACTGGGTCATTCAGCGTTCTGTGCTCTTTCCCCGGTACCGTGCTCCCCACTGAAGCCTTCAAATTACAAACCACGCCCGTAGGAACCCCACCAAGTCATGATATGGTTTGATCTGTAGTTGGTGCGGCCTTTGTCTTGTTCGAAGTGGAGAAATCCGGTGCTCCGCGGCCATGTAGTGTATCGTTTGCGCAGTTGCTACGTATGCTCCGAGCAGTTGCGCCGCCAGTTTCGGCATTTTTCATCGTCACTGTCGCGCTGGTGAACTTTGATGAAATTGCGTAAGATTCGCCGTGTGCTCGTGTGTACAGGGAGGGAAGGTATTCCAGGGCGGTGGGATTTATGATTCATGTCACACACGCCGCAATCGCTGGAGACGTGCGCCTCAAGAAACAACAAAATGTGGACAAAAAACACCGCGTTGTAGAGTTAGAGCGCTAGAACACAGTTTTCCCCCCCAAAAAAAATTACATGTACATACGTACGGGAACTGATAATCGCTACCGCAGCAAAAAAAATATTTGGCCACAGTATGAGAAAGAAAAAAGCCAACGACCTGGAATCACGTTTTCAAACTTCAGCGACACTGTCGCGGTGCTTACAGGTCACCAAAACTGCTGCCGCTTTGCCACACTGTAGCGACATCACCTAAGACCCCATCGCAGGGTGGTGTGATTTTCGATTAGCTGTGGCGCCGTACGGTATGGCAGAACTGCGGAGTATCGTGCACAACATATTAGAGTGGTAGAGATGGTTCCAGATCTGCATTTCGGCATGGCTTGGCCCCAATTTTTGTTTTTCTTTGTGGGCAGACCAACACAGATGAAACGTCATCTCAATATGCGAACGCGAACGAACGTGTAACGCGTAACACACATCCCTGCAGATTGCTCTCAGGGAGGGTATTGACTCTCCTTAGGGTGTGTCTTAACTCCTCCCAAAAGGCGTTGGAACGCTTGGAACCTGGAAACGACAAGTAATCTTGTTTGTTGTTGATTGGTTATCAAATGGAATAGGTTCCTAGCGTTTCCACCCTGACCGTAAATGTTGGAAGAGGAAGAATTTGTCCCCTAAACAGTTTTTGTTGAGGAGCAAAACCATACGGCCCACTTGGAACGAGCTTTACAGCAACTGATTGGTGCTGGAAGTGGTTCTTCATACGCTTGAGGCCCACCAGGGTATGGATGCATATCGGATGACTTTGGACTCACGGGGTGGAGCGTATGTGCACGCCGTAGGGCTTGCCTGCGGCAGCAGCCGCGCGACACCGCCATGGCCTGGCCAGGAGGCAAAAATACTGGGTTGCGAACGAGGCTCTGGCGATAGATATTCTGGCAAAAGTGTGGAACCGATTTTCGTAGAAGTTTCAGCTGCCTTCGTCGAGCCACAAGGGAAAGATCACAACTTCCAGATCTGTCTCGACGGTGCCACTTGAACGGCTAGCACCGTCGTCTGTGAGGCTTGCCTTGATATCTATTTGCGTGTGCAGTTGTTCTCTGTGTCAGGAGCAATCGCTGCCTACGTGAGGGTACCTCTGCCCCAGACTCGAGCTGCACGGTCCCACCGCAAAGGTCAGTTGCGCTATGATCTGTTCGAGTCGCTTCCCCAGTCTTACATCAGACACAAACAGGTTGGAATTGAACGGGCGAAAGCGAACAGCCTCGTTCCATTCCAATCATTCCAACAAGGTCGAAATAGGCAGAGCTTTTCACGGGTCATCACCCGACCCGCGGGTCGGGTCAAGGGGCTTTCAAAATCTCGCGGGTCGGGTCGGGTCATGACCCTTGAGATACCGGTCACTCGCGGGCCAAGCCACCATGACCCGTGGGTTGCTTTTGGCTGACCCGCGGGTCGAACCCGCGGATCTGGCCTGCGGATTCGCCTTTTTCAAACTTATACATAGCTGCCTGCCGGAGGGTCATTGTCGTGCCGGCGCCTCGCGGTGGGTCCGAAAATGATACATAGCTTGGCGTTTATTGCATGAAAGCCTCTCTCGTCCAAATACTCCGATCGTATGTTATCATAGCGTCCAGAAATATCAACCAGACAGCAACTTCTCGTACCAGGCATAAAGTATTACTACGTGAATCCCCGTGTCGGATGAAGCCTCAAGTAATATTCAGGTATATTGTCATCAGAGCAGTCGTCGTCGAAGCAACATCAGCAAGCAGCAGCAATACTGGCAGCAGTAAGCACCAGCAGCAGACCCCGGATCCTCGCGGATCGCAGCCCCTGCTGACAGATCCACTGCCCCAGTTGTGGGCTTGCTGCCGAAGGCGGCTCAGCTAGGCTGCTTGCCGGGGCCGGAGACTGCATAGATAACTAGCTCGCTCGTCGGGTCGCTCCTCGGGTGGACCCGGTGGTCTAGCGCTACTGGCGTGGCTAATTGCCCATGCGTGGGTTGCGGTCTCTTTCTCATTTTTCGCGCGCACACCACATAATAATACTGCAAACAATGCCGGTAAAAAAAACAGAGAGCACAACATCTGGGAAAAGTACGAGGGACCAAGGACCAACCAACCGACCAAGGTACATATCCAGACATGTTTGATCCGCGACTTTCGACTTTGACCCGTGAGATATATCACGGGTCCAGTCGACCCGACCCGCATGAAACCCGCACCTCACGGGTCACTCAGAGTGTGGCTGGTCGGGTCGGGTCGGGTCGGGTCAACAGGCTTTTAAACAATCTCGCGGGTCCGGTCGGGTCGGGTCAGGAGGTTTTCAAATCTCACTGGTCGGGTCGGGTCAGGTCAAGAGGTTTTCAAATCTCGCAGGTCGGGTCGGGTCGGGTCGGGTCGGGTCGGTTCATTACGTCCCGAAATTTTCGCGAGTCGGGTCGGGTCGGGTCAGCTCGTGTCGGGTCGGGTCAGCTGACCCGACCCGATCCGACCCGCGAGGTTTGACCTGACCCGTGAAAAGTCCTGGAAATAAGTTAAGACACACCCTCAAAAGGCATTGGGACGCTTGAAACCTGGAACGGAAAATTCGGCTTCCTGTTGATTGGTTATCACATCGAATAGATTCCTAGCGATCCCACCCTGATCGTGAAGGGTGTCTCAACTCCCCAAAAGGCAATGGATCGCGAGGAACCTGGAACGGAAAATTACTCGGCTTGCTGCTGATTGGGTATCATATCGAATAGATTCCTAGCGTTCCCACCCTGACAGTGAATTGAAGAGGAAGAATATGTCCCAGACTAATTAACCTCACGTAGTAAAACCGAACGACCCGCTTGGAACGAGATTTATGGCAACTGATCTGGCAAAAGTGTGGCACCGATATCCTTATTAATTAATACGCTAAGGATGGTCGTGAAGGTGGTCGTGACGTTTTGGATCTTTGAAAAATATCTTGGTTAAAACACCCCCACAAAAAAAGCGGCGACTCCCGAGCTCCACTCGGCCTCAGGCGGCCTCGCGGTGCCGCCACGTCCCATCCGCACAGCAGCACTACGACATGCCGGCGAAAGAACGGCCGTCGGTGCCCCACCTCGGCGAGGGGGGAGCGTGGAAATCGCCCTCCCGGGGACGGCTCGCTTGCCCCCCCCCCGCTTTTTCTTCGTCGCTGCCTGCTAATTTTTTTTTTTCGAACTCCCAACTATATTGTGAGGAAGACTAAAAATAAATGTTGAACAACAAATGCTACTCGAGTTATTTCCTTCTGCCTGCTAATTATTTTCACTTGGGCCATGGAGACCACAAGCGCGTCTGTGTCAACAGCAATCACACAACACCAGGACCAAACACAGCAGCGTCCAGCCGTCGCCGCTCGCCGTGCGCAGAATTGGCAAAGCGAGCGCTTTTGGCTTTGCCTAACCAGCCCGAGAGCATTGTAACCAACAAATCGGCTGCTGCTCGCCTATCAGGTGTATTGCTCTAGGTACTGCTGCATTGCTGCACTGCTGTACTGGGTAGGTTCGTGGGTGCATGGTGGGTGGTGTTCTGTTGTGCTGTACGTACTGCTGCACTGCTGTTCTGATGTACGTACTGCTGCACTGCTGTTCTGCTGTATGTAGTAAAGGTTTGGTCGGTGGATGGATGAAGCGTGCACTGCGTCGTCCGTGGTGGGTGGGTGGGCCGTTCTGTACGTGGGAGTCTTTTTTTTGCTGTTTCCTGTTTCATAAGAACCAACCAACTAACTGCGCCCCGCGTACCAGGTGTATACTGCTGTATGTACTGCTGCACAGCTGTTCTGATGTACGTACTGCTGCACTGCTGTTCTGCTGTATGTAGTAAAGGTTTGGTCGGTGGGTGGGTGGAGGGTGCACTGCGTCGTCCGTGGTGAGTGGGTGGACCGTTCTGTACGTGGGAGTCTTTTTTTTGCTGTTTCCTGTTTCATAAGAACCAACCAACCAACTGCGCCTCGCGTACCAGGTGTATACTGCTGTACGTACTGCTACACGGGTGTTCTGATGTACGGACTGCTGCACTGTTGTTCTGCTGTATCTAGTAAAGGTTTGGTCGGTGGGTGGGTGGAGAGAGCACTGCGTCGTCCGTGGTGGGTGGGTGGGCCGTTCTGTACGTGGGAGTCTTTTTGCGTCCTGTGGGAGATGAACCTTTTTTTTGTTTCTACAATTTAATACCGGCCTCCCACTGGTGCTTGGGAGTACCACCGTCCCCACTGCTGCACTCCTTCCGCCGAAGGATAAAAAAAATAATAATAATAAAAAATGCTGCACTCCTCTGTCCTTTACTACCGTACGTACTACTGCTGCCGTGTTATCTTTTTTGTTTTGCAAAACTTACATACAGAGGATGATACCTTTACTACCGTACGTACGGCGGCATTGTCGTACTGCCCTGTTATTATTTTGTTCTTTTAGTACTTAATACAGAGGATACAGCACCAATTTGTTTTTATCCGCCATACCGGCCGGCAACTGGCATAGTTCGGGAGTACCACTAGTTCGTATTAATAGTAGTTTCAGTAGTCTTCGTGGAGCCACGAGGGAAATATCACATGTTCTAGATCTGTCCCGACGGCGCCACATGTATGACTGGCACCGTCTGTGAGGCTTGCCTTGCTATATATTTGCGTGTAAAGCTGTTCTCTGCGTCAGGAGCAATCGCTGCCCACGTGACGGTACCCCTGCCCTAGAGTAACGCTGCACGGTCCCGTCGCAAAGTCAGTTGAGCTACGCTCGTACGTACGGTATGTATTATCTGTTCCGGGTGGGTTGGGTTGCCCAGAATTCACCAGTTCACATCGGACACTTTTAAACAGGTTGGAATGTAACGAACAAATACGAACAGCCGTTCCAACAAGGCCAAAATAAATGTAGACACGCCCACAGCGGCCTTCAGGACAAGCCGTGGTCACAGGTGTCGACCCGCCCCCCCCCCGCTTCCTACCTTCGTGGTCATCGCGAATTGGGTTTTGCATTCCCACACGCTTCGTCGATTTGCACCCCGTATCGAGTACAGCGGTCAGTCGTATTGTGCATGCCAGTACAGATGTGTCGTAGACGGGACTATTGTGTACGAAGAAACGTCAGCGTAGAGCGGTCCCGTTGCTCTTGCGCGACGTTACCAGCGAGGTACTAGCCTCGGCCACATGTTCTAGGACGTTAGGCTACCCATATCGGTGACGTTCACAAGCTCAACCTTACCACGACGTAGCCTTGTGCTGGTGTTGGGGCCTATCTTCGATGCCGGTTCACGCGCTGGCAGGGACAGCGGACTAGAGCGGACTGCGTGCAACGAGCGCCGAGCTCCTCTGCTGGGGCACGCCGCCGCCACCTGCGTCCCCAGGGGAGCGGTCGCTTTCCATGTTAACCGGAGTGTCCGCGGGCCGAGAGAATTCAATGTAGCCATTATGTGTTGGGCTTGGTTGCAGATCAATGAGTGCACCATGGTTCTGGCTTGGGTGCGCGCTCAGAAGGTGTTGGGGAAAATGTGCACCTAAACAAACATGCCTCCAGTATTCCCACAAAACCGAGAGCCTAAATTTGGAACGATTTTCGATTTTCCAGATTTCTGAACGACGCACTACGTAACCCTCTCCTGTATAGCTGCATTTACGTACTGAGTCCGTGTCGCGTGATCTACAGTCTTTGCATCCGGGTCCTCCCTTGCGGCATTTTTGGGCACTCGTCGTCTTTGAGGCGCTTTCGTTAGGGATGGCGGAAGCGGGGGATGATGCCGCAATTATTTCCGTCAAGTTCACGTCGTCAGACAAAGCTGCGGGTCAAGTGTCGATGACCTTGGCGAGCACCATCGGCTCTCTCAAGGAGGCCATCAGGTGCGTCAGGCTACCCTCAGCAACATCATAGCATAGTCTTCGCTGATGTCCTTAGTCGTTTTCCCACTTGGTTCCCTTGCCGTCCAACGTTTCTTGTTCAGATAGAGTACTTATCGCAGGCAGCAGCAGTAGTACCGGTACGCGATTACTCTGCACCCTAGGGACCTCGTATATGGTACGGCGGTATCAGAGGGCCCAAGTATACAGCCAAGTATAACCAGCAGTAACTTTGACTTTGAAAGTATGATACAGCATCGGCGGTAATTCGACGGCAGGAGTGGGTAGCAGGTAGCGTAGAGCTTACCCCAACATCATTGCGGTAGGTAGCGTCCCTCCGAGCGACTACTGCTATGCGCGAGGCTCCCCACTGCCGTGTGTGCTTCGCATTCGTGCTGCATCGCTGCACTTGTCGGGTTGTATTATACGATAGAGCAAGCAGCAGTAATATCCCGCACTTTTGACGCCAATGACACCAAGACACCAGGAGTACGAGCTGCGTTATGTTGTGGACGATTTTTATGAGAAATGCACAACATCAGCCGTCGAGGCATAGTCAACTACCCTGGTACCTGGTAACTGATATTTGTGATTTTGCGGCCATTTTGCCATTCTGGTACTGCTGTACGTTCAATGGCGCTTGCCGTGCAACCCTCCCCCTGCGACGAATTTCAGAGCCGATTTCCTCCAGAACCACAGGAGGGCACACAACCGGAATGGCGGCTTTGGGAAAATCTCGTCGAGATCTTCCCTGGGAAGATCTCGTCGAGATCTTCCCATAGACGCGTCGCTCCGCGCTTGCACCCTCCCCCTTGTCGGGAAAATCAGCTTGGAATCTCGCCCGACGGGGTGTGTTATCTTGCCTGTGGTACGGTACGACCTTTTCAGTACGTGCTGTCGATGCCTGCTCTTGGTTGCGTCGCTGTACAGCTTCCGCGATGTCAGGGTGCTGTGACGCTATGATACGACGCTACCAGCAGTTATAGGATAACAACTGTGTTTCTGCGTTCTTGTGTTGTACAGCAGTGAACGCGGTTCCTTCTCTGGCCTCATTGTATACTACTCCGGAGTATAATATTATGAAAATAAAATACACTCGTGCTGTGTATATAATATAAAGTGTCGTACGTGACGTTTGGAGGTCCTCCTGTACTGGTATACCGCAGCCCGTACAAGCTGTTCGTCGCGTGTGCGCTTGCCGTCTACCCGGTACCAGATACACCGCAGTAAGTACTTATGAGCATATATTATATTGAGCCCATTTCAAACGAACTTTGACACTGCTGGTGTAACTCTAGTTTCAACTCCCCAAATGTATAGTCTGCGCAGTTTGTTCCGCAGTTTGTTCGCGGAATGTGGGTGCAGTTCTAGAGGGGTTGAGCTTTACAGCCTAGCGTAACACTGCAGTAGCAGCATCAACCTCTAGAAGTTTCAGGCTTTCAACAGCTGTTGTGTTAATGTTTGGCCAGTTTGGCAAAGAGGATGGAGTGCGTAGATTCCCGATCTGCTGCAGCCCGCTCTTTGCCAGGATGTCGAGCTATATACTCGCATTACTGTCTCCTTGACAGCAGTCGTTAATGGGTCACCAACAGCAGCCAGTAGTAAGCGAAAACATGGAACGTCATGCCTTTGAACCGAGACACTACCAAGTACCTGGTAGTGCTACTTGCTGTTTTGTTTTTGAATCGTAGCGGGCACCATCTTGCATTCGCTCATTTCAGGGTGAAGCAGGCAGCCGCAGCAGCCCTCGGCGCCATCTTGCAGTCTTGCCAAGTATAAATTATTACACAAGTATTAATCTAAAGTGTTGGGATTAGTAGCCTAACCTGGTAACGTCAGTCGTGTGACAGCGGTCGAGATAGTGCTGTCGGTTGGGGCATGCGGTACGTATCTATCTGTGGGCTTGAGCACATGAGCGCTCCTCGCGAAATAACGCACGAGATGGGGCGCCCGTTATGCTGCTAGGAAAGACAATTTACACGAATTTGATATCCTACCATGGGTGGGTGGGGCACACGGGCGGGGCCGATAAGTTTGTCATACCGGCCAACTCCGAGTCTGCGCGTGTGTGGAGTATTCGCAAGGTAAACACTCCGATAGAGCGCCGCGGTTGCTTTTCGACGCCTTTCATTTTGTGGTTTCATGGCAGCGGTACCATACTGCTTCCCCAGTTATAATTTCTTACGTCTGTCCACATATACTCGGTGCGTGTTCGGGCATGGCATGCAGCAGCCCCCACGCACGCCCTAACCCGCGAAGCTACCTTTGACACGGCACGACCGTTAAATCGTCCGTTCGTCGTATACCAACTACGAACCACAAACGACACGATCAGGTCGCTACCTGGCTTTCCATCAGTTTGAGCTAACCTCATCCAACCCTTACATCCTTCCGCCTACCCATCGGTCAAACCATCCACCTTCCGCCGACCCACCAGCCCAACTGCCCACCTTCCGCCTACGCACCCACCCACCCACCTATCCACCCACCCACCCGTCCACCCACCCGTCGGCCAGGTCGAAGTTCAGCGTCGAGCCGAAGCGGTTAATATTCCAGGGACGCATCCTGAACAAGGACAGCCAGACTCTGGCAGAGTGCAAACTCAAGGACGGCCTGACCGTGGTCGTTCAAGCAGCACCCGCGGCGGCACCGACCCCGCCTCCGCCGCCTTCGGGAGGAGCACCCCCTCAAGTGTCAACGGCGCCCGGCGCCGCACCAGCCCCTCCTGCGAATGCCTCCGCGACCGCGAGGCAGGCTGCCGCTCAAGCTTTTGGCAGGGGAGGGTCCGCGACGGGAGGGGTGGGAGCGGCGAGCCCGGTGGCTCTGGCCGTGGCCACGGTGCGCGCGCAGCCCGCAGGGGTAGCGCGGGATTGCCTGATGACGCTAACGAAAGTTATCGACAACATCGTGGCGCACCCAACTGAGGATAAGTACAGGAAGATCAAGCGAGCGAACGCCGGGTTTCTGCGCAAGGTGGGATTCTCCTGCTTGCCACGAGGCGGTGCGGTGGGGCGGCGTGTCCCGCGTGCCTCGCGATGTGTGCTTTTGCGTACCACCCTGAGAGAGTGGTACTTGGTGGCGGTGGTTGATAAACGTTCCACTCGCCTAGCTTTGCTCAGCACGAACACACTTCGTCTGAGCGAGAGACGCGTGTCAACTTCGGTTATCGGTAGGGTCCCTCCCTCCGTGCCTCTTCCCTATCCCCTCCACCTTCCTAACCATATCCACTAATGTGTCGCCGTATGTTTTATTTGGCTATGTATCTATCATAGGTGGGAAGAGTTCCCGGTGGAGAGGCGTGCATGCGAGGTCTGGGCTTTGTGGAGGCCGACGCGGACCAAGGGAGTTGGCTCTTGACCCCCAGCGCGGCCGCCTGGAACATCCTCACCACGGGTAGGGTCCAAATTCAGAGCGCTTTGGCTACCCTGCCCTCTGCTGCTTTCGGAGGCGGCGTGGAAACAGCTGCCTCCCCTCCGGCGGGATTTGCCGTAGGCTTGGGAGAATTGCCCCCTCCTGGAGCCTTCCCCGGAGGATTTGGTGGAGGATTCGCTGGAGGATATGACGGCGGTTTCGGTGGAGGATTTGGCGGCGGTGGGATGGGGATGGGGGGGGGGATGGGAGGCGGGATGGGGGGAGGGATGCCGGACATGGCGACGATGGCGCGAATGGTGCAGGACCCCGCGATTATGCAGGGGATGATGAACGACCCGTCGGTGCAGGGCATGATGAGAAACAACCCGCAAATGGCGTCGGCTATGCAGGTGCTTGTTTCTTCGTTTTTTCCTTGTACAAGTATACACCGACGTCAAAATTTTAAACCACGTGTTGTTCATGTTGAGGTGTTGTGCGCTTCACAAAAGCATGGGAGAGTTTATTCTTTACGGCCGCCGCGCATCTAATCGTGCTGGTTTTCGTCGTGGTTCGGGTACCCTTGAAGTATGCGTCGCTACTTCCCTCCTCAACCGTTGTTGCTGGCCCTCCTGCCCCCCCCCCCCCCCCTCCCCGCGTGCACCGCAGTCGGCGATGGCCAACCCGGAACGCATGTCTCAGGCGATGAACCTTATGCAGACCAACCCCGCGATGGCACAGATGGCGCAGAATATGATGCAAGACCCGTCCGCTCTCCAGCGGGCCTCCCAGATGGACTTCGGCGGGGCTCTTGCCGCAGGTCTCGACGCCGGCACAAATGCCGCGCAAGGTGTTCCACCACCCGTGGCAGGCGTCGGCGGCCCAATGCCCCCGTCCCCTGCCACCCCTGCTGCCGCTGCCCCGGTGCCTCTAGCGGCCGCCACCGACGCTCAAGCTGCGCCGACAGCAGGTGGCCCAGGAAGCGGGATAAATGAGGCTCCCCAGGCAGAGGAGGAGATGACCGAAGATGAGCTAGTGGCAGAAGCGATTCGACGGTCAATGGAGGATATCTGACGTCTGCTTGCCTTTTTTCCTGGCTTTTTGGCGCTTCCCTTTCGGGCGTGCGGGGGTTGTAGGGGGCGATCGGGGTGGAAGTGGTGGGGTCAGCGTGGCCCGCGGGAGGGAAGCGCTTGGTTTGAAGAATTGCTTTGGGGTGCGATTTGGATTGTTGATAGTTCCTTGATGGCTGCGATTGGATGGTAATATCTGTGCGTTGTGATATTGTAGACCTGGCCAAAAGGCTGCCCGCTATGGGAAGAGTATTGCATGTTGGTTGATAGACGATCACGGGGGTCGATGCAGGAACCTTTTCTGCCAACGACGATGCTTGGAGGGAAGCGGGGGTGGCCGTGAGAGTCAAAGGCTCGGCAGGCGCAAAGGATGTTTAGGAGATGGTGGACGAGAGCGGCTAAATGACTTGACGGGCCGGCAAGCGCGGTATTTGAAGGTTTTCTCTTGGCCAAACGTTATTCATTTCGGCCGGTTTTGTGTCGGTCGATCGGAGGTGCCTGTCTGTAGCGGTTTGCGTCAAAGCAAGCAGCTGGCAGCCGTTGCTGGTTGCGGGTCTGTAGCGTGTAGACATTCTGATTTGTGTGTATAGTCTACAAATATATAATTCGCACCGCTTCTTTCCAGTCAACGGCGAAGCAGCCACTATTTATGGCACATGGCGGCAGATATGTTGCCTCTTACAATATGAGTTGACTCAGTGGAGAGTACGGTGATGACACTCATCGTTTGACTGAGTAACGACTTCCTCAACAAACTCTGGGCGCAATAGTTGTGTTTCTAGCCACCCTCTCGTGTCCATCTCAATCAACGTTAATGACTAAAATGTCGACGAAAGAAAGCCCTGTGAGAATTGACGCAAGGGCGAGGAATATTCTCATTCTCTGTTATTTCGGTAAAGAAAGGCAGATTTGCCCATGCCTGATAATGTGCAAGATGGGGGTGGAAACAGGTGCCGTAGTATGGGCCAAACACCTGGCACGACTATTGATTGGTAGCCGAGGATAGGCACCACACTAGAGACCAAAAATTGGTATCCTACTGCAGCATGCTGCTGTAGATCTGAAAGCGGTACCACCAAGTATTAATTAACCCTTTTAGAACCGCACCAACGTTATGGGGACAACATACTATACTTGGAAACAGTGTGGGATATTTGTTTTTGCAGTGGTAAAAGGGTTTTTAACAGCAGGTATTACCACAACGTACACTATGACTCATACTATTAATATCATACTTACAGCAGCAGTGTGGAATACAACGCGCTTCGCTCCGCGGGCGACATCCACCCGCTACGCTAGCTCACATATAGCAAAAAAACGATGCAACTTATTATCACTTACAAATAAATGCCAAGAGCTCACCCCCCTCCAGGAACGTCGCCGCGCGTCGCAGCGTGTAAGTAACAGCAGCAAGCAGTGTACTCAAGTATGAACACCTGATCCAGGCGGACCAGACATCAGGACCTGGTAGAGAGGAAGGTAGGTGTAGTAATAGTGTACGCAGCAAAAAAGACAACATCAACCACCTGTCACTTGCTCGTACGTAGCGTGTACAGCGGCGGCGGTGTTGCTTTTCTGCACCGTGGTTGTATTCGTCACATACAAGACCACAGAGAGAGGACATCATGATTCGTCATCAAGTGCGCGTTTTTGAGTTAATCACGTGGTATTAATAGTTCTTGATCTTGGTTCGTATCTTGAGAGACATGAATTAATTTCTCTATCTACCCATGTACCTCCTACATTCCATTTATTGGGACTCTCACATCACATACACACACAACACACATTCATTGCTTATACATATAGTTATTTTTTTCATTCTTTAGATATTGCTATGCCTACGCAACCCCGGGAAAAGAAAGCCACCCAAGGTGGTTTTCGCGCAATTTGGTTGCCATGTGGTTCAAGGAGCAGTCTAGAGCTCTCTTCGTGTGCCCCATCGCATCGACTTCATCGTCCAGGTGTGCATGCCGTCAGCGTATCGTGGGTCCGCCGGCCTTTGAGTTGTTCTCCGCTCCTTGCAGTGGTTCGGGAATTCGCCGCATATCCTCGTGTATCACGTGTCAGCTCGTGCCTGCATTCAAAGTCAAAACAAAGTCTGGCCCTACTTTCAAAGGTTCTCGGCCAACACACAACGCACCCTATGCAACATACGTCCTATGCGTCGTGGCGTGCGTGGGAAACTATCTACCCATCGTGGGCTGAGCATGCAAGCCAGGCCCTCAACCTTTCCGATAGCGCCGGGATGCTTCGTTGGGTGGCCTCCTCCCGTGTTGCCGCCACAGCAGTGGCCGTGGAAAGTAATGCTGCTGGAAAGTGTGAATCACAGAGCTGCTACTTTCAAGTTCGTCGTGTTTAAAAAGTTGCGCATTTCGGCTTATTTCTCGACGTATCTTACGGGAAACCAAACAAATCTAACTAATAATAATAAACCAGCCCGAACATGATGAGTGAGCCTCTCGCATTTGCGTCTGCGCTGCCCCAGCCCTGCGCTGCTCACCCCTCCCCTCCCACCCACAGGCGAGGGTACCGAGCAATGTGTGCAGCCAGGAAGAATGGTGGTGAGCTCTACTTCTGCCGCGTCCCCGACCCCAGCGAGGTATTTCAGACGAGGCGGGGAGGGGCCGTAGATCCTCACACAAGGCTCCCAGGCTATACCTCCTCGATGATGCTGGGTGTCACACAGGTGAGAGCACAGAGAGACCGCCCCCTCGACCCCCTCGACCCCTCCGCGACTTGAAATGTGGCACCGACTTGGCTTGATGTTTGGGTGGGGGCGATGTGGGTGGTTGCGGGACTGTCGGCGTGGGTTGCGCGGTGTTCTGAGGGTTCGGACACGTGCGATTTTTTTTTTGTTGGCTGGTGCTGGTGCTGGTGGTGCTGCTGCTGCCGTTTTAGGTCATCAGAGACCGACGTCCTCAACTATCAGATGTTCCGCACAGCAGTGCAGTACATCACTGCATGCCCTCTAACTGCAACGTCGTCGAGATGGCCCGGTGGCTGCCATGGTTTACCATACGCCCGGACTGACCCGGAGATGATGGAGTTGCCTGCTGCCTAGCGTGGTCATTTTGCGCCCCGGCCCGATAGTCGAGGGAGCTGCTGTCCCTTGGCTGATCATGCTGAACCGATGGCGAGAAGCCCCAACCTCGGTGGTTTTGGTACAGGCAGTAGTTTAACCATGATTGGATCTTCAATGCGTAATTTCGCGCACTTCGTGTAAAAAGTGGTGTTCGTGCTGTCTTGGTACAAGGGGTGTCATATTCGTCATTTTTCACGTTTCACCTGTCCATTACACAGCCTGGTCATACGTCGTGTGTCATGCGCAGGCAGCAAGCACTCCGTCTCTACTCTGATGTATGATCTGTGATATCGTACCATAATGCATACGTAAGCGCGGAGATGAATGAAAGTTCTTCTCGGGTACGATAGGGGCAACAGTCGTTATCAGCCTTTCAGCCTTGTTGTGCCTTGTGTTTGCGATGATGGTGTTTTTTTTGTTGATGTCGCTTTGTCTTCAGTGGGAAGAGTGGACGGGCAGGTCACGAACCCACCATGTCCTCATCTCCTCGCTCCTGTTAGCGAGATGCAGGCCCTCATTTGTTTCTGTCTCACGTCAATCCAGTGGGTCAGAGCCCGCCCTACGTGATACCCGGCTTATAATACAGGAGGTTTGAGTTAGGCCTTGACTACCTGTAGCTCTTTCTTGTGTTTGTTGCAGTTGGGAAGATACATACTTGGTGCGGACGCCGCACGCCACCAACAGAGTGTGCATTCTCCAGGGCTAGCTCTATTCAGCCCCTTGGGGACGATATAAGGGCCCAGATTAACGAAGAGCACGGAAAATCGTAATTCGATTTTTTATTTTTTTATTTCTAAAAATGCACAAAAAATTCAACTTTGGTTCTTATCAAGGAACGGCGTACAAGTACTCGTAGTGCGTTCTAGGAAATAAAAAAAAATAAAAAAACACAAAAGGGTCAACGAACACCCGTGGGCAACGACCGAGGCGAGCGATGGCTCGCGTCCTCCCCGGAGCGCCGCGGCTAGCGGCAGATTGTGTTTGCCGGCAACGGCTTGGAGGCTATGGCTCTATTATAGGCGTCTCTTGGATGGGCTGGCGCCACCCCGCCGCCCGACACGGGCAGCAGCGACGGGGATATGGCGTTCGAACTTCTGAGCGAAGTCATCATGTGGTAGTTGGTCGTGCAACTTTCGAGGTGCAGGGCGACGAAAAACTGGGTTTGCGGCGGTCTCGATTGTTTTCGAAGCGTCACAGGCGGTCTACGCTGTGCTAAGGACCTTCGGAGGCCGCGCTGCGGCTGCTCCAGTGGTCTTACCTCTCGCAATGGTGGCTTCTCGCCTCTCAATCAGCCAACGACATGCACCCATTCGCGTGGCCGGCTTCGGTTACACAGAACACGCCATGTCTAGGTGGACAAACTCCCCAAATAGATTTTCGATTTTCGACTAAATTCGACCGAGAAAGTCTTTTTTACTCATTTATTTGTTGAATTTGATTTTTCGTGATAATTCTGAGAATGCCTGCTTGGTGATTCAATTTTGACCAATCAGATGCAAATTAAATTCAATTCTATACAAAAAAATCGAAATTCGATTTGGCAAGTTTCTCGTTAATCTAGACCCTAAGGGCCCGAATTAACGAGGAACTTGCCAAATCGAATTTCGATTTTTTTTTTTTAATTTCATGAAAATTAAACGAAAAATTCAACTATGGTTCTTATCAAGGAACGGCGCAGTGCGTTCCAGGAAATAAAAAAATTCAAAAAACGCAAAAGGGTCAACGAACACCCGTGGGCAACGACCGAGGCGAGCGATGGCTCGCGTCCTCCCCGGAGCGCCGCGGCTAGCCGCAGAATCTTTTGGCCGGCAGCGGCTTGGAGGCTATGGCTCTAGGTGTCTCTTGGATGGGCTGGCGCCACCCCGCCGCCCGACACGGGCAGCAACGACGGGGATATAGCGGTCGAACGTCTGAGCGAAGTCATCATGTGGTAGTTGGTCGTGCAACTTTTGAGGTGCAGGGCGACGAAAAACTGGGTTTGCGGCGGTCTCGATTGTTTTCGAAGCGTCGCAGGCGGTCTACGCTGTGCTGAGGACCTTTGGAGGCCGCGCTGCGGCTGCTCCGGTGGTCCAACCCCTCGCAATGGTGGCTTCTCGCCTCTCAATCAGCCGACGACATGGCACCAATTCGCGTGGCCGGCTTCGGTTACACAGAACAAGCCATGTCTAGGTGGACAAACTCCCCAAATAGAATTCCGATTTTCGACTAAATTCGACCGAGAAAGTCTTTTTTTACTTATTTGTTGAATTTGGTTTTTCGTAATAATTCTGAGAATGCCTGCTTGGTGATTCATTTCTTGACCAATCAGATGCAAATTAAATTAAATTCTTTAAAAAAAAATCGAAATTCGATTTTGCAAGTTCCTCGTTAATTCGGGCTTTAACACAAGCCGATCGAATGTATAGACTTACTTAATTTTGTCTTTCTCAGGGATTGCCCATCCCTGGCCTCTCAGAGCTCCAACTTCCATATTACTTGCGGAACCTTTCCATCTTTTCTTTGCTTTCCAGCTTCGTTCGAAATACGAAGCGCCATTAGTACATACCGGTACTACTACTCAGGTTTGTACATACCATCAGATACCACGCTGTTGGATCACATGCACGTAGCGCCGTGCGGAGCCGTGCGGTGCGGTGCCGTGCCCTTCGCTGCGGTGCTGTGTCGCTGCGCTGTGTGCTTTATTTCGAACATAGAGCAGTACCGGGTATAATGCGTGATGTTGTGTACGGAGTACTACTTTTCCTCTTTTTTCTTTTTCTGCGTGTATTTGATCTTTCACGGCCCCCTGTTTTTCCCCCACAACGCAATTTACCCCCATACTGCCGATCAGAACGTAAAACCGTTAACAAAAGCACACAGCACAGCTGAGCACAACAGGGCAATTTGCTCTGCACAAGCAGCTCTTGCCATTATCAAATCGCTGTTCGCACCAAATCATGGGCCTCTTCTTTCTGCCCCCTTAATATATGTTTTTAGTTGCATTCTTCCTTACCTTGCGCGAGCGTAGCGGGCGGCGTCAGCCGCCCGCGAAGCGGAGGCCTTGTATATATTATAAATATACAAGGGCTTCGCTCGCGGGCGGCTGGGCGCCGCCCGCTACGCTTGCGGAAGGAGGAATGGACATTCAGTAGAAAGGCGGAAAAGAAGCACAAATGGCGCAACTGGCGACTTGAAAATGCCAAGAGGTCCATATATAGTACAACGGTACAGGATAGAGACGATTATGATTATGAGTTTGTTATTATCATCCATTCGCCCAGTCTATGATGGGCACGTCGGAGGACTTGCTTGGCATATCCTTCCACCTCTCAGGTAGCACCTAGGTCCTGTACACTTATTAATAGCTCTCTCTAAGTCGATAATCAATAATAAATTATCGCAGTGCATAAACACCAGGCACGCGCTTGTCAAGGATAGAGACAGGAAAACTACAACTTAAGATGTAAAGGAGCGCAGTGCCAAAAAAAACATGCTGGAAGCAGGAACTTGAACGCACACACCGCAAACATGTGAAGTACATTTGTATTCCTGAAACACGAAGAGCACGCATTTAGGCATAGTTCTCAAAAAACGATGCTGGTATAATAAACCACAACTTAACGTTCTATAGAGAACGTGCTGTCAACATTGCTTCCGAAGGAGCATGCAGGCTTGCTTGGACTCTTCCTCCTCAGCGGAGGTACCCAGCACCTTGCACTCTTGTTTTTTGTCGATGATCTTGTGGATCTGTCCACAAACGTTGAAGCATGGCGGGAGAACGTCGATAAGTATGTGTAAAAAAGTATTCGTGCTTCTCTCCAGCAGACGTCGTAACCATCCAAATTATTGGAGCTCGTTTCGTTGTTAGTAATTGTTGTGGTATTGTTGTACTTGCTCTTGGTACTTGGAAAAAGAGCCGCACTTCATAGACTATATCCGCACGCCATCCCCTAGTCTTGAGCAAGAGACATGGATGTCTCGACTCGTGACACACAGGACGCAAGATAAGAGTAGAACGTACCTCGATGTCGAACGCCCTCGTGACACCGTGGGAATGGAATGCGGGATGTATATCGAGCAAGTGGTCGCCTGCCTTCTTCAGGAGGTCACCGACCTTGATGTCGCCGGTGCACTTCGTGTTTATGTCCTCGCCGACTTGGCGGCCCTCGGCGGCTGCTTCGCAGGGCTTCTGCAAACGACAACAACGGATGGGAATACCTAGCGTTCAGTGAATGTTCAAAATAGTAAGGCCACGTAGCTGTCGTCGATTTCCAAAGTTGGAAAGGAAGTCGTACAATTTAACACTGTTGTAATGCAAGCGGTCGTTTATGGGCAAAGCCCTGCCTGGTACCACAACGTTGCTAACACCTATGAAACCACCACTGGGACAGAAACGAACGGGATTCACAGTCGCAACTGGTAAGCGTAAGCCCCGGTATACTGCTATATAAGGCCTACCGCCGGAATACCGACAACGAAGGGTAAGAGACAGTACCTGCTGTATATATTGTTCGGTACTACTCTATTACTGCTGCTATCAACACTATTACGACCGACGTTTACTGCGATTCCTGAAGAGATTGCGCACCCTACTTGTACTCGTTAATACGAAGAGTTCATGTGGTTGTATGAAAAATGAGTAACAGTAGTAGTACACCGCGTCACTACATGAACAACTCGCTAACCCCAATCACGGGACTGCTCTCCAGCATCACCCAGGTTAACTTCAGCTTCTGTTTACTGCTTTATATCAACCTCCAGTGTGTACTGCGACTGGTGCTGAGGTATCATGCTGCTGTGTTATTTATCACTGCATGGACCATTTTTACAACCCTGGCTGACCCCCGTGATGAGACTTGCCCGTTTTCATTGCGTCTTACATGTATAGATACCACGTAGTCGTAGTCGTACATCCAAAACGTGTGTTTATATCACAGCACAAAGCGTCACTGCATGGACCACTTGTTCAACCCCCGCTTACCCCGATGACGGGACTGCCCCGTACTCGTAGTCGTACATACATGAAGTGTGTTTGGCTGTACGTATGAAAAAGAAATCGCATCACACAGCGTCACTGCATAGGTCTACTCGTAGACCTGAGTACTTGTACAATTAATTCCCGCTTACGCCCCGATGACGGGACTGCCCCGTACACGTACTCGTACATGCAAAAGTGTGTTTGTACGCATGAAGAAGAAATCACAGCACAACAACAGAAATGAAACTCACGTTTCGTCAAGCTCTCAGCTCCTTCGTTAGGGACGCCGATCGAAGGTGAATCACAGGTGTCCGCGTCACACCAGTCACACACACGAGGGTTGTCGCCGCTTCCCCAGTGCTTCTTGTTAAGGTTATGAAGAGCTTGGCACGTGGAAGGCTCGTCACTCCTGCAGGTGTCGCAGACAGCGTACTGGGAACTCCTGTTTTTCCTATTTCGTGCGATGAGGAAGCCGTCACAACCCTTGCTCGGGCACGGCCAATTAGGATTGCCAGAAGAAGCTGAGTCCCGTTCTTGCCCGACCAGCTTCCACACGCCTGGTCCTGAACCTCCACCACCCCCACTGTTGGCGGAGCCTCCTCCCGCACTAGCCTTGGTCCGCTTCGCAAATTTCAACTTCAAATTGTTATTGCCGATCCGGCAAATTTCAAATTCAAATTGTTTGCAGCCGTCAACGGCAATTCCCTCTCAACAGCCAGCAATTGGCCAACTTCAAATAAAAGTACAAAAGAGAAGTTGCTGAAAAAGCAAAATAAAAATATCAGAGAGCAAGCAGTAAAGATCAGAGAATGAGAGCTAAAAAGTAAGTAAGAATGAGACTAGGGAAAGCAAGGAAGGCAAGGAACTTCGGGACGGTTCTTTTCCCCAGCAACTAATTTTCTTTTCGGCAATTACGGGCTGAGAAGGGCTGAGAGGGGGGAGGATATGCCGAGCGAGACGTCCGAGGGGGGCGAGGTCTAGGTATATAGTTTTATATATACCTATCATAGTCCTCAGGCGGATTTTGTGTCGCACATCTCTCCGGCCTCTGACCGCCTTTCCGCACGGTTTCTTTGCCGGAGCGTGCCTCCGCCTCGCCTGCATCGGCCGGCGTCGCGGATCCGCCGGCTGCGCGCCGTAGCGCCTGCGCAGGGCCTCAAGGTCTGAATCTACGACGGATCTACGAAAATCGATGAGCTGTCAGCGTTTTCGCGCATTAATTCACGACAGGGCTGATGCCTGCGCGTATTTCTTTCCGGTATGTCCTCTCTGACCTTCGACCCTCGGGGATCGGTGGTCACCCTGCCCAAGCGGCCATTGTGGGAGCCTACGCCAACGGTTAAATGGTCGAATCTAGGACACAATTGAAACGCCCCGGTAACAAATGCCGTCCACGCCTCGTCGAGAACTGTCATCTGTAACAAAATCCCAAAAGTCTTCAAGTCTTAGCTCGAAGCTACGCATACCAGGCATGATACTATGACAACAGCTGTACCGCCAGGTACTACGCATACGAGGCATGATACTATAACAACAGCTGTACCACAAGGTACAAAAGGCAGCAGAAACTATGCAGCAGTCGCAGCAGATCACCAGGGGTCATGGCGCCAACGCATGAGTCAAATCTTCTGTTATGAAAATCAAGCTAGCAACAACAGCAGACGTTGACTCCCTGCTCCGCTATCCAAGTCGCACCGCCATTCTTTTGTCGGTTCAATGTTCAATAGCCTTGTCCCGAATTAAACACCCACTCCACACCACACCCCCACACCGAACCACACACCTTTCCACCCCACACCCCACACACCAACCTGCTAGCCACCCTACCCGATGGACCCGCTCAAGCGATCTCCGGCTGAAAAGGCGAAACCCTCGGAAGCCGCCGCCCCAGACACAAGGCCTTTCCAAGTGGTGGGAGAGGTAACTACGAAGCCCTGCGGGGATGGCTACTGCGACTGCCTCCTACTGAAAAGAGTAACTGGGCGTGGCGTGGTTTGGTACTCCTGCGACAAGAACGTCCAAGGGGACCCCAACTCCTGCCCGTTCACCGCAAACAACTTTCGCCCCGATCCCTCGAAGACGCGTCTGTCTTCGCGAGGGATCGCGCTCGGGGCGAAAGTTGTTTGCGGTGAACGGGCAGGAGTTGGGGTCACTTGGAAAGGCCTTGCGTCTGGGGCGGCGGCTTCCGAGGGTTTCGCCTTTTCAGCCGGAGATCGCTTGAGCGGGTCCATCGGGTAGGGTGGCTAGCAGGTTGGTGTGTGGGGTGTGGGGTGGAAAGGTGTGTGGTTCGGTGTGGGGGTGTGGTGTGGAGTGGATGTTTAATTCGGGACAATGCTATTGAACATTGAACCGACAAAAGAATGGCGGTGCAACTTGGATAGCGGAGCAGGGAGTCAACGTCTGCTGTTGTTGCTAGCTTGATTTTCATAACAGAAGATTTGACTCATGCGTTGGCGCCATGACCCCTGGTGATCTGCTGCGACTGCTGCATAGTTTCTGCTGCCTTTTGTACCTTGTGGTACAGCTGTTGTTATAGTATCATGCCTCGTATGCGTAGTACCTGGCGGTACAGCTGTTGTCATAGTATCATGCCTGGTATGCGTAGCTTCGAGCTAAGACTTGAAGACTTTTGGGATTTTGTTACAGATGACAGTTCTCGACGAGGCGTGGACGGCATTTGTTACCGGGGCGTTTCAATTGTGTCCTAGATTCGACCATTTAACCGTTGGCGTAGGCTCCCACAATGGCCGCTTGGGCAGGGTGACCACCGATCCCCGAGGGTCGAAGGTCAGAGAGGACATACCGGAAAGAAATACGCGCAGGCATCAGCCCTGTCGTGAATTAATGCGCGAAAACGCTGACAGCTCATCGATTTTCGTAGATCCGTCGTAGATTCAGACCTTGAGGCCCTGCGCAGGCGCTACGGCGCGCAGCCGGCGGATCCGCGACGCCGGCCGATGCAGGCGAGGCGGAGGCACGCTCCGGCAAAGAAACCGTGCGGAAAGGCGGTCAGAGGCCGGAGAGATGTGCGACACAAAATCCGCCTGAGGACTATGATGAGTACCTTTATAATATATACAAGGTTCCCCTCCGGGAAGTACTTAAGGGAGTGGCGCAAGAACGAAACCCAAACATCCAACATCTGACTGTCTGTGGGCAAATAAGATGTACCTGGTGGTAGTAAAAACTATGTTCTTGCCCTCAGCTCGAGAAGCGGAGTGTGGGGAGGCGCCCTCCCGGGTAAGGTTCGCTCTCTCGCCGTCGTGGAGAACCGAAAATAAGTGGTAATCCCATCACAGTACGTTACGTGTCCATCGCCAGTACTCGTACGATGGGGACTTTTTTAACGGGCGACTCTTATGCAGTACAATTTGCGTGGTAAAAATAAAAGGACGAATCGACGAATAGGTGGATTTTCAACCGGCAAAAAACAAATCAGCAGTTGTTCCGTGCGCCGTCTTTCTATCGTGGTTTTGATGTTTTTTCTTTGTTTCCTGTTGTTTCGTATGGAGATCAGCAATTTTAGAATAGGTACTCCTCGTGTCTTGTTGAGCCAGATATCGAACTTAACGATGAGTGATACACGCCAGGATGGGCAATCATCCCCCTTCACCGCCAGTTCGTCGCAGAGAGTGCGCGGAATAAGGAACTGTAAGGCTTCTATTGTCGCTGAGACAGAGAAGCCCTTTGTCATGGAGTATCAGCGCCTATATCCACTCACTGCTGTTTGCCTAACAAATTCAAGAAAAAATACGCTGGATTGTTTAGATCGTTCGATTCAAAATCGTCCCCTCGTGGAGACGAAAGCAACTCGCCTCAGCATAGCGAGCACTCGCCACGCGCACATACATGATGTATCCCACTATGCTGCTGTGCGGCAAGGTTGTACACGTAGCGTTGTGCTGTCCTCATGTTGTCTGCCTGTCATCTGTGGTATGAGCAAAATCTCCGACCCATAACATGATTGCCCCTCTGTTATGTGCGTAAAAACGCTCTGTCTCTTTGGACGTAAATGTAAGGATGGGTAGGTATATAAATTGCAATAAAAAAATTTCTATATTACCGCCCAAACTGGCGCGATCTATGGACATGCAATCAATGGAGATGCGCACGAAGTGGCAGCACAGCGGAAATATGGGGTATGGTGGGGTGACAAATGGCACGCTCCGATCAAATAATCAGCTTCTACAACAGCAGCCACACGCGCATAGAGTTGCAGGCTGCTGATGCTAGGAGGCTGGACCGCTGCTGGGCGGCAGGATCGTAGCGTGGTGCCATCAGCGCCTATATCCACTGCTGTTTGCTTTTTATAGTCAAGCAAAATTACGCTGGATTGTTTTGATCGTCGTCCGATTCAAAGTCGTCCCCTCGTGGAGACGAAAGCAACTCGCCTTAGCATAGCGAGGACTCGCCACGCGCATGTACATGATGTATCCCACCACTGCTGCTGTGCGGTAGGGTTGTACACGTAGCGTTATGCCGTCCTCATGTTTAGTACCTGTCATCTGTGGCGTGAGCAAAATCTCCGACACAAAACAAATGTACCTTTGGTATGTAGTACGGAAAAATACTCCCTCTTTGGACGTAAATGTAAGGATGGGTTAGTGCATAAATTATTGTCAAAAAGGTTCCTATATTACCGACCAAATCGGCGCGATCTATGGACATGCAATGGAGATGCGTCCAGCACACCATAAAGATGGGGTATGGTGGGGTGACAAACGCCACGCTCCGATCAAAGAATCAGCCACTACAACAGCAGCAGCACGCGCATGGAGCTGCAGGCTGCTGCTGCTAGGGGACTGGACTGCTGCTGGGCGGCAGGATCGTAGCGTGGTGCTCTGTGCAAAAAGAGGGAATGAAACGTGTACCCTCTACGAGGAGAAAAGCCCGGTTGGCATCCAAACCTTACGTACGTACGCGGGGATAGGGGATGCAGAAACCCAATCCCCGGGGATGTTGCGGAAACCCGTGGATTTGCCTTATATGTGCCCAAGGCCAAAAAAGTTTAAAAGGCTTGGCACGCGCGACACACTGCACGGATCGCGCCCAAACCTCCGGCAACGTGAGCCCAACGGTCGAATTGTGCCCACCCCACCCGACGTTTCAAACAAAGGTGCGAGCACGAAGAGATGTGCCCAAAGAAAAAGAAAAAATCACAGTACACATATACATATACATTCGATCGGCTTATGTTAGAGCCTAGATTAACGAGGAACTTGCCCAATCGAATTCCGATATCTTTGTATAGAATTGAATTGTTATGCATCTGATTGGTCAAAATTGAATCACTAAGCAGGCACTCTCAGAATTGTTACGAAAAATCAAATTCAACAAATAAGTAAAAAAAGACTTTCTCAGTCGAATTTAGTCGAAAATCGAAATTCTGTTTGGGGAGTTTGTCCACCTAGACATGGCTTGTTCTGTGTAACCGAAGCCGGCCACGCGAATTGGTGCCATGTCGTCGGCTGATTGAGAGGCGAGAAGCCACCATTGCGAGAGGTAGGACCACCGGAGCAGCCGCAGCGCGGCCTCCAAAGGTCCTTAGCACAGCGTAGACCGCCTGTGACGCTTCGAAAACAATCGAGACCGCCGCAAACCCAGTTTTTCGTCGCCCTGCACCTCGAAAGTTGCACGACCAACTACCACATGATGACTTCGCTCAGAAGTTCGAACGCCATATCCCCGTCGCTGCTGCCCGTGTCGGGCGGCGGGGTGGCGCCAGCCCATCCAAGAGACGCCTAGAACCATAGCCTCCAAGCCGCTGCCGGCAAACACAATCTGCCGCTAGCCGCGGCGCTCCGGGGAGGACGCGAGCCATTGCTCGCCTCGGTCGTTGCCCACGGGTGTTCGTTGACCCTTTTGTGTGTGTGTGTGTTTTTTTTTTAATTTCCTAGAACGCACTACTACGAGTACTTGTACGCCGTTCCTTGATAAGAACCAAAGTTGAATTCTTTGTGCATTTTTAAAAATAAAAGAATAAAAAATCGAATTACGATCCGTGCTCTTCGTTAATCTGGGCCCTTACAGATATCGTCCCCAAGGGGCTGAATAGAGCCAGCCCTGGAGAATGCACACTCTGTTGGTGGCGTGCGGCGTCCGCACCAAGTATGTATCTTCCCAACTGCAACAAACACAAGAAAGAGCTACATACAGTATTAATACTGGTAATCAAGGCCTAACTTAAACCTCCTGTATTATAAGCTGGGTATCACTTAGGGCGGGCTCTGACCCACTGGATTGATGTGAGACACAAACAAATGAGGGCCTGCATCTCACTGGCAGAGCGAGGAGATGAGGACGTTTTGATAACATACTTCCCGTGCATACCAGTGCACCAGCGGTGCGTCATTCGCTCGAGCGCCGACACGACGAGCAGTTAGATGGAGAGATTCGACGGGGGAAAGCTGGCCTATCCGCTATCATCACACACTCCACAGCGCTGTCGTCGGGTCCACCCATCCATGTATCCACGTGATGAATTCATGGTTAATGATTGTCAGGGTGTGATGCACGACGCACGAAGCCGTCGCGGGCTTGCGCCACACCAGTGCCATACTACTTTTGTTCATACTATTAATATGCCTGCCCTTTGATATGGTTCCTGATACTTTTGTGGCCCAACTGCAGGCATACATCGAGCAGTACTCGTAGCGCAAGCGGGTATCTCGAAACCATTAGCCCGCGGCGGGGGCGGCGGTGCCGGCGGCTGCGCAGAGTTGCTTCTCGTACGACAAAAAATCGAAAACCTGAGTACGTCATTTTTGGATTTCATCTTTTCAAAATTTCCGGTGTACAAACTGGTTGGCTATGATACCTGGTACCAGTTATCAAATTATGGTATCAAGTATCACATTATATCATTGCCGGTCCTTCATTTAATCTATGAGGTATTATATAGACCAGCATCTTCCGCCCCCCTGACTCCTGAAAGCGCGAGCGCTTACTTTGTTATTCACCGCGTCTCCCAGGTAATTGCGGCTGTATCAGAGGTGTGTAACACTAAATGGAAATTCGAGAAAACGCACCTGTCAGCAGTCGTGGTGCTTTTATTTCCAACAGAACGAAAGAGACGGGCAACCCGCAATGCATTACACGAGGGTAACAATAAATTGTCTATTGTTGATCAGCTGGCGCGTCACTGGAATAGCAGAATCGCGGCACGGCTGCTCGTCAGAATCACTTGGCTAGTATTTGCTTTTAGCATGGCGTAGTCGTAACTCGTGACGTCAAGCGAGCGTGTCAACAAGCAGACGAAACTGAAGTGGGCCAGCCTACACGAGGTGTCAACTGCGTGCTGCTCGCCTGCAGCTCCAGATACCTGCTTGAATTCAGATTCTCAAATACTCGATGCCACGAAAATGGCGAAGGCGTCTTGGTGCTCCTCATGATTACCCGCACATCTCCCCCCTGCACCCACCCCCCACCTTCCCACCAAGTTGAACTGCAGGTCAGACGTGCTTGTTTTTCAGGTTACAACTGTCTGACAGTAGGGGTCACATTTGACGGCTTGAGACCAGACTTGTGTCGTGAGCATGCTCTCTCCAGCATGCTAGACGATACGCACGGATAAACAGGCGGCGTTGTTCGTCTCGTAGAGCCGCGGTCACCACTTGCTCGCCTAGTATTGCTGCCCTCCCTACTACTTCTACTACTTGAACCTACGTTTTCCCTCTGCTGATACTTGTTGCGTCTCCGTCTCGGGTTTTGTTGTCCGAAAAGGTGTGGTTCGCCATCCACCCTGTGGGCAATGTCATGAAGACGCTCAGAATGGGTCGGTTAGACGAACTCCATAGGTGAGAGCCATCAATGATGAACTAGTAGAATGACATTTCCAGCGCGGCAAGGAGGGGGGCTTCCTGCTCATGCCCGCGTGCCTATTTTGGTTCTGTTCGGTTATTATTTTTGGTTTTCCACCCGATGTCGCCCCCGAAACTGCTGACGTTGTGTTGTTCTTAGTATGGAGCCACGGGGGCGAGAGCGTGAAGACGGTCGTTGAGGGAGCTCTGATTTCATTGCCGGCCATTGATTGGTTGGGTGGTTGATTGGTTCGGCAGATGGTTGATTGGTTGGGTGGGTGGCTGATTGGCTGACTGGTTGGTTGCTTGTCGATCGATCGATTGACGGATGGATAGATGGATAGATGGATGAATAGATGGATGGATGGATTGATTGATGGATTGGTTATTTATAGTCGTTTATTAGTTGACTTTGACTTTGGTTTTCGGTTCGAGTTGTGGTTGATCGTTAAGGTTATTTTTAGAATAGGAAAATGCTGAAGATAAGGCAAAAAAAGGAGTGACGAGAAGGAAGGTGGGACCCGCTTGAACTGTCAACGTTATTGTCGAGCGTCGAAGACCGCCCTGCCTCTCCGGTCTTAGATGACACTAATCCCAGACGGCGACGTGCGATTCTACCTCCGGAGAACTACTGTCATTTCGCGAATTGCCACATCGTGCAGTTATTCCACCGTATACGATCGAGAGCAGCTCAGACGCGCACAAGGCTAGCGGTGTTAGCGACATTTCTAAATTTGGTTTGACCTGAATGCTCTCCCCCCTACTTCTGCCTGGTCGGTGACAACCCGACATGCTACATCCAGCACTATAGAGACGCGAGGGTCTATGGTCTGACAGACTGCAGCCGCATGTCATTGATCACACTCCCCCCCTTGAAGGAGGACAAAGGCCTGTGGACTTACAACTACCGTCATGATGGTATGAGCACCCCCCTCTACCCCCCAAGGCCCGCTCCGACCCCCCCCCTGCCCTGTCCCCTCTACCTCCGACCAGGAGAATGAAGCGTAATCCGCACGTGCTGGACGCGAAGGTGTGTCGCGCTGTCCTCTGGTGGAATATTCTTGGGGAAGCAATGGTCAAGGCCCAGGAGGCGGAGATGCGGCGCTCTCAGCGGCGAGAAAACCGCCGGTTGGTCGTTGCTTTGGCGGTTTCACAGCGGCAGGGATACCGGCCAATGGAAATGTCATATCTTCCCACGCGAATGTGGTCCCTCCCTCCACTAGTGGCAACCTGCGAGCGCCACCGCCGTTTCGGGGCTTGCGTAGCCTGCGGCTTCGCGCGGGCGGGGGAGGGTCGGCGGGCGCACCTGGACGAAGCGGCCATCCTATCCAAGATCTACGAGTATTTATGAGTTTTAACCGGGTAAGGGGAGTAGCTGCTAGACCGAACGAGGTCATTTTCGCGAAGCAATGACGGGGCACGTTGGGGTATGGCTTAGTGCTAGTGTCCGCTTAGTACTAGTGGGGTGGCATGAGGAGGCGATAGGTTGATTGATGTCATTTCAATACTCGATTTTTTATTTTTCGCGTTTTTCTTCGTATTTTCGTGTAATAATAGGCGGCGGTGACGGTCAGTCAGGGCCGTTTTTTTACGTTTTGTACAGGGACCCGAGTTGCCGGTAGAGGGCAGCAGTACAAGCACGGTACCAGGTATATCATTTCCCACCTTCTTTCTGTGTGTCCGTGCTCACTAGTACCAGTTAGACGTTTCAGGTAGGCGGTTCATACGATATTTATTTTAAGGTTTTTATCGAGCATGGCGTGGCTTGGTTTAGCGCTGGTTTGGTTTGCTGCTACAGCAGTCAACGTCGGGGGTGTGACTTGGTTCTTGCTTGGATGTTCTATTTCCCGAGCTATCGTGGAGAGTGGATAGCGGAAGATCGGGTGAGTTTTCTTACCTCCTTTTCCCGCTATCATAGAAGGGTGGGTGGCGTTCCGGGAGGACGTTACAGCAGGGCAGGTTAGGCTGTTATGTTTTCAATGGCAGATTGCTGTTGGCGTCGATATGGTAGCTAGATAGCAGTCGACCCTCGAGACAGTCTAGCTGGATTTTAGACGATTCTGTTGGCATGTTACCTACACGAGGTATTAACGTATTTTTACAGTACTAGTGGGTTGTGTTTTTCGGTACTGCGCTAGACAGGTGGCGAGCAGACGGGAAGGGGAGGGGGAGTGCTCGTCATTATCACGGAAGAAGTTGTAGGCTTCTTGTCCGGTTTTCGTTGAGCCTGCCCGCGTGAACGCACAATCTTCGCGGCTGTTCTTGCTGTTCTCGTTGCTTTTTGTATTGTTCACTATTAATAGAACGGAGCAGGGAAACAAACTACTGCACGCAACTGCACTCATTAGGCACGTTTACCTTGTGGTTATCTGGGGAGTTTATTTTTGTTTTCGCCCTAGCAGCAGTAGGCAGCAGCAGCGGCAGCAGCAGCGGCAGCAGAAACAACAGCAGCAGAAACAACAACAGCACCAACAATGTACAAATGGTGTGTCGATGTTGTTTTTGGGGGGTGCGAGTTAACCTCGAGTTGGGCCATGTAAACGAGGGCATGGGCCGCGGGGGGGGGGGGGGGGGGGGATTGGACGAGATGTCGAGCAGAAAAAGTTTATTTTGTGTGTGTGTGCAGCAAGTATATTGTCAGAGCGACATGGTTGGCGGGTTGCGCTTGCTAATGTTCTTCACGGTCGTACGATACGATATTAATAGTTGTGTGGCGTACCCGGCGCTTCGGCGTCTTTTTTATGACGAGGCACTCACATTCCTTGTGTCAATTTATGATCCTTACATTTTATGTTGTATGCTTGTCTGTGAGTAGCGAGCGGGGGCGTGCGGAAGGCAAGCACAACCGTAATCATATTTTTTGCACCGCTTTTTGTTTTGTCTTGTTATCCTGCTTCGAAGGATTACATTGCGCTATCATGAATGCGGTACGCACGGGACCGTAAGAAGCACCGCATTTTGCGTTGTCTTCGTTAAACTTGATGAAAGGGTGGCCTTGCGCCGTCGTGAAGGACGCGCTGCCCGCGGGAGCGTACCCAGGGGTGCATGCGTGTGACAGCGACACCACACCGCTCAGTAGCCGCTCATGCCCGCACGCGGCCGTAGCATAACGCCTTGAAAGGCGTGGCGCACGTTGAACGCTTGAAGTGAAGAGGGAACACCCACCCTTGAACACGGATAGTCAGACACAAGGGGCTCACTCGTTATACCGAACGGCTCGTGAGACGTTCGTTGCTCTAGTTGGCCAATGAGTGTCCTCTTCGACATCCAAAAGCCGAACCGCGAGGCTGTGAGCGCGCGCAACTCATCGCAATGTGGGTGCCGTGGATCCCACGGGAACCCCCGCCCCTCCTGACATGGTGCGGACCCGGTGCTGCGCGACATCGATGCCGTTCGTCGGGTTAGCAGGGAGCCTCCTTCCCTTCTCTCAATGTTTTTGTAATCCGCTCCTGGTTGTAGTGGTTGTGTGTCGTGTTTTCTTGCGTCGTAGGAAGCTGCACCCGTTTGAGCCTCGTCGAAACACTTGGCCACAGCGATAATTACAGCTATTATTGCTATTACCGAGACTCGCTCGTTCGCCGTGAGTATCCCCTGCATGTTTTTCACGCTCAAGCGGGTCTTTCAGTCGGGACTGATAAAAGAGGCGCTTTCAACCCACTGAACCATCAGTTTCACACAGACAGAATGTGCGCGGAGTTATACAGACCGCCCACTGTTTTCCAAAAGTTGCTATTTTTGTTAACATGGTAAGCTTCGTGGTAAAGCTCGCACCGAAACTTTGAGCCGAATAGCAGCGAGGTTATCCTAAGAATGATTGTATTTTCGTGGAAGGAGCGGAGCTTTTGATTCCGCCACCGTGAGCGTGGTCGAGGTCCATCTATCACAGATGATGACCCGAAGGTTAATCGAACGGTTGAAGTTTCAAGCTTATACACTAGCGATGTTAATTTCCTCTTGAAGCAAAGCATACCGCACACACATCAACACAAGCATGAAACATAAACAACGGTCCTTGCACCGCACATGTGCGGACGGAACGCAGTAAGTCGCACAATTTTTCAAGCTGTTTTTCTTCACATACTAAATTTGTATTATTTCTACAGCTTCAGAAGGAAACGACCTTCTTGAAGCAAACGCCCGTCGAAGGCAACATCACCTTGACGCCCACGAAAACGTACGGTGAACCTATAGCTTAGTCTATCGCATCCGCAGCTCACATAGCTGCCTTTGCATCTTTCCTGACAATACCCGAATGGGCACCGAATCGAGTGGTCTGGCCGCCGACCGATACATAACGCTCAAAAAAGAGCAGAAAACCCCGCGCTCGGCCTGTGGTGTGCGGTTTACCGAGGACCGGCGGCAACCCCGCAACACCTCGAGGACCGTCCAAGTGGGGCCTGGGAGGTGTAGAACCCTTGCCCGACGACGTACATCCTTTATACTCCGCTGCAAACCCGTAAGGCTGGAAAATACTACGCACTGGCGCAGCCGCTACGCGGCCGCCATCGGCGGTCCGATTATTTACCTGCCCCCTACGTTCCAAAAGGCAGTTGTGACCCAGTAAAAACAACACAATGCTACAGCACATATAGTACCTAACAGGTATAGCACTTGCGTCAGCAACCACCTGGCACACCGACACCCCCCTTGACAATAAAATACGTGCAAACCACCGCAGACACTAGCACGTATAACACTCGTCATGTAGTTTTGTCGTTCCTACAACACCATGCCGCACGGTTGACATGACTCACGACTCCATTACAGTAGGTTCTCTCATCTCTACCCTTCACTCAATCACCCCCCCCCCCCGCCCAATAGCTCCCAAGGACCTGATTCTATAAGCCGCGGGATTCTCCCCCGGGATCCTCCCCCAGCACTAGCTCACCATGATCTGGTTTTACAACTCGCGGAACAAATAACTGAGCAGGGGCGCTACAGGATACGTTTTCAGCACCGACAACCTCAGCACCGCCACCGCGCCCCCGGATAGCGAAGACACCTTCAGCGCTGATCACATTAGCACCCCCGGGATAGCGACGAGGCCAATTTAAACGACCTTGTCCTCCTCGAGGCCTTCAGGGATAGGCCCCTTCTGAAACTTGACGCTGACGGAGTTGACGCAGTGCCGCTCGTTCGTCGGGGTCATGCGCTCACCCTCGAACTGCGACGGACAAGGAACGAAAATCGGAAATGGTGGTAGCGGGGGTCAGTACTTCATGCCTTAACTGAGATCATTTTCGCAAGCGGAACTTACCGGTCGGTGTTCGTGCGTATATATCATATCTAGACTACAAGAGCACCACTCGAAGTCACGTTATAATGAAAAAGGTTTGCTGCAAGACGGCGCCTGGGTCGACGACCCTAAATTAACGGCAAACGAAAATGGATTTCCAAGCTTTCTAGATGGAGGAGCGAAGTAGAGTGTACAGCCTACACCCCTGAAAGTTGGAATTTCGGTCAGAAAATTGAAGGCATGAGGCGAGCGTGTGTGCAATGCTCTCATCGATTGTGGCCATCATTGGATGGCGTCAAATACGGGTAGAGGGGTATTGGTAGCGCAAACCGCTTGCAGCGCGCTCCGGTAACACGTAAAGCTCCCTTCCACGTCGAGCCCATCAACGACATTCATCAACACACATCTAAATCGACATTAACATGTTTTCCCAATAATAAATATGATCCATATTGGCAACCATGTACCAACCGTCACGCAGCGCCAATTAGCGGTATTGGCGTTGTTGGACGGTTTCGAGTGAGTTGCCACACCCACCTTGCCAAAACAAGTATTTGGTAGCAGTAGTACCTATTTGCCGTCAGGCAGTAGCAAGAACTATCACTCACCACATGGCCGAGGTGCCCCCCGCACTGTGAGCACATAATCTCCACCCTCCTCATGCCGTAAGCGTTGTCTGTTTCGGTGACCACCGACCCCTTGAAGCACTTGTCGAACGCAGGCCAACCGCACCCACTACATAAACGAGGGTTCGAAGGTTCGAGGAGATAAAAAAAGGCGGAGAGGAGGGAGGGAGCAAGCCGAGTTAAGTTTGAGCACCTGTTCACGTACCACGTACACGATATGCTGAGATTCGAAAAACGGACGACGTTGGAATGTATCTGGTACTGTACGTCAATAATCAGCCACAGCAGGTAGGGCTGCCTGCCTGCGGTATCAACTCGAACTCGCATCCAGATTCGCAATCAAGTCAAACAGGAAATCAAATTACCTGAAAATTACCCATTATTGCTCATGGTACGAGCGCACTGCTGCACCTCCCAAGAGCAGTACCAGGTAATACGGTAACAGTAGTATTCGTACACGTGGAGGATGGAATAAGATGTTTATGTAATTTTTACGCGGCAATTAAAAGCAGGTGAGCAAGAGATCGAAATTGAACACACAATCGTAAATCAATGCACCGGTGGTACTTTAGGCATTAAGTCATAAATACATGGCACAAGTTGTTTCATACACAGCAGTTGTTTTTACTTTATTACTCTACTGATTGTGTAGACTATTACAGCAGTAGTCTGTAACGATGTTTGGTTACTTTTCACATATCCGACAGATTATGATCTACTGTAGATCATCTATACTGGTATGTCGTTATTGTTGTCCGAGATCTGTGTAATACAGATCCAACCCAGGAAAAACGAGCTGCATCATTCAGATCATCCGGCTCTCGCCCGCCAACATGATCTATAGACCATAAAGATCATGAAGACTAGGGATCTGTCTGCCCTGAATGTCATGTGTCATATAGATCGTTAATAAGGATCTGATCTGTCTAATGATGTGCGTTGATTTTGCCTTGCACATCGTATGCGGCTCTAACATATATTTTGAGTCTCGACGCACCTCTTGAATTTGGACTCCGCGCTGTACAGGGGGTTTTTGCACGCCTTACACACGAAGTATCCCTCCGCCTTGGTCGGGTAAAAGCTGTTGTACTCCCCAGATGACGCAGCTTCCGTACCCTGCAAAACACAATCCAAACCAATGCCAACCCGATGGGGGATACTGGTAAACGACAAGCGCGTGTATAGTAGTCTATACGAGTAGGCAACATGCGACAAAAATTATGACACTTGGCACGCCGATATCTCGCAAGTTTATCTCGGGCTCCACTACTTCCGGTACTGCTGTGCGTCAACCACAGCAATCAACAAATATTCACACCTCGGACAGATTATCTATCCTTACTTGATGATCTATATACTTCAGGGAAGAGCCGTATGGTCTTCGTAGCTCATGTTACCCGGTGGGAGCCGTACGATATTCATGATCTGGTACAAATTTCCTCGGTTGGATCTGTAATCTATAGTCTAGATGGATACAGATCCAGCGCAACATACCACTACGGTAGATCCTGGATGTACTACTGCAGATTATCTAGTTTCGATCATGATCTGTCGGAGGCGTGATATATTTCCAGCACAAGAACACACTCCAAGTGTTTTCACCGCACGATACCTACCGGTTTTGAAGATCGGCACCACGCACGAGTGCTACAGATACAACAGCAATTTCTAATATAGTTGGAGGGAAGAAAGGGCTCGTAATATAATAGTAGTCTTGTCCGCGGATAAAAATTAGGCCACGTTTTCATACCATAGTGGGGGAGAAGGAGTGGGGAGAAGAGTCTGCGTGTTATGGACCCCAGATCTGAGTGACATCTAGGGAGTGAGGAGAGGAGATGATAGATGGGATGGGCCAGCTTGCATTGGCTTGGATGGGCGAAAACAAAAAGAAAGTACTTGTAGGAGGTTCGACTCAAGTTCAACATAATAATGCACGTACGATATTGTGTTGTGACTGCCACACACAAAATCCCATCCAGAGCATTCTTCGTAGTTCGACCCTTTGCTCCCAAGACAAAGCTCTACCGATAGGCCAGTACTATCAAGGCGATCCCTCACAGCACAAGCAAAACCATCCCACCAACAGCAGCCAGTGGGTCCAGTCGACTCGTGGTCTATCTCGTGATCTCTGACCTTGTTCCGGATGACGTTGTAGTCCTTCGAAGACAGCTCCGCACGCCATTCGGCCTGGGTTTTGGTCACTGCGAAGGTCTCGGGCTTGGGGTACTTCGACATCTTAGCCGGGGCGGGGGAGGAGGCAAACAGGTTCTTGAGAAAGTTAATGACTGCTGGCTGGTAGCAAAGATGTCTTGTGGTGGAGTGGTGGTTTGGCAACTGGCGTGCAGAGATTGTGGGCTGCGAGAGGGGCCGAGGAAGCAAGAAGGTCGGCACGATGTGGTCAGTGCTCGGGACTCGGGACTCGAGGCTCTACGTACGGATGGAAAGAAAAGAAACATCTGACGAAGGCGGTACGATGGGTCGGGAAATCTACGGGGGCATTTTTTGAGTTTTTTGCCCGTTCGAGGCGCTTCTGGAAGAATCTAGGAACTTTCTTGTAGCTGGCTCTTTTGTTCTAGTTGTGCTTTCCTTCTCTTCTCTCTCTCTGTCTCTGTTTCTGTTTTTGGTTTTTTCAGTTTTGTTTTTGGTCCATTTTGATTTTTGATTTTGATTTTGATTTTTTGGGGGGTTTCAGAAGGCTAGAAGCGTTACGATTAAGGGGACAGAAGAGGCTTCAAAATATAAATGTTCAAATTTCCAACAGCAGTGGGTGGGGTGGTGAGTAGTACAGTAAGTGTAAAAGGTGAAGGCCACTCGCAAGATCCGCTACTTCCTCTGTCACTCTGTAGCGTAGGGAAGACTCACGGAGGCAGACGAAGCACTCCTAGAGGACAACCGCATTCTTGAGACTAACTGCGACCGGGTCCCGTGTTTTCAGGTGCAGTACCGGGCTTGGAGGCTGTGTGGTCGATATACTTTATGACATGATATGTTTGCTCAAACCACTTTGAGGTCGTACAAGTAGTTCGCACGAGATGTCCAGTTCAGATACAAACCATGTAGACCTATGGTATGAGTGCTGCTTGCTGTGTCTCTGAGCCTGTCCATGCTCGGTTGCATCCACAAACGGCCGTCGCCCCCGCGTCTACCGCGGCAGGGCTATCGGCATGGGGTGGGTGGGAGTAGAGAGATAGGGAAAGGCGCTATGGTGGTGATTCCGTCGCACGAAAGGAGACGGGTGGACAAAATCAGTGACTAATCACAGACGCACACACTACAATCAACCTCAGAATCGGACGATCTTTTCTCCAGCTCCGTAGATACACACATCGTGTTATATTATACGCATGATACGACCTGCCCCTCTGGCATGATCTTTCTGGTGTGATCTGTACGCGCCACACATGCTTGCGCGTATGTCAACTCTCGTCCTGCTGTTCGTGATCCGCTCTAGTGCTGCGCTTGCACTACCAGCACGCACCCACCTCAAGGACTGCTGTTTGCGTGAGTAGCTCCGCCTTGCGGAATATATCTGATGGGCTGGCTGGATTCTTGGTTCTTTGCTGCAAGTTGTACCGTACCATGCATAGTCTTCAGACTAGAGACAAGAGGCAGGAAACAGTGGGGTTATTTTTTCTGCTTCGAAGGTTCACCGTCGGGATCCTATCATATCATATCATGCACCATATGACACCATGACACCTGATACAACAACTGGCTACCGGTACTACTCGTGAGTGATGATAGTGCTTATTTGGTGGGTGCTGTGGGCACAGTCGGTACTGCAGCAGTCAGGGGTGATGCGTAATTCGTGTTGTATCGCGTGTACACATATGCATATGCCAGGGGTAGATAGGGCAACGACGAGTGGAGTGTTGATTGTTGTATTCGAAGCTATCTACCGGGTATATGTTCTGTGTTATCCCTTTGAGGATTTTTTACAGGCCGGCAAGCACCACGCCGCCCGTGGGATTTTGGGGAGGGCATATCAGAACCAACAGTTTGACGATAATACTTCTTTTCGTACCTCGTACTTTACGTAGCCATTATTTATTTGTCGTTTGGTTTTATTTCGCCTCGTGCAGAGCTCTAGACTATGTTCCCAGCATCCGTTCTCTCGGTGTGTATCTGTACGTCGACTCAACCGCACATTGGTCTGTTAATAATGAATACCAGGTACCAGTACCAGTAGTGCTTCCCGGGGTTGCGTCCGTCGTGGTTCCGTGATCGTTCTAGTATGTAAAACCACGTTGTTGTCATTAAAATCCTGCAACTGGGTCTACACCAAAAATTACACTCTGATTGCTGTTGTATGCCTAAAGTCCGGCGCTACACCCTTTTTTTTTTAATCCTTCATCAAACCGCCACACCATTTCTTAAGGAAAGTGCTAAATGAAGAAAATGCGGCCTCATATGTGCAGCACAGTGCGGTACTCGAACTGCTGTAGAGGCCGTGTGCGTTCAAATTGCAAAACATAGAATTAAAAAAAAAACGTAAAAAACGAATCCCGCCGCAGCAACGCCACCAAAACCACAACACAGAGGTGGTCCAACTCGAGACGACTTGCGACGAAACAAGCCCCACGAGTTAGCGCAAGCACGGCCGTTTCGTTAGACCCCGGGTTCGCAGAAGTCGGTTAAGTACAGGTGTCACCATCAATTGTGTACGCGGCGACAGCCAGCATCAGACGCACAGACGAGTAAACAGATTAACTACGTACGAACTTGTTTCTTACGCAATGTAGGCCCGTACTTTGTACGCACCCCGCCGTAAAGAGGTTTTTTCGCCAGAAAGCACAAAGCGGCCTCGCACCTCATTAATATGTCACTAGGAGTAAGCGACTATCACTAGACATATCGCTTTGGCTCACCCACATCAACCAACACCTCACGCATCGCGGAGCGTTTGTCCTCTTTTTGTTATTGTGGGAACGCTCAGGCCGCCCCGTTGCTCTTGGATCGATTTCACGAAGATGTGTCCCTCTATATGCCCTCCCCCCCCACACACACCAGAAATCGCGACCGCCAGTCAGCATGAAGCTAGTGGCATGGACGTTCTACCTGTCGCCTCTCGTGTCGGCGGCTAGCGCGCAAAGTGATTCCCCGAGCTGCTTCCCACCCGTTAGCCCCAAGGGCCTAAGCGTGCACGAGGACGGAGCACTGTACGTGCTGGACACGGCCCACGGTCTGCAAGAGTACAGCGCCCTTGACGGCACCTTCGTCGAGACATTGACCGATCAAACCAACGCCGATGGCGGAGTGCAAGTGGTCGCCGACACCATTTTCGTTTCCGCGGTGTCAAATTCGGGGGGAACGGTCGAGAAGTTTGACCTCACCGGGAAGTCGCTAGCTACCTTTCCGTCGTCCATTAGTACTAGCACCAGCGACGAAGAATTCACGCCGGGGGGTTACGACGTTGCCGTCGCCGCCGACGGCACCGTGTACGTCTCCAACTATGTAGCGAACGGGGTGGAAGTGTACGACGGCGCTACGGGGGATCACCTTGGGCAGATTCTTGGAGACACCCACGCGCTGGGCATCGCGTTCGGGCCCGACGACATGCTTTACGCCGCCATTAACGGGGACGACGAGGTCCGGCGGTTTACCCCGTCCTCGGACGGAAACTATACTTTGGTCGACGCCTTTATCAATGGACGCTCGGGCTCACGAACCCGCTTAGGCCCACGGGGAGTAACCGTAAACCAGGATGACTACCTTGTCTACGTTTGCTGGTCAGATTCTCAGGAGCTGACGGAGTACTCGCAGTCTGGGGCGGAGCTGAGGTGGTGGTTTCCGGGTGGGAGCGTCTCAGCGATCGTTGCCGGCGAAGACGATGACAGCGTCGGGTCCGGCAACGCGTTGTCACCCCTGTATGTGGCGGTCGATAGTGGCGGAGATGTGTATGTTAGCGCTCAGGTTGAGGACGGAGGTGATGCGGACGTGTTCAGGTATGACGGGGCCACGGGAGATGAGGTCGGCCTGCTGTCGTCGTGCTGGGGAGGTGGGTTCTGCTTTGTTAACCTTTTGTACCCCCCCCTGAGACTTGCAAGAATTGACTACTTTGGTCTTACGAGTACGGCCGTGCACGAAGTGAGTACACCCCTTTGGGACTTGGTTTTTGGCGTGGACCGTAAAAAGTGTCGGACGCAACTAATAAATACAGCATCGGCCACACGAAGCAGCCTAAGGTAAAAGGTAGGGGTTAGGGGATGTTTCCGAAGTGCGACGTAAGGAGATGAACGGGACGAGACGTGATAATACTTGTATTGATGCACGCTCTTCCTGGTTTGTCGATGGTACCGCACTTCTCGGCTTTTTTGGTAGGAGCACATGGGTCTCTCAAAGGGCTACTATTTATGGTGTTTTGTGTTGTTCTATTGCCGACACAGGAGCTGTGTTGCAAGAGACCTCGTGCTGCGAAAGAACACAACAAACTTGCGGCTGTGTCGCAAATACTCCTGTACGACACTCTTGACAAATGCTTTTAACCGTTGACAAAAGGGTTTCACAAAAGGGTTGCTTGCGGTACTTCTGTAGGGAGTACAGCACGACTGAGTAACCCACGGATAGACGGCAAATCCTGGCGACATGAAATGTCATGGACCTCTATCAATATCGCTGTTTCGCTTCGAAAAACGCCCGGCGTGCCACCGTCACTCTCAATTTCTCCCGTCGCAGGGACGGCAACGAACGATACGGCGACGCCGCAGCCTTCCGCAGCCCCTTCTGGGTCTCTCGAACCACTAACGACGGCCCCATCCGGCTCTCCCGCACCATCAACGACAGCCCCTTCCGGCTCTCCCGCACCGTCGACAGGTACCATGGCTCCCGCAACGACCAGCTCTTCAAGGGCGGTTAGCTCGGAAATGCCGTCACCCAGTCCTGTGTCTACCGCTGAAGGATCAACGATGAGTCCTGCTGCGACCGATAGCCCTGCGGGGGAGACCGCCAGCCCGGCCACGGCTGGGGGAGAGGCTTCTGCCACGAACGGAGCGGGGGGACAAGGACGCATCATCCCCGGGTTTACATTTTGGGTTGCTTTCCAGATGTTGATGGTGGTGAAGATGGCGGGAGTTTCTTCCTCTCTTGTAGGATGATTTGATGGCGGAAAACTTTGAACCTCGTGTGATACCGTACCAAACTCTCGTGGCGCCGAAGGGAAACAAGCAGTTACGTGCTCTACATAGTTTTCTTGTGGGGGCCGAGTGCCCTAAATTGCCTTCTCTGGATTACATGTGTGCTTGTTCTTTTGAGAAACGTTGTTGACATAATATATTACGGTTTGTTGCCCTTGTACGCGATATTTGTGTCCCTTGTAGTTTTCTTTCTCTGGGCTTTCCTTGCGATTGAAAGGGCCTGGTTGTTCAGGCTTGGTTTTTAAGGCTAGGTTAATCAGGTGCTATCGTTTGAACATGAGTATCGAGTCAAGGAGGAGAGGGGAACGTTGAACGTTCGTAAATCTCGCTTCGATCAGACGGGGTCGGAAATAGTAAGGGGTTTCCTCCCTCCACGTTTTGCGGCCTTACTCCATTTATGCCAGTTGTGTCGTGATATAACCTTGTTTCTATTTGACTAACGTGCCTCCAATTGGGCTAACATGCAAAGCAATAGGTTTGGCATGTTGTCGTGGCCTGTCTTGTCACCTTTTAATGTCGCAGCAAACTTTGCTGCCAGTCGTGCATATCGATTCAAGTGGTGTTGAGTTCGTGGGTCTTGCGGGTACAAGCTATGATATGTGGGTGGCTGCCGACGATGACATGACGTGTTGCGTTACGTCGGGGCTGCTGGGTTGTTTGTGTGTCTTCAGCGGCGGCATTCTTGAATGTTGAAGAGTTGACCAGCTTGCAGCGTTCTTTTTGGGCCTGCTCGTGCTGTGCTGTGCTGTGCTGTGCTGCTGTAGCGTTAGCGTAATGGAAAATTTCAGTCACGCTCTCGACCTTTAGTCAGAACGCGGGACAAGCTGGGAGATTTTGTTTCGTTTTGTTTTTGGTGCCAACGATTTTGATTCATGAACCCTCCTGGTCCTGCACATTGTGCAAAGCGTTCCTGTTGGAGGAGCCCCAAAGGCACCTATTTGTTCACGTTGTTGTTGCTGTTGCATTTTTGCTTGCGTCCATCTCAGTCGAACATTGCACGGGACAAAACGATCGAGCATCTGTGTAAGGATGGCTGCGCGTTTAATGGGTGTAGGTGTGCGATTTTCTCCAGTTGTGCTTCATCGTGGAGCGTGTAGTAAAATCCCGTTTTGGGAACCGACGGAGGGGCGCCGTTGCGCGGCGAAGAGTTCGGCGTCGGCCGCGATTTCAGTGATAAAAACTGAAGGAGCTGCTTGTTTTTCATTCAACAAATTCCATCATACTGTTCAGTCAGAAAAATACGGGATTTTTCCTCAACGGCTAAAAAGATACTGTTCCGAGTTGTGACGTCGCGCTTGACAAAAGTCCATCCCGAAGTAAATAGCGCCAGGAGCAGGACTGCGAGTGACGTCACACACTGATATCGAAGGTTTTTCGGATAATCCAATAATAGTAGTTTCCTTTAAAAAAAAAAGGGGGAAACTTTCAAAAAAGGGCATTTAAAAATAGGAACAGTCTAGACTAGACTATATACATAGGAGTACTATTATATTGTTTGCACTCTTCCCCTGTATTTGACCCGCAAAAGTTGGCACGGTATAACATGGAGTAGTGTTTACCCCTTGGCCCAGATTCGACAAGCTGAAACCAGTTGATACGGTGATGCACTCTAACTCTTCGTTACAGCTGGGTTCCGAGCACTTTTCCCAATCTCAAGTCTATCTATTTACGGAGGACGATAGTAAATAGGACCAAATATTGTTAGTAAAAATAGATGAATATATAGGTTTTTGTCTGCACACTAGGTCCTATTTACTAGGGTCCCCCGTAAAATAAACACAGAAAAAAATCACAAATTGATTGGTTTTGCTCAAAATCGGTACCATCGGCGATTATTTTCGGCCCCGGCGTCCGACCCCGATGCAGTTGTGTGTTTCGTGTTGGACCGATCGCATTCAGGGTTAGGGTTGGGTCGGCTCGTTCGGTTCGGGTTTGTCAACTTTCCGACCGAAACAAGTTTTGTCGAGACTAATTCACGGGTTACAGAGCCCGGAGCCCACGGGCATCATTTTCCTTTAGAGGAGACTAGCCCGGGAAAAAAATATTTAGAAATAGGACTTAGCCCCAAAAAAATCCTCCAGAGGGGCTTAGCTCCGAAAAAAAGTATCCCCCGGACCAATAATACTACAGTGCGTACGTGCGTGATACACAGTACACGCAGAAGCGCCAGAAACCTGTGGCGCATTTTTTCTTCAAACGATATTTGGCGATCGGTGCCCCTTGCCGGGACAGAGGGATGTCGACGGCCGACTAGCACACACACATAAGCGGTCTGCTCCATCTCCATGCTTCTTGGGCGCCCCGTACCAAATATTTGCTTCAAAATTGTAGGGTCAGTTTTTTTTATCCGAGAGGGAGAACGAAAGAAGAGCACGCTCTTAGGAATGGCTCGCGCGCAAGACGGAAACGTATCAAAAACGAACGTGTGGCGCCTACGACTAGGCTCTGTTGCTGTCAAGAGGTGGTCAATCCGTCTTTGGCTCGGCAGCAATACAGTCCACGTCAGCCGATGCGAAAATATTGCTATCGCACATATATCACTCAGGTCAGAGATGCAAAAAAAAAAATATCTTAGGAGGTGGTCGATCCGCCCGTGGCTTGCCACTACACCAGTCCATATCGGCCGACGCGAAAATACTCGCTATCGCACATAGATCGCTCAGGTCTGTGATGCAAAAAAGGCAAGGCTATTTTGAATACGCTGAGCATGATCAACGGAGCTGGCGAAAAAATGCAGTCGCCATATGGATGCTGCCCGCGAAAGTGCGTGACTTTGACCGCCTTGCATCCGTTGCTCTCTTCCGTCCGAAACTTTGTCAGTACATAGCGCAATAAACATTAATTATTTTCATATGTAGGTTGTGTCTCTCGAGATATACAGCTTCCCTCGACACGATGTCGGCCACCTCATGGCGTGGCTACAAAAGTTGAAGCAAGTTACGTCAGTCCCGGACTTGGCAATATTCGCATAACTTCAACCCCCCTTTGGGGATGGATGGTCCCCTGTCGAAAAACGCACACAGAAAGCAAGCTCGTCATCCCGCACCCCCAAACACGAACAGCACGCTCCACCGAAAGGTTACGAGCTGTGGGCCTCGCCGCGGCTACGTCGCCATTCACGACACCGCCGCTGGAGACGGCATCGCGGTGGGAGGGGCCGGCATTACGCGATCCCCGGTGTGTTCACGCCGCCGGTGCACCGGACCGCCGTGGAATAGAGTTAACGACCAAGCTACGAAGCTGGTGACTCGATGTGTGCAGTTCACCGTGGCAGAGCGTTCCGGTAGCACTACATTGAGGTTCCCCTTGCAGTATGGACAGGAAGGGTGTTCGGTGATCCAGATATCCAGGCACTGCGGTGGCGGTGGCGGCGACGGCGACAGCGGTGGGTGGCGGTGGTGTGCGGCGTCAGCGGGCGACGAACAAGCAAAGAATGGACCATTACTCTCAGCTGTATTTAGTTGGTGTACTCGGGATAGTTGTCAACCACGCTCGTTCGTGTTTGCGCGGAGCACGCGGAGCGAGAAGGGAGTTTGTAAGCGTTAACATGCCAACGTACGATTTGTAGCGGCATCAGGGAGTTGCTGGTTCGAGAGGTTGTGCGGGGCCCGTGGGGGGGGGGGGCATGGAGGTAGAGTCTGAAGCTGACAAGAAAACAATAAATAGGCGTTTCGCAGTGGGTTATTTTGCATGCTTGGACATGGTTGGGCCCACGGCGGTATATTTTAAGCGGCGTAATAACGACGAAGAGATGCCACAAAATCATAAAATGACCAATGAGTCCTCGAACGCCAGCCAGCGTAAAAAATACAGCTAAGGGGTTCACATGAAACTCCATGTTCTTGCCCATATCTACGGCGAGACGAAACTGTTCGTTGTGTGTCTTTATCGGCTGAATGGCAGGGAAAACACGTCCACTCTGTACCGCTGACGCTAGGTATGGCAAGCAACGTTGTGCAAATCACCCCCCCCCCTGCTAACAGCCTACTACACAGACGACGGCGAAGTTGCGTGGTTATGCCTTGATTTCGGGAGGTCTTACCTGTGCATGAAAGATGTGCAGGCAAGGCAAAACGTGGACGTGCTCTCCGTGAGCGTACTGACCCAAACATATCGCACATACGTCGGGGAGCTCGTTCACGCGCACCAAGGACTTGTCTTGACGTCGCGGACAACACGCCTCGGCCTCGGCAAGCGTGACGTGTCCCTCCGGTTTCCAAGCCGCTGCCTTTGTCAGCTCTACAGCCGAGATATCAATGTTTTCTCGACAGTCAGTGTCACCCTCGCTGCCGGCCATTTCCGAGACATGCATGTCGCACCCGTCCTGAGATCTTAATGCTTCGCTCTCCCGGAGGCATGCTTCGCAGTCAATCTCGCAGACGGTTGAGCCTAGGTCTGATGCACCGTCCTTCCAAAGGTGCCCTTTCGTATCCTGCTGTCCCTGTTGCTCCTGCTGCTGTTGCATCGAGACGCTGGCGATTTCGAGACCGTCCCTGACTGCCGCCCCACATTGACCCAAACAGCTCTCCTTAAACTCGCGATCGGGCTTCCACAGCTCAACCGGCAGCATCGACCCCCCGCTCAGCGAGAACGGCTCCGCGCAGCCCGACTCTATCACATCCTCAACGCAACCCTCGTCAGACTGGATCCTCGCACTGCCGTACCCTCTTTCCCCCCGGCGACTCGCACTCCCACCCCCCAGGCCGCCTCTATTTTCCTTCAGCGGTGCGACTCCAAGTGTCGTAGAATGGACGCGCCCCCACGCCATTGCCGACGCCACCATCGCGGACACCCCCATGGTTTCAGCGGAAAAAGCTACTCGCAATCTGTCATCATCCCGGTCCGCATCGGCGCTGCGGTAGCTTGACCGCCTAGACACCGCTGACCTTTTCGCCTCCCCCACCTCCCCTCCCTCCTCGTCATCGTCGTCCTCTACTCCCCGAGCGCAAAAAACGCGACTCGCTTCCGAGCAGTCCGAGAACGGTGAGAGCCGGCCAAGGCCTAACTGGCTGTCGTTGCGTGCCACCAAAGGGGGGTCGCTGGAGAGAGGCTGATTCGGTGCGGAGCTAACTTCCCATCCGAAAGTTAGTCTGTCATCGGGATCTCTCCGGCGAACCAGGCTTGCGGTTTCGTCGAAAGGAAACGAAGCGAAGGCCTGCGGTAAGTGGGAAGAAAGGGAGATTGGTAAGAGGAGTTGTCCGTGAGCGGTGGTTGGTCAGATCTTCTGGGGGGCGGGGGGGCGGTATGTCGCTGTCAGTGTTCTAGGTCGGCCCTAGCTTTGCGTGGTGGGCGTGTGGGTCGTGTATCGTCGAAAAGGCGCAAGACACACACGTCAGGGGGATACTCTAATGTCAAGGGTAGCTGTGCAGACAGGCCTAGGGGTTTATATCCGGAAGGGCATTCTCCCGCGATTACTATGGATGTGCGTGCATCTACGTGAACACTCTGGTGGCAAAGAGAAACAAGAATCGAGCGCGGGAACGTGTGCATACAAGGCCCCGAAAGTACCTGTCTGACCTGTGAATGGTATTCTCTCTGAACGTTTACTACTGGAAACGTTATCCCACACTACTAGACCACGTAAATATATTCCTATTATTGTTTTGGTCCCAGCCGATTTCCCCCCTTTAAACACCGCATCATTATACCTGGTAGTAGCTTACTGCATCTGAAGTCTGGGTACCCACGGTAAGTGGATATCCAGTCTCGAGTCGGCATCGGGCAAGAGGTGGGAAACCAACCCAAGGACCAGATAGGTAGAATCGACTGAGTAAAAGTCCAGTCTCGAGTCGGCGCCGGGTGACAGAAAAAAGACGTGGCAACGAGGTCGTGGCACACCAAGACAAAACGTGTGCGGCGGAAAACGTCGTTTTCGTTTTGTGTACATGCTAGATGCACAACAACGTCCAACACTCTTATCAGGAGCTGCATTTGTTTCGTCACGATGGCGTCACGGCGCTGCTTTTGCACGGAATGAACGACTTCGGGTATACAGTAGTGTGAGCTATGTACTATTTTGTACCTGGTACTATTTTGTACTATTTTGTACTATTAATATTTTGTGCTATTTTGTGCGGTAGGGGGCGGGATTCGCTCGTGCACAGCCGTAGTAGCAAGACCGTCTAGACCCTCGCATCCCTACAATGTCAGAACGGAGCACGCCGGGTTTGCACTGATCAGGCAGACATCGCGTGAAAACAAGCGCGAAGCGCCGTGAGGTGTTCGGCAAGTCGCAGGAAGTGTGAGCTACATCCTACCAAGAAGCACTTGTCAGGCGGACTTACGGTGGGGGGGGGGGGGGGGGGAGGGGGCACTCGACGTTCATGCATGGCCGTAGTTATATGGCCAAAGCTATTAGACCCTCGCATTCCTACTATGCCCGGACGGAGCACGTTGAATTCTCACCAACCAGGCAGACACCGCCAACAACAAGGGCGAAGCGGCGTGAGGTGTTCGGCGGACATACGCGACTGCGGGGGGTACTTTTATTAATAGCGCCTCACGTTTCAGTGGCTCAGAATCGCTCGCGCGTGTGACAATAAGTTACCTCGTATATGCCTTTCGGTTTAGCGATATGCACCACAAAGGAAAAGGTGGTTAGGCTGCGTCTAGGCACACTTTTTTCAGTCCGTTTTTTATGAAGGTACCGAGCCATTTGCGCGAGCGGTCTAGAGTATTTGCAATACTGTTTGTAATACTATTTATACTACTACAATAATATTTACAATACGATTCGCAATAGTTTTCATCATACTAGATAAAATACAACTTAAAAATACTATTCATAGTACTATAACACGGCAGCCTTGGCCAAACACAACAAAAAAATGACCCGCCTGTGCTACTTTTTTGAACGGTGGTCTTGCCCCTCATGACATCACTGCGCACACAGACTAATGAACACGTTCCTTCTAACAAGAGCCGAGTGCTGTTTGGGCGGTGCACACGGTCGTCGATAAAACACTACCGTGACGCTCCTTGCTGCTGCTGCTGCATGTTCCAATGCACTGCTTGGATATTCTACAACGCACTGGGCACATGAACATACCTCTCGGTTGGCGGGCGTGACTCCTATCGGCTTGGGTTCCTGAATAACGCAAAAAAAAAAACAGCGACGGGGTGCATCCTGATGAATATACTAGCAGGCCTGGTTTCTTGTGTTAGCGCCTACTTGAACGCTATCCGTAGTCATGTGTGGAGGTAGGGATTGACTGGCGCGTGGCAACCGTTCGAAGTACTCTGCGGCACGTCGTCACGAGTTTGGTTTGGCGTACTATGTGCTAGGTGCTGCCTTTTCTTGTTGAGAGCTCGTTCACATAATTTCGAGGAGCTACAACGTTGATTCGATCACCATACAATGCCGAACCGCTAGCATCTGGACGCCCTGTTCACCCCGCCCATGGTCAATGGCCCGCTGCAACGCGATGTATCGTACACAATCGTGGTTTCTCATTTGTGGTGCCTTGCCGGATGACTATAACCGCACGAAAGTGCGACCCCGCACTATTCCCTCATTAGGGCAGTATATTAGTACTCTACATGACGAGCATGTGACAAGCGATTATCACCGCACTAAACCGAGTCACCGTATTAAAGGATACCGCACTAACGCGGAACCATTACTACACCGATTTTATTGCTTAAGGGTCGATCCTAACGATGAAAAAAATATCGCGAATCCTGACAAAATGACAAAATGTCACGATTCCCCGAAGTTTTGAAGTTCTGAAATGCCACGTTTTCAAAAACAAAATCACGTTTTTTTTTGTCAGGTATCCTGGCATCAACTTTTGTGGTAAAGGTCAAAACGATCCAAAGTCCGGATTCCTGACCAATATCACGTTTCGCGAAATGCCACGTTTCTTTTTCGTCACGATTCCTGACATTTTTTTTGTGTTCGTCAAGAACGTCCCTAAGCGAGTGTACACGGTATCGTTTCCGGCGTCTATTCATACGTATTTCGAACGGACAAACCCTAGCCCAGCATGATGTAGATGGATGCCGCCAGAGCAACACTGATCCCGTCGCGTCGTAGACAGAAGACTTGTGTGTCCGCCCTGGATAGATTTAGCATCCGCGTCGAGCGCGTCGATGATGCAAGGGCCCGCACTTTTTACCCTTTTAGCTCATGCCCCTTCCAGGAAGTTAAGTCGTTACATCATCGTACCCACCGCCTTCTACAGTTGTGTACCTCGACTGGAACTTGTAGCCAACACAACATGCTTAATCTTCAAGGTGTATGCCCGTTCAACGTTTAAATTCAAGATGTCATAGCAAAACACAGTGATGTTATCGACCCTCGTACGTGAGAGCTCCAAGCAGCGACATACGCTGGCTTCTTGCAACTGTAATGGAGTGCTCTCCGTAGAAGGATAGTTTATAGATTCGGCATTAAACCATGTCATGGTTGAGGTGAAACCACGTGATATTAGATGTCACACTCACGTCAAGGCCATCATAGATGGGCGATAAAGTAGGTGACGATGATGGGACAAGCAGGACGCCCCTCATCTCACTACCCTGCGCTACCCTGCACTACTCTAGCCCTGTTATGTCTGTGCTTTAGCATTCTCTATTTAGGGAAATAATGCATAATAAACTTGGAGCCTAGCCAGCGAGCCATGAGGAGAGAGCAACCAAAGACACCGGAACCCATGAGGGGCACCCTTCCCAACACCGACCAACCACGCACATCCCCCACTCGGAGTACTGTCACACAACACAGCACGCGCTCTGCCTACAAAGAGCATCTGCTTCGTGTGCTACGTACTCTAGCTGGTGGCGTCAACAGCAACCACTACTACTACTGCTGCTGTAGCTGAAACTGCAACGTCTCCCCGAATATCCCGAAGAGAATATCTGATGAAAACCAACATCCCCTGCCCCCCCCCCCCCCCCCCCCCTCCAAACAATGACTACCTGGTAGCTAAATTCAGTACCTGGTAATCCGTGTATCGTTAGACGACAGTAAATAAATGGTACCTACTAAGACATACTGGACTGTCTTAGCTAAAAAAGGGTGCGTTCTACACTAGCTAGCTTCAGTTTAAAGGCGTTCAAGCTTCTTATTTTCTGGTAAATCTCAGCCTTCGTGTCTCAACACCTTTTGTTTCTTATTGCTGTGGCTGTCCTGTACATACTGTATACCTGATACCTCGTACAATGATAGCAATCAAGTCATAACTATTCATATTAACATTTTCGGTTTTGCATGACACGCTCAGCGGGCTCACCGGGGCGATGGATATCACGACCGCGCACAGGTAGCTCTGGGACAAGATCGCAACCGTAGATGTGATCGTCAGGAGAACCAGGAGCCAAGTTGTTCGAGCCTCGATTGCGAAGATCCAGGCTTGAACGAAAAACCAACCCAATCCCGTTGAAAACAACAGTCCGCTCCCGAACAGCTGTGTTGCGGAGGTAACAGCGTTAATGGTTGTGTTGAGGGACAAAGGCATTAAATTAGTGGTGTTGCGCGATGAGATGTAAAACGGAAAAAAATCAAGTGCTCACATCGGACTGGTCACATCTCTGTTAATGACCTAGATCGTGATCTGTTCATGATCTACTATTAATTTCTAAAGTAGAAAGTGATCTGTTCATTTCTTAGATCGTGATCTGTTCATGATATAGATCGAGATCTGCCCAATGTGTGGAAAAGTGTGGGAAGGGAGGGGTGGAGGGGGGTGCGCTGCAGAGTAGTGTGTATTTTGTTGGAGAAGACCACGTGTGCAATCTTTTGTTGGTGGCGATGTTGCTGTGGTTCATGCGAGGTCGCAGAATCTGGCGTTTTAGGATCTATGATTGTACTCGATAAATGTGCGTCGAACTGTTTGTACAACTGCTTTGCGTTTTTTGCTATCCGCATGTACCACTTGTACGTAGGCAAGGCTAGCCTTTCTTTTGAAGTATAGAGCAGTCCTACAAAAAGAAGCCTTTGTGCCTAAGGCGTAGTACCGCCTTTTAGCTTCTGAGCCTGGAGGGCTAGAGCTTAGCTTTAGCAGCTGCAGAGCAACCTCAGACATGGACTCAACGTAAACATTCGAGGACAGTTTTGTATCATGCAGGTAGGAGAATGTTAGATACCTGTGGTATCGTATTCATAGGAGACTGGCTACCTTACTTTGGTGGTTGTATCATGTATAGTCTAGTCTAATATGCCCGAGCGGTGTAACGGATGTACTTCAAGAGCATTGCACGAGCAAGCTTCGACTCAACCAGGCCATACCGGCACCCAAAGAAAATCGTAGATTGCGTGTCGAGTGGAAAGCTGACCGACTAGGCAGAACTTACTCACTACGCCTGTTTGGCGACATCGATCTGATCGATACCAAATGTAAAAGCTGTGATATACCTGGTTGGTAGCCTTTTGCAGAAAGCTACCAGGTATGACAGCCTTTATATAGTCTAGACATGTCATATGATATAATACCCTTCAAAATTTAGCTGCTGCTGGTCAAGTCGAGAGATTGAATCGTCAGCATGATGTCTAGTCTATCCCTCCCTATGATACCTCAGAGGTTGTGCTTGTTAATGGTTCCGCGTGGTTGTCCACAGAGGAGATCCACGCGACAGCACAATCGCCTAGCACAAAGGTGCTACCGACAAGCCGGCGTCGGTATGCTGAGATCTAGAGGTCAAGGGTAATTTTTTTCGTAAGCACAGCAGACTCTCACCAGGACTGCACCCCAGCTCATCGTGCTGCTGCTGATATTCTGCTGCTGACGAAATTCTGTGCCGATGTTCTGTGATCAAATGGAAGGCTATCCTGCTGTCGTAGAGTCTTCTCCCGCAGCTGTCAGCTAGTTGCTGGGCTGCTGCACTGTGATCCGCAGCATCTCCTCGACAGCCGCACGGCCGGTGCTCATGTGGTGTTGCGGTTGGTTCGAGCTTGCGACGTCCTGTTTCACCTGGGCGCCGACCAAAGCTGACAAGATGACAAGTCGGCAGGCGGCGATAAAGCCCGGAAGCCCGGTACCGACGGTTACAAAAATGCGGCGGAATTACGAATTCTGACCTGGAAGTTCGAACCTCGAGGCTCGAGGCTCGAGTCTCGAGTCCTCGAGTTAATTTTTCTTCTAGCCCGGCTCGCAGGAGTGTCTACGCTAAGGGGTATCATACTCTGTCAGAAGGAAAGTCGTGGTTGTAGATGTACTTGTGTGTTTGTCCTGCTAACCCCCTGTTGATATCCATATTCTACATGTCGTTCATGGCCAAAGTTGGCAGGAGGAGGAGACGGCAACAAAACAGAGTCGACAGGGGGGCCATCCCATAAAGAATGTCGGTCGCCCCCCCCGCATCAGCTCTCTGTCAATTTTAAACCCTATTACACTAGTCTAGACTATAGTCTAGACTAGAAGTGTATCTGTTGCTGGGTTACTTTTGAGTCTCGTGACTGATGAAGTAGCCCAACAGGTAGGGCTTCAAAGTGCCACGTGTCGTACTTTGAAGTTCGCCCACCTGTCGGGCTCTACTTCACTCCCGTGACTCAAGTGTACTATTAATACTAGGAGCCCAACAGGCACTACATTATTAAGGCAGTTCGTACATAATATATAGGGCTTCTAAGGAACAGGCTTTTCCTTCCAATTATCAGAGGCATCCGGAACACGCAGGGCCCTACCTATAAATGCCAAAAGTTCCGTACTGCATGGTGCGAGGGGGGGTGTTGCCTGGCCATTTTGATGTACCATACATAGCATGCATGCGGTTGGTGCGGATCATGCATGCTGAAACAATTCTGCTTTTCTTGAAACACCAACAGAAAGAGACCACGCAGTTCACCTGATGCTCTCCTTGCTGTGTATTGAATGCCAGAACAACGACCCGCGTGGGTTTTCCTGTCTTTCTGCATTCATACCCATTTGATTGTCCCTCAGATAAAAAAAATCGACCGCGTATTATAATATTTTGAAGATAAAAAGGGGTGTCTTCTTGCTGCAACCGTCACATTCGTCCCCTTTAAGGGTTTATAGTTTCCGCGCACATATTCAACCCCCCCCCCCCCGATCCCCCGATCCCTCTTGTTCAAACGCCCCACCTGAAATCAAAATCTACCAGAGTAGTAAACACTACCAGCCAGCTGATGTCATCTCATTATCCTTATAGCCATCGATGCCGTAGCTCCAACTCATCTCCGCCCTCCGCCCCCCCCACCCCCTTTTGTTCCCCGCCCAGTTCGTTCAAACGCCCCACTTACAATCGAAATCGGCCAGAGTAATAAACACTCCTAAGCAATTGGTATCACGTCAATATATTTCTAGCCATCCATGACGTGGCTTTCATTCATCCCCCCTCCCCCCCTCCAACGCCCCCTCCTTCCCCACACCCCGCACGATCGCCTAGACCCAGCACCGCGCGTATAGCAAGCCCCTACATATATGATTAATACGCGCGATCGGAGGATCACACAAAAAACTTGCGAAGATCAGTGCCGACCAAAATCCTTGATCTCATAGCTGGAGTGTATTTTAATATTATATGTGACCTAAACCTCTTGAAAACCCTTCCCCTCCCCACCCCCCCCCCTCCCGCTTTTTTTTTTTTTTTTTTCTTTCCTCCTCGCTTTCTCTTGCTTAAACGCCCCACCTACTATCAAAATCCGCCAGAGTAATAAACACTTCCACGCCCTGGATATCGCCTCGTTATCGTTTTAGAGCCGTCCATGCCGCTGCTGCAATTCCCACCCACCCCCGCCCCCAACGCCCCCTCCTTCCCCACCACCCGCACCATCGCCTAGACCTAGCACCACGCGTATAGCAAACCCCTACATCTATGCGACCTAAAGCCCTCCCCCCCCGCCCACCCCCCCCCCCCCCGGCACATCCCCCCCCCCCTCCCCCACAAGAAGGATTTATAGTTTCCACGCACAAATTGACCTGCCCCACCCGTCCCCTCCCCCCTCCCGCCCCCCTTTTGATCAAAATCATGCCCCCACGTCCTTCAAAACTCCGCCCTCCCCTCACCGGTTATTCGACTTACAGGATTCACTTGATAAACTGATGCATTTCCTTCCACAGCTGTCAGATTTTGTCCCCCTCAAAAACGGGTTTTATAGTTTCCGCGCAGACTGCCTAACATCATCCTGTTGACCCTGATAGATACACTGTAGTTGCAAGGGGAGTCGCCGACCTATATCCTCAATGAGGACACACAACCCGTAATACGCGCGATCGGAGTATCACACACAGCTTGCAAAGATGAGTTTCGACAAAATATTCGATCTCACAGCTGGAGTGTATTTTTATTTTTATAATATTTTGAAGCAATATCATCCCTGCACGATTTGGAAGCAATTATTTTGAAGCAATCAATGTTCCTGCACGACACATTCGTAAGACACTCCTCCCCTCTTGTTTAGCAGCTCCGACCTACGTTTTTTTTCTCGTTTTTCTTCCAGACAGACAGAGCGGTTGACACCCCATGCCTCAACGATTGACGGTTCTGCCAAAGCGATTGACACCCGATTATTTATTTTGCCGGACACGTGCAATAGCACGAAAAGCACCAAAGAAAAGGTTCGAATCGGGACATATTTTCATGCAATGAAACCAAGTAGTAGAGTTCTTTCTCGACGCTTCTTGCTCGCTTGAGTAACGAGGACGCTTATTATCCCCTCAAGTAACGGGAACGCTTATCCAATTGAGCAACGAGAATGGCCATTCACCTAAGTAACGAGAACGCTTGTTCGCTTGAGTAGCGAGAGCGCTTAAGCATTCACGTGAGTGTCGAGAACCCCAATAACGCGCTTGAGAAACGAGAACACTTAGACTATTCACTTGCTTGCGTTGAATATCGACAGCGCTCTTACCCGCTTGAGCAACGAGAACGGTTTGTTTGGGGGTTTGGCAGCAGGGACCGTAGAGTAGAGCACAGTAGGTGTCTCCCCCAACAAGGCGGTCTGAGCAAGACGGCATTCCGATGTAAGGCTGTGAAAACCGCATGGCGCAAACTGGCGAATCGCACTCATGACCTGGATTGACCGAAGAAGGGGGCTTCCCCCAATGAGACGGCCATGCTGCTCTGGCACACCACCACCTTATACTGCTGTGGGGGACGTCTACCGTAAACTCTAGGGAAATAGTGGTCTGCCGTACGTGATGGAATATTTTCCGGTATGGCGTATGCGCTTGCTCATAATACACAGCTAGTAGTTTGTTGCTGTCTGCTGTGTGTACTTCTGTCGTAGTCTCCCATGTTACGTCCCAAGTGTCACCTTTACTCGAAAAAGCGGGAGGAGACTATTAATAGGCGTTTCTGAAGTTTCAGCGCAATCCAGACTGTCCAACCCGCGCGCCTGGATTATTTTGTTGTCGGACAGTGTAAAAGGTCCCAGGAAAGTGACCTCTCATATAGAGTTAATAGTCGGCATCACGCTGTGTCATTGTTTTCCATATGACGTATGCTCCAACACGTACCCAGTCTGCTATGTCTGCTCTATCTATGCGATGCCGTAGCCTCCCGTATGGTGTACCAGATATTAGCTTTCCTCGTGAAAAAGAACATGCATGACATTGTGCCGTTTCGGCACGCGAGGCGACCCAACACGCCTGGAATATGTATTGCCGGACACACGCGCATGATGCCAAAATTGTTATGTAGTCAGATTCGAGGATCGACAAAGAAAGGCGTTTGCCGGCCGGAAACCAAATCGGGGGCCTTCTTACACTGTAAAAAAATAGCCTTCTCAATGCCTACTTTATTATTATTATTATTATTATTATTATTATTATTATTATTATTATTATTATTATTATTATTATTATTATTATTATTATTATTATTATTATTATTATTATTATTATTATTATTATTATTATTATTATTATTATTATTATTATTATTATTATTATTATTATTATTGTTATTATTATTATTGTTATTATTATTATTATTATTATTATTATTATTATTATTATTGCCCTCCGATAATATAGCGTAGATGCCGTTCCGATGTAAATCGAATATCCTTCCATAAAGCAGCAGTAGTACCTAATATGAACTCGAATGATCCCACCATAAAGCAGTGGTATCTTCCGCCAACCATTTGCCCTTTTCCTTTCCCCGCATCTTCTCCTTTTATCTACTACTACTGCTGTTTCCTTTCCCTGTAGACCATATGTTTTAGCCGAGATTCTACCTTAGTCCTCATCAACATTGCCACCCCAGGCACTGGTATCTTCCGCCAACCATTTGCTCATTTCCTTTCCCCACATCTTCTCCTTTTATCTACTGTTTCCCCTCTCTATATATACCTGGTGTGTTTCAGCCGAGAGTCTACCTTAATCCTCGTCAACATTGCCACCCCAGGCCAATGGCCGTAGTCCTCCCTCTTGTTCCTCCCTTCCCCTCGCGGCCTGGCGGTCCCTCAGAGATAGCTTGTATCGATGAACTCTGCGCGAAATCGCGACCTGAGTGGCCACAGAGATAATTTGGAATCTATGGCGCTCCTTGCACACGCCTTTCCGTGCTAGGGACGATGCGTCCGTCCCTCCAACGATGCTTGCCGCCACCTGATCGATCAGGTCGCTGTCTTATTTACCGAGGCGCCCGAAGCTTTCCACCGTGAGGGTGTCGAGTTTGTAGCTGCGCTCGTCGAAGGACACCTGTCCCGGACGAGCGTAGAGGTTGCGCTTGCGCGCCTCGGAAGTGGAAGCCGCTAATCCGTTTCGATCAGCGCTTCCTACCCGCATGTGGACCCCCGCTTGTGGGTCCGCGTACGTGACGTCGAGGAGTATCGACTTGTCGCGATACTCCGGTGCCGTAGCATCTCGTAGTCCACCTGCCTCAATCACGATGTCCATTCGTAAATCCCTGTCTGCGTGGAACGGGGCTCCGCTTTCCAGCTGGTGGCGGATGGACATGCTCTTAAGAGTGCGGGAGAGCGCGTGCACAAGGAGTTGGTGCTGGTTCACTTGCGCGCCCGATCGGTGACGCAATCGTGCATGCCGCTTATTAACCTCCGCTTCACCCAGCATGGTTACCTCGCCACCAGGAATTCCTCTATCCCCAGAAATCTCTTCCCCGCAGTCACGAACTATGATGCAGGGATGGTTCTAGCTGAGTCTACAGGCCTCGACCTTAGGAAGGCGGTAGCCCCTGATCCCGATTGACTCCGTTGCCGGGCCTTGGCCAAGTCTCGCGTCTCCTCCTCGTCTTGAGAGTCGCCTGTGTCTCGCTTGGGCCTCGTCTCGGGGAGCTGGTCCAGCGAAGAGACGTACTTCTCACAACGTACTCGGTTTACCAGTTTTCTATGCTGCGCTTTGCTGGAGCTGATAGTTTCGGCGTCGTGTGCAGGCAACACGTCTGCAACTGATTACCCTGAGGCACCTTGTTCTCCTGCTCTAAAGGCTCTGTCCCGCCAGCTTTCCGGCACGATGTTCGCCATATCCACGCGCAGGTCCCTGCCGCTGTTCCAGATGCGCTGTACGAGGTCAGAATCGTGCAGCTCCCTCCGGACTTTGTTCCCTGTTGCGCCGGACAGATCAGCAAGCACCTCTGGCACCGTCGCCGCCAAGCTCCCAACGGATGCTGACATCCTCCGGGCTTCAGCCGACGACAGTCCAAACCCTCCGGCCCCCGTGGACTGGCTTGCCTGCGCCTGTTGATGGCGTTGCAGGGTCAACATGTTTGTCGGGCACCCGTCCGCGAAGAACGACGATTCTTCTGCTGCCCCCGGGAGATCGAGCAGTTTCTCCAGCATCCACAAGGCTTTGCCATCTGCTTTTTTGCATGCAGCCAGCGATAGTTCTGGGCCCATCACGCGTTCAAGGTAGGAGGTCCATTGAACCATAGAGCCGGTGGCAATCAGGTTGGCTGATCGCTTGTCCGGCATGCGCGACAACATCCGCGCGAGTTGCTCCGCTCCTCCGTTTCGGACTATCTCGGTTGCGCTCTTCCTCGCGTACTCATCTGTGCCGTTGGGTGCCTCCACCACCTTAACTCCGCCACGTTCAGCGATGCTGACGCCAATACCTTCAACAAGGGCGATTAGTTCCGGCGTAGGTACGTGCCCCTTCGGGGGCAGGGCAACCGTTTTGCTCGGGTTGATCGCAATTCCGATGTTGAACAGCTCACGCTGGAGGAAGGGTAACATTTCCACAGTATCGGGTGTGATTTCCACCATTCCGATGTTAATATCATCTAGGTAGGCGAATCCCTTTACACCTCTTGGCTCGAACTCCGCCCGTGTCCGCTTCAGCACCGGCAGGAGCGGCATACAGAACAACGCCGGCCCGATGGCATCCCCTTGTTGCACCCCGCTGGAGCAGTCGATCTTCCGCCTTTCTCCCGATTCCATCTGAAAGAACACGTGGGCAGACATCTCGCCGTAACATTTTGCCACAAACGGTGTAAACGCCGGCACGCAAGTGGCTGCCTCCGCTAGCATAGCAGTCCGCTTCACTGTGTTGAATGCCTTGGAGCAATCGGTGAGGATCAGCCAGTTTTTTGCCTCGTGATGTACTCTTGCGCGTAGCGCTACCTGTTACACCACCCCCCCTCGTACTCCGACCCCAAACTGTCTCCCTTCGCGGTTGGCCTCCTCCAGCCGTGGTCGCCACTGCCGCATGGTCCCGGCGCAATAAGCCGCTCCACCTCATCCCCACGCACACGGGGCGGCATTTTTCACCCAGGGCGGTGAGGTTGGAATGAAAGAAGAGCTGCCAGAATTCAGGCTGGGAAGGCGTTTGGATCATCAATAATTCCTTTCCAGAAGGCTCCAATGCCAGCTCCGAATTTTTCGCGCCCAAAACCAGTGCTGATTATTGACTGCAGTTGCGAAAAGCGCAGACCGTCGCTTCCCGCGCCTGATAAGGCGTTGCGAGAATTGACGATCTCGAGGGCCACCTGTGGGTTGAACTCTTCCTCCGGGCGCCAGTTGGGAACACTCCCTTCCTCCTGGTCGGAGGAACTTGCTGTCACCGCTGCCGCTGCAGCTTCGCAGACGCAGGCCTGGTTCTCCTCTGGGAACTCTGCTTTTACGCGCTCCCACGTTTCCTCGTCCCCCCGCGCGCGCGGTTCCGTGAAGGAGCTGCGTGCTGCCACAGTCACCCCCCCTCAATGGCGGCATGCTGATGATGCCCTCTTAAACATATCAGCGTCCGTCTCTTCGCGGGCTTGGCCGATTTGCCTCGTCGATGTTCGACAGGTATACTCCATTAACCACGGGAGCAAAAGGGTGAAGTCACCGCGTTCGGCAGACGCAAACCTCTCACGCCGTTTCATTCGGCCATCCTGCGAGTGCGGTAGAGCTGGGAGGATGTACCACAACATGATTGACCTTAGGAGTGATTGCGGCGTCTCCGATTGTGTGGATTGGCGATGCTCCTCCAAGGCGTGATTGAGGAGGCCAAGCACATGGGTGATAAGCTTGGCGTGGGCAGTAGCCAGCCTCGGCTGCACTTTGACAACGGTGACGAATCGTTGTTGAAGGTCCTCAAGGGGGACATCACCGAGCGGTCCTGCAATTCTCAATGTGCTTTGGTCCCAGGGATAGCAGAGGACATCCCGGCGCTCTTCCTCGCCATCGTCAGGTCTCCCCCCGAGTCCCGCTGCCGTCACGCGTAGTCCAGGGTCGGCCTGAACTGCCGCTTTTATTGCTTCCCGTCTTCCGTGGCGGACCGTGCATCCCCTTGCTCCGCAGAGAAGCGGCGCCTGCACCCCGCCTTGTTTGACCGCGTTCACCACACGCACCGCGCATGCATTGCATGTTGACGTCCACAGGGTATCCCCACCATTCGGTGTCCCCGAGCAATCGTTGCTCTACAGCCCCCACAGCTCATAACGCTGAGGTCGTCTGCAATGAAAGCGCAAAGCTGCGTTATGCCCTTTGGTGCTGGCCCTCCTCCCTCTCCGTCCCCGCCTTCCCTCTCTCCACCGCCAACCCTTCCTTCAGCAGGGGCCGGAGGAACCTCGCCACTTCCTTGTCGAGGGATTCGCCCCCGGTTCGTGGTGGCTCCTCTCCCAGTTCTCGTCGCTCGTGTTCCTCTTCCGCATCCGCGCGGTCGACCTCGTCTGCTGATTGTGCTTCCCCCACCCTCTACTGCACCAGTGGACGTAGACGCAGTCGCTCTCGATGTTGCTGGGGTGACCCTGGGCTGTGTTGGAGGCGCGCGTGAGTGTCCCAGCGCCGTCGCTTCCCTATTTTTGGCAGTTCGGGAGTTTCCCGTGTCAACAGAGATACAGCACCTCCTGGCTCCGTCTGATCCCTCCCCCCCGGGTCACCTTCTGACGCTAGAGTTGCACCTTCCGGTGTGTCACGCCCGCTGCTGAAGGGTCGCTCTCCCGTGCCGGGCCCGTTCGTTTCCCCGTGACCCTCACCGCCGCTAGGGTGGCGTTGGGCTGACTCAGGGGGGGGGGCAAGGGTCCCGCCACCGTGATATTCCGGCCATGAGAGTGTTCTCCACGGCTACATAAGCGGCGCCTCCTGGCTCCGCCTGCCCCCTTACCCTCGTGTCACCTTCAGACGCCGGGGCTGCTCCTTGCTGTTGTGTTACTCCCGCTGCAAACGAGTCGTTCTCCAGCGCCGGGTCTGTTCCAGTTGCCATCGGGGAGGGAGGCAGCTCGTTCCCTGCCTCAAACACGTTTTGGGACCCGAGGGTCCACGCTGCCGTCCCCCTCTTCTGGCGCATTTCGGACCCCGAGGGTCCACCTCGTTAGGCGGTCCTCCCACGTCGAGTCGAGGCCCGCCAATAATTTTTGGACATGAGGTAGGATGTAGATCTTTCGATTCGGGAGTCGGAGTACAGTGTCCTGCGGGCGGATGCCGTACGCGGCGAAAACCTCACGGTAATGACCGGCTGCGGCTCGCCATTCCCTCGGTCGGGAGGAGTCAAGGTAGGCGCCTTGGGGCAGGCCAAGGGCGTCGCCGAACAGGGAGTACAACAGGAACAAGGACGTTGGGCTACTTCCCATGGGTCCTAACCATCTCCTCAAAAGTATCGTCGGAACCACCCGTGACGTAACTAGCTGGGTTCAACCGGGGGCCGTCCTCCTCCAAGAATTCGGTGAACTGCAGGGCTCCCGCTACTGCCGATCACCTTTCCCCCGGGCGTGGCCTTGGAAGGTCCTCAGCCAGCTCACCCGGATGAAGAGGCCGATTTCTTGCCGGCCATTCCGAGCGACACGCAACGCATAGTTGTGGGTCTGCATGCCCACTCGCGAGGCGTTCCGCACGGTCCAGCATGCAGCGGGCATGTACTTGCTCTCCGTGGGGACACGGAATAAGTGCCCATCTTCTTGTTATTTTTGACTGCCCGAGACGGTAAAAAAATACTCCGGAGTATATAATATGGCTTTCTTGGACGGCGCACCAGTTGGATTTGTCGATAGGTTTTATATTTTGAGACCCGTCCCATCGCTGACTCCACCACAAAACACACACCCAAACGCCAACACCACACCGTATCCTACGAACAGCTCTGAGGCTGGCTTTGGCTGCGATCACCGCTGCTGCTTCTCGTCGCGAGTCTCGGTCCTCCAGATGCCAAAAAACTTATACCGTCGACATTGTCGTGTACATATGTGTTGGTGCATGCTAGGAATGAGTATTACGACAGCCCCACTTTCCACGGAGACTGCCAGAAAACGGTATACCGTCTACATTTCAGTCGGTGAGTGTCATGGAGTCCCCGAGACGGGATGCAGGGTTGTCGGTGTTGGGAAGCGTTCTCCTCATGGTTTCCGTTGCCCTTATTAATCTCTCGTGTTTCTCGTTGCCTAGACACAAGGCTGACATTATCATTACTCTAAAGGAACGGTATACAATACAGGCAGGCAGTGCAGTGAACGATGTGGGGTGTCCTGCCTGGACCATTACCGTCACCGCATGTATGATGACGTTGACATGACTGACATCTACTATCACTTAGTTTCACCCTAGCCATGACATGGTTTCACGTCGAATCTATAGACTATCCATCTACGGAGGGCACTCCATAACATGAAATCCTCCAAAGGGGTTATTTTCTATGTCGAAAAGGCGTAGAAAACACCGTGTTGGTTGTTGGCTTCATTGCTTTTGCGCTTTTACTCTTCGTCGCCTGGATTTTCGGTTATTTCACGTTCGCTATTTCAGCATATTTTTTTTGTTGACACTAACGCTGCACGTTGTCGGATGCCAGATGAAATAATAAAAACACCGCGGTATATCGTTTGCTGGCGTTTGGTTTTGCGGACAGTCAGACAGACGGTCGGACAGCTCGACGGTATTGATGACAGACAACCTCAGTAAACTGAGCAACTGGAGTAGTCTAGAGAGCACACTTATTTCACTTGGGTGGCGAGAGCGCATCTTCATTTGATAACGAGACGCGTGTTCACATGGGTAACGCCAACGCCTCTTCACCTCTAGCAACGAGAACGCCTCCTTAGTTTTGGCGTGATCAGAGGCCCGGGAGTAAACTTCAGGGAACTTGTACTCTGCTTTAACGGTTTAAAAACAGTTTCTGAGTCACTGGATGGCGGCAGAATCAAGAGGCGTGTGTCGGATCTATAAGACCACCGAAAAACGTAAACCAAATTACAAAAAACTTCTACCTCCTTCCCAAGCAGGGAAAATCTTCGATCTGATCAATAACCAGAGCAGCACACCACAACATATCGTAGTGAAAACGACTCATTCATTATCCATACTGCTGCGTTTGTTTTTTTGGTAAAAGTTGCTAAGTAAACGGCAGCGGCTTAAGTTGTCGATATACTAAGCTTGTGATTCCTGTCTCGGGAAACCACCGATCACAAAAGCGCAACGCAAACATACCGAAAGGCCATGTGACGTAAAAAAACATGCATAAATTGCATAATAAGTATCTAGTCTACTTCGTATGTGTACTTTGAATCACATCAATCAGTATAATGATGACGTCAATCAGAATTGATGACATCAATAAGTATTTGCATATTTAAACAAAAACCGGGAGGGGAATCGCAACAAAAAGCTATGAATAAGATGATAAATCCACATCCAGCACCGGAAACTGCACGCGCCACCCACAACGCAATATTTCAGAGATTGGTGGAACAACACCGTGGAAAGGCAAGAAACAGCACGTACCTATAGTAGAATGTCCATAAATATGTAAAACATAGCACATAGGGGGGGGGGGATCTATCTACCAATGTATCATGTGGTTGGAAAAAAAGGTCATGATCCATTTCCGCGCCAACAGTACAAAGGAGGAACACGCGCTGTGATGCGCCTTTTCTACGGCATTCGCAATTGTTCCGTGTCATCTCGTCAAAGTGTTGCTGAAGCTGATTGCGCTTGCCTTGTGTAAAACTGCTGCCGCTGTTGCTCCTATCACTGTTATGAGCGCTCCACGCTTCCAACACCGAACTCATGAACCCAAGCAGTATTCAACATTCTCGCTGGTCTGTGACACAACTCAAACACACCGCAAAATTACGGCAAACACGTGCGCGGGGACTGCGGGGGGGGGGGGAGGGAGAGGGGAAGAAGGGGCGACATGCGTCACGCCGGCCGAGAGACGACGAACGTAGACAGAGGTACCATGAGTACGCACGGACAGCGGTAGGTGTACAACACCCAACACCGCGAGTTACCCCCAACTTCCTCCGCCGCCGCCCCCCCGCTCTCTCCTCTCCTCTTCCCTCTCTTTCCCCCTTCGAGCCGACTTACTGTCGCACTATATCCCAAAAAACTAATACACGCCCCCCTTCACCTCGACGGACACGAAAAAAAGCCAGCGACGGCAAACCTCTTACAGCGGAGCTTCCAACGCCTCCAAAACGCAAAACCCGAAACTCAGTTTCGGTTGACGCCAGCTCCTCCCCCCGCTCCAGCGTCAGTCCGGGTCGAGTAGGCGCCTATTCGCAGCGCCCCAAGTCTAAGGGAAAGTCCACGACCACGCCAGGCCTTGCGACCCTCCACAAAAACTCTGCCCATTCCTGCACGTGCTGCTGCCCTCTCGACCATCGAGGACGCGCCTCCTCATCACGATGGACATTGTGATTGACATTGCAATGGGCATCGTGATTGATATCGTGACGGGCATCGGGATTGACGCCGTGATGGCCCTTGAAGGTGACACCGCGAGTGACATCACAATCGATAGCGCGGTTGGCATCGCGATGCGCAGTACCGCGACTGACGCAGGTAATGCCATTGCGATTGGCATCGCTATTGACTACATTGCGATTGACACTATCACGATTATCGCGATTAACACTATCGCGGTAAACACCGCGATTAGCTTTGTCACGATTGACATCGCGCTTGATATCGCTATTGACATCGCGATTAACCTCGAGGTTAACTTTGAGATCGATATCACGATCAACATCGCGATTAACATCACGATTAACACCGTTTCCAACCCTGCGATTAACCTCGCGGTTAACATCGCCATTAACAACATTGCGATCGGTACCACCACCATCGACATCGGCGGTGGTAGCGGTGGTTGTAGCGGCCGCTGTGTTAGGCCTGCCACGGCCGCATCGGTCGGCGTGCTGCCTCCGCTGCCCCGTACGGGAGCGGGGAGCGCTGGGGTGAAGGTACACCCAGTCCCGCACGCGGTCGAGCTCTTCGGAGACCTCTTCCGTCCATTCCTGGCAGAACAGGAAAAAAAACGTCAGACAGGCAGGCAGGCGTAATTTTGTAAAGCTATTTCAAAGATGTCAGCTGTGAGTTCGACCGGTTGTGTGGTGATTGAAACTTGTAAAAGGGGGTACAAACGCGGCGAAATTACGGGCGCTCAATCGACGCGAGATTATAGCAGTTTCACAACCACAGCGGATGCAAACCGGGAGGAATAACAAAGTTAGACGTGCGTGCTCCATGTGACCGTATACCTCGTATACAGCAGCACGCGCGCCCTGCTCTGTATACGCCTCGCGGCCTAAGCCGTCAACGATTGCACCACATGCACCAAATGCGCCACATGCACAATACATACGCGCTGTATGCACCATTTGTTCAACCAAATACCGAATATTTGAACCAATTACATCCTGCCCCCTTACTCTATATACTTACGTTTCGTTTCGCTACCACCCACTACACTTGCTTTCCGATAGCAGCGGCAGCAGCGCTGTACGCATCACTTGTTCAACCAAACACCGAATATCTGAACCAACTATATGCTCCCCCTTCACTCTATAAACTTACGTTTCGTTTCGCTACCACTAACTACACTTGCTTTCCTATAGTAGCGGCAGCAGCCGCCGCAGCCGCGGCAGCAGCAGCAGCAGCAGCAGCAGTAATGCACAGCACAAGCGCAGCAGTAGAACACGAAAAAATATCACAATTGGCAGATTCCACGCGGCTGGAATGGAGAAAATGTGTCACATGCGCGAACGAGGGGACCAAGCGGCGCCAGAACGTCCGACCAAGCGCACCAAGGCAAAGCCTCACCATGTCGAGGCAAAGCCTTGCCGCCTGGTCCACGTACTTCTCTACGCTCGCCGCCGCGGTGTAGATCGCAGACACCCCGAGGTCGCTCGCCAAGGCCTGGACGAATCTGCAAGCGTCCACAAACAGAGAGTCGCGCGGGTGCAGAGGTCCAATTACGATAAATATCGACTCTCCCAGGCTCTGATATGTCGTGTCATGCGTTGTTGTTATTGGGGACCTTGGCGCTAGCCATCGACGTGCAGCGAAATGATACCAGTAGTACCACCACGGATATCTATGAGACTACATGCCCGTATTCTACAACTGCTACTATTACTATGAATACTTCGTACAACAACTACTCTGTTATCACTACCGCCACTATTTACTGCTACCATTAATACTTCTGCTACTACTACTGCTACTGCTACTACTGTCATAATGTACTGAAAAGTTTTCGACCCCGTGTCTTTATCATAGTAAGAACACCAGACACACCGTCAACGAACAGTCCTAGTCCGTAGTAGTTATCACCACTCCACGGGAATTACCCAGGGTCGACACTAAACTTAGTAAAACTCGTTCGCAATACACCACCCGCTACAGCAGTATCAACAGCCATAACTACAGTAGCACTATCAGCTGGTACAACCGCAGAAATAAAAATACGAGAGGCACCAATACCGCGCCGCAACAAGGTCCCACTCACCCCGCCATCCACCCCCCTACCCATCCACCCACCCACCCACTCACTCACCCCCCCCCCCCACGCGCCTACCCACCCACTCACCCCCCCACCCCGTTACCCACCCCGTTACCCACCCACTTACCCCCCCCACCCCCACCCCTCTACCCCCCCCCCCCCCCCCCCCTCATCCCTCTACCCCCCCACGCCCCCATCCACCCACGCAGCCACCCACCGACCCCTTAATCCACCCACCCACCCGCCCGCCCACTCACCCGCCCACCCACCCACCCACCCACCCACGAGGTATCTCGTACGCTCCGCTCACCTAGCCCCTGGTCTCTGTCTCGAAGGAAGCGTTACAACGGGAGTTCCAAGTGCGAAGGCGTCGACCGCAGCGTGCAAGTTGCCGACGGGATACGGGTCTAGCACGACATCGGCGACTCCAAGGAGCGCGAAGTAGTCCCAAGCATCCAGGGGAGGAAGAAAGTGCACACGCCTGTATACGGTACCGGGTGTCATACCGAACGACGACAGAGGTACCGGATATTATTTCGAACCAAGATAGGACGTGGAGCGATCCCGCCCATAGCGACGAAGGGTAAATTGTATGCCATACCGAAGGGGAAGGAACGAAGGAAAAACGGCACCGAAAATTAGGTGGTGCCGAATTGTGATACCGAAAGGTAACACCGAAAGGTGGTACCGAGATTTGCTGACTGAAACGCAAATACGAATGGTAATTCCGGAATGTGAAAACCGGAAGGTAATGCCAAACTCTGACCACCGAAAAGGTACTGTAATTCGAAAGTTTGCAGCGAACTGTGATATACTGAAAGGCAAGAAAGGTGGTGAGTGGTAACCGACAAGTAGCATCGAAAGGTGCCAACCAAAAACGCATTCCGAAAGGTGATTAATCAGATGGCAATTACCACAGTAAATCCTGCACGGCACCGAAAGGTAACACCAACAATAAACCGCACGCTTAACACAGACAATGACGCATGCTCTATGCCGCTCGTGCAGAGAAGCGGCGTCGCATGGACTGCTTTCGAGCTCACCGGCTTTTGCCGCCGAGACGATCGGCCAGCCGGTTGCGTAGCTTCTCGGTCCACACGGGGGGAAAGGCGTACTGTAGATTGTCGTGTGCAAAAAAATCTTCCTCGGTGCCTAGCACTTCCTGTGCAGTATCCTCAACGGCAACGATTACGTGAATCAGAGGATGCCTTCGGGAAGGGACAGAGCGAGCCGACGGGGGGGCAGGGGGGCGGAGAGAAATATTGGGGGGGAGGAGACGGAGGAAGCGTCGGGGGGGGGGGGCAAGGACGGAGGACGATGAAGGGTGGGACTTATTGTTGTCCCATTTGTTCTTCGTAAGTCTGCCCAAGGTTAGGTGTAGCCGGCGTTTTCGCGTCAGACCATTTCGAAGCTTGTCCAGACCATTTCGCGTTTTAGCATCAGACCATTTCGCAGCTACTCCTGTATTGCGTTTGCCCTTCCCCGTCGCTCCCAACAAGCACATACCTTTCGCGACGTTGAGCTGGCAGCGGAAAAAGAAAAAAAAATGCCAAATGCTTTATAAAAACAAGGAACGAGAAATAAGATATAAGAAAACGACACCCAAAGGCACATCCACGGAGCGTCTTGTGTGAAATGTAAAGAAAAAAAAATAGAAGTACGGCTTCGCACCTATCGAGAAGCATGCCTACGGCTTCGTCGAACTCCGGATGGAAGTGGTAGACAGGAATAGGCAGCACCGCCAGTTTTGACGCCTCCGGCAAGAGATGCCTGCGAAACAAACAAGAAACACGGACGATAATACAAACACGACCAAGAACACAGATAATAATACAGTAAGAACACTAACACCAAAAAGAGCAACAACACGAATAAATACAATAAACGGGTGAGAACGCGAACACGGATAAGTATACAGACACGGATAGGGACCCGAACACGGATAAGAACACTAACACGGAATATAACACGAACACGGAGAATATCACGGACACGGATAAGAACACGAACACGAACACGGAGAGCAACACCAACACGGATAAGAACACGAACACGAACACAAACACGAACACGGATAATACTACACAAAAAATGCAAACACAGATAAGAACACGAACATAGATAATAACAAGAACACGGTAAGAGCTTTAATAAGGATAAGAACACGAACGCGGATAAGAACACGAACACGACCACGAACACGGATACGAGCACACAAAACAATAAGAACGCGAACATGGATAAGAAAAGACCATGAACAAGAACACAAACACGAAGAATAACACCAACACGGATAAGAACAAGAAACGGACAAGAATACGAACACGAAAAAGAACACACAGGGACAATATTATTAAAAAACTAGAACACGAACGCGACCAAAAACAGGAGGAAGAACTCGGTAACGAGAGTTAAAACGGTATTGATAACAGTAACGAAAACGATAACAACGAAAAAAAAATGACAAAAACGAAAACAGGAATGATAGCTACATCGAAAATGAAAGCGAAAACTACGGCGAATCAGGAAACGACAACGAAAACAAAAACGAAACCCACAACGATCCATCTTCATCATCACCTTCTCCGGACGTTTGCACCGTTTGCCGCTCTCGCCATCTTGCCTGTGCCAAGTCGCCCCCCCCACCCAGGAGGGGTCACGAACGACCCCAAGCCCTCTAGAAATACTACTTGTTCCTCGACAGTCTGAGCGTAGTCCACGCCAGCCCACGGGGGAGGCCAATCGCTGCCACCGGGGTCATGTCGCCGCCCGCTCCGCATCCCGGAATAATCTGCGGGCGCTTCTGGGGTTTCTGACAAAAACATAATGTCTTCTTCCTCCTCCTCTGCCTCCCGTTCTTCCTCCGCCCCGTCATCATAATCGTCGTCGTCGTCGTCGTCGTCACAAGGTCTGCCGTTTTCAATGCAAGCGCCGCCGCCACCGCCGCCGCCGAACTTGACACGACCGGGTCCTTCGATGTACTTCATGATTTCTTTCGCCTTTGCCTGATTTCGCGACGACGATTGCACTACACCCCGGGCGCCCTTTTGCCCTCCGTCCCGCGCATCGTTTCGCGCCTCGCCCTGCGCAACGTTCTGCGTCTCCTTCCACGCACCGTTCTGTGCACCATTCCACTCATACCTTCGAGCGCCGCTCCTTCTCGGATTCAGAGGCCCTTTTCTGCGGTGAAGGTGGACCACCTTTCTTCTCTTCCTCCCCTCCTCGATCTTCTCCACTTCTTCTTTTTCAATTCTCACCGCAAGCTTATCCAGAAGCACTCGTATCGTGTCTCCCTCAGCCCCCCCCCCGCCGACCTGAGCGTACCCCTCCAAGTGAGCGTAGACCTCCCGCAAGGTTCCGGAGAACTCGACGACATCACCGATATCGTCGTCGTCGTCGTCGTCGTCGTCAAAACTGTCGTCGTCGTCATCGTCGTGGTCGCCGTAGTTATCATCGACGTCGACATCATCATCGTGCATTTGCCGCCGTCGCCGCGGCTGCTGCCGCTGCCGCTGCCGCTGCAGCCCCTGTCTCGATTCCAGCTTGACCCCTTTCTGTGTTTCCTTTGCTACCTCAGACTCTCGGGAAAACTTGCGCGGGTAAACATCATCGTCATCATCATCATCATCATCATCTTTACCATCACCACCATCACCCATCGCTACGGACGGTTCCACCGTCATCGCCGTAGCAGCGACACCCAACGTCAGCCGCGATCTCTGACTTAACATTTTTGCCTCTTCCTCTCGGGCCTCAACTTTTTCCTGGAAGTTTCTTCGGCCTATCTCTGGCCCAGTCTCGCCATCCGACCAACCCCTGGCTTTTCCTCCCACGTTACCGTCGGAGCCAGTTTCGATCGGGTCTCGGGCACCTCCACAACGTCGCAACTTCGCCTCCTCTCCCGTCAACTCCCTCTGCGCCACCCCGTTCCCACCTCCCTCCTTCGCGTTGCAACATGAGGAGCAGGAAGTCCTTTTTCCCGAAGAATTTTCCTCGAACTTTCCCTCCGAGCGAAAGCGTCCCGGAGGGCTTTCCCCCACTCCTTCGGGTTCATTCCCCCGCGCAGCGCGATCGCGGGGGTTTTCCCCACGGCGCCAGGCGTTTCGGCCCCAATTGACATCCTTGCTGTCGTCACCATCGTCGTCATCGTCCGCACCAGACAACATTTTATCCAACTCCGCCAATCGAATCACCCGACTAGCGGCCCATTCGGCTCCTGTTTTCAATCCTGTTTCCGATTCCGTTTTCGCTTCCCAACCCGCATCCAATTTCGCTTTCGAAACAGAGTCTAAATTTAATTCCGATTCCGAATTCATTACCGAATCCGAACTAAATTCCGAATCCGTTCCCGATTCCGTATCCGCAGTCGATTCCGAGTTCAATTCTGTGTCTGGGTCTGTCATAAAATCCGCTTTAGAGCCCCGGTTTTGAGTGCCTTGCCAAGCGTCCGCGGCAAGCGGTTCGGGCAGAACATAATAGTCTATCGACGGGATGCCGAGCGTTGGAGCGTGGCCCCACAGGGCGATCTACGCAAACCGCAAGCGCAGGAAAAGAGGGGTAAACCGTTGGTGGGTGTCGGCGTCCGAGTTACAAGGGCGGCGTGTGGAAAGGTGGGGAAGGGCGCACATCGGCAAAAGGTGGGGGGTAGCGAGGAAGGAGAGGAGAGAGAGAGGGAAACGGGGAGGGGCAGAGAGGGAGAGAGCGGGAGAGAAAGAGAAAGAGGGAGAGGGAGAGGGAGAGCGAGAGTGAGAGGGAGGGAGAGGGAGAGGGAGCAGGAGGGGGGGCGGGAAGGGGAGGTGGAGGGGACGGGAGAGGGGGACCGAGAGAGCGAGAAAACGAGAGCAAGAGCGAGAGCGAGAGGCGGAGGGGAGGAGGGAGGGAGGGAGGGAGGGAGGGAGGGAGGGACGGAGGGGGGGAGGGAGGGAGAGAGGGATGAATCGAGGATGTTACCAGGTTGCGATGCTGTTGTGATGTCCTTTAATTGCGCTTGAATGTACTTGACACTAAAAAGAAAAACGTCCCGAACGCATCGGCCCCGGCACGCTTCGTCCCAACCACGCGCGCTATATCATACATAGCACTTATCCCCTCCGCTCCCTCCTCGTGCACCACCTACCGCGGTCACAGACTCAAAGATTCACCTGTACGGGTGCAACCCGGCCGAATGCCAAGAAATAGGTTTTCACGTCTAAGGAGGCATCGGCGAAGACTACCACGTCCGGCCGCCGCTTGGCCAGCCGATGTAGTGAAGATGTGCGGTTTTGCGTGAGGTGGATCGGTCGGCCATCGGCGTGGTCTGCCAGCACGTGTTCCTCAGTCCAGTCGTCCACGGGCGTCGGCCAAGCGCTGGGGATGACCTGCTCAGCGAAAACGAAAAAATGAACGAAAACAAGACAGAAACAGAGACAGGTTTAGAGACAGATTCAGAAACAGAAACACAACCAGAAAAATAAGCAAAAAAACAGTCTTGCTCATCTTCCTCTGTCTTCCACCCCCCTCCCGCCCCTTGCTTCCATCTCCCCCGACCCACTCGCAAAGGGCCCCGAACCAAACCTCCAACACATCCACTCTACGAATCAGACCACACCTCAAAGTAATCCCTGGGAAGCAGCCGCATGAGCCCCGCTAGAGCCTTCGTTGGCCCGTGGTTCCCAAACCTTGACGATATGAACACCACCTTTACCCTCCCCTCCGACCCCGCAAGCCTTCCCCCGCTGTCTCGAGGGGAAAGACCGAACTCCCCGGCAAAATTATTCAGCCAGGGCGCCACGTACGCCCCTAGGTCGGGGCAGAGGCGCGCAAAGAGCCGCCCGATGGGACCGTAGGGGGACACGTCATAATCAACCTCCCCGTCTCCCACCGCTTCCTCCGCTGCCGCCGCCGCTGCCGCTGCCGACGCCGTCGCCTCCTCTCTCTCTCCCCCCCCCCCCATTCCGGTATTTGAAACGGCCGCCTCCGGCACCCTCCCTGCCCCCCGCTCCCCCCTCCCTCCGTTGTCTGCAAACCTCGCCCTCAACTCGTCTGCAGCGGGTGAAGGACCCCCATCGCTGTCGTGTCTACCAGTACAACCATGGCCGTCCACATCCCCTCCGCGATCGGTTGAAGAACGCCACCGCAGCCGCCGCCGCCGAAACCGGTAGTCAGCAAACCCCAGGAGCGGGAGGTTGTCGAACGCGACGTCGGGGTAATTTAACCCCCCAAAGGAGCAAGAAAACATGTTCCCCTCCCCGCCTCCGCCGCCCCCGAAAACACTGCCGCCGATCCCGCCACCGCCGCCGCCGCCACTGGTTGTGCTGCTGCTGCCGCTGCTGCCGCCGCTGCTGCTGCCGTCGTTGTTGAAGCTGCTCCTGCTGCTGCTGTCACCGCTGCTGATATATTGACCATCGGCGCCCGCTGGTAGGTTGCGTGGCGGGGACGGGGAGAGGAGTGCGCCACAAGGGTTGTCGGTGGCGGGGTTTTGGAGGTAAAGCCAACGGTCTAGGGAAGCTATCGCAAACTCGAGCTCTTGCTCGCTGCTTGCTACGGAAGGGAGTGACAGGGCGGCTCGAATTTGGTAAATCTGTAGGGAGAGGGGGGGGGAGGGAAGGAGGGAGGGAGGGAGGGAGGGAGGAAGGGAGGGGGGTGGGGGGTATAAAACATGGCAGGACACAACGCGACAAAGCTGAAGTCTTATATTGAAATAACAGCGTAGTATGCCATGCCATACCATGCCTTTACAAAACACACCACACATAGCACCTGGTGTATCATACCATATCATACTACACAACGCCATCCCATGCCCATTCCCATCCCCTCTTATAACATGCCTGCCGGTTCCAGGGTGCCGCAGCGCTTGTCAAGTGAGCCCACGACTCCTTCTGAAAGCCACGCTTCCACAGGTCTCGTCCTAGCATGAAAGATATCTACGAAAAAAGTAAAAGCAAATGCCGATAGGATTTAACCAACACCGACAACGATCGCGCGTGGTACAAGCAGGGCGTAGAGAAAATCAGGGGGCGGAGCGGGCGGGCAGGGTGCAGTGCTTGATCGGATTGACTTGACAGTTCTCGGGCAGGGTTGGGATTGGTCCGGTCAACCTGCACAATGGTTGCCGGTGGGGGAAGCGCGTGTTAAGCGTGGCTGGTGTGCAGTGTGATTGTGAAGAGGTCGGGGTGGTAATAGTGCGCTCTATTTTTTTATTAGGAGGGACCGTCGACAAGACGGGGTCTTGACTAACCTCTACTCCTCCAATGAAAATTAACTGGGGTCTCCGTTTGCCAAGATAATATAGTGTCACAATCTCCCGTTCAGAAGTCCAACAATATCAATGGCAGTACGTGAAACAGAATAATAAGGACGGAGGGCGAGGGAGAGGAGGGGACCGGGGGCGAGGGGGGCATGGACCTGTCACAGCTACAGCATGGCAGAAAATCCGTGAAAAACAACAAAACCGCATAAATATTGTTAATATTGCCACTACCGCCATTGGTAGGAGCACTGAACGCGAATCAAAACTCCTACGGGGGGAGGGGGGGAAGGGGGACCTTCTCCAAACCTCTCAAGACCCAATGAAAACCCTTCCCCACCCACCCATCCACCCACCCACACACCCACCCACACACCCACACACCCACCCACCCACACCCGCACCCATTCTCCCGTCGCCTCTCTGCCGTGGTGCAACTCCTTTGCTTCTCCAGACGCGCACACCAAATGCAACCGGCCGCTGTATACCAGAACGGGAGATGAGACCCAACTCCGCCTCCCCACCCCGGGCCCCATCTCGTATACATCTCGCTGCACGAACATCGTGAAAGCCCACAAACTATACTCTACAGCCGCACCTCCGAGTCCATGAAAATGTGTCTCCTCAAGAAGTTGTCCACCCGGCGGAGCACGTGCACGGAGCTGCCGAGGTCGCCCCACCTTCCTCGTAGTGACAGGCTGAGGAACCTCGCCATCCAGTCCCGCTGGGTTACAAGCACCTGCTTGGCCGAGGAGCGAGGAAAGAGGTTAACCCTTGTAAAAAACATGATCCCACGCTAATTCCAAGTAATCTGTGCGTGCTTCTGAAGAGGATGTGACGAGAGCGCGTCACACGCTAGTCTGGCCTAGCTTTGCCTAGCCTGGCCTGTTGAAGAAAGCTACTATTAATACAGTGGAGTACCCAATTTAAGAGCTCCTTGTAGCAGGCAAGTGCTGCCGCTCTTACCTCACATTGGGTATCATGTAGGTTTCAGTATATGCGTCACAGGGTATGACAAGCCGGTTTGACCGATCTTAAGCCCGTTTATCTTATTGTGGACGCTTTCAAACCGGGTGCCCAACTGTACTGCATTGTGATTCGCCGGCAATAGCGGCAGTGGCTGCGATGATATTTGACGGTAACAGCAGCAAGCACATCTACTCTTACGGAGCACCGAATATGGTTCCAAGACGAGAGACTAAGAAAAGGAGGCGGTAGGGGGAGGGGTGGTTCCGACCCCCCTCCCCAACGAAGACGATATATAACCCGTTTACTACTTAGTGAAAATGTGATTCAACTATAGTTCCAAGCACGCAGAATGTCCCCAAATAATGGGTGCAGGGGTTGTCCCGGCAATATAGGGATGAGAGGGTCTACGGCTATGCACGAAATTAGTGAACCCCCCCCCCCCCCGCTCGGCTCCCCGCCCCTCCTTCCTCCCCCCCGCTCCCTCCGACCATCCCTCTTTCCTTCCCTCGTTCCTCACCTCGTCCCCCCCCCCACACACACTCACGCCCTCTTTCCCTCATGCCCTTCCTCCCCCCCCCCTCTCTCTTCCTCACACACCTCTTCGCTTCTGGTTTCTAGCATCGTTGGATCCAGCCTCTTCTCAAAAACGATGTTTTCAAACAAGGTCGCTATTCTGCTCCTCTGGAGGTCAGTTGCCGCCCGCAAATAACGAAAACCTGATACTCGGCGATCGGGGGGAGGGAAAAGGGTTAACCCTTTTACTGTTGAAAACAGTTTCAAACTCAAATTCTTAGTTGCTCTTGAAACGTGGTTGAAGTTGGCAAAGGGGTACGGTGGGACCACTCGTCAGAAATAAATGTTGATCACGTAGTTTCGTATTTAGTATTGCCACAAGTTTTAACGGCGATAGGGTCGAGGCTAACAAAGGAGTTCCTGTAGCGATACGGCGGTATGTTGGCAGCCAGGAATGGGGGGTGCAATTAGCCATCGAAAGGTACGGTTTTGCTGTCACATGTTTGTGGACTTGTTCGCGTGTGGTTCGCATACGTCACAAAACACTGCTTGGCTATCTCTAGCGTGCGCTTGATTATCTCTAGCGCGTTCTCGTTCAGGCGCCGACGACCCTCGATCCAAACGCTACAACTACTCCTTCTCTATAATAACTCGCGGATGTTCATATGCGTATACTCTTCGTCTCAACCGCTTCATCATTCAGCTCCGTCCGCATTCTATCATAACCCACCACCACCACCATCACCACCACCACCACCACCACCACCACCACCACCACCACCGCCACGCGCCGTCTTACCTTCCGCCACGGACCCTTGAGCCACGAGCGCGGCCCCAAGCGGCTGAAGCACGCGCACGTCCTCCCCGCCTAACTCCAGGGCTCTCTTGAGCCTCGCCGAGGCCTCCCTTAGCCTACCCATCTGCAGCAGCGCCATCGCCGCCTCCCTCTCAAACGCTGCTCTCCGACCGGCCCCCATCCATGTCGATAGCTCAGAGGCATTTTCGAGGGCTCGCAACGCTTTGGTGGGCATGCGCGCCGTCCTCAGCGCCACCGAGTACATCATGCTAATCTCGCACCCCACGCTGCTTCCATCGTGCAAGGCGTCACTTCTTTGTCTTTCTCCTCCGCTGTAACCAACGCTAACGCTGCTAACGGTACCACTGCTAACGCTACCGCTACCGCCGCTACTGCTGCTATCACTGCTACCGCTTTTACCGCCGTCGCTGCTGTCGTGTTCTCGCCCGAGACCGCTGCTTTTATCCCGGATGCTGACACGGAGAAGCCCACACGTAGGAAGAAAGGGGGGGACAGCGGCAGGGATAGGAAGTGCCACATCCTGCTCAAGGAGAGGAATAGGAGAAGAAGAAGAAGGCGTTTCGAGGGGGGGGGTGCCGCTAGTGGCAGCAGCGCTGGCGGCGGCGGCCGTGATAGCGGCTGGGGTAAGTAGACCAGGACAGCACGTGAGGATGGTGCCCAAGGTGTCGAGGGCGTCATATATGTCGCGCGCCGTCGGGTTTCCAGCGTCCGCGCGGCCGAGGCTTATCATGCCGTCCTCGAGTGCGAGCTCCCAGAAGGTGGATGCTTTGTCTGAGTCCGGTTCGTGGGAGAAGGGGCAGCGCTGACGGATCGTGGCGGGGTCATCGAGCCCGTCGTCGAGGTTGTCGTCGGGGAGGCCGCGGTCGGCTTGGCTTCGGGAAAGCGCCCGGAACGAGAGGGGGAAGTCCGAATCGGTCTCAGCCTGTGATGTTGATGGGTCGCGTTGTTGTTGTTGTTGCTGTTGTGGCGGCGGCGGTGGTGGTGATGGTGGCGGTGGCGGTGGCGGTGGTGGTGGTGGTGGTTGTTGTCGTGGCTGATGTTGAGTGTTCGACGATGTAGAAGGTGGTGGGGGAGGAGGCGACTGCGCACCAGCAGGTTGCGGTTGACGTTGTCGTTGTTGATGTTGAGTGTTTGTCGATGGAGAAGGTGGTGGAGGAGGAGAAGAAGGAGGACGCGACAGCGCACCGGCAGTTCCGGTTGGCGGTGTTTCACCGGTGAGGGGGGGGTTATCCTCGAATGTGTCGTCCGTAGAAGCGACTGAGACGACCGGCAATTGATGCTGCTGCTGCTTGCGACTGCCTGCGATTTCAAAGAGGTTAGGAGAAGATGCAGCGGTTAGCACGAGGTGTCACACAGCCGGTCAAACTGCTCCTACCACTACGGCTCCTGCTGCTGCTGCTGCCATTGCTGCTGCTGTTGCTGATGTTATATACTGCTACTGCTTGTCGCGCATGTCCGCACAATACATTCGAGTTATGCAGAACCAGGAAGGTACACCCCAACGGCAACACAAGCAGCGCTTGAGGTAGCAGCGTCTTCAACAGCCTCACCTGCGTTGTGATCCGCCGTACGCATGCTTGATTCCTCACAAGCTAGCTCAGCAACGCCCTCCATCAGCTTGGCTCCGTCGGCGCGCTTCAAGTCCGAGCACGCAGAGGAAAAGGGGAAGGTTTCTCGGGTAGGACTCCAATGCGGCGCAACCACGAGCGTGACGAAGAGCACTCTAAGAAGACCGTTCTTTCCTACCGGTCCTGCAGTCTTCCACCAGCCACTGCTCCTTGGCTTCCCTCGGTCGAACCCGTCCTCCTGACACCGTCTAGACTTCATCGGCGGAGTCATCGATCAGCCACTACTACTCTGATTGGCAGTCTGCTGCAGTTGACCCCAGCAGAAGCAAGCTCATGAAACTTGAAAAGCTCGTCCTGCCCACGGGGGCAAAATATGGCTTCTCCTTGCTGAAGAATCCCACCCAAGTAAAATGAAAACTCCGTTTCGGCTCTAGAGATACCTCCTGATTCCTGATACCAAGCTGAGACGTCGAGCTGTTTACAACTACAACTGTGCTGCGTTATGACGCCCTTTCACCAAGTTGTTCTACTATGCATTCTTCCATTCGCCACAGGGCGGGCTGACAGCAGCGCGTTCGAGGCTCTGCCGGTGGTTCCAGGGGCGACGGCTTCGGTGAGGCAGCAGCACGCTGCTGCTACTTCTCTTGATGCTGCAAAAGCGCCAAAATCTTCTCGGGGACGTCTTAGTCGGCTGCTGGGTGAAGGCGGGTAAGAGGAAGAGGGTTTAGAGAGGATTCGAGACCAGAGAGCACTTAAACGAGTACCTGAGTAGGATAAAACTGGGATGCGTATCATACCTGTCCATGTGATACATGTTTGTGCCTCGCGAGATTCTCCGTTCTTAAATCCTCGCATATTGGTATCCATCGCATACATACTGCTGTAGTCGTGTATGCCATCGCCCATACGCGTACGGGTACAGAGGTGAGTGAGGGCAACGTACTAAATTTTTGTAAAATTATTTATCGCACCTATCACAGGCAGGATATTGCAGTAGTGCAGAGTGTGCCTTCTTTATCGCTAAACTTTTACGAGGTATTATTAACAACACAGTGTAACTGCTCGACATCTAGACTATGTATTCGATCCAACCAACGCAAAGGAACAAGGCGAAGACGGACGACGTCCGTGGTACTCTGACTCACTATTAATCGTCACCAATCACCACTGCTCATCGAGGGAGCGGTGTTTTGGTGTTTTTGATGTTTGCGCGACGACCAACTTGAACCCCTCAACGACCAAATCACGTTCGTTCCGCTAGCTAAATAGTACAGTACCATATACCTGGTACCTCGTCTCACGATCTGGAGATCTCGGTCATAATATCATGCCCATGATCACGCGTTCACTTCTTGCTGCTGCTGCGGCGGCACAGAGTATAGAGTACGAGCACGTCCGCCCTTCCTCCCTCTCTCCCGCCCTGCCTGCGTGCGGGGCGCGGACCAAATACCCTTCAAAGTTTCGCCGTGAGATGCCGAGTGTGTACGAGAAACTCCTTCACTCGGTGATTTATGGGCTACTTATGCCACGATAGTGTATAACCTAGAGCTGCAGGCTAAGTAAAGATAGCGTAGACTACAGCAAATTGTGTCATAGCACATAGGATCATATCGAATTTGCTGGAGTTTGCTGTGCTGAGTCTACGTATGATACCAGGAACACAGACAGGGTCACTGGTCACCGAACATTAGGGCGGGTGGACGTGCGATTCGCGCCGTTCCTTGCAGCTCCCCTGTTGCGCGGTGGGCGCGTTCTAATTCGCGAGGTTTAATGCGCACTTGCTTCCAACTCTTTCCCCACTTCTTCCTGCGCGCGTCCGATGTACAGTGGTGGTCCCTCTACGGTGCCGGTTGAGCAATGCCGGTTGCCCGATATAGTGCCTGTGAAGTCGCTTGGCACACATGGGAAAAACCGGCAGTGACAGTACAGCAGTGTGCGGGGTAGTGCGGGTTGCCGCTTCGCACTGTTTTCGGCTGGCACATACCGGCGCTATGAGGTAGAGGGACCACTACCCTATCACGTAGGTTTGCAAAGCCGAGTGTTGAGTGTCGACCTGCGACCTACCGTTACACCGGCAATGGAGAAAAGCCACCATTTTTTAGTCCGGTGTCACAAGCCGTTGCGTTGTACCAGGTATCAGGTAAGCATGAGCCATGACTCGTGTATCTTGAGTCTTGAGCCCTCCCTAGCGTTGTCCTGGTACATACTAACTGTTGTGTGTCCATATGTACTGGATACCTTCTGAACCCTGGACACCGATCATAGACATAACTGCAGCAGCAGCTGCACTTTTATTAACACAAAACAGACGAGTGGTCTATACATTTGTTGTTTCGTGGGCATACGGTTGGTGCAGCACCTTGCCTAAACCGTCAGTGCTTTTTGTTGGAAAATAACTGCTCCACTATTATATTCCCCCCCTCTCCCCCCCCCGCGCTCCAAATCCGTAACGCCAACGTTATGATGCTAGTGTGCTGGGTACTCGTGGCTATTGATAGTACCTGGCCGGCATACACTCGTGTGTGCCTGGTAGCATTTATACCCCCCATCTCACTAACCCTTCGCGGTGGTAAGTAAATTTCCAATAGAAATGTTAATGTTCATAGGAGCAATCGGCTAAAATCTTCATGTTTATAGGGGAGCTTCGCCGTGGCGAGCTGCCGCCCGCCTTGGCTCCGCGCATGGCCGTAATTTCGAGGGTGCATTACATGCACTAGGAGCATAGGATTATGAGTAATTGAGGCTGTACATTCGACAGTACTCCCAAGAGGTATATTAAAAATATATCGTGTCAATCAGGTGCAATAAACCACAGCAAAATTTGCAGTACGTTATCAGGCATACATATGATGACGAACAGCAGTAGCAGCGATAAGCAGCAGCACTGCAGCTGCAGCAGCAGCAGGGTAGCAACAGCAGGGAAGCAGCAGCAGAAATGCATGACAGGTATATACAAACGCATACCCGCACGTGATACAGCAGTGTACAGCAATATCATAATGTTAATATGTCAGGCTCAGGTACCCTGTGTTTGAAACCACTCACACGCGGTGCCCAGCACAAAAATATGCAAAAAACACAGTATACAAAAACAGAAAAGTGGAAGCATTCCGGGAATCGAACCTACGACCTTATTACATTCTCAAGGAGTGCAAGCTACCTTCCAACCACCCGTTGTTGTCTCCATACACTTCGCCTAACAAAAAGAAAAAACCTACTACCTCGATTGCACAGACTACAATGCACCTCAATCATGATCGTGCAAATTTTTCTGCAGCGGAATAAAAAAAAAAACTCTCTTGAAAAAAAGGATCCCAGACTCGAATCACGGACGACCTGTTCAATGGGACAACAGCCCAACCGTTTATGCTCATGTTCTTACATGTGAAATTGATCAGGTTGACATGCATCTGTACGTACGAACAGAGAAATTGATATTTTGACCAAAAAAGCAAATAGAGCACCCCCTCAGAGAGACGACGCTAGCATGACCGACACCGATCCCGGCAGGGTCGGGAAAGTCGAGCAAGATGAGACACGTTCAGGAAACAGCGCGTCGAGGAGTGGGCCTCAGCTCCAGTTATTCCGAAGACGACTCAAAACCTGGTCTGAATCGGAGCCTTCGGTGTCTCTCGTGCAAACAACAGCATATTAATATTTGTATCAATCTAATATGTATCTAGAGCAGCAAAAACATATCAAGGTCAATAATAATGGTACCAACGATACGTACATCACCGCAAGAAAAAGAGGTTAATAGGGTATACTTAAATTTAACGTGCAGTGAAACGTAGAAAAAAAATACACACAAAAAAAAATCATCGCAGAAGGATTCGAAGCTGCGACCTTCCAACCATAACGAACGCGTGTCAACCTGTTGAAACGTGAAAAAAAAACATCCACAGAAAACAAGGCGATCGTACAGGAAATCGAAACCGCGACCTTCTTACCAAAATCAACCCACTTATCAACATATCAATCGTTTGAGCCACTCATCCTTTTATGTGCATCATAATGTTGAAAAAAATACCTGGTACACACAAAAAAAGCACGCGTAACAAAATCACCGCCCACAGTTCCGATGTCCGCAATACCCCGAGACCACAAATCCCAGCCACCATTGAAACCCCCTTGCTCGTATGCATACTGCTGTTGAGGGATTCGAAGCTGCGACCTTCCGCCCATAACCAACACATACATGCTATTTTTGTCGTAACGTTGAAAAAAAACAGTCATGATACACATACACACACACAAAAAATATATGCTCGTAGGTGTGATTCGAAACCACGACCTTCCAACCACATCTACTCGCCGCGGCGGGCGGCCTGCTGCCCGCCTTGGCTCCGCGTAAGCCCGTAATTTTCGAGGATGCATTCATTGTACCTGGTATGTATTATGAGTGTAGGGTTATAGGTACTTCGAGGCTGCACATGCGACATTAATGCCAAGGGATACAGTACAAACAACTTTGTTAGTCACGTGCAAAAAACCGCAGCAACAAATTGCGGCATCCGGCACACACACGATGACGAACAGCAGCAGCAGCAGCAGCAGCAAGCAGCAACACTGCAGGTGCAGCAACAGCAGGATAGCAACGCAGAGAAGCAGCAGCAGCAGAAGAAATACACCACGGGCAGATACAAACAGATACTCTTGTCTGACATCTGCACTCTGTGCAGCCAGCTGCAGGCTGCAAAATTAGGATCAAGAATATTTTGTGGAGATTTGCGAGGCGTTTCCTATTATGGAGAATGGGGAGCTAAATCATGCCCATATCGAAATTATGCCGCACATCCCGTATTTTGAGCGAAAAAGCAAAAAAATCACTGCCGGCAGAGAGACGACGCGAGCACGACAGACGCCGACCCCGGCAGGGTCGAGAGAGTCGAGCAAGCTGAGGAATCTCCAGGAAACAGCGCGCCGAGAGGTGGACCTCAGCTCGAGTTATCTCGCAAGACAACTCAAAACCTGGTCTAATTCGGAGCCTTCAGCCGCCCTCGGGCCAGGGCCAACATATTTATACACGTATTTATGTAACCCCTTTGAAACTTCACAGAAAGAAATATCCACACGTCGGACAGATCCTGATCTATATCATCTATGGTAGATCCTGATCTATATCATCTATGGTAAATCCTGATCTATATCATCTATGGTAGATCCTGTATCTGTCATTATGGTATGTTGTGCAGGATCAGTGTGGTACAGATCCAGCCCAAGAAACATGCACTAGATCGTTCAGATTTTCTATCTCTCAACCGGAAACATAATCTATCAGCTGTTCAGATCATATGGACCTGGGGTCTGATCTGCCCGACGTGTGGAAATATAGAAAGGTGAATAAAATACAGCATCCGCCACATGAAGAAGCAGCACGGGCTGCTGGGGTAGGGTGTTGTGTCCGGAGAGGAACTTAGGGAGATGTGTGCGCGACACGAGCACAGCATAATCATACGTGTGATGATTCGCGCTCTTTCTGGAAGGCTAAAAGACGGCTCTTTTCGTTAGGCAGTGGTATCTAGATCGCTATATCATGGTCGCAAAGGGTTGATGTCCATGTCACTACTAAATGTGATGTGTACGTTAGTATTATGGCCGAGGTTGCTGTTGATGTTGGCGTTTCCGCTGATGTTGACCTGAGCGAGCGTTTGCCCCTACGTGTACATAGACATACGACAAGCACTACGGACTTGCTGGGTGTACCAGGTACAGTAGCAGCTTACCCCTTCCGTGGGCCATGTGTAGCGACCAAGAGGGCGAAGATTGCTATATTGCGCACACCCGACAGATCAAATGCCCATTCATGATGGACAAACTTTCACACATGAGGCAGGTCAGATCCCTGTTGATGATCTCTATGATCTGTGTATTTCAGGGCTGATAGATCCTTGGTCTATATGATCTGCATGCCCTTTAGCTCATATTGTCGGGTGAGAACCGAATGATCTGAATGATCTAGCACGTGTTTCTTGGGTTGGATCTGTACTAAACAGATCCTGCATGTTTCTGCACTACACGGATTCTGCACAGCATATCATAGTGGCAGATAAAGGATCTTCATAACCTAGATCGTGACCTGTCTGACGTTTGTACTCTTATCAAAGTCACTTGGAAGACTGCCGCTCGGGTTCCCTCGTGCGGTCGATACTCTAATCGTCATTTCGTGTCGACAGCTTTTTCACTGTATGAAATCTCGAACGCGTCAACGCTGGTGTAATTTCAGCCAGGTATTTGCCAATACTTTCTATCCCTTGTGACTGTTTTCTCGCATTTATTGCATCCCTGCGGTATTTACCCGATGGGTCATGGTGATAGTTCGGCCCAAGCCATGATCACGACAAGGCACATAGTCACCCCCTCCCCCCCTCCCCGCGTTTGCTCGGTGGATATGCCTTTCTTTTCGCGCTTGGTGCAAGCTTAGGGCACGCGATGTCTGCCTGGTCGGTGAAAACCGAACGTGCTCCGTCCCAGCATCGTAGGGATGCGAGGGGCTATGGTCATAAGACTACGGCTTTGCATGAAAGGAGTACACCCCCCCCCCCTCCCCCCCTCCTCGCCCCACCCTGCCTCTTTACTGGTATCACGCCCTTTGCCATATTTTCCCCTGCTCGAAACCTCTCCCGCGGCCCACGCTGTCATTAGGTTTTGGACTAAGCCGGAGACGGCTGCGGACGCGGAAGGGGAGGGGGGGGGGCGGGGGCGGGAAGAGGGGCGGTGGAAATCGGCTAGGGCGTCAATTGGTGTGGTAACAGAAGTGGCGGCTAACGTGGGGAGCGGGGCACGGGCTCGCGCGCGCCACTTTGTTTGCTCGGACTTGCGCTGGGCCGCGGGGGTGGTCGGTTCGGTCGCTCCCGGTGGGTTTGGAGGTGGGTTTGACGGTGTGTTTGATGGTGGGGTTTGTTGGTGTACTTGAAGGCGGGTTTGGTGGTGGGTTTGGGGGTTAGATAGAACGTGGGTGTTGATCATGGGGTGGAATTTGGGTTTTACGGTGATGGCAGAACGTGTTTTTCTTTGGAGCGTTTGGAAACGAAGGCGGGAGGGCGTTGTTTTGCATGTGGTCGTGGACGGGGAGGGGAGGGGGGGGGGGATCGAAAGGCGTCATGCTTGTGCAAGATTTTACCCGACTCATTTGAGGCACTCACTGTTTTATACCGCGTGGTGTTCGGTGTGCGAATAGGGGCGGCTGTAGTAAGCGTGCACCGCGGAAACTTGGTATTAATAGCAGTACGCTAGGCCTACGACATCACCTGGCTCTTTGTGATTGGTACCGGTAGGCCTGTTTTTTTTTTCTCGCAAGTTAACGATGTAATACTCAGGGCGGAAAGGTCAGAACCGCTTGGTGTTCATAGTAAGATCCGGACACTCCATATATTTTGCGTCCGAAGTGGTATTGCACGTCGGTGATCGATTCAGTCTCGATGCAAGGTGGTGCCATGTGTGCGTTTTCACTGTCTCGGTAAGTATTGAAAAAGCGTGCCATGCGACAAAAGTAGATGAGGGGGTTGGGAGAAGGGGAGGGTTTTTGCTCGTACTGGGTGGAGTGATCGGGTGACGGATGTAATGGTTGCTTTTTAATATCTTGATTGGGTTGTGTTGGGTCCTTCTTGTGATACCTCTGTTGATCGGCCCACTGCATCTGTTGGTGCGCTTCAATTCACGCTGTGCTTGTATCGAGTGTGCAATACGTGACGCCTACCAGCTATGATACCGTTATGATCGCCGGTGGTTTGTTGCGTTAATCACATCGGACAATTTTCGTGTTTGTTTGATGTCGATGGAGTGCGGTCTACCAGATATGTTCACGTACAGTCGCAAGCAGTGCAGCAGTACACGATCTAACTGCGTACGGAAGTATTATCACTTCATATACCGTATTCTACACAAGATAACACACCCACATAAGATGCCACACCCCCCACAGAATACGACACCCCGGTGATAATTTTCGGGGCTCGAAATATAGCGCCTTAGTCTAATACCAAGTAATATGGCGACAGAAGATACCACACACCCCACAGAATACCACACCCGGTGATAATATTTTCAAGCGCTCAAATGTATCACCGGGGGTGTGTTATCTTGTGTAGAATACGGTACTTATTACGTAGGTTTTTTATCGCATGTTCTACTTCTTACACATGAGTCTCGTCATCCAACTGACGAGGAAACCTCCCATGGACAACGCATTGTTTTGTTGCGGTTCTAACACCAGGCAAGGATGGATCTACCGGCGGTGGTACAAGGTTGGCTCGTTCCCTTTCTTTCGGAAACATTAGGTTTCCGAGTCTCGCGCCGAAGGAGGAGCTGGAGGAGGAGGCTGTTAGCCCACAGATGCTGATGGTGAGACGGGAATACGTGCGTTTTGTTCGTGTTGACCTTTTCCCCCATGCAAAAATTATTCCATACTAATTCGAATTAGTTTGCACCCAAACTTGGGTGGAGTATTAAAAGGGTAACTTAGTTCTGGGTTGGTGTCGGTTTTGGTGGGTGGATGTTCGTAGGTGTTGGTGTTGAGATCGGTGTTGGTGTTGGTGTTGAGATCGGTGTTGGTGTTGGTGTTGAGATCGGTGTTGGTGTTGGTGTCAACGTCGGTGTTGGTGCTGGTGGTATTATTGTTTTTGGTGTTGGTGTTGAGGGCAGTGTTGGTGCTAGAGTTTTGGTCGTGTTGCTGATGCTGGTGCTGGTTTTGGCACTGGTGTTGGTGGTGTCGGTGTTTGTTTTTGGGTTGATGTTGGTGTTGGTGCCGACATTGGCGTGTTGATGGTGCTGCTGTTGCTGTTGCTGGTGTTGGTGCTGGTGTTGGTGCTGGTGGTGCTGTTGCTGTTGGTTTTGGGTTGGTATTGGCGTTAATGGTGTTGATGCCGATGTTGAGGTATTGATTCGTGTTGCTGGTGCTGGTGTTGGTGCTGGTGTTGGTGCTGGTGTTGGTATTTTTATGGGTGCTGGTGTTGACGTTGATGTTGGTGTTGACGTTTTGTGTTGGCATTGGTGTTGGAGAGGTTATGTGGGTGTCGGTGTAAGTATTGGCATGGGTGTTGCCGTTGGGGCGCACGATGCTGGTTTCACCGTCCGTGCTAGCGTTTGTAGTGGTGTTGGTGTTGAACGTTGTTGGTGTCGAAGATAACCGCGAAGATGAGGTTATGCTGGTGACGGGGCTGCTGCTGTGTGGTGACTGCGTTAGTGTTTGTGTTCTTTCAAGCACCGACGGTGACAAGCGTCGGACCTAGAGCCTTACCCGCGCCCCTCTTGCCTCGTGTGACAACGCCTCTGGTACGGCTTCGTCCCGATAGCGCTAAGAAGACGCTCGACTCCACCGGTATGCGGTATTCATAAGTCTCATTATCTTAGCTTGTGACCAAGGAACATGTATGTATATAAGCCCTCCCACAAAATGCGAAGCAGGAAGGGGATAAGGTAGGCGAAAAAACTACCAGGTATGTAATATATATGGAAAAAACGTAAGGAGCGCACAAATGTTGGAGATGTCTCTATTGGCAGTAGTAACGGTGCTCCGCCTCGAAATGGATGCGTGGTATATGGCCCAATGACTAGGGCAAGCAACTAAACGAGTAGGTCCCCACTCCCTCCCCTCCCCTTTCCCCTTCCCACGCGACGTGCAGCTCCAATCCGAGAATGACGCTAGCGTAGCAGCGGTGCTTGCCGTGATCGAGTCAGAAGGGTGGGAACACGTCACCAGCAAGCGGGGCGTAGAGGTCGTGAGAAAGTTCATGCCTCCCCCTCCCCGATCAGCATCATCATCGGCAAGGAGCGAGAGAGGAGTGGTGGACGAGGCGGCGGCGGCAAAATTCGCGTGCGTTAAGGCGACGGGCACGCTGGACGCCGAAGCCGCCGAGGTGTTCAGCCTCTTCCTCGACAACGAAAGAGTTCATGTAAGTGGGAGGCGTGCCGCATTAGGGGTAGCGCAGACTCCGAGGTCACTTAAGGACCTCTACTCCTGGCCCATAAACATCATTTTTAGAAACTGTCGACGAGTAATCTGGTGGACGATGCCATGGGCTAGGTTGTAAAGACGAAAAACAGTGATCTCAACTCCTGAGACGTAAACCGACTTTAAGAAACTGTCGACGATTAATCTGGTGGACGATCTGATGGACTACGTGGGTAGGTAGGTTGTAAATACTATCTACAGTGTTCAACACGTAGGGCATTCCCACCATTCCAACCATTCCAACCATTCCAACCATGTTCGGTAGGGCCTCAGTTGAGGAGCCCGTAAGTCATGAATATTTTGGCCCCAAAATGGTACCCCTAGCGCATCACGCGTCGTGTCTCCAAATCGGGTTGGAGGCAAGAGGGAGGAGGGCTGCCTGTCGGTAGCTCGGTCTGTCTATTGGTGTCCATTGGTAGAAAATTAGGGGGCAAGCGCGTGGGGGGGGTAACCACATCATGCATGGACGCAGTCCTTAGGACCATAGGCCCTCGCATTCCTGCATTGCCGGAACAGAGTACGTCGGGTTTTCACTGACCGCGGGGGGGGAGGGAGGCATGGAGGGAGGGGGGGGGACGAGGAAGGTAAGGAAGGACGGGGGCGCGGGGGGGGTGCTGTGTCTGGATGGAGAGGGAAGTTGGAAGGAAAGAAGGCAAGCAGGGAGCGTGAGGGTGGCGAGTGACGGGGGGGGGGGTGCTTGCTTTTGTCCTGCCCCCTGCAATGTACTGGTGTGGTTGAGTGTTCGTTTGTTTGATTGCTTGCGTATTTGTTGCTGTTTGTTCGTTTGCTTCCTTGTTTGCTTACTTGGTTTGTTGTTTATCTGTTTGTTTGCTGGTGTTTGTTTGCCTTATTTTTACTTGCTTGTCTGCTTGCTTGCTTGCTTGCTTGTTTGTTTGTTTGTTTGTTTGCTTGCTTCCTTTTTTGTTTGCTTGCTTGCGTGCTTGTTTGTTTGCTTAGTTGTTTTGTATTTTCATTTTCCCCCTCGCTTATTTTGGCAGGAGTACAACGACAATTGCCGGGTGGTGCGAGACCTTGAGAGGCTGTCGCCCGACACCAAGATCTCCTGGGCGGCGACACCAAAGTACGGCCCATTCAAAGCGAGGGATTTCGTGACCGTGGTGCACTACCGGACGCTGGACGACGGAACCATGGTGGTGGTCAACAGAGCTGTAGAGCACCCGGCTGCAAGGTACGCGCGGTAGTTTCCCGTGGTGTGGGGTAAGCTAGGGGGAGGGAGGAGGGGGGAACGAGGGGGAAGGAAGGGAGGAAGGGGGGGGGGCGTTTGCAGAGGCAGGGGTACCTGCGGCCTGAGGGCGTGCAGGTGGTGCGGTGCGATTTGATAACGATTTAGAGCGTGCGCGTGGCGCGAATCAAGCATGCCAGGCAGAGGACGTGGATGTGATATTGGACGTTTTCGACATACCAACTACGGGTATGTGGCTGACGGAAGGGGGACGGTTCCGCCGTCCCCCCACGCCCTCCGTCCCTACCCTTACGGCCGGCCTTCGGCCATTCTATCTATACTGCTGCATCAAATTGTCGCCGTGCCTTCGCCAACGCCATCCCTTACCTCGTCTCCCCTGCCCTCTCTTGTCGAAACTCCGACAACACAAATTCCCGCGGCCAAAAAAATCCCGCCGCCGCCGCTCATCGTATATAGGCGAGGGAAGAAGTACGTACGAGCGGAGATACTGATCGCGAGCAACATCATGCGGCCGAACCGAGAGGACCCGACCAAGACCGACTTTATATCGGTCACCCACATCAACCCTGGTGGTATCGCGGACTCGACGCTAGGCGCGAAGATTGTCAACAAGCTTTGCGCCAAGGCGCCGGTGAACCTGCTTCTGGCCCTGGAGAAAACGGCGAATTCTCCTCCTGTGCCGAAGGGGACGAAGCGCGCCGCCTAGGGTTGATCGGGCACGTTTGTTCTGGCGTAGTTTGGCGGCATTGGCTGGGTTTCATTGTTTTTTTAGCGGCGTTAGGTGGAGCGTTTGTAGAGCTGTTTGCTGACACATCTGGTATATAGGGGAAAGTCACCGAAAATTAGTGCGCAGACGGGAGGGATGCAGGGACGGCCACGAGAAATTCCCGAAGAAGGTTTGTAAATTTTTGTTTTTTCGTTTTGTTTTGTTCGTGTTGTTCGTATTGGCTATAGGCGTTGCTAAGCCAATCAGTGACACCGTTTGTTTTGTTTGCGGTTCTGGTCGACTGGGTCAACCAACCAACGACCAGCAAACACGAACTACAACGTGCCTTGAAGTGAGGATGGCGTCGTCGCCATCGCCATGACTGACGTTGTAAGTCCGCCAATATTTTTTGCTCAATCATATTCAATGTTGCGCATTCAAGCAAAATTTACGAGGCGGGAGTTTTGGTGGGAACGCTTCCCACGGGCGTTTGTCGTCAAAAAGTAGATTCCGCACGAGTGCTGGTCGCGCGGGGGCTTCCTATTTGTTTTGATCAGGGAAAAGGGTTTTTAGAGGGAGAACGACAGCCGATGGTGGTGGCGTCAGCGGCGACAGTGACAGCGCTATCAGAGCATGGTTAAAGCCCCCCGAGACGGGAAAGATTGCACAGCAGGCAGCAGCAGCAGCAGAAGCAGCAGCAGCAGCAGTCGACGTACATAAGGGTATGCTTGTTTGTCTTTGTGTGAAGTGCATACGTATGGCACACTTCCGTGGACTAAGGTGGGAGGCTGTGTGCTCAAGGGGGTTGGGGGGGTCCTGAGAGGCTGAAGGGCCCCGGGGGCGTGGGCCCACTGGAAGACCATTCACACGTATAGGACAAGAGGTATTAACAGTTGATGGCGTGCATGTGAGGTAAGTCGTTTCATCTAGTCCAAGCCCCCTGCGGGGTACGGTTATCTGCCCCCCTCCCCCCCTCCTCTCTTTATCTTTGAAGGGTTTGGTCAGGTGGGTGGATCTCTGGCTTGAAATCCGCGACCAGATTCCACAACACGCACGCGGCGGCCATAGGCTCCTGTGCGCTTATCGGAGCCGGGTATGGCATATTCCGTTCCGCGATTCGAGCTCGACCTTACGGTGGTTCAGTTGTGGTTTTGCCGTTTTTTTGTAGAGTGCCACGCGCGCACCCCCGACGGGGTGCTGTTTTGTTTTTAGCTATGGTTGTTTTTTTGGTCTGTTGGTGGATGGGAAAGCTATGCCCCTCGTCAGGAGCTGCCTGCTGATGCCCTCGGTGGACTCTCGCAAGATTACACTAAGCGCTCCCGGTTCATGCACGGGTTTGGCGGGGTGCTGTTTTTTGTCACAGTAGTTTTTCCTTGGTTTGTTGGCAGCTTGGAAAGCTGTTATCTTCGGTAGGAGCTGTCTGTTCATGCCTTCGGTGAACTCTCGCAGCATAACACAAAGCGCTCACGGTTCTGCACGGGTTGTACCCCGTGGTGCCGTCCGGAGGCCAAGCTACTTGGTTTCCACGTGACCGGGGCGGTGGGGGGGGGGGGGGGTGAGGGGACTGGCATCGTACGGTGCGCCGTGGTGCGGGGAAAGGAAGTAGTTATTCATAGTTTACGTCGGCCGAGCTGAGGCTGCCAATGGACAGACAAATGTGGGATGAGGCACACTTAGTGTAGGGGAACGAGAGCAGGCGGGGATTGGGAGGGGTTGATATTTTCGCTGTCCTAATGCCCACAGCCTCTCTTAGGATAGCTCCGTTTTTGTGCGTGTCGTGGTTGATGTTAGCCCTTTGGCCATCATCGTTATTGCAAAGGGTATCAAGTCTACTTGCGAGTAATTAGTCCCTGGCACGGCGATGGAGAGAGAGCGGGCGGGAGAGAGGGAATCAACTGTAATGTAGTACTCGTAGTACGGCTGGTTCCTGCTTGTGGCCTTATCTGGCGCGCGCCCTTTTGGCTCGCGTAGGGCTTGGGGGAGGAGTGGAGGGCGAGGGGGGAGGGGGGGCTTGCGGCATGCTGTTTGGAATGTTGGATGTCGGGTACTAGGGGTACAGCAGTCCGCCCCAACGGTTTTCATAAAGTCTGGGAGGGGGGGCAGGAGAGGAGGGGCGCGCCATGTCGCGAGATGTAAGGTGTGTCGGTACTAGGGTTGGAGCCGCGATACTCCAGCAGGAAGAAAGGCCGGTCTTCTACTGGCCTATAGAAACATAAGCGACATGTGTGGATACTAAGGTTGCAATTGTTGTGCTTCGTATGGTAACGTGCGCGTAGCCCTTGATTGTAGACTCCAAAGATGTTGTCAGTACGTCGTAGCTCTTATGATTTGTAGACTCTTAAGAATAAGGAAGCTGTAGCTCTGATGATTCGTAGACCCCGCAAATGTGAAAAAAAATATTGGACGTGAATATTTTTAGCATTTTGCTGGGTGAACTCTGTTCTCGAAATCACCTGCACTGCACGCAAATGAAGCATCGCGCGATATATATTTAATCGCGTTTTTGTCTGCGCGGGGAGGGAAGAGACAGCCTTGTAGCAATAATCACAAATGGCGGGAAATCCTCACCAAAGAAATCGCGATACGAATGGGGGGAAAGGGGGAGATTCGGTTGGATTGGCCGTCAAGAGCAGTACGAAGCCTTTGCCTGAAAACGTACGAGATGAAACACGAAAAATAGTGCGACTTCGGAGGTGGTCCGCACATTTTTATGCTTGACCTTGGTGGGAAAGAGAACTAGTGGTATGGGCGGCAGCACATCTCCTGCTCGGAGTCTATCGTCGGTGTGCGCCCGCCTGCACTTATTCGTGTGTCCAATGTACACGAGACGTGTAGCCGTTACATGCTGGCGCAACAACCAAACTGTTTGTTGATCGCCAACCAATCCTAACGACTTTCAGGGCCTTAAAATTATGTTTGCTCTGGGCCGCAGGCGCGACGCCTAACCTATTGCTTTTACAACTCGCGTACGTAATTTTCTTTTTTTTCTTTTTTTTCCCGAAACACGCCGCCACCGATTTCTTGGTCAGGCTGCTCGAACATTGTGGGTGCAACACCACCCCTTCCGTGGCGTTATTTTTTCCCATCCGCCGGAGGATGAAAAAAAAATGAAAAAAAGGTTGATATCAACTTTTTCTCTGGATCAGCCAACGTCGCCGTCGGCGGTGGCTTGTCCTTGTCACCCCCATCACAATCAGAATCCCCTCCTCCTCTTCCCGCTACTATACGTACTACCGCTAACACTACTGCTACTAGTGGTGTACGAAGTTGTGCGAGTTGGCTTATTTTCGGTGCTCCAAACCCACCGACTTGGATTCTGAAAGCGCTGACGACGAATGAATGAATGAATGGAGCGTGCTGTCTGTGAGCGTTGCATCTCGAGGCACGACAATATAACCAAACCAACGGGAACGAACGATCGAGGAGGTGATACTCGACTGTGTTCAAGACTTGGAAACGTGCATGTCCCCTTCAAACCTGTGTCGGACTTCGTACAGTGTGCTCTCCACCTTGTCGTCGCCCTTGGGTATCTGCTTCATGAATTGCCTATTTGGATGTTGCCACGTGTATTCTATTTATTCATTGGTTGTTTGGATGGTAACTGCAACATATATTCTAGCGTCGATCTCAATCACCCCTGTTTTCCGTCCTGGGCTTCCTACTGAACGACCTATGATACCGGTAGCTGTGTACGTACAGGAGAGAGCGCGAAGCGGTTGCGTTCTCGGGTCGGGAGGTATTACCGTTGGAAAAAAGACACCGCTGTCGAAAACTTTGAAAAAAAGACGGACAAAAAAATATAGCCGTCTGAGGAATGGTCGCAACATTAACTAAACCCCAAAAGAGAGTTAGAATTGCAACATGCGTCCTCTTCATTCATTTACTGTTTTGGATATATTGGCACATATATCTTTGATCAAACATCCTCTTCATCCATTAGCTATTGGGTTGCTGCAACATGTATCCTCTTCATCCATTGGCTGTTTGCAAATAACAATACGTATCTTCTTCATTCATTGACTGTTTAGACTAGATGTTGAAACATGTATCCACTTCACTCATTGGCTGTTTGGATGCTGCAGCAACGTGCATACTATCCTGTGGCGAGTCCAGCGTTTCTGTTATTACTATGGCATACCCGGGAAACACCAAACATGTACGAGAAACATGTAGACCACCATCCCCGTCTTCGGCGAGAGGGTATACAGCAAGCTACTTCCCCACTGTTTGTCGGTATCAACTAAAGGTCTCTATTATAGAAATTCAAAATCTGTTTGTCTGGCCCCTCTCGATATTATCCACTCCGGTACGCATCTCCCCCCCCCAAATGACCCCAAACGATTGCCGCCCACATGACGTGACGGATACTGATAGCCGACACCCATCCAATTGAAACCCATAACGAGGCGGACATCGGTATCTGACACACAAACCAGATGCCTCATCACCAACTCTCAGTTTCCCGAAACGCCGTATTATGTTGAGCTACCTGGCACACACCCAAACACCCTAACTTCGCGAACACACCAATATCCGGTCCCATTTTCAGAACACGCCACAGAGGGCCCGGGCCATGCAGCTTCGCTAAAAAACGGGTTACAACGACCCACCCCCCTTTTTCGCAACAGCAGTGGGCAGCCGAAACAGAGCACTGTCCGGCACTATGCCCGAGCTTCTCGGGCTTCGAAAATCGGCCGTCTCCAAGTACAGTATTTCTGGGGCGCAATGCGAGTTGAGTTATTGCTATACCTGAAGTCCACACATATTGATTGACCCTTTCGGGTCTTTCAGCTTATCACAAACAATATCTCAACATACACCGGAAAGCACACGACTCACGCCCGTGCTGTATCGCGACAGGACTCCCTATGGCTTGAACACACAGCAGCACCCGGCGCTGAGCACGAGCGTTTCCGCGTCCCGATGCCATGACACCCACAACAATGGCGTCAACGCCAACCGTGATGTCATCGCCAACCGGGGAACTATTACTAATACTACAAAAGTTAGTCGTATCAATACTTGACGTAATAAATGGTCTACGATGCACCATTTAGTTCTCCCGAGGCTAGACATTTAGAACTGCAAATATGATACCACACAACTTCCAAGTAATCTGTCCCCCAAACCGTGGGTGCGGTTTAAATGGGTGTTAAGCGAACCGAGAGCACCATCTGGCAAGGTGATGATCCAGCACTTCCCCCCCGACCAACAACAAAAAAAATCCTTGGCCAAAATTAATCGTCTGCAGACATCGCACACGACCCGACCCGACCAGCTGACGCCCGCCCAACCCCCACCCTCTGTATCTGTAGGAAACGCGCATGAACACGCGCATGAAACCGGCAAACGAGGTTATCCGTCGACTCTCGAAAGCGGCCAAAACAATGCTGCCAAAGGCTCTACCAAGGCTGTTTCTCTGCGGTGCGAATGTAAAACCAGGTTCTGCCGGCTTTCGCCACATTTCATTCGCCCCTCCACCAAAAACGCCTGGTGGTGAACGTTGGGAGGGGGGCGTGTGTGTGCTCATATCACGCATGGCAGTAGCCTTACGACCATGGAACCTCGCATTCCTACAGTGCCGGGACGGAGCACGTCGGGTTTTTGCTGACCAGGCAAAAACTGCTAGGGGGGGATATTTTGAAGCAGTCCCCTCTCCCTCACGCCGCCCCCTCTTCCTCCCCGTCTTCCTCTTGAGGAACGCCCGCGAGTTCTTCTTCCATGGCATGCATGCGCTTCATCACGGCAACCGCTTCTTTCGTGCGCTTCTGACCCTTCAAGTAGATCGCCAAAACCTGGTTATGAAAGAAAACAGGAGGCGCGTTTTCGGAAAACAATGAGAGACGGTTTTGCAGCCGTGGGAGGCATTGATATAAAAACGCGGTACGCGTTTTTTGTGAAAAAGAAGGAAGCGCTCTTGCAAAAGTGGAAGACGGATTAGCAAACGTTGGAAGCGGGTTTTGATTAAAAGTGTGGGAGACCATTCAGGGTTATTGTTAAAAAAAAAAGTGTGAGACGGTGTTGGAAAAAGCGAGAAACGGTTTTCTGACACAGTGGGACGCGTTTTTGCGAAAGTGGGAAGCAGTTTTGCGAACGTGGGAGGTGGTTTGGTAAAAAAGCGGACGTGTGAAGGACAGGGTAGTAGATACGTGACTGGAGCCTGTCCTGTGACCACAGACTTGATTATATGAGTTAAGGTGAGAACAACAACAACGTATCGAAGATCGCGGATTACGCATGTACAGCGTGCGGATGGATACTTCGACGGCCAAGACTTCAAGAACCTGCCAGTCTAAGAGAACGGGTTAAACGTGATCCGTCCGTTTCACGAAGAGTCGACCCTCATAACACCGCCGTCGTGGTCACTGGATCATCCTCTATAGAACCGGCTTAGCGGGGTCCCAGAACAAGGCCTCGGGGTAGATTTCACCTGTACCCCTTGTCGTTCAGTCCATAGCCACTATCTCCTTGCTACATCATAACGAACAGCTATGTTCTCGACTCAGTCGGTCGCGACGACTCCTGCAAGCATCAGGTATTGGGAGCTCGTCACCGCGGCAGTATCAGCAGCCGGAGAGTGACCACCGCGCGATTGGAACCCACGGGTACGAAAACAAATGGAATCAAGCAGACAAAAGTAAGAAAAAAACAAACAATAAAAAAACAGCCAAATAAACTTGCAAAACACGAAAAAATGACACAAAAACAAAGCCCACGATTCTCAAGTGCCTACTCCACGTGGACAAACGGGGTTGACTAACGACGCCCCCCGTCCCCGTTGCCCTTCCCCCCCTCCCCCCTTGTGCCCCCCTCCCCCCACTCGCCCTTGCGTTTCCCTCCTTTTGACCTCCCCATTTCCCCCAATAAAGCTCACTTTGTCTCTGACGACTCTCTCCCTCAAGATGTCACAGTACGCGGGCAGATCCAGTTCGCCCGACTGCACGGCTGACACCAGCATCTGTTTGCGGCGTGCGATCGACGAGAGAAAGAGTTGAACAAAAAACGAGGGCCTTAATGCGTTCCGCACACGCGTGCGCGATCGAAGCCGAGCATCAATCAGCCACCCATTTACGTATGTTTCGTTCTCGCGAAAGAAAACTAGCTATACAATTATCATCCTTTATCCTCTGGTATCCTTAGCCAGTTTGGACTCACGGTTCGCAGATATGACGTCCCCCACCTCACCGTGTTAATCTTGATACTGGTACTAGCAAAAAGATGGTAGATCACAGCAAGTTGGCAGAAGAGAAGTACTCAGTTGGCGGCTCATGACGACGGTACACCCTCCCTCCCTCCTTCCCTCCATCTATTTCTCCCTCCCTCCCTCCCTCCCTCCCTCCCTCCCTCCCTCCTTCCCTACCTCCCTCCCTCCCTCCCTCTCTCCCGCCCTCCCTTCTCGCCTCCCTTCCCCCCTCCCTCCCTCCCTCTGTCTTGTCTCACCAGGAGCTTGGTCTCGAGCGCTCCCTTCCTCATGACAGCAGACAGATCGCCCGTAGCGGCTTTTGCGCTCACCACCTCAATCTCAGCCTCCAGCACATTGTTGCTATCCAAGTTCTCGACAGCGAAAGGGTCCGATTTTTCTCTGGTCTCCCCGTTTCGCAATATCATGGGGGAAAAAAACAAACACGAAAAACAAACAAAAAAAGCTGAGGTTACTCATTCCATAGGTCGGCGTCTGATGCTACGATGACGAAAAAAAAAAAGCCATCCCACGCTAGAGGCGTAGCAGAAGGTTCTAAGAAGTTTGTGGGCTCCTAACATGAGGAGCTCAATATCTAAAAACCCGAAACTTGACCTTAAAGACAGTCGTTCGTGCAAGCTGACAAATTGTTTTACCAGTGGCATGCGCTTGTCCTAAAACAAATACCAGGTCTGCTCGTGAAATTGTAAAACAAACCGATAGGGCCACACATGAGGTCAACCCATCAGAAGGACAGACGGACAGAAGGCCGGAAAAAATATTTAACCCGAAAACTGCAACTTCTAGCGGGAATGGCTCAGTACTTGAATACTGGAATATACGTCGGCGGCTGATGTCGTGCCTATTTCATCGCAGTACTCTGTTCGGATCCGTCCGTTCATTGGGCGATAAAAGGCAAAACACTCTGTAGTGACAAAGCCACAATGCCTCAGAGCCGAAAAATCGCAAAAATCGCGCACAAAACACATGGTACGCATCAAACGGACATTAAAAGCAAATAAAAAACACGTACACACAATGAAACGATTGCTGGAATAATTTCATAAAAACAGGAAACATAGCCGCTCTCCCACTCACGCGTCAGTAAGCACCACGTTCTGGAAAGCCGCCGCGGCTTGTACTCGATCGGCGCCGCCACCACCACTACCACCACCACCGCCACCGGAAGCGCTAGCGGCAGCCGGGGCGGGGGCGGGGGCGGGAGCGGGGGCGGGGGCGGGGGCAGGGGCGGGGGCAGCTGGAGCAGCGGCGGCAGAGGGTGCCTGTGCGGCACTGGGGGGCAGCGGCGCAGTCGAGACGGGGGGCCACTCGCCCACCTCCAGTTGCTTCTCCTGGGGTTATCGTGCGTGCGTGGAGGTGGGGGTGAGCGTGGTTGTCGGGATGGGGGTGGGCGTGGGTCGAGGTGGGTCGGAGGAGAGAGGAAGAAAGGCGCGGGAGGCGGATTGTGGGTCGGTGTATGCACCGATTGTCTGGTTGCCGTCATGAGGGGTACTGAGAGGGAGGCAGAAATATGAAGGGAAAAACGGAGACAGGGAGACAGAGCGGGAGGTATGGACGAACAATACTACACGTAGCGCGGAACACCAAATACCCAATACTCCCACACGAAAACAGTACCTAGTCTTCAAAACCGCCCAACATCCAACACTCAGCACCAAACACCCCAACACCCCAACACCAAAAAAATGCTTAAACAACACATCACACCCCCAATACTCCAGACACCCCAATACCATGAACAAACCCAACATCCTCCACAACCTCTACACTCCAACGCCAACAACTTGAGCACTTCCACATCCAAAACTCCAATCCCAACACTCAAAAACCCAACACCTCAACAGCCCCAACAGCACCAACAGCACCAACATTCAACACCAGAACACCAACACACTCAATATCACCAACACCGCCAGCACCGCCAATACGTTCAACACTCCAACGTCCCAACACCTCAATACACTTTCAACACCCAACACACCCAACACCCAATATTCCAACACCCTAACACTCCAACAGCAACCCAACACCAACACTCTGACACCCCAACACCCAACACCCTCAACACTCCAGCACTTCAACACCCAACACTCAACACCCTCAACACGCCAACATCCCCAACACCCCATACTATCATGAACAACCCAACACCTCGACAACCTAACACCATAAACCCCAACACCAAAATCCAACACCACAACGCCCCCAACACCCACAATGTTATGCGTATTATTTTGTGAAAATATTTTAAATACGCCAGCTGTGACTTCGATCAACTAAGGGAGTGGCCTTTGCAAGCTGCCTGATACTCCAGTCGCGCGTTTCTTGTTTCGTATATCCTGAGAGGCATTCTTCAACTTCAAGAGTTATTGGAGCCCGTTCTGTGTCCATAGACGATTAATACACTAGGGTGATGAATTAAATAAATAATGTGAAATATCCCCAACTGTACACACCTCCGTAACAACGACCTCGTCGGATGAGATAGGCTTGCGCAGCTTCAAGGATAGCTCGATGCTACCTCCCGCTTCCCTCCTTCCCTCGGTCAAGATGGGGGTAGACACGGCCATTTCGCAGCAGGTAAGGAGCGGCTGAAGCGGCACCAAGCATTTCCCCAGAAATTTCGCGCCGCTGAGGGGATTGGGAGTTCCAGGAAACGAGGACGGGGAGGGATAGCGCATGATGATCAAAACGAATGCTATTACTTTCCGGGTGTGTGCGCGTTGTTGTCGTCGTCGTCGCTATTGCAGGCAGGCAGGCAGGCAGCAGATGGACAGACAGATAGACAGACAGACAGACAGACAGGCAGGCACGCACGCAGACAGACAGACGGACAGATAGGCAGGCAGACAGACAGACAGACAGACAGACAGACAGACAGATCCACAAATACCGACGGACAGACAGGCAAACAGAAACTTGTGCCAACGGATAGGCAGGCAGACAGGCAAAACTGACCTGACGAGGTTCTTCTTGTGGAACAGCTCCAGAGTGATTCGTCTGTTCTGGAAAGCCATCTGAGTAGACCTGGCCCGTTTTACGTAGCACGACACCTTGAAGTCTACCTCCACCGTGTCCGTGTCCGCTTTGCAGCTGTGAGTGAAGCCCTTCCCTGGGGCAATAGGGGGGGGGTGTACGGGTGATTCGGGGAGGGGGGGGGGGTCGCTTGTCGAGGACTAGACTGGAAAAATATTGCGCCGCTGGTACTGGTACTGGGAAAGGCGTAACCCCACGCAGGAACAAAGTCAAGGCAATCAAGGCGATCATCGTGATCAACAGCGACAACAACGGCAACGGCAACGGCAACAGGAACAAAACAACGATGATAACGACGACGACATCAACAATAACAAACAAAAACAACGACACAGAATCCACAACGGCGGTTACGACCACAACAACAGTTAAGCAACAACTGTAAGCGACAACAACAACAGCAACAGCAACAGCAACAATAACATCAACAGCAACAGCAACAGCAACAGCAACAGCAACAACAACAACAAATACACCACCAACACCAACACCAACGCCAACACCAACAACAACAGCAACAACCGCAGCAGTAACAACGACGACGACGTGAGGCGCAGGTCCGTCCACGACCTCTTCTCCATCATAAACAACGCACAACCCCCCGCTGGCAGTCTCAAAACAAAACCACCTACGAACCACCAGGCATCGTTTACCAACACCTACTGCAATACTTACTGCATTGCCTGCTGCTGCAACACTACCGTAGTAAAATACCTGTAATATATTACCGAAGCACAACCAGCCGCTGGGTCCCCTGCAGGCCAGCAGCGGGAATGTCGGCCGCGCTGGCGCATGAACACGCCGCTCAACACCAACATTGGCTACTGCAATACCTACTCCGGTGCTTACTTCAATACCTACTGTATTGCCTACCTCAATATCTACTGTAGAATACCTACTGTAGTACCTAATACAATACCAACTGTAGTACCTACCAACACTAACCCACCGACAGCTGCCTGACTCCTCCGGTAGGCAGGCGAGGTCCCGAACGACCAAAAACACCCGAGGAAAGAATCCCACGTCGCTGTAACTGTCATGTTGGTTGCACGTAACCGGCATGATTTGTTAGCCTTACCGTCGTTGATCAAATTCGTGGGTGATGTGGCATGGTAAAATACACGACAGGGGGGCGTGCGGAGGAGAGGCCCGGGGAACGTATGCCAGAAAACTCACAACACACCAAGGACACAAAAAAAACACACACAGAAAAAAAGCTAACTTATAAAAATAAACTTCACTCTACTCTAACTCTACTGGTACTCTATTATATTCTACTCTACTCTGCTTCGCCTTACCGTACTCTACAATTGCTGTACCCTGGTCTACCTTACCCCAAGTCCACTCTACTCCACCTTACTATACTCTACCGTACTCTACCTTATTTTTACTGTCATTCTTACGTTCGAACACACGGGCAGCGCAGCGTCTTATGCTGTCTGCAGCAACCGGCAACGGCACATCGATCCTGCACACCGCCTCACACCAAACATGACCGTCGGCATTAACCTTGACCATCGACCACTCATCACCTACTAGGATATCGATTATCGACCACGATACCAGGTATCAAATATCAACCATCGATCATCGACTACCGGATGGACTAGAATATATCCAACCCGTAATACGCGCGATCGGAGTACCACAAACAGCTTGCAAAGATGAGTTTCGACAAAATCGTCGATCTCACAGCTGAAGTGTGTTTTTATTTTTATACTATATCCAGTGCCGACTACGATACCAAGTACCAGGTATCGGATATACAACATTGATTATACGCTACCGGTGTCGATATCACTGTTTATCGCCTACCAAGGTATCGCCTAGAGCCTAGAGTCTGAGAGCCCATCAGTATCGTTCACCAACTATCGACTATCGCCTTCGGTCGACTATCAACTTTCGACTTTCAACTTAGGACTATATATCGACTAACGACTATCAATCGACGATCAACTATACATAAACATCAAGTATCAACTACATATAGGGTATTTCGAAAGTGTTACAGATATTGTATGTAAGTAGTCCCGATTAACAGTCATATGGAGGAAGTCGTTCCGTGCTTTTCGCGATATGAAATCCGACCTTCCCCAACACCTCTTTACATGTGCGCTAGTTTGTGGCCTACGATCGCTCCACCCAAAATTATCCATGGAGGAGGCTGCCTGGAACAGCAAAAATAATCGGCTACAGTAGTGACGCACTTTCGATCATTTACGTTGTAGCGCAAGAGCTTCCATCTGTAGAGTGCAGGGATCCGGCGTTCTGGATCCACGATTTAGGCCATTTCTTACACAGTCGGATTTGTCAGTCAAAAACGGCCTTTTTCGACTGAAGCCCAAATCGGGCTTTCTTACACAGTCGAAAAAGGGCTTTGCCAGTCGAAAAACTCAGTCGAAAAAGTTGTACACCTGTTTTTTTAACCCATCGCATCGCTCATCTCACCACACCACACACACCCACACGGCCACACCCCCATAACAGGTACCACACAGCAGTATCATACAACAGCGCCGACGCTGCCTTGGCTATCACTGCTGTTGCTTCTCACCGCAAGTCAGCGTGGCGCAATCCTAGCTCCGCTCGCCAGCAGCGTGTACCACATGACAGCAGTAGCGCGCGTTATCGATGTCATTTTGCCGACAACGGCTACGCCTGCTATAGCTTTGGCGGCTCTCGGCTGAGTGCAACGCCACAAACGTAGCTTTGGCGGCGCTCGGGTAAAAGCCCATCGCCACCAAGCCGCTTGGACGAAGGTTAGTCGCGCGCGAAGCACGCGTTGCTCGCGAAGAACGCGCGCAGCACAGAGCTGCCAACCGATTTTCGACTGCCACACAGCAGTGCTCCCTCACACCAACAGTGCACCAAAACTATAAAATCGACTCGACTGACGATAAGAAGCAGGACCAGAAGAATCCAGTCGAAAAAAAATCCACTCGAAAAGGGCTGTTTTCGACTGGCGGACTCTGTCCGACTGTGTAAGAAATGGCCTTAGTTTGTGTATTATTTGGTAGTGTGAGATGGGCGCTCCAAGAGCTGTAGGATCAAGTGTACACCGCCCGACGCCTGATGCAGAACGCCAAATCTCACTCGTCGGTCTTCATTCGATCAATACAGGTGTGTGTGCCTTTGCATTACATAAGAGCAGAAGATAATCACTTCGGAGCAGTAGCGATCGACGTCCACCGCATGTTCCATCATGACTCGACAGCAAAAAAATCCGAGCATCAGGCCTGGGTTTGACCTCCGCTGGCCTGCCACATATACAGGGCGTACACAGGAACTCACGTACGAACTCGGTAGACCCAAGTAACCCACTCCAAGAGCTAACAAACACTGTAGCACTTACTGTTTCATGCATACTGAATTCTACAGATGTCTGGTTTTGTCCCCCTCAATGCGGGTTATACAGTTTCCGTGCGCAGAACAAGGCTGGACGTCTTAGTCCTGCTGACCCTGGCATTAGCAGGGAAGTCACCGACCTGCAGCATCCTTTACGAGGGTATACACACCCCGTAACACGCGCGATCGATTGACCACACGCAGCTTGCAAAGCTGAGTTTTGACAAAAAATTCCTTTTGGTCGATCTCACAGCCGCGAAGCGTATTCTTCATTTTTTAAGTATATATATATATATATCGACTACAGGAGAGCGGCGTGTGAGGCCTAGCAGGCCTCTCTTAAACCGGTGCTTCTTATATCTCGAATCATACCTTTCTTATTTCGCATGTATGTATACTATAGAATGTAGTGCAGCATATCAAGCACATCTCGCCAATTAATAGCAACAAAGTACAGGCATCTGCTTGCGTATAACAATACAACAGTACTGTTAATATTAAAACTGCAGTACTCCACCAACACATGAAGTCTGTAATGCACGTTAGCCTCCATTTCCGCGACACGACTTCACTCACCCAGGCCGCCGAGCTCGGGCTTTCACAGGTTTCCATCACGAGGTTCAGTCGATACAAGGGAGTTTGGGGATTCTGGCCAAAACACCTTCCTAAATAAACAATTTTTTTTGTGCCAAGCCATTCTGGCTTCTCTTAAATCGGTACTTCTCCTAAATCGAGCTCTCATACATCGTATCCCCCCCTGTACCGACTATCAATCGGCGAGTGAGACGATAAACACCAAATATCAACAACTCCTATCTACACCAAACTACGGACTACAGTAAATTAGTACTTCGTATATCGACTATCGCCTATCAATCGACGAAAAAAAAACAAACATCAACTTCCAACTACCCTCGTATCGACTGTCATCAGTTTATCCATGTTTGTCACCTGTTTTCTCGTCCTTAGAGTAGCCCAGGTCATATTTCACCCAGAACGATCCCTTGTTGCTCGTTTTTTCCGTCAGGCCGTGAACGCGAGATAGCTCGAAGTCGATTTGGTCCATGGCAACCTTTGTCGCAAAACAAAACATGTCACGTCACAGGTGCGATGGGGGTGGGGAGTAACAATCAATCAGGTGCCCAGGTGGAGGGAGGGAGTGAGGGGGCAGGGTAGGAGATAGCTTCGGACCCGAATAAGTCCACTGCAGCAGACGGCCCACACGTCAAGGCTAGCTTACGAATTTCCACGCCTGGCGGCCTCTAGAGGGTGCCCGCTCGACAACGTTCGCGAGATAAACCTGGACGCTCCCACGCAAAAAAAACACGTGAGAATCCTACGTTGACCTCCCTTCACCGCACCGAAAATTCCAAAAATTCGATTTTTCCGCGAAAACTATCTTGTTATGATAATCCTCCATCGGCCTTGCCTCACCGCATCGTGGACTTCATTTTTTCGAATTTACCGCGAAACTTATCATTTTCGCGGAAGCCTCGAAACGTGGCATCTTCGACGCGGTGAGGGAACGTCAACGTGATGGTTCTCACGGATTTTTAAGCATGGGAGAGCGTCCAGGCTATCTCGGCAACTTTGTCGGGCGGGGACCTGCGAAAACTACTAATTCCGACCAGTCCCGAGCACACCATTTATTTTATTGCGGCTTTTCATGGTGAGGCCACACCGTACGAAATCAAACCGCACCGCACCGCACCGCACCGCGCCGCATAAAAACAAAACCAAATTCGCACGCATCGCACCTTGAGAAAGCCGCCACGCGGTTCGGTTCAACACCGTGAAAGGCCTTGGTTTCTGCCACCAGTGAGCGCAAGGGATAAAACTCCACGACACTTCCAATCACACCTCATACCACTCATCAACCAGTAAACGCGATAGATATCTCAACAACATTAGTGTCCATCACATCTCTCGCCGCAGCGAAATTTCTGATAAAATTCTTCCCACCTGTTCCAGAATCCTAACACGGCTCGTCTTGGTGATCTTCCACTGCCATGGGGGGGGGCGGGCTCCAGGCACCACCCTCATTTCGCGCGCTAGGTCGAGTTTTGACTGAAGTTCCTTGTACCTTCAGCAAGCGTTTTTTGGGGAAGGAGATATACCGGGGAGGGGGCGGGGGGGGGCAGAGCACGCGGTAGATGAGGCACTCAGCTCGAGCGCGGCGGTAGCGGAGGAAGCACGTGGAGGGGGGAGGGAGTGGAGGGGGAACGTAGGACCAGTGTAGCCTCCGTCAAGTGTACCAGGCAGTTCTACTGTAGGTTGCAGATGCGAAATGGAAATAAGTGATGCTCTGATAAACAGATGATACCCGTTTATTAATGCTAACAGTTTCATCGCACCTTTTGGGGGGAGAAGACGAAATACGAAAACACGCACGCCCAAAACACCAAATGTTGCGGTTCTCCCCACCCGCAGAGATCTCTCATATCTGGTATTTTAATAGTATCAACGATTAACGGAGACCAAACAACGCCAACACAAACAACAGCACCAGCACCAACCCCTCACCATCACCAATACCAACCATAGCAACACAAACACAACAACCACCACCACCACCACGAACACCATCAACAACTCAACTCCAACACCAACACTACCGCCAGCAGCACGAAAACACCGAAGGCACCAGGTGCTGAGAACGTGGGCATGGTATGATATAGTGGTACAGTATACAGCAGTGGTGCCTGCATAGCGCCTATATGTACCAACCGGAAATACCGGCATATTGTAGCGGTAACTGGCGCTACTCCGCATACTGCAACCGCTGGTTCTTCCCATATGTGTAGAGCGATTTCATAGGCGCTATAGCGGGCAACCGGGAAAACCCAACAGGCATTTTGGAGGGAGGGATCACTAGAGTAGCACCTTCTGACTTCCTTAGCAGCAGCGGCCCTGTCCCTCTTGAGTAGACCCTTAGCGCGCTCCATGTGCAGCTGGATTGCCCCCGCGAGAGCGTCCTCTATGTCACTGAAATGGTCGCGCTCGGTTGGAAATACCTGCGATTTGTGATTTCCGACTAGTGATTTGTGATCAAGGACAAGTGATTAGTGAAGCGTGATGTGTGATTTGCGATAAGTGAAGAGCGAGGTGTGACTTGTGATTTCTGATTTGTGACTAGTGATTACCAGGTACCTGGTAGTGATTTGTAATTAGTTAATATCGCTATAATAGGGACTTGTGATTTGAGGTTTGGATGGGACAGTTGAAGTGAAATCGTGAAATTTTACTTTTGGTGTGATCGGTCGTTGGATAATAATACATACCAGTAAGGAGTGATTAGAGGATTCGGTGCGTTAATTTGGTCGATTTGCTTCGATTCGATTCGATTCGATTCGATTCGATTCGATTCGATTCGATTCGATTGGCCGATTTGCAAGGTGATCGTTGGAAGGTTCGCTGGGTCGCGGCCCATTGTCTGAACGATGAGCTCGAGCAATTGATTGATAAATTGATCAAATTGTTTCATCAGCTGGTTGCTTCGATCCAGCTTGACCAACAGACTGTTGCATCAGGTCGACTGCTTCAATGGTTCATGAATGAAGCACAACATCAACCATCGGCATAAAAGGAAAAAAACTGAGGGTCAATTTCCGGATTTCCGTCAATTAAAAACACCGCCGGATCATGGCATAGCAGGCAAGTGGTTGATTGGTGTATGCCATGACTTCGCTGGTCGGTCGAGCAGACAGACGATTGAGGAGTTACAACAGTAAACCGGCGACGATATTTCACCTTGGGTTTCATGGCCGCCTTCACCGATGGGGGGAGGCCTGCCCGCGACCCCGATCTGCAAAAAAACACGGCCGAGAGCATGGGGTTACTAACAGCTAGAGCAAGAGCCGGAAAAGGCTGAAAAAGACACAAATGAAAAAAACGAAGATAAACGGAAGAAAACACAATATAAACGCGGAGAAAAACGGGGGGGCCGGGGACGGAATAACACATCCCACCCATAGGTCGTCGCTCAGGGCGCAACGCTGTGTGAGAGCGAGAGAGCGAGAAACATATAGCCTTCTCCTACGTAGACGATCGTGTGGCGGTGTAATAACAAATGTGAGTCGGTCATGTCGTATCGGGCAGTACAGACAGTGCAACCAGTGACCACGACCTATAGCAGTGCCTACGTGGAAGTGCTATTCATAATGCTGCTATTAATACCTCTCCCATTCCGTTCTGTCGTGTTCGATCGCGGTTCTCTACCTACCTTTCCCTGTATCTCTCCCTCCCTCCCTCCCTCCCTCCCTCCCTCCCTCCCTCCCACCCTCCCTCCTTCCCTCCCTCCCTCCCTCCCTCCCTCCCTCCCTCCCTCCCTCCCTCCCTCCCTCCCTCCCTCCCTCCCTCCGCCTCTCCGTCCCTCCCTCGCTCCCTTCCCCTCCTTCCCCCCTCCCCCTCAGCACGCCTCTCATTTCGTGAGCTAGAAAACCACGGCACCGTCTTTTTTTGTTCATTATTATTTATTTTTTTGCCGGCACCTGAGATAGTGGTCGAGTTAGAAAATACCGAGCGAGGTGGAGACCCCTTAACTCCGCGCAAGGGGGATAACATCACCTACTGTGTGTACTGTGTACCAGGTATATAGTAACACACTCACGGGGCAGTTACATAGTATTGTCGTTCTCACATTAACTCGCATAATATCATGTCCGTGGTCACATAGTATACCCATTGCATTCTGTGGACGAGGCCACACCAGAAAACAATTTAATCAATTCCAAGCTGTCATCCATATCCAAGAAAGTGCGCACAAGCAGCCGAAGTCCACCTAAGAAGCGGTTCTGAGCAGGATGCAGCTCACCCTTCATGCGACTCGCCGAACACCTCACGGCGCTTCGCACTTGATGCAAGCAATGTCTGCCTGGTCGGTGAAAACCCGACGTGCTCCGTGCCGGCATGGTAGGGATGCGAGCGTCTATGGTCATACGACAACGGCCATGCATGAATATCGAGTACACCCCCACTCCCCCCGCCCCCCCAACCACACCCCAATCACCTGCTTCCCTTCCGAACCGCAGAATCTTGCGACGCGCCCCCTCCCGTGACCGCCCCACCCCCCGCCCCCCCACCTCCCTGGGCCATGCGGCTGCTGCTCTGGCGATTGAACGACGGTTTTCGCCCCTCTGCCGTCGCCCCTGTTTCCCCCGGCGTTACGAGACCCTTGCCGTGGGCATCTCTCAAGAGGTCAGCTTCGAGAGACTTGGCGCGCTTGAGGCAGGCCATTGCCTCGGCCGTTCGTCCCTCCTTCCTTAGTTCCACCGCTCTCTGGTACAGGATTTTCACCTGCACCTCCCCCGCCCACCGGCGGAAGCGGTAGGGCAGAGGCGGAAGGAGGGTGGAAGGAGAGAGATTAGAGACGGAAAAAGAGAGGTGATAGGTGATCGGTGAGAGGGGGTAGTATCTCACCGCGACGAATGTTGGCATTGTGGCAAATTGATGGGAGGGGACGCGCGGGGATCGGGGGAGCAGGCGTTTGTTTCAACAGACACCGGTATACACCAGGGGGGCCCATGCTGACACGCGGGGTTCGTAAAGTTGTTGTTATCGTTTACCACATAAACGCACCGCTATAATCTAGTCAGTTAATCTAGTCTGCAGTGGCAAAACGAAGAGGCCTAAACCATCGTCGGAGCAAAGGAAAAACTAAAACACGAAATGAAACAACCAAAAAAACAACAACAAAAATGTAGATGCGTCGAGAGACGACTTTCTCTTGTACTACACCATAACGTTGGCCAACCGTCAAGGACTCGACCAACAAGAACACGACAGCGTGGGGAGTTTAAGCTTCGCTTCCACCCGTCCACCAGAGGTACAAAACAAAAAAAGTCACCTAATCTACCGCAACGCACCTGCTGCATCACGAGCTCCGCGGACACGGGCTTCCCCCCCCCGCCCCCCGCACCCGCGGGAGAGGGCGTCGGCGCAGCCTCCTCTTCGACAGGCGCCGCGGCCGGTGTTTCCGGCGCGACGTACTCTGTAGACACAGTGGCAACCTGTTTCAATTTTTCAGGAAAGCACAGCGCAGCAGCAGCAGCGGCAGTGGTAGCGGCCGAGGTAGAAGCAGCAGCAGTAACGACGTAATATCAGCAGCAGCAGTAACAGCAACAGCAGTAACGGCGTCATATCAGCAGCATCAGCAACAGCAGTAATGGCATCAGCAGCATCAGTAGCAGCAGCAACATCAGCGACACCAGCCGCACCAGCACCAACACCAACCGTAGCAACAGCGGTAGCGGCGGAGTCAAGTGAAAGGGCACAACTACCGCGGTAGCAAGGCGAGGCAAGACGAAAATAGGTCGGGTCGGTGAAGGACACAACCACACCGAAACCAGTCGGGAGAAACCTGCTTTGAATTCGAGAGCAGGAGAAGATGATCGGGCCATGCATCACTGCAGACGCTGCGAAGGTCGCCGGGTGAGCCGGGAGGGCTGCGAAGGTCGCCGGGTGAGTCGGGAGGGACGACCGCGCTAGCCGATGGCCCGGTGGGTAAGGTTGTGAGTCGGCGAACGATAAGTTGCCGGCTAGGCATTAATTGGATAGGTATTACAGTTACTTCCTTGCGATGCTTTGCGTTTTAGTACATGACGGGCGCGTTTTCTGTCTCGCAAAATGTTTTGTACCGAGAAAGACTAAAGTGAATTGGTTGGCTTAACTCACCACCCAAGCAATAACTACTGTCGTCAAGTCCAGCGAGCCCATAGCCCCATCGCCGAGGGAAAACAAAACGGGAAATATTGTATGCGCGGGGCGACGAGGCGGGGAGGGGCATCTATACAACCCCATCCATCTGTTCGTGTCGTGCCGGGAGACAGCGGACTGGTCAGGACCAATATCCCCGTGAAAAAAAAGTGCGGGGCGATTCCGTGCTCCCCCAATTTTTTCCGGAGACAAGAAAAACTGGTGCGGCGCGAACATGTGCTCCCCAGCAGAGTGAACAAAAACATAAAGCAACCCCCGTCAGATCATCCGTTCGAATGTACAAGCAACTCTCGAATACAGATAATCGTTACCAGGTACCCCGGCATTTCACACCGGTGCGCGGTGGAAAACAGTGGAACAGAACCCCCATCCTCCTCTTCCCTTTTCTTTCCTCTCCTAATAGCCCGTCTACGGGTGGCATAACATTGCACATAGAAATCGCACCTTGGTGGCTGTATTTAGCATCCGAAGCACGGACAGCTCGTGATCTGCCGACCTCGCCGCCCGCATGGCCTCCAGTGCGCCTGTTCGATCTCCGGCCTGGTTTCGCACCAGTCACAGCAGCAGCACTATCATCATAATCATTATCACCACCAACGCTACCAATATTAGCATTATAATTACTGATATCACCACCACCAGTATCATCAGGACCATGCCCAATATCATCACCATCACCATCATCATCATCATCATTACCATCCCCCTCATAATCTGTATCATCGTCACCATTACCATCACCATTACCATCACCACTCCATCGCCACCATCAACACGATCACCATCACCATTATCACCATCATCACCGTGACTATCATCAACCAGCGGGATGATCAACCATTGGAAGCAAGATGGGGGGGGGGTACAGAGGGGTGGGGGGGGGGAGAGGGCTGAATCAACCGGGTGGCGGGCTCCGTAACCACAACTACGGGAGGGGGGGGTCGTGGGGTACGTAGGCCATTCGTTTGATACCGGGCGTTTGTTTCGCAACAGAGCAGCGGCCCAATATCGAATGGGTCTCCGCCAGGCTTTTACTTCTTCGATACTTACTACAGCTACGGCACGAGGGAGAGAGTTACTGTCAAGTACAGAATACCTACAACAACAGTAGTCGCTCTCTTAGCGACTTTAGGATGCGACAAGGATGGCAAGAGCATAAGTCAGCACCCCCCCCCCCCCCACCCCCCCCTCGCCAAACTCCTCAAACTCCCCTCACCACCCCGGCCCTACCCTTTCCCCACCTTTTTAAGGTCGAGCGCGCGTTGATGAAGACCTTCGACCTCTTTTTCCAGCTTGGCGATCTCAACCGCCCCCGCACCGCCACCGCCACCCCCACCCCCACCCCCACCCCCACTACCGCTACCGCCTCCACCGCTGGGGGTCGCTGCCGATGGCCGGGGAGGAAGTGCGGGTAACTTTGTCCGCACCGGCTCCTGCAGAGTGTATGACGGCAGGAGGGCGGGAGGGTACATATTAGTTGCCTGCCTTAGTCCGTTGAGCATTGATCACGCCTCCGTTTCGAGACGGAGAACGGGCAAGGGGGAGGAGGGAGGGGATAACCGCAACCGCAAGAAACGGAGTTGGGATAGGGGGGGTGATACGGCGAAAATTGGAGGAATACTGTGCAACCAATCAACGCTGCCTACGTACCGTCAGGGGTGCTGGGGACACAACGCTAGCATAACATAGAGGATGAGTGGAAACATCGGAAAAAATGGACCAATTCCCCCGAACATAACGGAACAAAGCAAGCGGACGGACCAAAATAAAAAATACCAACACCAACGTCATGACAGTCGACGCCTCTCGTCTTTACTCATATCGCTACCGTCCGTTTCGGAAATGATCCGTGGTCAATAGTCACATGACTTACGGCAAGCAACAAATGAGCCCCCCCCCCCGCAGTCGATAACGCCTCCCTCCTCCCACCCCCTCCCCTCCCCCGCCCGCGAGTAATTGCTACTCGTAGCAGACGGACGCCTGTCTCGCTCCATGCTGCTCCTGCTGCCCTTGTTGGTGTTCTCGCTCTTGCATTAAATCATTGTTATTTACATAAATACTCCGCGCTCACAAGACAAGCTCATCGACCAAACAGGCAGGCAATGGGCAACGAAAAACTTGTGTGTCCTTGTATCGGGCAATTTACCTCTTCTAGGACGAGGCCATCATCATCACTCTCTCGATCGGGCTCTACCATGCTCCCGTCACTATCATCATCGACATCGACATCGTCATCATTATCGTAGCCCCTCCCTCCTCCTCCTGCTGCTCCCCTCCCCCCCCTCCCCCCGCCGGCCGAAGGCCTCCTCTGGCTGCCGGTGTTCGCGAACTCCGCGTTTCCGGATACCTCTCCCAGTTCTTCCAGAAGACTCGGATCTTGCATATCTTCTTCTGTTAGCTGCTGCGGCGAAAAGTTATATGCACGAGTGACACGCTTGCATTACGACGGCGCCAAAAAATTGAGATCCCTTTCGAGTCACCTGAAGCGTTCACCGACTACCAACGCACACATCGCAACGACAGCTACCACTATCCTGCTACCCAAGTTTCTACCGACAGCGGTCATTACAAAACAGAAAACGTGCGTAAGCTGTGAGATCGAACTTTCATTGAACTTGTCTCTGCAACCTGCGTGTGGTGCTTCGATCGCGCGTGTTACGTTTACACTGCGCATACAACGTACACCGCGCAAGCATAAATCACAAGCCTTCACGGTTCAAAGAAACCACCAACAGGGCGGTGGTGTACACGGTGCGATAATAGCACAGCGGCACGAGTACCAGTACGAAGAATGAAATAGTAGACGTGCCCAGCGCTTTTCTCCTCACAGACAAGCAACAACGTTTCCTCCCAGAACCTCCTCGGTTAGTAAAAAGTGTAGCGGGGCAAAATAAAACAGCCCTCTCACCCCCCCCCCCAACCCGCCCTGCCCCCCCTTCTGACCCCTCCCTACCTCACCTCAGGCTCCCCAAGAGAGTTCAAGCTTAGACCCAGCGACCTTAGCAGGTCGTTGCCGCTCTGTCCACGCTGCGGCGCGCCCGAGGTCCCCTCCGCATCGACACGGGCACTGGAAGCTGGGAGGGGGCGGTGGCCAGCGGGTAGCTTCGCCACCCCAGCCTTTGCGCTGCGGCCGCTACCGCTTCCGCCACCGCCTGAACCGTTGTCGTCCCACCCCAGCTCGGCTAGCTCGGCCATGAGGGAAGGGTCGTTCTCGTCGAAGGCAATGGTGTCGACCCCCCCCATCTGCGGTGGTGGGAGGCAAGGGGGAGGAGGGAGGGAGGTAGGGAAGGGGGAGGGGGGAGGGGGGAGGGGGCAGGGAGGGAGGGAAGGAGGGAGGGAGGGAGGTATAGAGCTGCATTCAAGAAGCTATAATATCTCGAATAGAGGGTCAACAGGATGACAAAAAGGCACCCAGGGAATCCGATTTTTCCATTTTCCTGACTGCCGTGTTTGAAGTTCCACTCGGAATGCTAGCTCGGAAGCGCGCGAGGGAGGCAGGAGACAACGAACTCGATGAAGGGTTTTACAGCGCGGCCGTACTCTCCAAGCCATTATGGTCATGCTCAAGCGGCACATTGCTATATAGCTGAATAGCTTGGTGTTCACGACGCACTGCACTGCACCACAAGCAGATTCTTGTACTCGCACAGTTGTACCAGGTATGCAACACATGACTACGTATTGTTTTTTTCTTTTCCTTTTTTTCTTTTTCACACACATCTACTTTCCAGCTTCCAGACACGCCGTGGTCACTGGTGTCGTCCCTTCTTCCCCCCGGTTCTTGCCTTCAATTTTTATCGAGCATAGGGTTCAGCAATCCCACTGCTCGCCGATTTTTCATCGAGTAACTCACGCTCTCGCGCTTTCCGCAAGTCAATCTGTGAATGGGATTCGAACTCACGAAACTGACCTATACCAGGCTCGAGTATAACCTGATACGCCACCGGGGCGACCGACTAATATTATACACTGGACTGGAGTTTTGTATCATATGATAAGTGCAAACAATATTAAACTCAAAATTGGAAGCATATTAGTGTTGCAGTGCCCCCGAAACGGGAGTGCAATCGTAGACTTACCTGGCATCACGTAGACTTACCTGGCATCACGCTGCTGTAGACTGCGTATATACCTGGTACCAGGTATGAACTAATACGTACAGTCAGTATTGAGGTTTGACATCGCAGTAAATGGGGTCATGCGGAGGGAAAGGCTGGCACCAACCGAATTGGTTCGACGGCATGGTATTCCAAGGTATGGTACAGCTGGTGCTGCTTATACAGTCTGTTGTGTACTGCTTGCCGTACCAGGCACCACGTGTTGGGTACAAAAGAGGTGCTACTGCTGCGTCCCACAAGCAGCCCATAAGAGCACTTCCCTTTACGATGGTAGTGCTGCAAGTACGTGGACGACCCTGCGAGAAGGGAGGCAGAATTAGGGCTGCCAACCTCCCACGTAAAACAATGAAAAACGCTATCAACAGCATCGCCTGCGTCAACCAAAAGCGCCCGGCGTGGTCGTTGTGTTGCTACCGCTGCTACCGCTTTTATTGGGGCGCCAGAAGCATCTTGCAGATAGTGTTGATGACAGGGGGGGTGCACTCATGTCATGCATGGGGCCTTAGTCCGGACTATACATGGACCCTCGATCCCTACAATGGCGGGATGAAGCACGTCGGGTTTTCACCGACCGGGCAGGCGTCGTGTTCACCAATCGGTAAGCACCGTGAGGTCGCATGAAGGGTGAGCTGCATCCTACCAGGTACCGGTACGTACAAGAACCATTTGGAGGGGTGGGGGGGGCGACATTGCCATTGTTCGGTATGTTCAACTGCAGGGTGGGTTTTCGACGGCGTACACGGACCCATTGATCAAAGCGTAACCAATGCCACAACAGTCAGTTAGGACCAACCTAGCGCCAAGACCTCGAAAAAACTGAGGCTGCTTGTGTATAGCACGAGTACGGTGCAGCATTGCACAGCAGCAGAAGTGCCAATTTACATTCGCACACCCGAGAAGCTGATATGACCGATGACCCCACTTGTTTCCGAGCGAGATATTCAAAATTCGGCTGTGTTACACGCAACGAAACAGAGGACCAACAGAGTGGCCGGAAGAGCGTGACCCGTAGGGTCAAGTCAGTCGTTCAACATGGCGACCGAGCCCTATCGACCCTGACCATGACAAGGAGGAGCAAGACAACTCCACTGCGCGGAGGGATAGCGAAGCCCGTGAAAATTTGCAGCTTGCAGCTTTCCGTCGTACGAGCATCAGCACCTATGATACTACTCAGTCTGTATGTCAGCGTCATACCATACCTTCGCCATGTTCTCTTCGCTGAAAGCATCTGGAGCGCTGAAGTCGAACGGCTGGTACTCCGCGGGCGGCGGCTCCTTCCCCTGCGTTTTCTTGGTGGATTTCTTCCCGAAGAAATTCATCTTCACCCTTTCAAAGGGTTGTCTCTGCGTAGCCTGTCCACTGGCGTACTCCGCAGCGCTGCGGAAGGTCTCACGCTGCCAACTCTCAAACGCGATTGAAGCGGGGAAATAAGAAAATTTCACACCGAATTCTACAGCATGCCTCGCCAATCTTATGAAACCCGTTTGTACCGGTTCGGATCTGAAACGGTAAAGGGATATTCGTCGAAAAGATTTTGCTGCGAAACGGTGCAATTCACTCCGACTTTGTGGTCATTTCACGCGGGCCCCAAAAGCTTGGAAGACTGTCGGTCACCCAGAAACGTTAACGGCACATCCATGGAGTATGAGGAACGGCCTTCAGTCGCCCAGGCTCTTCTTTAGCACGCCCAGATATAATTGTAAGATACGCCCACACGATACATACGAAATGTTTCTCCGAAATATATACGATCCATCGTCGTTGCGAGAATCAAGCCGTTAGCGCTCGACAAGCCAAGAGGCATCGAGCACTCGAAAACCCAGAAGGAAGGAAGGAAGCTGGCTGAACCCCAGCTAAGCATGAGATGGACAGCGATTTCGCTGTTCATCATACTTATCTTCTCTTCAGCTTCAGCGGGTAAGCCATCCAATGGGCGGTCGGCGCTCGTCGAGTAATCGTGCTAATGATACTACATTAGTATTAATAGTACACGCACTCTGAAAATGTTCTGGCCGCTTGTTTGCCCTCAGTAATTTCGCAGCGGAGACTCACAGAGTATGATACAGAAGTAGTTAGAGTACTGCATCCCATTGTCGTAGGAATGCAGCTTCAAAACATTGAGTGGCACACCCCTAGAGCTTTTATGCATAAAAGCATACGCTCTGCATAATAATGCGTTCATGCGACGTGGACTATATGAAATACCTGGTAGTGACTGATTCTACGATAGCAAACCAGCGATTTTCTCTAGCGCACGTTTTATGTCTGCTCGACACGAGAAAAGATGCCATGACAAAAATGTCTTCACACATTTTCGTGCTTGCAAAGGACTATCGAACGATGACGTCGGGGTGGCAAGGGGCACCGTATTTCAGGAAATACGACCAGGAGCTCGTTTCGAAACGGGAATTTCGTTAAATAAATGCTTTTCGGGATACCTACGTACCGTAGAACGATTGCACATTACGAAGTATCGTGCAGATACAAGCAGTACAAAACACCTATCGTATTATTAGTGGTAATGAGAAAGAGGGTGCTGAGAAAGCCAGGCTGGCATTTACAGGGGGAAATAAAGTTCAGAAGCGGTTGTACTGAAGTTAGTGTAAACCGCACCCTTTCTTCAACAACAAAACCAGCCTGAACCAGCATTCCTGTTTATTATCACTGATATAGGTGTCATGTTCTGTGTTATTATTGGGAAAGTGATTATCGCCGAGACTGTATCGAACTCACAACCATGTAGTTCGTTGGTTAGAAGGGATGGCCTCCAGTACTATTGATACCATGCCTGGTATGCTGTATACCACAGCCGGTTGCCCCGGTGGCGTATGAGGTTATCCTTGAGCCTGGTATACCGGTAGGTCGGTTTCGTGAGTTTGAATCCCCCCGAGTGCATACTCGAATAAAACCGTGGGGACTTTTTCTTGTGCACAAATTGACTTGCGGAAAGCGCGAGAGCGTGAGTTAGCAACACTCGATGAAAAATCGACGAGCAATGGGATTGCTGAACCCTGTGTGCGATAAAAGTTGAAGGCAAGAACCGGGGGGGAGAAGGGACGACACCTGTGACCACGGCTTGTCCAGAAACTGGAAAGTAGATGCGTGAAGAAGAAAAAAAATATATATATACCAGATACTCTGTTAGCGCTGACTGAGTAGCATAGCAGGATATCCCTTGCAACCAAAACATGCTTGTAGCACGAGTTCTTAGGTTATGTGGAGGCGGAGCATTGCACCCGCGCAGAAGATGTGCGTACGACCAATTTACGTCAAGCCTGCCGAGAAGACGCACATAGCTCGTCGATTGCGGCGATCGCCACACCAAGTGTTAGCATTGTAATGGGTAAACCGGGGGCATCGACAGGTTCTGGAAATGGGAAGCACGCCATCGTGTCTCAGCACATTATCATAGCAATGGCGTGGTATCATAGTATAGGTGATGCATGAGGTACATGTGGAACAAAGTATGGCGAACTCCCTAATCAACACTTCGCCACCTCTCACCTGCCACACCTGCAGGCCCGTCTTTGGAAGGCTTTTCTTTGGATCTTAGCAGCGGTACCCTGGCCCTAACCTTCGACGAGGCAGTGTCCAACGCTACGGATGACGCAGACTGGACCGGGGTGTCACTGAGAACGCATGTCAACGGACTCGAAGGCTCTGGCGTAACTCTTTGGAACACGGAGGAGCAAGTAGACTGGGGCGAGTCCCTGGTAACAGACTTAGGACTCACGCTGACCGTGGACATTCATCCGGCCGACCTCGATGAGATGAAGGCGCTGCACGTCGGACATAACTCTAGCTTTACCTGGTTAACGTTGAGGAAGGGAGCATTCGCAGCGCTGGAAGGCGGGGAGGGCAACGAGCCAGTGTATGGGACGCAGGTCGTGGGCCACAGCGGCATGACCGTCAGTAACCTCATTGAGGATACCACAAGGTCAGCCACGTAGCGTCGAGGCTTTGTGTGTGCAATGTCTAGTGCTTTTACGAGGGGTATGCAATAGGAATCCAACTTGGCGTTGCTTTGATACTCCTCCGAACATTGACATAGAGTTTCGACGCCCTTGATTAACGTGTAGTCTGGCTTGAGGATGTCATTTGACTCGTGATTTTAAGGGCGCTTTGATGCCTGGCAGTCGACGCTGATAGGCCGATTTTAGGTGCTTGCGCGTTTCCCGAGAGGAGGTGTAGGACGATGATCGAGAACCGATTTACCAACGGTACATGGTGAGAATTTTGAGCCTTGCTGAGGCATTGCATGCTCCATACCAGTGTAACGAATCGATAGCAGATGCGTCTAACGCATTTTGAGCTAACAAAGGAGACAATTGATACCGCGCCACCACCACGTGCTCTACATTCCCGCCCAAGCACTTGAGCCACGCGTAGAGCTTCAAATCTTCGCTACAGTTTTATGCTTCGCTACATTTTTTCGTTCACTTGATGGTCCATGACATCATGTCATCTGCTGTAGTAGCGATTGAGGTTGATGCCGCACCCCGGAGCGATAGCTGTAAACCTGCAATCACTTTCGCCACAAGATCCGATGTAGCTTCGCGTCATAGCTGATGTCATAAACCATATCAGTTCACGTTTTTTTTTTCATTGAAGATACCGAACATGGATGATAGATAGCACACCCCCCTTGAACAGCACATCCCCTACAAAAGCACATCCGGGGGCATATATCTTTTAAGTATTTCCGACCATCACTGAATCACCGTGGGTACGTTGAATACCACACCCCCTTCGGACGTACGCCTGAAAACATATCAAACTCCTAAGTATCACATCCGGTGGGCACCATTCACCCACATCACGCACACACCGATATGGATACCGGTACCAGCACGGAGGCAACTGCTGCGCCCCATCACAGCTGGCCGATCGAGCCTGCGGCCCGGGCCCCACCGGTACCTGCTGCTGCTGCACCTTGAGCGAGAATCGCGTCTTTTTTTCCGGGTCCACCCCACCTACCGGTACTGGTACTGGTGACGCCACTCCTGCCGGGCCTTAAACCCCGGCGACCGGTAAGAGTACCGGTGAAGCAAAAACGCTCTGGCAGCAGCGCTCAACACTTCAGCCACAGAGTCTGAGACTCCAGCAACAGCTCCAGAATTGCCAGCCACGCCCCCTTATTTGTAAACCCCTTGTAACACCCCCCCTGCGGGCTGCCGGGGTCTGTTCACACTTCACGGCAATAAAAAGTACCGCGAGCACAACCCCTCGGATTTTTTACCACACACCGTGTCATCTGGCCGAGTCTGTTCGCACTCGTTAGCGACCGACGTCCCGTTGTCACACCCACATCCCGTAGGTATCACGCACCCCAGCTGCGGGCCTCCCGTGCATGTTGCTTGTCACCGGGGGTACGCTAGGTACCCCCCCCCCCCCCCATAAAAGAGCCCCCGGTAATGACATCTTCAAAGGCCATCAGGTTATCACCGGGGTGTGCTTTCATCCGTGTTATACGGTACCAGGTATGTGCTACGGACGGTGCAGCGTGCGAGCTCCGCAAAAAAAAGTAAATGAAGCTAAACTCGCCTATCAGATAGTCACTTTGAATCGTGTATCTTCTCCTACGTCTGCCCAACGCGCGCAACTATCCAAATGACTGCCGTCCGTTGCACGTACCATGTCAGTCCGATCCTGGAACGATTCACCGTGGGCTTAACGGCGCGGCAGCTTGTTTTATTTTTCTCTGAGGGGGTCGCCTTCTCCGCCTTCCAGGCGGCGGCACTGTCCCTGTCTTACGACAACGGAGCAGTAAAAAACGCCTCGTTGAGGTGTTCGGCCGCGGCTCGTGGGAGGGGAGACAGCTGGAGGGAGATAGTGCTGCACCTTGACGAGCCTTGTGCCACCAGCAACGTGTCGTCTTGGGGTCGCAACGACACGTCCTCGGGCGGAAACGCGTCCCTGGCCTATGTTGGCGGGTATCCCAGCGACTGGGACAAGCTCGTGGAAGTTGGGGTGCTCTCGGCCGAGGCAGGGGGTGCCACGGACGGGATATTCTTGAACGCGACGTCCGAATTTGTGACGGACTTGTCTGCGGCAGCCCACGCCTTGATCGAGGTGACGAACCTGAAGGAAGATTTTCCGGGTGAGGGCGTGCTAAACAACGATCGAACCAGGCTACATGTAGTTGTTTTAGAGGTTGCACTAATGTCTCTGTGTGCACCGCCGAATACAGATATGTTTACTTTCCTACAAATACGTGCTGAATATCATAGGTTTCCTATCGTACTCTGCAACCCCCTTGAAACAAAAAGTCATCGTCGTTCTTATTCTTGTTCGGGTCTCCGGCGTACAAAAAGCGCGTTGTTTGGAGGTACAACACCACACATTGGAAGCACCCCTCAACCCCGTGCACGTTCTGTGTGTGCATCGAGCATCCCCGGTTCATCGTAGATCGGCCACTCCCTTTTTCGTGAACTGATTACACCCGGCTCACCTTGAAGCTCTTGCCTGCCGATGCTCCGGTCGCCGCCCCCTCCGATGACGTGCCACTACGTTCGTTCATGGCCGTTAACCAACTCCGCTCAAAATCCTGTCGCAAGAAGACTGCCAGCCATGCGGGAACGGGACTTTTCGATCAGAGCCCTGTACCGAGGTCTACGACGCGGTTTGCACGCTTTGTACGGAGACGTGTCCGGGGGGGGATCAGTTTGTGATGTCCCCTTGCACCGCGGAGATCGATACGAACTGCCACCGTGAGTCTTTGGCGGGAAGCCTGAAATCGCATAACAGTTCGTGGAGTACCTCGTACGAGTGATATAGTAGTTTTTTTTTCACGCCCTTCTTGCCTTGCAACGATTCACCATGTGGTGCCCCCTCGTGTATCTGACAGGCGTTATTTTTCCACGGGAGAGGCCTTTGACAGGTGTAAGGATAGTGGCTTCCCACTTTTTTTAGCCACTAGAAGTACATGCACGCGGCCTGTAGTAACGAATACTCTAAAAAGTTCCTGGAGGGGTTTCCTTTTTGGCACATAAGTGTTTTGCATCACCACGACCGCGTGGTTTGTGCAGTGCTCGACACGATTCACTCCACCTCCGTAGAGGAGGCGCGACAATCTGATCGGACTAGACGGAACTAGCCACAGCAGGGATTGATTAATGCTCCAAGTTATTAACGGGTTTCGACGGCGAGCGGCGTTTGTACTGCCATTCGACCCCGGTCGCTCATCCCTCCTCGAGGACGTTAACATTCTACAGCGGTCCGCGTTGCTTGACCATTCGTCTGCGACCTTTCGCCGTTCGTCGCGCTTTCCTAGTCCGTATTTTCCCTGCCCTATGTGGAGTATGTGGACACATTTGCACGATTTGCTGGCGAACATGTGCACGTAGCACGTAGCGACAAGTACTGCTGGGTTGGTTATCTTTCGTTGGTTATATAGCACTACCCACTGAACCACGTAGTCCCGGTGACTACGTGGTTCAGTGGGTAGTGCTATATAACCAACATGCTGGTACTATACGCCAAAGCAACGAACATCGGCGTACCATTGCCAGACAGGAAGGCTGGCATTGGTGGTGGTAGTAATGGTGGTGGTGGTGGTGGTGGTGGTGGTGGTGGTGGTGGTGGTGGTGGTGGTGGTGGTGGTAGTAGTGATGGTGGTGGTAGTGATGGTGGTGGAAGTGGTGGTGGTGGTGATGGTGGAGGCGGCGGCGGTGGCGTGAATGGGGATGGTAGTGCGTGGGGTGAGGTGACATTTCTGCGCTTAAAACTAGATAATCTCCTCTGCATCGTTGTGCAAGTTATTGTGCAGCACCTACCCTAACTGCACGACGCACGATTCTGCAAGATCATCCCCGCCCCCCCCCGCCCGCCCCTGCCCCCCCCGCCCCTCCCTCCCCTTAAAAAAGGTTGCACACCATGCGCCTTAGGGATGCGGGAGGTGACAGAATGCCAGCAATCATCCGATCGTGCCTGCGAAGCTTGCACGGAGTGCGCAGAGGGGGAGTACGAAAGCCGGGGCTGCCACGCGTCGGGCGAGGACAGGATTTGCGAAACTTGCCTGAGGTAAGGCTGCGGTGGGCGCATCGCTGAGAAATTATTATCCCCTATGGTGAAAATATTGGTCGTCTCGTGGTTGCCTCGTGGTTGCTAAGCACCGCACAACCGGGGACGTTCATGGAAAACACTACCGTTCTGACGGTAAATGTATCGGATGTTTGTGATTGTTTTCTGCACGTCAAAAAGTTACTTATATTTTCGATCAGACCACCATATGTTCAAGTACCGTACGCTTGGAGCCGTAAAGTTGGAGTCGTGCTAGAAATATCGGCTCCAAGGGTTGCGACGTCCGCCCCCTTCGTGTCGTGAAGGGATAAGGGATACTCCTCTAGTATTCAGCCCTTGGCAGACAAGCTTAATTTCGATCGTTTGCGATGCCACTTTTTCGTTAGAACGGACAACCTACTAATAGTAGACTGCTCAGCCAGCGTGGCTGGGTAGTTTAGTATGTTATATCACCATGTACGTCAATGTAAGGACCGTGTAGTATATATTTTATTCACCAAAAGGTCCTTATTTTTTGGGACATAGCGGTGCCTTATAGCCAAGAAGCACTGGCTGACTTGTCCGGTTATTTTGGAACCCACAAAAAGTATTGCGTGAATTCGATCATCGATGATCACGTCTTGTAACCAGTACGCTTGCTTTGCTCTTACTGATATACGTGAGTTAAAATATCGGGGATCACGCCGTCCAACCACCACGCTTTTGCTCAGCGGCTTCTTCTGGTGCTTACTGAATCGACGTGTGTAACACACCGAGGCCCCGATCATACGCCCATCAATACCCCAAGAAACACCTTTACGAAAAAATCATGATGACAGTCGCCGGCGTAACGCCAACTTATTGAAGGGTTTAAGTCTGTCGCCCGCCAAATAATGCTATCAGATCTCCGGCGGAGATACAACTAAGACCGATAATCGCCATGCGGTCGATCACCAACAATCCGCAGGTGCCATATGTCTCCAGAAGTAGCCGAAGCGTGCAGAGATTCGCGGCCGGTGTTGCAGTGGCAACTCGAGAACTGCTGCGAGACAGTGGAAGGAGTGAAATTCCCGTGCTCCGTGGTGGCCATGGAGAACCTACGGGTTGCCGCAAGGGAAGCGCGTCGGCACTGGGTTTTCGACCCGTCTATTCCGCCGGTGAGGGGTGGTCAAGCACATGCCGACGCCAAATGTTATTGTTGTTGTTGTTGTTGTTGTTGTTGTTGTTGTTGTCGTTGTTGTTGTTGTTGCTGCTGTTGTTCTGAGCTCCCCAAAAGTTTGTACCCCTTTCAGTGCTGCACAAATCACCACGCACTAATTCCAACTAACTTGTCCTCAAAATCGCGGGTGCAAGTCTGCAGGGGTTAACGTCTCCCCCCCCCGCGCGCGCTCTTTTCATGTATTGCCTCGTGTTTATTGACCGGTTTTGTCCCTCACCTCACGACCAATAAAAGGTGGAGGGTTTCTCTCAGGAGTACTGGGGGCGGGGACGGGTTGCTCGAGACGGGGTGACTCCTCAAGATCAGCTGATAGAAGTAGAGTTCCGAGAGGGCGCTCGGTCCGTGTTCGACGACCCTCGCTACGTCGGCCAGGAAGGACCCACCGGCGGAACTTGACCCTTGGGGGAGTTGATGATAGCGATAGTATAGTATAGACGGACAACACGACGAACGAAAACGACGAGCACAAATGTCAGAACCGAAATGACGAACCAAAATGGTCAACAACAATGACGAACATATTTGAGGGACGGTATTTGAGGGACGGCATCAGCCACACAAAGCAACACGGGCTGCTAGGTATTGAGACGATGCCTCCAATATCGGACTCCAATGCAAGGAGTTCTGCGACAAGCGTGTGGCGTGGTTTGTCGTATGCTTCACGCTCGCACTGTGATCAAACCGCACATACCGTTGCTTTTACCGCTGCTGTGCATAGGTGTTAAGGAATTAGTGGGGTATTAGTCCGTTTGACCACTTGCAAAAGGTTAACCAATAGCTTACCCAAACTAAGCCTTATAACACCCCCCCCCCCTAAAACGAAGGGATACCAGGTCGGCCGGATATACGGGCGGACCTGTCAATACATCCGAGTGGTTTCATTTTCTGGGGATGCCCGGGAAAGTATTTTTCAAGTCCAACACGGGGAAAGTCTGAAAAAAAATATTATTGTGGATGGTGGGATTCGACTCCACGACCCTCAAAAAAACATGTTTCGTCGACGACGCCATTTGTTAAGGAATTGATGAGGTATTTTAGTTCGTTCGACCACTTGCAAAAGGTTATCCCATTTCTTTCCCAAAGTAAGCCTTATTATAACCTTATTATAACATAGGTCCCGAAAGGGTCAACTCGGGAGAGCGGGGGAAAGTCACAGCGTGCGCTCGCTCTATCGGTGTCATGTTTTCCAGGGTGATTGGGTTTGCCATGCTTTGCGTACTGGTACGATACGACACCTCGTAAGTTATTCTACGAAACCAAGAAGGCCCGACGGGACGCAACCTTCTTGAGTTCCTGTGAAACGGTTCGCCCAACCATGTCTCCTGCGCGCAGGGGGCGGCGGTACGCGTTGCCGAGCAGCGCTCTGAAATGCTGTCTCCTGTGTATATCGCACGTGGTAGCTCTGAGCGCCTTTAGGGCGCTGAACGCCAGTGCACTGGATGGATCCCGCCGCATTCGTTTTTAACGTGCTTCGTCCGTCTGCTGTATGTCTGCGGTGGCAATAAGTAGTGGCCAAGTGGGTTGCGATCTGGCTCTCTTCTACCCGCCTCTTGCCTTTTCTTCCTCCTCGATCTAGCACTCCCTGCCAAAACGTTCCGCAGCTTCCATCGCCCCTCGTGGTAATTACCGACCTCCACTGCCCGCTTGAATTTGCTTGCTGCTTGTTGCCAGAGCGAGGATTGATTGCCGTCGACGCGATTGCCGTCTGCCCCCTTGGAACTTCACTCACGTATCGAGGATACATTATTTAACAGGTAGAGCAGGGTGTACAGTTTGTAGCACGGGACGTATAGAGAACAGGTTATTCCTGTTAGGACCCGTACGCGGCGACCAAAACACGATGGGTTACATCTTAGTAGCTATGTAGCGTCTAGGAAGAAGACCGAACGGCGGTACGAATATCGCCATGCTGAACACGTGCCGTAGAGCTCCCTGTATTGCAGCACGGACACACACCCTACACGCTAGCCTTCCGGGTTGCTTCGTGTGCCCGATGCCGCAATCGTCGTAATCTTTTTTCAAAATAGGTGGCCAGTGCTCAGTGATCGATTACGTCGTTGACCACCCCAACAGGTCTTTTTGAGCGTTTTTCTAGCATGATCGGGTTACTACGCGTACCAGGTAGACCTTGACGCAAGCAAGTGGTCTATACTCCAGGTTGTAGGTTGTGCATTTCTAGCTGCGGCAACCCGTCTCAAGACAATGTATTCAGTTAGCCAACGGACAAGCGAATGACTAGCCATACTACCTCCATCGAGGGTGTGTGTTTCAGAAGTAGGTAATCAATGATCTATGTAAGCTAAGTCAATAGCATCAGCAATGATCGTGTGAGTTTTTTTTTAACCCTGTCGAGTTGCAGAACGAGCGGCAAAATTTACACCGTGTTGTGTATAATGGTATTTGTTTGGTGTTACCTGCCGGATGGACTGCGTTTTGGAGCTTCAGATATCTCTGTGTACGGTCCCCGGTTGCCTCTCTTGCTCTTTCCGTTTTATCATCGTATGATACTCGATACTTGCGGTGTTTATTTATTATAAAAATAAAAATACACTCCAGCTGTGAGATCGAAGATTTCGTCGAAACTCATCTTTGCAAGCTGTGTGTGATACTCCGGTCGCGCGTATCATGGGTTGTGTGTCCTCTTCAAGGATATAGGTTGGCGACTCCCCTTGCAACTACAGTGTAGCTATCAGGGTCAACAGGGTGATGTTAGTCAGTCTGTGCGCGGAAACTATAAAACCCGTTTCTGAGGGGGACAAAATCTGACAGCTGTGGAAGGAAATGCATCAGTTTATCAAGTTAATCCTGTAAGTCGAATAACCCGTGAGGGGAGGGCGGAGTTTTTAAGGACGTGGGGGCCCGATTTTGATCAAAAGGGGGGGTGGGAGGGGGGGGGGAACGGAACGGGCGGGGGAACTCAGTGTGTGCGTGGAAGCTACAAATCCTTTAAGGGCATAAACCTGACGGGTTTGGAAAGAATGCACCAGTTTATCATGCACGTCCTGTAAGTCGTACAACCAGTAAGGAGAGGGCGGAGTGTTCGAGGGGGTGGGGGCGGGGGTTAGGGGGCGGGCGGGGGGGGGGAGGTGAAAGGGTTTTTCTGAAACTTTAGGTCGCATAGATGTAGGGGTTTGCTATACGCGTGGTGCTAGGTCTAGGCGATGGTGCGGGTGGTGGGGAAGGAGGGCCGTTTGGGGGGGGGGGAGGGGGGGGATGAATTGAAGCAGCGGCATGGATGGCTCTAGAAAGATAATGAGGTGATATCAAGTGCGTGGAAGTGTTTGTTACTCTGACAGATTTCGATGTTAGGTGGGGCGTTTGAGCAAGAGGGAGCGGGAAAAAAAAGGGGGGGGGGGGGGGGGGGGGGGTTCGAGCGGGGGCGGGGGGGGCGAAGGTTTTCAAGAGGTTTAGGTCACATGTGATATAAAAATACACTCCAGCTGTGAGATCGAAGATTTTATCGAAACTCATCTTTGCAAGATTGTCTGTTATACTCCGATCGCGCGTATTAATCACATATGTAGGGGCTTGCTATACGCGTGGTGCTAGGTCTAGGCGATCGTGCGGGTGGTGGGGAAGGAGGGGGCGTTGGGGGTGGAGGGGAGTGGGGGGATTAATTAAAGCTACGTCATGGATGGCTAGGAAGATAATGACGTGATATCAATGGCGTAGAAGTGTTTATTACTCTAGCCGATTTCGATTGTAGGTGGGGCGTTTAAACAAAAGGGACGGGATAAAAAAAAAAGAAAAAAAAAAGGGGGGGGGGGGGGGGTGAGGGGGCGGAAATGAGTTGGAGCTACGACATAGATGGCTAGAAAGATAATGACGCGATATCAGCTGGCTGGCAGTGTTTACTACTCTGGCAGATTTTGATTTTAGGTGGGGCGTTTGAACAAGAGCGATCGGGGGGGCGGGGGGCGGGACACTTCAACATGTGCGCGGAAACTGTAAATCCTTGAAGGGGACAAATCTGACGGTTGTAGCAAAAATACATCCCTGTATATCATCTGCCTGGTATTGTATACCAGGTTCTAATATTCTAGAAAATTTGATGTTAGATGGTGTGGTACGTATGCAACACAATCTTTAGGTGTGGTAAACAACGTGTTGAAGCTTCATAATTTGTCATTGTACATGGATCGCAAGATAGAATATTTCAATCGACAGGTTACAACCATGTAGTTACCATTATTTTACCGTGCCGGTGTGGGGCTCTGACATCGCCAATTATAAGAAAAGAGGTATGTACATATTTCAAAATACAAGAGGCTCGCGAGGTGGTGTGGGTTTATACATATGTTGGCCTTAGAGCCCCTGTTAAATCAATTCAAATTTACTGCCACATCTTTGCGCAAGCCTGGTCAGTCATACACCAGACAAATGCAGCATCGTTCCGGATCAGACTACAAGCACCTATCCCTGCCACCTCGACCTAATCGATATCCATCGGGCTGACACAACCAAAACCCGGCCATTTTCGACATATTTTCCAAGACTTTTATAGTGGATCGGGCTCAGGGCAAAGTGCGCGGCGACGCTATAACTGACAAGAAACATATCATTATTAATATGCTACGGTAGCTCTGAGGTGTGAACCCTTGTTTTTTCGGCTGAGGATCTTCACTTGGGGAGGTCTGTACTATTAATACAGTGCACTGCTAATAGTATACCCCTCTGAGGCAAAAAACTGATGTTGAGCAAACTGAAAGGGCTCTTGCGATGAAAAAACCGGTGGCCTTGGTATACAAATCAATACAAGCGCTTGCAATTTTTCGACACAATGACTTTCCGACGATGTTGGTTTAGCGACCCCCGTCACCTACACTGGAGGAAATCTTGTCGCGAGAAAGTGCTACTAATACCTCTATTGTATTAGTAGTACGAGCCATAAGTTAGTAGCGAAACGAGGGAAGCGAGAAACAGAGGCGAGGGAGAAGCAGCCAACACCAGCGCATATGAGCCGGTCGCCCCGGTAGCTTGTCAGGTTAACCTCGAGCCTGGTATAGGTCAGTTTCGTGAGTTCGAGTCCCCGCGACTGCATGCTCGTACAAATCCGTAGGGCCTTTTTCTTGTGCACAAGTTGACTTGCGGAAAGCGCAAGAGCGTGAGTTAGCAACACTCGATGAAAAGTCGACGAGCAGTGGGATTGCTGAACCCTGTGCGCAATGAAAATTGAAGGCAAGAACCGGGGGGGAAGAGGGGACGATACCTGAGACCACAGCTTGTCCAGAAGCCGGAAAATAAAAGTGCGAAAAAAAAAAATGCGCACCTTCCGATAAAAAAACGTGGCCGATCTTCGGTCTCGCACCATGACACCATAAGAGGCAGCTGCGGCAGTCTTCGGCGACATTTTGTCACACGTTAATATCATTACTCTTCCCTTGGTCTATCACACAAGCACCAAAAAGGTGTCTCGCCCAAAAGCGCAACATAAAGTGTCACCCAAAAGCCACAAAACCAAAGGGCCACCAAACAGACAAAATAAGAATGTTCGCTAACCTGCCGCAGTCAGCGCCGCCCGCGCCTTGCGCCCCCCCCCCCCCCCCGCCGCGGCTACCGCCTCCCCCCGTCCCCTCCCCACCAATACTCACCCATCATTCACCGCACTCAGTAATAGCAACCGAGAAGAGCGCGATCGACCACGGAAACACGCCACCATCGTCGACATCGACACCCATGTTAAAAATGCCTGTTTCTTCTGCAGGGGCTTGGGGGGTCCAAACCCTGAGAAAATCTGGAATTGTTTTCGGTGACCCATCTTCGAAAAAAGCCGACCACTAAAAAAACCGTGGCCCATGAAAACACGCCACCATCATCGACCCTTCGTAAAAGAAAGCCCCCTCGCTTGTACGGGGGCATGAAGAAGGGCGTTCAAATCTAGCATGAAGGGCGTTCAAAACTAGCAACATCTCGACTGAGACAAAAAATACAGCAGTATGAATAGCAGCCCCTGATCGAGACCCTCAATGTAACGAAAGAGGTGAAGAAAATGAGGCCAAAAACTCACATAAACGAACGCCAATACACACGCGCCATAATATATCGGGTACCAGGTACAGCACACGCATTCGCATAACCCATGGGCGCTTTCCACGCATCGTCTGCTCATTCACCGTCCCACCAACATTCATCCCGCGTTCGTGCCAATAACGGCACCAAGCGTACGTCGCTCCAAGTGCGCGCAAGCTTATATACTCATGAATTATGGTCCATCATGCTGCCGTCCGCTCTCTTCTTGCTTGCGGCAGCGTTTGTTACTGCATATCACGTACCTAGTACCTCTTACGTAGGCGAAGGCTTCGACAGCGTATCAAACGTCTAATCGGAGCGAACCATCGAACCATCTCCCTTCGACAAACACCGCATACGTACCTGGTACGTAGCAAAAAACAAACAACACAATGCAAACCAAACGACACCACCAATAAATCCTCAACGCAAAAGGCAACGAAAACGCAAAACCACCTAAATAAATCCCGCCGCATTCGGAGGCAACGCAAAACGCAAATCCACCTACAAATCCCGCCGTATTTGTGGAGCCGAGAAAAAAACCTCAACGGCTACCGTCCTGACTCGCCATCACAGCACGCGGCACAAAAACAAACTAGACTATACCCTATGTACCTGTACAAATAACATTTACACCCGCTTCACCTTCCCCCACCCCCTTCTCTCTCACGCAGAATCAAAGATTCGGTGGCGTTCATTTCGGCCGAACATCGATTCCTTATCCCTCGGACGACGTGCCCATCCAGCGAATGCCGCGTGCGGCGAATGCCGCTTGTTGTGTCCCTAGACACCTACTATAACAGAGTCAAAATATCAACACACCCGCCGAGCATTCGTTAGACTTGGGGCGCGCAACATTACCGCAACGTGCACCACACATTTAAATGAACAAAAAAAGGTGGCTACGTCGTTTTTGTTGTTGCTCCCACCAAGAGCGCTTCTCTCTAGAAAGGAGTGAGTGGCGTAAGCGGGGGCGAAAATAATGGAAACACGCACACAATGAAATCGGAAATCGAGTACTATTGATGTTGACCACGAGACACGAAGCTATACTTACACACGAAATCGAGCGCTCTTGATCAAAGACACACGCTTCAAACCGCAACGGCGCCAACACACACGCCACACGTCGACACAGCATATTTGCTTTCGCGGGAACAACAGCAACATCTTGCGATTGACCGCCGCCCCCGCAAGCATCCGCATCGACCAGACATGAGCATCAACACGCGCACAAGTCGAGCAAGTGCCGTAAAGCAATCCACGCCAAATATATACAGCAGTACACACGCACACCCACCCCACGCAGCCTCTCAGCTGCCGTCTTATCGCGCCATCATCTGTCCACATCAGCGCCCGCCCCGCAAAGGTACCCCCGACAGCCCGCACGGCGCCGCATCACCAACACCACCACCGAGCCGTTTGCTTCCCTCGCTCCACCCTTCGTCTCACTCTGAAAACGCTGGCCGTGAGCTCGCACAAAAAAAAACGAGCACCGCTTCCCTCTCGCTTTGGAGGCGAGGCAAGTCAAAACCGCCCAACGTCGTCAAAAACACAAGATCACCAAAACGCAAAAAGCCAATTAACAAAAACCCAAAACTAAAACAGCACCAACTTGCACCAGTCCGCGAACAAAGAGCACAGCGCTTCCTGGAGCCTCGCGGTAGACTACCCCCCCGCCCCCTTCCCACTCTGCGCCTTCAGCGTTCACCAAGCATGATCAAAGTAAATGGCACCTCCGCAATAGGGTGCGCACGGGCCAAGCACCCCACCGTCCGGAGGAGCAACCACCAGGCAATCCCGCCCACTTGACAGCGGAGCAGACTATGCGCCCTCGTCACCACCACCACATGCCCGGCGCGGTAGACACACGCACGCCGCCCCCCGTCCCCTCGCCAATCAAGCGCCTGAACGTCAACCGTCTCCCCTTCGCTGTGCAACTATCTTAACATCAACCATACCACGTTGCAACCATCTTATCGTCAGCCATCTCAATGCCAACCGTCTCAATGTCAACCGTTTCAACGCCAACCAACTGAGCGTGCAGCAATCCTTTGCAGGACGGGGCCTAGCCCCCCCTGGAGCTATGCTCCCCTATCTCTAACGCTCCAACGTTTCCATTCAGCATCAACTCAATCGATCGAGACCACCAAAACGAGCCGTCAGAGGAAGCGCAGCCGCGCTGATTTATTTCACGCGAGAGATAATGTACAGCGCAGAGACAGCTACGAAGTCGGCCGAGGACGAAGCAGAGGGCGATGGGTCTGGATAGGCCCCCTGAATCGACCACGCCTCCACCCCATGTTCCGGTAACGCCTCTGTCATGATATTGAACACCCCCCCGTCAGTCCGATGTGCGTACACAGCTGGCAATCAGTGTCTTCGAGCTCCGCCTGACAGGTGTCAGAACGCGTCGCAGGCAGGAAGGGTGGGGTGGGGGGTACGAAATGACACGCGGCTCTTCATCGGCAGCGTCCTGAAGTTCCTGTTCTCTCATCCTCTTGGGGTGTTACTGCTGCAACCTTCAATCCCGCTTTGATTCGAAGCCCTTCAGTGCCCAAAGCGTGGGTGCGGCTACCCCTTTTACTGCGAAAAAAAACGCCCAGCTGAGATTCAATGCAGTTTCCCCCCAAAACTCGGGGTATGGTTCATCCCTTTTATTACCGCAACAATCAGCCAAATAGAATTATAATTGGTACGCGTTTCTCCCCAAATCGATGGGTGCAGTTTTTCCGTCTACTACGGCAAAGTAACGAAATTCCAATTGAACTATCGTAAACTATCGTCGTTTCCCCCTTCAAATTCGGGGTGTGATTAGATCTGAAAAAATCTTCCTCGTCGTTCCCTCGAAGGAAAACATTCAACACTCAAACACCGCAACGCACGGGTTCGGAAGCTCACCTGATTTGTCGGGCAGTACGTGATGGCCAGATGAAGCTCCGAGGTTGCCGTGGTCGCATCCCCGCTCTTGGGGTGTAACGCCTCCCACAACTCGAAACTCTTCCCACACCGTCGGAAATTCGCAAGATCAACCCGCGCCTCTCCCTTGACATACCTGTGGTGCACGCGAAAATCGAAAATCGAAATCGAAATTGAAATTTTAAAACCGAAAATCGAAAAAACAAAAATCGAAAACCGCACACCAAGAATCGAAAACCGAAACTGGATCGATTTTCCCGTGGTTGAGCTCGGCGCTCGCAGTTGAAGCGGTATGTGATGGTTCAGTTAAGGAAAGGAGGTGATAAAAAATACCCAAATGTAGGGAAAAAGAAGGCAATGCGTAGTTTTGCAAGGATATTGCTAAGTTGAGTTACCACAAATTAGGTCGAGCTCACAGCCGACGTACTTAATACGTATTGCTTTTGCATACAGCTGACCCAAAGATAGGGAAAAAGAAGGCAATGCGTAGTTTTGCAAGGATATTGCCAAGTGGAGTTACCATAAATTAGGTCGAGCTCACAGCCGACGTACTTACGATTGCTTTTGCATACAGCTGTACTATTTTCGACAGCCAAAAAGCCCCAACAGTAGTACGTAGTAGTACTTGTATCACCACTGCACCGCATACGTCACCAAGATTGCAATCGAGCGGCAACGCTAAGGCTGATGCCTCGACCTGTCTATTTTCGACAGCCAAAAAGGCCCAACTGTAGTACGTAGTAGTAATAATTGTATCACCGCTATACCGCATACGTCACCAAGATCGCAATCGAACAGCAACGCTAAGGCTGATGCCTCGACCTGTCAATACCACACGCATTTACGCCTAATGAGACGGCGTACCCTTCCAACACCTCACAGGGCTGGGAAAATAGAAAACATGAGTACCTACGGTTTGTTTAACCCTGCCAGTTACCCGAACCGTACTTTATACCAGTACCGCAGTGTGTCGAAAGCTGGAGGAAATCGAACAACGAACACAAGAAAACAAATCGGACGTCCCCTCCCCCCTCCCCGTCTCAATAATTAGAAACCTAACCTACATTCTTCCGGTGGCGTTGTCCCGCTCCAAGAGGGAGAAAACCATAGCTTCCGCCCCCCCCTCGTCCGTCATCTGAGTCCAAAAATTCCAAAGCGGTTGCACCCCTTCCACAAGAGGCGTCGACTCCTTCTGCCCGCCGTAGCTAATAGTTGTCAGCAACGGTAACGCCTGTGACCCGGACAAAAACATGAAAAAAAAAACAGCGCGGGGGCGGGCGGTTGCGGGGAGGGAGTAGCTCGCGTTAGTCGTTCGACCGTCGACCACGCATTATTTTCGAGACGAAGGTGGGGATTGGGAGGAAGGGGAAAGGCGTTGGTGAACCCTTCTTGACCTGCATCTACAATACGCGACGCCAGCCAAGAATCTCATACGTTGTGCGATGCTCAACGTAGTGTGAGGCAGGGTAAGCCTCAGCAGCAGGACATTTCAGTACCAAAACTGTTTTCTACTGCTGTACAAAAAGGCGACGAAAAAGCCGTGCTTAGAACCACGTACACGCGCACACGCGTAGAGCTCCGCGAAGAGTATCAACAACAAGAAACAACGGCGGCAACGGTAAAATACTAGGAATACGTACGTAGGGCAAGAGCTTTTCGTCCTCGAGCCCTCCGCGCGCTCCACGACTACACAATACACAGCGCAAACTACCAGGTGGCGTGTAGCATGTGCGCTTTCACGGTAAAAAAAACGCTCGCCCTGTGTGATACGTACATGCCCGTAGAGAGTGCCACCGCTCGTGGTATCACTGCGACTAATGATCAACGTCTTGCCGATGCTACAACCGATGTGTGTGTTCTGATATTTCCACCCATCTACACCAAGCACAACCAGTGTCCGTGCCGATGCCTCCTAGAGAAACGAGCTCTACTACCACTACTACTACTACTGCTGTGGTCAAACTACCAGATAGGTACACATTGCAGTAGTCCTCTGGTACACCGTATAACACTCAAGATAATACATCCTAGCACCTTTCGGACAAATTACTGAGCTGATTTTTTCGACAACGGAGATAGATCAAAAGCCGAGCGACGCCTCTGTCTATGGAAAGCCACAATTATCGTTGCATGTGCCCCCCTCGTTTTGGAGAATATCGGTTAGGAATTTCATCCCGGCGGCAGGTGTGTTATCCTGCGTTTATACGGTATACCAGATGCTAGTGTGACGGTTCACGTCCAGCACTACGAGCATATGCAAACTTAAACTTGAGTAATATGATATCTCCGATATCCTTGCTGCTGCAGTGGCCTCGCATTGCGCATAGCGCATTCCATCACGTCGCATTTGACATCACCACACGTCACCGTACGCCGTACGCGGCAGTACTCTTACAGTCCTTCTCGCTTATCTTTTATTACCGCACGCCAATCTTCCACTCGTACCCATCCCTATCTTCTATCCGCCCATCAGCCTGTCCGCTTTAGCTTACCTTGGCGTGTCCTCCCTCGCTGCTCTCTCTGGTCTGCACGACGATGACCTGCCAAACGAATGCCTTTCAAGGACAACACATAGTACACACCAAGGCGACAGGGAAGCGTCGGATAATCGCCACATGGTTACAACAGAGGGATTTACGGGAAATTTACGAGTGTCATTCATATCGGAGGGTCAAAAACGAAGAGAACGAGTTGGTGCAGCGCGAGAAAAGTACCGCACTACGAGCTGGTTCCAGGAAAAGGCATAAAATTCCACCTGCGAGTAATTCAAAACGGAATACGTTGGATATGCCAAAACTGAACATAGCGCAATGACCGCATGGACAATGGACAAGGGGGGCACATCGGTGGAGAGATTTTGGAGTGCGAGTTGTAGTTCGCTAGATACGGGCATTGTTCGTGTTGCTTGGGGAGGCATTATTCCCTATAGAGAATTCTATATAATTTGTATTCAGTCCATATATCGGTCAATACACCGGGTATTTCGACACTATTAATAGACATGTTGACATGATCGCATCGACAAGGGGAAGACGTCCATGGCAATGAAACGCTAGCAAAGGTACTAGAACAACGTATTTTAGGCTCTTGGAGAACCCTAGGGATTCATTTACCCTGCACGGGAATCATTTTTGCACCTTGGTTTTTGAGAGTTGGAAAGCGACGTTTGGCAAGGTTGTCTTTCACAACAATATAAACCGAGCCACAACCGGTCATTTTTGAAAAAAAACAAAATGCGTTCGTCAGGGAGGGTCCAAGTCGCCAAAAAAAAACAGAAAAAAAAAAATGGTGAAAAAGAACCTCCCTGTAGAGGGGAAAAAAATGTAAGAATGTCGGAACAGTAACAGTTAGTCTGGAGTTTGGCGGAACGGACAGGAAAGGAATGGAAAGGAAAGGAAACGGAGGAGAACCGGATAATAGGGAGGGGGTGGTTCCAGGGGAAATAATGATGGGAAACTAGGAGAGTCTCAGCAGCAGCATAGGACAGCAGCAGCACAGCAGCGGCGAGTATCGGGCACGACAACCGGTAGAGGTAGAAGGAAGAAAGTGCCCACGCAGCAGAGAAAGAAGCAGCAGTAGTAGCAGTAGGGTGAAGATCGTCAGCATGAGCATAAGGGGTAGAGGCCGCAAGGGGCAAGGGGGGACACCAATCGCGATCTACATACTGGGCAGGAGTGCGACAGATAGATGCGGCTTCAATGAAAACAGCAGCAGCAACACAGAAGCGTCAGCAGAGTAGAGGGAGAGTCGTAGGACAGGAGCATAGGAGAGAAAAAAAAGACCAACACTGAGTCGTGACGCACGACTCCGTCAAAGGTCGGTTTCCAACTCTCAAACACCGAGTTGCAAAAGTGCGAAGATTAAATGTTGCGGCTTTCGCTGGAACCAGCTCGTTAGAGCCCCCGAACCCCTCCCTCTACTAAATCCAAGTAATTTTGTCCCCAAAAAGGGGTTTCCAGTTGTAAAGGGGTTAAATAGTTCATAATTTTCATCGCGCCCAAAAAAAAGAGACCCCTTTCGAGATGCCTGGTTTTTATGCTTTACCAGGTATATAGCTTTATGTGGCCCGTCAACCGGCGCACACAACTTGACGACAGGCAGTTACAAATATCCTGCTGCGCGATTTCCTAGCGACAGCTAAACGCTGAATCATACGATATCGTATTCTCAACTCTTTCGGGGCGCGGAGATCGCCACAAAATACAACGGGCTCCCATCCCTGATTAGTTTAATACGAGAGGCATGATACAATATATTATAAAAATAAAAATACACTTCAGCGGTGAGATCGAATATTTATATCCGATCTCACACCTGAAGTGTAGTTTTTCATTTTCGAGATAAATATATATGCATTTCCTTCCATAGCTGTCAGATTTTGTCCCCCTCAGAAACGGGTTTTATAGTTTCCGCGCACAGACTGACTAGCATCACCCTGTTGACCCTCATAGCTACACTACAGTCTGTAGTTGCAAGGGGAGTCGCCGACCTATCTCCTTAATGAGGACACACAATCCGTAATACGCGCGATCGGAGTATCACACACAGCTTGCAAAGATGAGTTTCGACAAAATATTCGATCTCACAGCTGGAGTGCATTTTTATATTTTTATTCATTTTATGTATTGTATCATGCCTCTGGTATACAAGTACAGCTAGCGTTGGGCTGCGAAAGCAACGGAGTTAAATCGACACACGACGCGTATGAAAATACGTGTGGTGAGCTAAAGCTTTATTTTTCCCCATCCGCCGGAGGATGAAAAAAAAAACAAAAAAAAAAACTACGTACAAGTATACAACTCACGACTTCAGTCTAATTACCCGCCTCCGAGTACAATCTACAAGGGCTCCGCTCCGAGGGCGGCGTCGCGAAAGGAAGAATACAAGTAAATGTTACGGGGCAGACACAAAAGGCCCATCATTTGGTGTAACTAGCGGTTTTGATAATCCCAAGAGCTACTTGTGGACAGCTGATTGCCCTGCGTATTGCTGTGTGGTTGTTGGCGGTATCACGTTCTGGTGGGTAGCACGGGTGTTTACATTATGTACAACAGTATACATACTTGTATCGTGTGGGGAAATACGATACGGAAGTACGCTCCGTGGGTTCCCAGTTGCCAAGAAGGTTCAATGACTCAACGCTCGCTTCTTATAGCGGTTTAGATGGGTTGTTGTTGCCTTCGCTTGTTTTGTTTTGTTTTATTTTTGCTTCTATTTTTGCTCATCCCATCTATCGTCTTCGCACTTTTTCTTCCTTCTCCCTCTCAAGACGTAACTCAGACCCGGGGTCATTAAGAAGGCTCTTCTCCCCCTCCCCCAGTACGGTGCGCGCCTTCATTTTTACAGGATAACAATTTAGCACTTTCTTCCCTCGTCGACTCGCGTCGAATTGTGCTGCTCACGCACGCTATCAAGCGCCCTCAGCAGTTGGTGTCTCTAGAAAATAAAAATATCCATACCGAGATGTGAACCCCTGACTAAAACGTACTATTCGAGGTTAACACTAGTAATAGGCGACCGGGGCGACGGCTTGCATCTAAGTACTTTCTACCCAATAACATTAGTAGAACACCCAGTTCATCCCGATTCTTCATCCTAAAGATACTACTCCGGTGGTAAAACTGTGACTCGAGTAGTAGAAGAAAAAACGAAAAAGAGGGGAAAAAAAATAGCTTGTAAACACATCATGGATCACGGAACATGGAGCAGGACCCGGGGAGAGATCTATCTCTCCGCCGGGCGCTGGGGCATTTTTGGGGGCATTTCTCCGTGAAGGTGGAAGAAATTCGGAGTCTATCATAGCTGCGCAAATATGATATTTTACATCGGAGACCGCGATTTGACAACTCGGTTGACCGCTGCAATACTAAAACTGGTATATTAAGACCAAAAGATGCCTTGACGCCTCCAGAGAGACCGGTCTACTAAATGTAGTATTGCTGTGGACGTGTGAATGTTGAGCAAAGCTTTCATAGATTTCTTTTGTTTCCTCGTTCCTGACTGATTGTGAGGCAGGCCGAGGGCAGGCACGCATGGCACGTACGAAGTTGTTGTTGTTGTTGTTGTTCTCGCATTAACTCGCATATTCAAGTCCGTGGTCACAGGGCAGGCTGCCGTCACTTTGGAGCTGAGGAATACCCCAAGGACAAAGTACGAATACCCCCTTTATTATACAAGTAGTCTATACCAGGTATGTTAATATGCATATACACGTCGTACAGCACGCCACTACTCTGTTTGCTGGTATATAACATCGCAACGGCCACCACCTTTTTTCGTTTTCGCCATAGACATTTGGGGACATATCAAGGAGGGCATATATTATGTCGATCAACAGGAGCACAGGGCATTCATCGCCTCCACGATCTCCAAACGCAGTTGCACAGCACACTCGAAATAGGATCTCCGCCAGGCCTCGGTACTCGGTAAAACGAACCACTTGTCACGCGTGTCGTCTTACCAGGTATGTATCAAACTCAACTTGCTTCAAATGATACAATTCGAAAGTGCTGGTACGGTAAAGCAGCCACCTCGCTATCATAGCCCTAAAAAAACCCTGGATTAAACGAAAGCGCTATATTATTACAGCGTGCTACACGATCACACACCACAAACCAGAACACTTCTTCTCCGCTGTGCTGTGCGGCAAAAAGGAGGCGGGAGCACATCGACAGCGCAGAAATCGACCCCCTGGCACGCATGTCTCCAATCGAACAAAACACGTTCCACTTTTTTCTAGTTCGTATTTTTTTATGAAAGAGACAAACAGTCAAAACAAGAAGACGGCGCAAGAATAACACACTCGAGCGGGAAGCTGGCCAAGGCATATACACGAAAGAAGCACCAGCTAGCTCCAGTTCGCGACGCACCAATACCATGAGCCTTCACTGCTGAGTGCGAGGGCCGACTTGCCTGGCCTGCTATCATACCTACTCAATCCATTGAGAAAAGCGTCCTACATGGTATGGGGCTCGGGGGTAAAGGATTCAATTTCGTACACCTCACCTCTGGCTGTTTCCTGTCTTCACCCATCGTCTTGGTGGTCCGGCCCACAGCGACCGCCCACAGCAAGGCTCGCGCGACACTTCCTAAGCTGGATTGGTATTGATGGCGTCTATGGCTGGAGTCGGGTTGCAGCAGCGGCCCAAGGAACCAACCGCCAAACAATTTTTGGTGTTTTTGGTGACCCTTCCTCGTGCCGTCCTTCCCTGTGTGCAGGTGCGCAGGGGAGGTTTGGGATTTTGAGGAGCATAAAGGAGCGCCTGCTGTATGTATCGAAACCCTTTTCGAAGCTTCTCGCCGTGGTGGGGGAGCTGAAGCGCTGGAAGGGTAGAAAGGGTGTAAAACAGATCGTGCGTGTAGCAGGCACCACAAGGAGAACAAGTCTTACTTACAGCCATGTCCAGGGTGGGGCCGTTCCTGGTGGGGTTTGCTGTATCTTCTGTGGGTTATACCTATCTGTCGAGGGAGCTTGTATCGTCTAGAAATAAGCTGATGATGACCAACTTCAAAGCCGACGGCGTGGAGCCGTACTACCCCGTTCGAAGGGTGAGTTGGGGGGATAGCTATTAGGGGGATAACTATTCGGGGGGTACACCAGTAACCTGGCAGATACCAGTACAGAGTACGGGGATTCCACGACGGAGCTTGTCAGTGGATTCAGCACGATTGTGCGTAGTTGTGGTATTTCTGCTTTTGGAAATGACAGCATGCTTTTTAGAGAACTTCGCACCAGGTAGCGAGCCTTTGGGAAGCCTGAGAAACTTTTTTGTCTTGAAGTACTGCTGCTGCTTGTCTTTTATCGGTATGATATGAATGTTCTAGGCTCGGTGCTGCCTGCTTTTGAGCCGCCTTCACGCCGAGCGCTGCTGCCGACTGCTGCTGCTGGCTGCTGCTGCTGTTGTTACTACTGCTGTTGGGCTGAAAAATACCGTTGTACTCGTCGAGGACTCGCACGTATGATATATACGTAACGTTCGGAAGCAAGAACCGTGCGCGAGAGGAACGCCAAGTTGAAGCGCCAAACAAGAACAAACCAACAAGACACCACCGCAGTCATGAGCATCGAACATAAAACTCGCCTGCATTCAAATAATGAAATATCGTATCATACCAGATACAATGCGCTTCGCTCAGGACCGTTGCACTCGTCGAGTACTCGCACGTATGATATATAAGCACCACGCGTACAGTAAGCTCCTACGATTCGTACGAGGTATTCATTTATGCGACCTAGAAATGTTGGGAATCCCCCTCCCCCCCGCCCCCCTTCCACCATACGTCGCTGTGCTTTTACTCTGTTGACTGTAGAAACGAAAACAACTGTTTTTCATGAGAAAATTCACGTGTAGTGCACCTGGTGCAGGTGGTGAGGTGACTGACATATTTTTCTTCGGGTATGTTTTCTTGTTTACCCTGTACTTTTTTATCCGCGGTCCTTTGCTCATGGTCACAGAGAGTGTATTTTCTTCTCGAACGATGCAATAATACAGTCTGGCCTAATGGTGCAGCTACGAGCCTAAAAGCGGTAGCGTTATTGTCGTGGATACAGGCCACGGGGCGGTAGACCGACCATGACTACGTATCATTCCACCGAACCGTAGACAGCAATACCGGTGTACCGGTAGCTACCTGCAACAATCGATCAAGTGCTGTACTGCTGTACCGCTCAAACTTGAACACTCCCTCCGCGAATACGATTATTTGTGGTTATCGCTTCTTTTGTTGTTGCGAGCTTCATGTCTTAGGCTCTCCCTCGCGGAAAGTAATTATCCAGGCGGCCAGGGGGCTCATCAGCCTGCGAACGGGATTGCTGAACGCTTCCCGCGCCGTATAGAAAACCTCATGTTCCTGGGCACTCCAGTACTCCCTCCTCATACGTGCTGCTGCTGTATCGTATTTTGATTACCGCCGCAAATTGTTTTTGGCCAAGTGAAGTGCTGGTTAAAGCAGTCGCTTGGCGGGTAGACGCTTGGCGGGTAGACAACCAGGTAACGGACCACTTACTTGCCCACTATACCACGAATACTTGGAAAGTCTGAGTACGCAAGGTGCGCGAGATGTGTCGAGGCATCGTTAACTCGCGAAGATTGCTGGAGAGATCGAACCTCTCATACTGTTAATGCTTATTGTAGCTGCGTGTCGTCTTCATCTATATGCCGAACTCGATGCAGTTAATTTTGCAGTTGTTTTGGGGACGTATGCCCCGCGAATGGGGTCGGGGGTCCGCTAGTATTGCGACGCCATCCGTATCGCCGGAGGCTCACTCGAGAATCAATCATCGTTGAGAACAAACGCACTACTGCTGTACTACAATACTAACATTGACCATTAGCCTAAACACCAATACCAATATCCACGAAGGTAAGTTCCAGGAGGGAGGAGGCAAGACATCTGTGACCACGGCTACCAAATGGCTGCTGAGGGTAAAACGTCCTACGAGTTGAGCTAAAAGGTGGAAGTGAGGTTACGAGAAACAACGACGTGGAACAAGGTTTGGAGTAGTGTTTTCTCTCGTGGTGATCAGAGCTTCCACTTTTCCCGTTACTTTTCGCTTTCCACACCTTGAGCCGTCATGTACCTTCACCGCCGTCCTGCACCTTCACATTTACAGTCGTCGTCAACTTTTGCGCGCGTACTGGAAACAATGCCGGCATCCCAACGTTATTTTCAGCATACCCTGCAATTCCCAACATTCGAAACCTCCCGCAAAGCCCACTACATGAGCCCCTTCGTAATTTCCCCCTACTCTCTTTCTCCCCGCACTTGACGTAATATCTCGCCTGTCCGGTTGTATTCAGGCGCCTCGCGACTTTGGCCGACCACAAACCGGGCGCGGATGGGAGCAAGGGAAGGAGGGCACATGGCCGCCGCCCGCTTCGACGCCGCCTTCTCCGGCAGAGCATCACCTTGTTACGGATGCTCGCAGGAAGTGGAATGCTGCCGTCTTCCGTTGCTCCGATGCCATCGTTAGCGTAGTGTACGGCGGTGGTGCAAAGTCGAAGCCCGAGCAGGATTCGGAAAGACGATAAGGCGCGGTTTCGCCATGACAACTATTTTCGTTTCGGGGGTGCTTCTCGTGTAATGCAACAGTGTAATAGCGCACCAGTACGTCGCAATGAGGATCAAGGTTTTCAAGTAGCTGAAGACGTTTTTGGAGTAAGTAGTAGCTCGTGACCCTATTATTTGCAAGATATTCTTTCTGCCGGTGGGGAATGCTGAAAGGTCTATCGCACCCAACAATACATGTACTTGCCACAGGGAAAGGAAGGGACATACGTTTCTAAGGACGTCTCGGCGCCATCAGGGAATGACGTTGCCAGCAGCACCAGCACGGCTTTGACCTGAGACCGATTTTACCGTAGAGTTCGTCATTCTATGCGTGGGGATGTGTCGTTGAAAGGACTAATAAACGAGATATTATTTTATTTATTGCGCCGCGCATGCGCTCAGCAACGAGAAGACTACGCTCCCGCTCGTGAAGTTGTTTGTACTCTGAACTCACGTGTCGCACGACGCGCGACCGGCTACATTGTTATGACAATGAGGGCGTGTTACCATTGTTTGAAGTCTTGAACCTCGTCTCGTAAGTACCCTGTCGTGCGCGTCGAAACCGCTGGCCAGGTTGATCTTACTGACAACTTAGCAGCACCACTGTCGTCGTCAATGCTGGTAGCTTGAGCGACACGGAGACATAGATTGCGTTGCCCCGACCGAACAGCCACTTATCTTACCCACGTGGTACACCCGCAATGTGTAGTGTGCGATCTATGTGGTGTATACATCGTAGCAAGGCCAGGGCGACATGCCGTTAGTTGCGGTGCTTGTGTGCGATCGACACTCCAGTGGCAGCAGTAATGTTTAGTGATCTGTAAAAAAAATAGCGAGTAAAAAAGATGATGCCGAGTCATGGTTGATTCTGCAGCAGCTGCCTCGATAATTGCGAGCGAATGCAAGCGGCACCGGCGATACAGCAGTAGCAGACATATATGTCAATGTGTAGCACATGGGGGCGGTCGACGAGGGAAACGCGTGAGCCAGCAGCACCGTTGGATCGTCCGGTTAGGTAAGGGCGGCCTTCTTGATTTAACTGATGAAAAACTGATGATGCTGCAGCTCGTGGCGGCATGGTGTGGCGATCTCGATACGTTGTGTGTTTAGTGTGTTGTGTGCTATTTATGTCTGTTGATAGTTTTCGAATGAGACGGGATATGGGTACGTATCGCAACAAAACATTACATTGATGATCTCGATCGGAGCGTGAATTGCCAGCAAGCATTATTACTTTTTCGGTTCGTTCGGGTCCTCTTCACGTAGTTCACAACTTTTCTGTAGTAGTAGGAGAATCGCCTCGATGTTTTTTTCTGCTGGCATTCACGGTCGAGACCACTCTGCGACGCTCTATTGGCCATAGTCCACCACAATAAGGATCTTGAAGGTTCAGTTTTTGAGAACAAAAAACTTCCTCGTTTAGTGTGCTTTGCTTCGTTCTTCGATCGTCCGCAGTTTTTCCGCGTTTTTACTGATCACTGAGGTTTTGCCCAAGGTTTGTTGTGCGGCAACCTTCTTCCTCCCTGTGCACCGTACGGTGGGCTATGGAGGCGAATATATCGATCGAGGAGCACGCACTAACCGCGTCTACACACTACTACTGTTTTACCCGATTTTTTCCGTGCGTGTGCTTGCATCCTATTCCTTTGGTGAACCATATCGGTTAAGAGTAACTCACGTGCTCATCAATCTGCAGTGCTTGCCATCGGGGTGAGCGCGAGTTGAAGGCCGAACTGCCTGTTGGCCCAAAAACGAGTAAAAAAAACACTCTATTATAAAACTTTCAATGGGTGAACCCAGACGAATATCTCGTGACCCCATGATTTTTACCCGCGTAAAATAATCGCATGGCGTCTGCTGTGGCTCGAATGGCAACGAAGGAGACAACTAGATGGAGGAGAAGAGCCTACTACGCGGTCGTTGATTCTGGGGAAAAGACGCTGCCTCGCGTGCCACGTATGATGTTTCTCAACGCTCGAGTTTGCATCCCTGGCACATACGACGTGCGTTCTACTCTACTACACTGCTCTACATGTACCGGGATCTAAAGGAGGAGGAGGGGTTGTCTATCTATAACAACGCAACCAACCATGCAGCACAACAAATGGCTTGTACATCAACCAAATAAAACCCAAACGGTCAAAAACGACGAGTTCGTCGAAGATCTATCCACCTCTATTGTAGTGTGTAGAATGTACAAGGATCGCTTGAGAACGCTGCACCCGATGTTTGATCGCAGGTGTACGATGCAAACAAACAGTAGACAACAAGGGGGACTCGCCGGCTACTAACCATATCAGCGAAAAAGCTGGCGGGGCCAGCAAAGCCATGCAAGCTGGTGTATTGATTGGTTGTTATGGTGTTGCAGGTCAAAGCCCGCCAAAGATAGCGCAAAGACGCAACTGCTGTGACCGCAAACCAAAAAGAAACCAGCGCAATATTTGGAGGACTGATGCCCCCTCAAAGTAACGCCTCAAAAGGTGTTGAAACCCTTTCTGCAGGAGTAGCTGCTGTGACTTCGTTACTTCGTTACTCTGGTACAGAGTGTCCGGTATAAAGTTGCCTCACCGGGAGAAAGCGTGAAGTAGGTGCGCACGAGAGGCGTCTGTCTCTTGCATAATTTTGATCCGGAGCCGGGTGCGTACGTTTGTGCGGTCGAATTCGGGACCAGTGGCGGTACTGCCTGGTTCTGTCGCCTAACGGGATTTCGCCAGTTTGGTCCCAAGCTCCCAAGTCGCATCGAGCAAAGCAAGAAGAGAGGATGGGTCTGGTGGACAGCTGGCTGGAGGGCATCGGGCTGGGCTACGCGGTGCCCATATTTGCCGGGCAGGGTATTAATTCGCCCGACATGCTGTCCGCATTGGATGTGGTGGACTTTCCAGAGCTTGGCATCTCGGACCAGAACGATCGTAAAAAGGTAAACCGTACATTGGCTGTTGATTTTTGATGTACTGCTGCAATTTATTAAAAAAGTGTAACATACGCTGCCGCCGGTGCTGTACGTTCTGACTCGTGGAGAGCTTAGGAGTACTTGTACTCGCCAAGAGTATGTACGATTGTAAATCAGCAGAGGAAACGGCTTGGTTTCGTGAGGCATCATCTTGGCGTCGCTTCGGAGCCGATGATATCACAGACACGACTACAGACAGTAGCTGGTACCTGATAATGTCGCAAGGAACAAACACAAATAGCGCGCGTTTTGTCTTCAGACGCGTTTGATCCCAGTCGGAGAGCGGTATGCTTGTACCTGGTATGTACTGGAGGGTCTGGTGTCCTGTACACACCCAGATTCGGCGTGTTTCAGTTTTTTTTCATCTACTGCTGTTTCGTCTACAGGTACCTACGAACATGTGATATGTGTAAATGCAATCTTGTTTTGGCCATACCTCGTGACAATCGACGAATTAGGCAATAACACTGATGTCGATATTTTTCTTGTGTCCTGGTGACGTCAACATTCACTTTCACCTTCATCGAGAACGAAGGCAAGATATGTTACAATGAATTTTAGTGTAAAATAGACTAGTTGGCGTTTTCCAGTTTTCGCCGGTATCTCGTCGAGTTCGAGTCGAATTTTTAATAAGGGCCCGAATTAACGAGGAACTTGCAAAATCGAATTTCGATTTTTTTTTTTTAATTTCATGAAAAATCCACGAAAAATTCAACTTTGGTTCTTATCAAGGAACGGCGCAGTGCGTTCTAGGAAATAAAAAAATTCTAAAAACGCAAAAGGGTCAACGAACACCCGTGGGCAACGGCCGAGGCGAGCGATGGCTCGCGTCCTCCCCGGAGCGCCGCGGCTAGCCGCAGATTCTTTTGGCCGGCAGCGGCTTGGAGGCTATGGCTCTAGGTGTCTCTTGGATGGGCTGGCGCCACCCCGCCGCCCAACACGGGCAGCAGCGACGGGGATATAGCTGTCGAACTTCTGAGCGAAGTCATCATGTGGTAGTTGGTCGTGTAACTTTCGAGGTGCAGGGGGACGAAAAACTGGGTTTGCGGCGGTCTCGGTTGTTTTCGAAGCGTCGCAGGCGGTCTAGGCTGTGCTAAGGACCTTCGGAGGCCGCGCTGCGGCTGCTCCGGTGGTCCTACCTCTCGCAATGTTGGCTGCTCGCCTCTCAATCAGCCGACGACATGGCACCAATTCGCGTGGCCGGCTTCGGTTACACAGAACAAGCCATGTCTAGGTGGACAAACTCCCTAAATTCAATTTCGATTTTCGACAAAATTCGACCGAGAAAGTCTTTTTTTACTTCTTTGTTGAATTTGATTTTTCGTAATAATTCTGAGAATGCCTGCTTGGTGATTCATTTCTTGACCAATCAGATGCAAATTAAATTAAATTCTATAAAAAAAAATCGAAATTCGATTTTGCAAGTTCCTCGTTAATACGGGCCCTAAGCACGTACCGGTGATTGTAATTTCTAATTTTCAGGGCTTTTCACGGGTCATGACCCGACCCGCGGGTCGGGTCAAGGGGGTTTCAAATCTCGCGGGTCGGGTCGGGTCGGGTCATTACGTTTCGAAATCTCACGGGTCGGGTCGGGTCAAGAGGTTTTCAAAATCTTGCGGGTCGGGTCGGGTCGGGTCGGGTCAAGAGGTTTCAAAATCTCGCGGGTGGGATCGGGTCGGGTCAAGAGGTTTTCAAAATCTCGCGGGTCGGGTCGGGTCATGACCCGCGAGACACGGGTCACTTCGCGGGTCAAGCCATAATGACCCGCGAGTTGTTTTGGGCTGACCCGCGGATCTGGCCCGCGGATCCGCCTTCTTCAAACTTACAGCTGAGAGCCATTGATGCCGTGCAGGCGCCCCGCGGGTCGGGCCCGCGGGTCGGCAAATAAAATTCAAACATTTCCGCTTCCTGTCTCCCTCGTGCCGATGCTCCGATCATATGTCATCACAGCGTGCAGAACAATCACCAGGCAGTACCCTAGCTACTCGTACCAAGGCATACAGCAGTGTGACGCGAATCCTGTACCTGCTGAAGCCGTAACAACAGTAGTAACATTATGGTCATACCAGTACGAAATGTGACCAAACGTAAAAAGGCAAAGGAAGGGCAGTCGTCGTCGAAGCAGCAGCAGCAGCACTGGCAGCAGCAAGCAGCAGCAGTAGACCCCGGATTCTCGCGGATCGCAGCCCTTGCTGACAGACCCACCGCCCCAGTTGTGGGCTTGCTGCCGGAGGCGGCTCAGCTAGGCTGCTTGCCGGGGCTAGAGACTGCACAGATAGAAGATAGATACAGCAGTAGCAGTAGCTAGCTCGAGAATTATCATACCAGTACAAAATGTGACCAAACGTAAAAAAGCAAGAAGAGCAGTCGTCGTCGAAGCAGCAGCAGCAGCAGTAGCAGCAGCACAGCAGCAGCAGCACCCTGGCAGCAGCAAGCACCAGCAGCAGACAACGCATCCTCGCGGATCGCAGCCCCTGCTGACAGATCCACCGCCCCAGTTGTGGGCTTGCTGCCGGAGGCGGCTCAGCTATAGGCTGCTTGCCGGGGCCGGAAATTGCACTTTTAACTTGTAACTAGCTCGCTCGTCGGGTCGCTCGTCGGGTCGACCCGGTGGTCTATCGGTACGGGCATGCCCATGCATGTGGGTTGCGGTTTGTTTCCTATTTTTCGCGCGCACACCACATGACATGATCATCAGCTGCAAACAATGCCGGTAAAAAACCCAGAAAACACGACATACTGGGAAAAGTGCGAGGGGCCAAGGACCAACCAACCGACCGAGGTATACATGCTTTGACCCGTGACTTTTCGACTTTGACCCGTGAGAAATGTCACGGGTCAAGTCGACCTGACCCGCATGAAACCCGCATCTCGCGGGTCACCCGAATGGTGGCGGGTCGGGTCGGGTCGGGTCAGGAGGATGTCAAAATCTTGCGGGTCGGGTCGGGTCGGGTCAGGAGGTTTTCAAAATCTCGCGGGTCGGGTCGGGTCGGGTCGGGTCGGGTCGGGTCAGGTCGGGTCAGGAGGTTTTTAAAGTCTCGCGGGTCGGGTCGGGTCGGGTCAAGACGTCTCGAAATTCTCACGGGTGGGGTCGGGTCAGCTGACCCGACCCGACCCGACCCGACCCGCGAGATTTGACCCGAACCGTGAAAAGCCCTGCTAGTTTTGCATGAATTTTTTTTTTGCACGAGTACCAATGTGTCAGGGTCAGTGCTTCCATATTTCAAATTGTAAATCGTAGGACCAGGTATTAAGTATTAAGGCCACGGTAGCTCCCTCAGGAATCTGTTGAGTAGAAGCTTTCATGGAGGCATTTGGCGTACTTGTAAAAAGCACTTGAAAATAGAGAATGGCATCTGCAAACATGATCCTTAGTTGGAATGTTCAGAAAAAATGCTGCGAAGAGTCAAGAGTTACAGAGCTCTTCAGGTGTTTTTAGCCCTTTTTTGAACTCCATAACTCCCTACCCCTCACGGGAATGAAATGTGTTTCGCCGCAGGCTTTTCGGATACGACTCGAGAGGGAAGAGCTGTATCATCTGCCTGGCGAGTAGCAAACCTTTGGTGAAGAGCATTTTTTCTTTGGTGATGTACCCATCGTAATAGGCTCCCGCGTGTGAATTGAATTATTTTTATTATTTCAGCGGTTTCGGGAGCTTTTGGTGTTGCTGGCTCGCAAGTTCGAAATCACGAAAACGTCTCGTGAGTCGCTTCTGGCTGCGTACGACTGCTGTCTGGCGCACCCGACGCCGTCATGCACCCCCCTAGGAGCGTCCCTCAATTTCGCGGGCCGTGGTTGCTTGTGAGGAGCTGTATCATAGCTGCCCGCTAGTGAAGAGCACATGTTCATTCGGGGATCGTTTTTTGTCTCGTTTTGTGCACCCCAGGTTTCGATCACTGCAGCGCCTCAAAGTCGAGGTGTGGACCTCTACTTACAGCATCTGTGGATGAAACACTGTTGAGCACTATACCCTAGCCCTAAGCCGCGAAATCAACGAACCAGCCGAAATTCTAAACTCAGTGTGTTAGCATGGGCTGAGTTTTTTTCTGTTCCGATAAAACATATAGAGATTAAAGTATCCGGAAAACCGGGGACCAGGGGACGCTTAAATGCTACCGCCGTGGCCTTATTAGTTCGCGAGATACGACTCCATGATTGATTTTGCGTTTCATGGCTGGCCCAGCTCATATGTAGTAGAATTCGTTTCACACACGGCTACGGCTACCGCTACAACAGGTATAATGTCGGGTCAAGTTATCGTTTTTCGTGTACGGTTGTTGTTGTTGTTGTTGTTGTTCTCACATTAACTCGCATAATCAAGTCCGTGGTCACAGGACAGACTCCAGTCACTCTGGAGTGGAGGAATACCGCACGGAAAAAACAAAAACAAAACCAAAAGTGGTACACACATAAATAATAGCTGATGCAACTAATGCCTCCGCCAGAAGAATATAAAAACGAAACCGGGAGTCAGCCTACGACCTGCCAGGTTCATACTACTGGTACATACGTCTCACTACTCGCGCCTGAAAATGCCCGCGACTACACCGCTTGCCACCCAGAAAACACTTCCACGTACCTGGTATATATTTTGAAAAAAAATATCACACGTGGTACCTATCACTACGCATACGCACGTCGGACTCAAGTCAAGTGGAAAAAAAAAAAAAAAAAATGAAACACAGACAAAAAAAGATAAGATATAAGAAAAGAAAGCGAAACGGGAAAGGAAAATAAAATAAAAGACAAGACAAGACAAGACAAGAAGAGGAAGCAAGGGAATGCGTACTAAGATCAGGTCTTACCGCCCTCCCTCCTCCCGATGATCCTCAGCTGATTGCTCCTGCCTTGCCTCGGAAAACTTTGACCAGTAGGGTACCGGTACATAATATATCTCTAGCGCACGCTGCGTTAACCATCTGTCAGCATTTCGCAGCGCTAGAACGGTGTGCGTGCTACGTAGCTATACAACTACTTGCAAATATCCAAGGTTGTGTTATGTAGGGTACTCACAAACCGTACCCGGGATATTTACCCGGGGTAGTACCCTACAAATAACTTCTGTAAGGTCTGTAAGACATCCATACCCGTACGCGGAACTTCTGTAGGTTATGTATGACGTTCATACCCGTACCCGGAACTTTTGAGTTCTGTACGCCGGTGCCACAATACCCGGAACTTGTGTGAGTTCTGTAACACTTCCGTACCCGTACTAAGAACTTCTGTAAGTTATGTAAGAACCCTATATCCTTACCCGGAACTTCTGATTTCTGTAAGACTGTGAATCAATACCCGGGGTACGGGTATACCCTTGTCACAATACCCGAGTGCGGGTAACCGCGACGGTCGAGTGCGGTGCACTGTCAATGTTATGCATTATGACGTCATGTCTGGTCCGCCACACACAGCCAGCACACCACACCGACACGAAATTACAAATGACAATGCACACAGAAACGAACCCCCTACGCTGCTGCTACTTCCTGACCGTCGGTATACTGAACAATCTTCGGGCCGCGTCTTCTCTGTGTCAGGTGTGTGAGGAATTTCTTTGTCATTTTTCAAGCAAGCGGTTGCGTTGGCATATACTACCTGGCTTGATGTAAAGGAAAGGAACACCACTGAGCGATCATCTACTACATGTTAGGGCATGTTTTCATGAACACCACTAACAAGAGCACCAGAAATGGACGCGACATCTACAGGACTACAACATCTTCGACGACAGTGGGGAGAAAACAGGACGTATAAGTGTACACTATATATAGTCTATAATAATGTGGAAAGTGAGTACAGACAAGGATGTCAACACTGCGGTAAACCACACGACCAACCTATTACACAGGGTATTTCGTGCCTCCATCCGCTTACATGATTGCCTGACAACCTCTAATATTCCAAACGCAGTGGAATGTGCCTAACGAAGTAAAGTCACCCTCGCGTTCAATAGTGATGACATCGCATGTCCACGTGAGACAACCTTTACGAAACGCAGTAGCATAAGTCACCCTCGCCTTCAATAGTAGTGACATCGCATATATATGACGTTGCATGCCCACCTCAACTGGTGTATTTGTAAGATGTATCTCTGTCTTAGAATTGGCGACCTCAGAGCCCCACAGCGGCACGGTAAAAATCATGGACGTGAAATCGCACATTTGAGACAATAATAAGTTGAAAAGGAAGCACAAGCAGACGTGATACACTGCCGACCCATCGCATACCCTCCTGAGACGACCTCTACAAAACACAGTACCATTTACCTCACGAAGTAAAATCACCCTCGCGATCAATAGTGATGACATCGCATATATTATAAAAATTAAAATACACTCCAGCTGTGAGATCGAAGATTTCGTCGAAACTCATCTTTGCAAGCTGTGTGTGATACTCCGATCGCGCGCATTTCGAGTTGTGTGTCCTCATTAAGGATATAGGTCGGCGACTCCCCTTACAATTACAGTGTAGCATCACATACCCACCCCACCTGATGTATTTGTATGACGTATCTCTGACTTAAAATTGACGACCGCAGAGCCCCACATCGACAAGGTAAAATTATAGGCGTGAAATCGTACATTTATTTGAAACAAAAATTATTTTGGAAAAGGAAGCACAGGCAGATGTGTTAAAACTGCGGTAAACAACCTTACCAATCCATTACGTAGGGTATTTCGTACATACCGTCTGCACGATCGCCTCCCCACCTATGCCAAGCGAAGTTTTACTAACGAGGTAACGTGATTGAGCGCGTGTATACCAAGTATGACTAATGAGGTAACGTAATTGAGCACATGTATACCAAGCGTTCCTTTAAAACTGACGATTCGCATCCCTCCCTCTAATGCTCGATGACGGAGACAGCACATAACCACATACATCACCTCGCATGCTGTATTTGGCAATACGTATCTCTTGCGTATAATTAGCGATGTCGATAAAAATGGTAACTGTATGATGATGGTGACAAACAGTGCATGACCACATCACCTCGCCTGTTGCATTTGACAATACGTATCTCTTTCTTATAATTAGCGATGTCAGAAAATAATGGTACCTACAAATATTCTATAAAATATTCTAGCTTTTCGATGTATCATACAACAACAAACTATGAAGATTTAACACGTTAATTACTACACTTAAACACCGGGTTGCATGCTGCATCTAACATCAAAACTTTCTAAAATAGTAAACATTACAAGCCAGATGATATAAAGGAATGTCTTATTGCTTCAATCGTCAGGTTTGTCCCCTTTGAGAATTTATAGTTTCCGCGCACATATTGAAATGTCCCGCCCCCCGCCCCCCGCCCCCCCCCCCCCCCCCCTTCCCTCCCCCTCCACTGACCTCTGTTTCATAACAAACCCCGACCTTTCCCCCCCCCCCCCCCGCCCCTCCGTCCCCCGATTCCCCCCCCCCTTCCGCCTAGTCTGTCCAAACGCCCCACTCACAATCAAAATCGGCCTGAGTAATAAACACCTATACGCAGTTGATATCACGTCATTATTATTTTTCTGACCATCCATGACGTAGTTTTCAAATATTTTTCCCCCCAACCCCCCCCCCCCCCCCCCTTCCAACGCCCCCTCTTTTCCGACCACCTACACGATCGCCTAGACCTAGCACCATGCGTATAACAAGCTGTTACATATCATTGATCTCACAGCCGAAGTGTATTTGAATATTATTTGTGACCTAAACCTCCTAAAAATCCCCCCCCCCCCTCTTGCTCTCCCTTACTCAAACGCCCCACCAAATATCGAAATCCGCCACATTAATAAACACTTCACGCACAAGATATCACCTCATTATCTTTCGAGAGCCATCTATGCCGCTGTGTTTCCCCCCCCCCCCCCCCACCCCCCCTCCCCCCCCCCCCCCCCTCTCCCCCCCCCCCCTCCCCCTTCCAACGCCCCCTCTTTCCCGACCACCTACACGATCGCCTAGACCTAGCACCACACGTATAACAAACTGCTACATATCATTGATCTCACAGCCGAAGTGTATTTGAATATTATTTGTAACCTACACCTCCTAAACCCCCCCCCCCCCCCCCCCTCCCCCTCTTGCTTTCCCTTACTCAAACGCCCCACCAAATATCGAAATCCGCCACATTAATAAACACTTCACGCACAGGATATCACCTCATTATCTTTCGAGAGCCATCCATGCCGATGTGTTTCGCCCCCCCCCCCGCCTCGAACGCCCCCTTCTTCCCCATCACCCGCACCTTCGCCTAGACCTAGCACCACACGTATAACAAACCCCTCACCTAAAGCCGTCCCCCCCCCCCCCCCCTCCCCCCGCCCCCACCCCTCCCCGCCCCCACCCCCCACCCTTCCCCCCCTCCCCAACCCATCCCAACCCCACCCCCACGAACACTCCACACTCTCTTTACTCACTGATTGTACTAATTACCCCAGGATATACATGATAAACTGATGTATTATTTCCAAAAATGTCACATTTATCCCCTCAAAATAATGTATAGCTTCCAGGCACATATTGAGCTGCCCCCCCCCACCCCCCCCGCCCCCAATAATATACTGGTGCCAAAACCGTCAGATTTATCCCCTCGAAAGAGTTTATAGCTTACATGCACAAATTGCCCCTTCCCCCCCCCCCCCCCCCCGCCCCCCTCCAAACCCGCTCGCTTTTGATCAAAACCAGGCCCCCCTTTCCCTTCACAGCTGTCAGATTTTGTCCCCCTCAGAAACGGGTTTTATAGTTTCCGCGCACAGACTGACTAAAATCATCCTGTTGACCCTGATAGCTACACTGTAGTTGTAAGGGGAGTCGCCGACCTATATCCTTAATGAGGACACACAACTCGTAATGCGCGCGATCGGAGTATCACACACAGCTTGCAAATAATATGAGTTTCGACGAAATCTTCGATCTCACAGCTGGAGTGTATTTTAATTTTTATAATATTAGCAGTCGCCTGTTTTCATTCGGTATGATACTCCAACATAGTTGGAACTGACTTCTACCTGCCATGTGTCACTCCGTACGTACGTATGACACGCTTCATTTACTCGCGCTCGTGCTATTGGCCAACTCTTCTGTACGTACAAAGCTCATATTTCCCCGTATCGCTGCGCTCCCCGTGGAAATATTAAATATTGTGCTTTTTCATACCTCGTACGAGAACATTATTATACACCAGGTATTTGTTATATTATTATTAGTACATGGTTATGATCGGCATTGGTTTCTCTGGGTACATGTTTTTTTTCTCTGTTGCAAGGATTTCGAGGGTGCCATATTTATATTATAAAAATTAAAATACACTCCAGCTGTGAGATCGAATATTTTGTCGAAACTCATCTTTGTAAGCTGTGTATGATACTCCAATCGCGCGTATTACGGGTTGCGTGTCCTCATTATTTTATACGATATTATACTTTTCAATATGCAGTAGTAGTTTTAGTGTTGCAAAATTTGGGAGGTAAACTGGTGACCGTGGAAGTGATTTTCCAGGAAGTTGAAACGGTTTTCATCGTCAGAATTAAGACAGCGACAACAAAAAACATGGGCTACAATGGTACGTACGTATGTGATACCCGTATGTGTTATTACCTTGTTTGTTCGCTCCCTTGAGGCCGATATTTACCCAGGTATTACGAGCCGTACCCGAAACTTCTGTGAGTTTTGTACGACATTTGTACCCGTACCCGAAACTTCTTTTCAATGTTGTGTTCTGTAGAGTACTCACAAAACCATACCCGCGGGTATTACCCTTCAAATATCTTCTGCAAGTTCTGTACGCCCATGCCACAATACCCGGATACTGGTACAACATTTTCATACCTACCCAGAACTTGTGCGAGTTTCTGTACGCCCGTACCACAATACCCGGTACTTATGTGAGGTCTGTAACACTTCCGTACCCGTACCCGGAACTTCTGCAAGTTTTGTATGACGTTCATACCTGTACCTGGATCTTCTGTGACTTCTGTAAGACTGTGCCACAATACTGTGACTTCTGTAAGACTTCGCCACAATACTCCAGGTACGGGTACAACCTTTGTATACCGTACCCGGAACTTATGTGAGTTATGCATGCCTGTGCCACAATACCTGGAACTTCTGTGAATTCTGTGACACTTCCATACCCGTACCTGGAACTTCTGAAAATTCTGTGAGACTCCCATACTCTTACCCAGAACCCACAAACCCTACAGAACACAACCTTGCAAATATCGATCTCTTGAGAGGGCTGAGAGACCTCCATTTTTTTCGCTTTCTACACTAACTTTAAGATATACTCCTCTCCGGACGGCTGAGCGGGCTCGGATGCTTGAAACTGCGCTTCTCAGCGCTTTTATCTTGTTTTTTTTTCAAAATTCAAATTTAAAGCAGTCCTTTTCTGGGGGAAGTTGAACTGTTTGCTTCCCTCATGTTCAGAACTCCTGTTTTTTGGGAATACCACATACTTCCTGGACACCGCCTCCTTTCGTTACTTGCGGAACGGTCCAGCTTTTCTCTGAACGATATATCAGCTTGGCTCATCACATCAGCTCAGCTCAGCTTCGCCCAGCAGCGCCCAGCAACGCTAGCATAGCAGCGCAGCGCTGTGCAGTGCCGTTCCCTGGCGTGCCCTGGCGTGCGATGCGGTACTGTGCGATGCAGTGCCGTGCTGTGCTGTGGTGAGTTCTTGTTGATTGTCCTTATGAACACGGCAGTTAGGATCTATCTTATGTGATGAGGGAGTTCCACGTATTGGTAAGGGATTGATGTATATGATATAAGGAGACAGTCAGCGGGAGGAATGGGAGGTTTATTTCGCCGATTGCTTTCTTGCATGATTTGCCATGAGCTGTCACTCGTAGTTTCGCTCCATATGAGACCGAGTCAGGCTCGACGGCTGGATAATATAAGAGTTGTGTGTCACCGTCTGGAGTCATCATCACGCCTTCCCGCGCCAGCTACGCGTACACCTTTAGAGATCTATCAACACACTAGTGAGTTAGCCGGTTATTTCTATTGGTAAGCGTAGCCAAGGCCAGCCTACAGAGGTGGGAAAGAGCCATGTCAGGTCCGGGGGATTCTGGCATTAGTGTGGAGTATATAAAAGAGGAAATAAAACTACTTAAGATCCAGATAGCGTTGCAGAATCGGGAGAGAGAGGTCGGACTCGCTGAGGCAGCCCTGCGAGCGTCATATGCTGAAGAGGTGTATGGCCTGACTTCGTTTTGATCCTGGCGGGTGTCGATGATGCAAGACGCATTACGACTTCTCCGCGAGAAGCACGAGCTTCACGCAAATGTAGTGCGGAAAATGGACGAACGAGTGGTTTTGTTCGAGGATGAGAGAGCGAGAGATGAGAGAGAGATGAGAGAGAGAGAAGAGAGAGAGAGAGAAGAGAGAGAGAAGAGAGAGAGAGAAGGAGGGTAAGAATATTTCGCCCCAGCAGCAACTGCGCGGTCCCAGCAAAGCCAAACATGAGCCGAAGCTGGTAGATCTGCATGGCGCTGGTGGCGACGGCGCTGGAGAGAAGCAGTTGTTGCAGAGGCAGCAGCTGCCCCAGTCGCCCCATCTGCAGGAAGAGCAGTCGTCAGAGGATTGCTACGCATGCAACGAAGAAGAATTGCCACGGACACAGCCGTCATTACCGCCGCCGCCACCGCCGCCGCCACCGCTGCCGCCGCTACAGTCGTCATCACAGCCGCCGTCATGTTGATCACGTCGCTGGCGTACTTACACGCCTCAGCCCCTATCACAGCCGTCATTACCGCCGCCACCGCCGCCCATAGGGGCTGAGGCGTGTAAGTACGCCAGCGACGTGATCAACATGACGGCGGCTGTGATGACGACTGTAGCGGCGGCGGCGGTGGCGGCGGCGGTGGCGGCGGCGATAATGACGGCTGTGTCCGTGGCAATTCTTCTTCGTTGCATGCGTAGCAATCCTCTGACGACTACCATAGTGCATGGGGTGGGTTGAACGTAGGCGCACAACTACCGTCGTTCTTCTGCTCGTGGGAAGTGTTCGAAAAGGGCTGCGGTGAGGGAGTTACCGATGTGGTGTACCCTCGCTCCAGGGAAGGGAGAGCTCACCGCTCAGCTCGCGGAGCTGCGAACCGAGCTCCAGACGGTGACACAGAACTCTTATATTATCCAGCCGTCGAGCCTGACTCGGTCTCATATGGAGTAAAACTACGAGTGACAGCTCATGGCAAATCATGCAAGAAAGCAATCGGCGAAATAAACCTCCCATTCCTCCCGCTGACTGTCCCCTTATATCATATACATAAATCCCTTACCAATACGTGGAACTCCCTCATCATATAAGATAGATCCTGACTGCCGTGTTCATAAGGACAATCAACATCCCCCCTTCTTATTATACACGGCAAGCATACTGATATCCCCCCTGCTCTGACCACGTGGTACTGGGTTCGGTGGGGGCCCCCAGCACGTAGGATTTCCCACCGGCGGCAGGGGCATCTGCGGCATAACCCCTGACGGTGGGTTGGTAGGTACCCAACCCATTGCAGAAACCTGTCCCCCCGTCCCAAATGGATTTGGACCAGAGTTGTCCCAACAATTTTGCTTTGGGTAACCGTGCTGCTGCTGCTGCTGCTGCTGCTGTTCATCGATATTGCGATATATCAACTCTGAGATGTCGTGCCTTGTCATACTCAGAGCATGGGGGATATCAGTATGCTTGCCGTGTATAATAAGAAGGGGGGATGTTGATTGTCCTTATGAACACGGCAGTTAGGATCTATCTTATATGATGAGGGAGTTTCACGTATTGGTAAGGGATTTATGTATATGATATAAGAGGACAGTCAGCGGGAGGAATGGGAGGTTTATTTCGCCGATTGCTTTCTTGCATGATTTGCCATGAGCTGTCACTCGTAGTTTTGCTCCATATGAGACCGAGTCAGGCTCGACGGCTGGATAATATAAGAGTTGTGTGTCACCGTCTGGAGTCATCATCACGCCTTCCCGCGCCAGCTACGCGTACACCTTTAGAGATCTATCAACATTTCTTCGCTGTACTTACTCTCATTTTGTTGAACCACAGTAAAGATGCACCCCCAGCTCAGCTGAGCCCACAGCTATATATAGCTTGTAGCTCAAAGCAGCGCAGCGCCGTGCGGTGCCGACCGTGCCTTGCCTTGCGGTGCGGTGTTGTTTCATGCTGCGCTGTGCTTTCTTTCGAACATACAGCAGTGCCAGGTATATGATGCGAAGTACCAGGTACCAGGTAGGTACTGGTATGTACGTGTTTTTGTATTTGTCGTTTAGCTTTCTTCGAAGTTGATTGTCCTCGCTCGGTCCCTATGTTTTTTTCCCCTCGCAAATTACACCCGCGCTGCCGATCAGAACGTGACATCGCCAACAAGCACAGCACAGTGCACAGCACAGTGCACAGCACAGGGCAACTATTAATAGCTCTGCGCATGCAGCTCTTGGCGTTATCAAATCGTTAGTCGCACCGAATCATGGGCCTCTTCTTTCTGCCCCCTTCACGTACACGTTTTAGTTTCATTCTTCCTTGCGCGAGCGAAGCAGCCGCCCGCGGAGCGGAGCACTTGTATACCTGTACCTGGTATGTATATACTAACAGTAGTACGTTGACATTTATTAGGAGCGACAGGCTTCTATTTTGCTAGTGATGCGAGATTCTAGTGTGGAGGGCGACAAAAAATAATAACCCCTTTCGACTGGACGGAAAACCAGGCTTCGGCAATATCGAGATCGCTGAAGCCTGGTTTTCCGTTCGCCGTCCGCCGCCGCCAACTGAGTATCACAAGACCGACTTTTTTTTCCGACTAGCAAATCCAGTGACTACAACAGTCGCCGCTCATGCTGTGCGCACCCAGTGTCGCAGGATTAGAACCGCTCGCTAGTCTCTCTGTTGTGCTTTGCTGGCCTCGCGTTCTTGGTGCTGCGCGATTATTTTTTTTCATGCATGTCGAGACGTACGAGAACAATACTCGTCGTACATATACGATGACACGCCCAAGCTGGTGCGTACCATAGAATCACAGCGGGCGGGAGGCCTCAGCACAGGGTCAGACAGAACATCAACCGCCGCTTTTGCCGTGCGCACCCAGTGTCGCGGGTCGGAACCTCTCGCTGGGCTCCCTGCTGTGCTTGGCTGGTCTCGCTTGCTTGCCTTTATGCGATCACTTTGGCATGTCGAGGCAGCAGCGTCTTGGTGAACTCGAACTCAACTCACCACGCGCTTTGTTAGGTGCTTTGTTGGGCGCAAATCTTCCGTTTGGGATCAGGCACATCCGCCTCCGCGGCCGTTGCTGCTGCTGCTGCTGCTGTTGCTGCTGCTGCTGCTGCTGGGTGTTCCTCAAAACTAATCGTACACCGCTTTGTTGTTGCGATAAAATGGCACACGAATAGTGTTGACAACATTTGACGTTAAATGGCCTGTCTTGTGACCGTGGACTAGACTGGCGATAAGACAACGACAACAACAACAACAACAACAACAACAACAACAACAACTTACCGTACACCGTACACAAACGCATGCTAGTTGACGACAGTCACAAATATCCTGTTGCGCGAGTTTCTAGCGACAGCTTTGAACTACCGAATCTTTTATTCCTTCAACCCTCACAAAAAAATAGAGACCCCTTTCGAGACGGCCTAAGCCTGTGTTCACGTCCGCTGCCGGCGCTGCCGACCGACAGCAACGCTCTGTTTCGACCAATCACGACTACAGGAAATCGCAGCAGAGTAGACAAGCAACAGAACAGCCGCCCAGCCGCACGCACCCAGTGTCACGGCTGCGCTACACGGCGGCCCCGTAGGACATTTACGAGCGTGCTGCTGTTCTGCTGTTGTTGTCGAGTAGTCGTGTCCCGTCGTTCCTCTCCGCTCGCGCTCGCGTCGACTGTCGAACCCCACGGACGAACGCTGTTGCGTTCTCCTCGCTCACTACTCGCGAACGAGGGGCAGGCTTTCGCCTCTCATTTATGGCGCCTACTCTTTGTTCTAGGTAGAACAACAGGCAGCGAAACAGCCGCCCAGCCGCACGCACCCAGGAGGTAGGGGGGGAGGGGGGAAGGGGGGCGGGGGGGGGGGAGCGGGGGCGGGGAAGGGGGGGCGTCCTGCCCAAGAGACTGAAGTCTGGGTCTGGCCACCATCGTCTTGAAATTTGTGGGCCTTCCAATGGCCGTCACAAGTTAGCGTAAGGCCGCCCTGACTTCTTCGCCTTGTTGCGTTCTCTCCCCAGTGCCGTTGATGCACTTGATACCCTCTATGAGCCCATGCCGTCTTTAGTCAGTTCCTAGGGTCTGCTAGTGTGACGTTCTTTCTTTTTTCCTTTCCTTGCTTCTCTTCTTGTCCTGTCTTTTCTTTCCTTACCTTTCCTTTCATTTTTCGCTCTCTTTTCTTTCCTTTCCATTCCTTTATCTTCCTTTCTTTTCTTTGTTTCTTTTTCCAATTGATTTGAGTCTGACGTGCGTATGCGTAGTGATAGGTACTACGTGTAATTATACGTAGTAGTCTTTCCTGAGTGGCAAGCGGTATAGTCGGTTTTCCAGGCGCGAGTAGTGAGACGTATGCACCAGTATGGACCTGGCACATCGTAGGCTGACTCCCGATATGTTTCCGGCGGAGGCATGAATTGCGTCAGCTGTGATATATGCGTGTTCCGCCGTTGGTTTGTGTTTTTTCCCTGGGGTATTACTCCACTCCAGAGTGACTGGAGCCTGCCCTGTGACCATGGACTTGATTATGCGAGTTAATGTGAGAACAACAACAAGTGTCGTGGCGGCTACACGGCGGTCTCGTAAAATATTTACGAGTGCACTGCTGCTGTTCTGCTGTAGGGTGCAAGTAATGGTGTGCATTCGTCTTCTCTCCTGCTCTCGCTTGCGTCGACTGCGGAACCCCGCGCACAAACGCCGTTGCATTCTCGTCGCCCACGACCGTGGGGCAGTTTTCGCCCCCCATCTACAGCGCCTACCCTGTGTTCTACTGTAGGTAGAGCAGCGGGAGGGCGACGAAGCACGTCCTACTCTATGCTGCTGTACAATAGCTAAAGCTCACCACACTTCCACATATTTTCATTCTCATCGTGTTTCAATTTAGCTCCTCCATTGTATTCGCAGGATTAGGTATATCACGCAGCTTGCAAAGATGAGTATAATTTATCGAACTCACAGCTGACGAGTTAAGACGTTTTTTTCAAAATAGGTACGAGGGCTGCAGATAAAAAAACGTATCGTACACTTTCATTTATTTTGTGTACAAGTGTGAGTACGCGCGATAAAAATTGTCGTATGATACGAGCTGGTACGAGTACAGCGCTCCTCTTCTTCGTTACACAGCAAGAGAAAGGCAAAAAGTAGACGTGATTCCGGGTGTAGATTTGATTGCGAATTTGTCGTTTTTTATCAATGTTGTGAAGAATTGTATTTCTGTCCCGCTCTCCCTCTTACTACTTACTGTCCACCATCCACCAGACGCGCACCCGATGATGACAGTTACAAATATTCTTCTGTGCGAGTTCCTAGCCACAGCTATACTATCTTCACTCCAGAGGTATATTATGCCATAACGTCCCTCCTCTCTCCTGTTTTGCCTGCACTCTACAATTGCGTCCACAACAGTTGTTCTACCTGATCCAGCGAGTGCGTCTAGCCCTGGACCGTGGTCGGGCTGGAGACAGCAAGGCCGCTCCGCACGCCGACTCGGGGGTGACCTCCACCGCCGCCGCCGCGGAAAAGAGAGACGGCGAAGACGCTGCTACTGCCGGCAGCGCGGCCTCGAAGGAATCGCGCTCAGGGGATGATGCCTCCAGCTCAGTCCGATTCCGTCAAGAGCTCGAGGTGCCTGCCCCGCGCGACGTGGGAGTGCGCACCGCTAGCCCGAGAGCCAACGCCGCAGGTGGTAGTGGAGCTGGAGGATGGCGGACCCCTGCCAAGGCGCAGCGATTGCCGCCGTCACATAGACGACCTAAAACTCCTCACATAGACGGTGCTGCTTCTGCTGCCGCCGCGAGACATCCGACCGGCACGAGCAAGGTTTCTGCGCTCGCTGGGGAGGGGGGAAGGCGTGCCGAAGACACAGGTGGCTTGGCAACGACAATGGGGGGTGGCGAGGCAGTTTTGTCCCCCACGCACGCGAATGCGCGGCGGACCATTCAGCGTGACCAACTAGGCGGCAGCGGTGGTGGCGGTGGCGGTGGTGGCGGCCGTGCTCAGGCGGCAACCCCTGGGCCACAGCGATCACGAAGCGAAAGGTCTCTAGGCAACAAATCTTCAGACCAACGTAAAGTACTGGTACCAGTGCAGCTGGGAGAAGTCGAGGAGCGGACTCGCCCCTCCGCGTTGCGCGGTCTACCGCCACCCCCGTCGCCACGACGCCTGGCTCCGCGTACGTTCGGAGGAAAGACCGGCTCGAGTCCGAGATCGCGTCCGGTGGCAGGTGGACAAGCACACAATGAATCGGCCAGAGGTGGTTTCGCGGGGACGAAATGTCCGCCCTCACCTTCCGCCGCCGCAGGGCACTCCAGCGCTAGAGGATTCGGTACGAAGAGGCAAGCGGCAGACGGAAATCGAGGGTTGCGAAGGAAAAACTCTGCCACGGCATTGCTGCGATCCAACGCGGACTCTGCAGGTGAAGCGGCCGTTGCGGTAGAGGACACCCCCTCTCGCCGGAAAACGGGTACAACTACAACACCCTCCCGTAGCAGTAGTGAGACCGACGCTTCGACCGCCAAGTTTGCTGTTGCTGCCGCCGCCGCTCCGTCGACGCGAACTGTCGAGGTTGCGCATCTGCGCCCGCCGAATCGAGAGGCAAGTGCCGGTGGCGGCGGCGGGGACAACAGCGGCGGACGGGGGGGAGGAGGAAGAGATGGAGAACTGCCTACGCCCCGCGGTGTTCACGAGCAAGGCAGAAACGCGGAGGTACCGCGGGTTAGCATGGGAGATGACGAGACAGAACTATTAGACTCAAAGGAAATGGCGATAGACTCTGCGGCTGCTGCTGCGGCTACTGTTTCTGCTGCACCCTCCCCTGCAGCCGAAAGTGAGCGGGGGTCCGCGGCGGAGCTTGCGGTGCACCTCATATCCGCGCACAGAGAAGACGTGCGAAGCGCGTTGGCTGCCGCGCGCAGGGACATGGACCTCGTGTCCAAGGCGGACCAGGACCGCCAGCCGGCCGCTCTCCTTGAGTATGCAAGAGAGGTGGAAGGCGTGTTGGGCGCGCGGCTCGCGGCCGGCGCTAAGCTTCGCGCAGCGTTGGACAGCTACGTCGCCCTGCGTCAGGCGTCGTCCCGGCCTGGGCAGGAAGAGCCCATCTTACCGGAAGGCAGGGCGAGGGGCGTTCGAACTGTGCAGGCGTGACCAAAAGAGGGGGGGGGGGATCCTTGCCAGATTTTAGCTAGTTGTTGCACCAGTGTCTATTGGGTGGACACTGTGGCGTTGATGAAGGTGGGGCACGTGTGCCGCTCGTGCTGGGGCAAGGGACCGCTTGCTTCCTCAGCGTTTGATTGCTGAGAGAGTTAGAGAGTTTTTCCCTTGTTACGCGGAGAACCAAAACGAGATTTATAGCCGTACATGAAATCCATTGGGGCGGTCTTAAGAGGTACGCTTCGTATACGGTTCTGGGCCGACGTGGAATCGGATTGCTTAGAATGCCGGCAGCTGTCTTAGATATAGCGGAGCGGGTGTGCGCGGCAAAAAGTTGGACTGGAGATCGCCGAGTCCTTCCGCATTGGACGAGTGCGGATGCTGACATGGACACCGACACACAGGAGGGAGGATGCCGTCGGAAAGCGAACGTAACCGTCGGCCAAAATAAATAAAATAATGGATGACTCCTACGAAAAGCCGACAAGTTTTTTTTCTGAAGAAGCGGAGGGGGAGGGCGGGGGGTTGTCTCACAGTGGAGAGAAGTTGACAAACAAAAAAATCGGCTAGGATTGGGCAGTTTGTTTGCTGCTCACTTCCTCAGTAATGGGATTATGGGTCGCGTCTTGTGATACTGGGCTGCGGCGTACCTGGTACGATGGTACTTGTAACGCGATGGATATATAGTAGACTTTGTATTTGGTCCGGGCATTTGTGAAAGAGGAGGGCCTCCGGCAAGCGTACATATAGGTAGGGTAGTGATGCTATTCATTGTTGGTGCCGCATTTTTTTTGCCTCCCAAGGAGGTGCTCCTGTATTTTTGGGCGCCATGTTTAAATTTTTGGGGGAACGAGTCTTGTTTTTAGCTCCATCTCTTCTGTTGACTGTTGTTTTGCTGTTACCGTTGAATGGACACGATTCGACACACCATTGCACCACTGTAGTGCATGGCAGTATGTACGAATACGAGAAGTGCAGTGGAGTGTCGTCGTGTGTTCTCCTGCTGTACGTAGCGCGACTTACTCGCCCCTTTTTGGCCTGCGTGCTGTGCTGTGTACGGGACTGGCTCCCAAGGGCTGTTGACGCCTGTTGATGTTCCTCCCTGCGAGCGGAGCGGGTCCGCCGCCCAGTGCACGGGCGTAAGCAATGCTAGAAGTTGGCTGCAAGAGGTGTGTCCTTCCTTCCGCGTGCTACAGGACCTGCTGTTTTCTGGCAGAACAAGCGGTGCCTGTCGAATGTAGTAGATTTTGTTACAAAAACCGAGTATACTCGTGGTGTTGCTACTTTTTTTTGTTTGGGCCGAGCGTGAGGATGATTTGTCGAAGTTACGCTAGAGAAGGTTCGTTTGCTTGTTGGACGAGCTATGACCACGATCTTGCCGACCTCATTAGGTAATGAAATGAAGCGCCCCATACCACACGTCGCAACTTCACCCACATTTTGGAGACGTACTACTTGGGGATAGAGCCAGTTCATTTTGCAGTAGTACAAGGGACAAAACAAACTTGGTAGGTACCTGGTATGTAAGTCGACCAGAACCTCCAGTTTTGACCTCCCAATAATTGTGCGGGTACCGGCATGTACTGTGAGCACAATAACCTAGACGTCCGCGGCCCAAACGCCCGCGGTACATTAGAAGCCTCCCCCCACAAGAATCCTGCCACGCTTGTCCGTGCAGTGGGAAACCTGCTTGATCTTACATCGTTGAAGCTTTACAGCTATTATAATAGCTTTTCAGCAGTAGCTTTCAGCAGAGCTATGAACCATTTGGGGACCCAGGTATCCCGACCTAAACAACGGGAAGTGCGGTATTATCACCCGTCTAGAAGAGCTTGCAGCAGTGCCAGCACCATAATAATGCTGCGCACACGTCGTACATTTTCGTACGTTGCAAATCGGACGCGTCCCCATCAGCCCGGGCTGCTTCGTGTGGTTGATGCGGTAATCATTTTTTCATTTTCTACATTTTTTTCCCGTCTGGAGTCCCAAAGGGGTTAATAACTTACTAAAGGTAATGGGGTATGAATTTACCCCACCCTATCCCCCCACATCGAGGCAGCCCTGCTCCGTCAGTTAATCTCATGCGTACTGGTACAAGCACACGATCGATTGCGCCGTGGCAGGTTGCCGGCACAGTGGACACTCCGGGTTTGTCTGGCACCAGCCCACGATGCACTCCCAGCAAAACAGGTGGCCGCACGGAGTGGCCGCCGGGCTCTCCCTTGGCGACATGCACAAAGAGCATCGCCGGCGGGACCGCGGGAACAGAGCCGCGTCGGTTGGTGTCCTCTCCGGCGAAACAGCCGGCACCCGTGATGGCAACGCCTGCGAGGTAAACGAGAGGACATAAGCGGTGCAGCGTAGGGATTATGTTTCGGTTTTGCTGCTGGTTCGAGCTTGACGTTGAAGCGTGCGAGTCTGGTCGGGACGCAACTCGTTGTGTTCGAGACTATGCCGTCATAACTGGTTAGCCTGGTACACGCAATTTTGAGCGATAGCTGTTACAGACAGTGCAGGCGCTCCCCCGCCTCCGACTCAATTCTTCTCTTGGAAACTAAGAGCTAGATGAAACTAAAACGACCAAGTACGAGTAAAGCTGCACACTAGTGTTGAGGTACGGCCTTGACAGGCCTGCAATTATCATATTTAATAGGTAATTGGCCGTTTTCGTATGATAGGTTGGCGTTATCTATTCGGGGTAGTCGAGAAATAAAACAGAGCCATGCGCCTCGGTTCTCCATTTGTTAAGGAATTAGTGGGAATTAGTCCGTTCGACCACTTGCAAAAGGTTAACCAATAGCTTACTCAAACTAAGCCTTATAACACTCGCCCCCCCTGAAACGGCGGGATAGCAGGTCAGCCGAATATATGGACGGACGTGTCTGAGGCGCAGGACTGCCCGTTTTTCGTGTTTGTTCAATTTTTCCCTGCCGACGCCCTCCTCAGCCCAGAGCCCCGGGGCGACCAGGGTACCCTGTTCGCGCATAACGTGGTACAGGGCTATATATGGGACTGTGTGCTATCTTTATTTTTTTGTGTTGTATTTGTTCTACTTGTTTCGGCTAAACACCCCTCGCCCTCGCGGGGCTGTAGGTGGTGTCACCTTCCATTCCGGGTATTTGTCGTTTCCACATCTAACCCCGCCATGTCAACGGTCCGCAGGAGATTTTTGGCAAAACTTCTCCCTTGTATTACCGCCTGTGTTCCCCTTCCTTTCGACAAAGGTTTGCCTTGTCATGCTTCTTCTGTGGTTTGTTTGCCGTAGAGCCTTTTCTGCCCCCCCCCCCCCCTCGCCACACCGGCGGTACGCGATAGGTTTTGATGGGTGGTTTGCCTCGTTGTAGGGTCTGCGTTTCCTTCAAGTGCTTTTCTTCACGTTTTCCTGGCTCCATAGTCAGGCCATTAGAGGTGTGGGAGTGGGTTTTGAGGAGCCGCATCTTCGATTCATGGTCTAGTTCGTAGAACCGGAGTTTCCCCGAATCTCCCATATTTCTGCATATGCGGCTGATCAGGGTGGGCCAGTGTTAAGGTACGGCCTTGAAAGGCCTGCAATTATCTGATTTGATAGGTAGTTGGCTGTTCTCGTATTATAGGTTGGCGTTATCTACTCGGGGTACTCAGGAAATGGCATGCGCCTCGGTTCTCAGTTGCTATTCAGGGCTCTGTTGAAATAATTAAAAGCTGCTTCTCTACTACGGCTAAGAAAGTGAGCACTCACCGAGGACCTGTTCAATCGGCAGACCTGCAGGGGACACTCTGCGTCCCCACACAATAACATAAGACTAGACTAGTGCGCCACCAAGCGCTGCAGAAAAATCGTTGTGTGTGCGGGGCTATGCAATAAAGCCAGTCTCTGCACGTTTGTGGACGTGGTTTTTCCTTTACATCCCAGGACTGCAACTAAAAACAACAAAGTATCATGGGACGCGAAAGTACGTCAGAAAAGCAAAACAAGCGGCGCACTCACGACCAGCCTGCTTTTAAAGCTGCTACTTGCGACAGCACGATACTGCTGCCTACGTACCACAGTCAAACCAACCCCGACCACAACCCGTCCGACACAAGTGCACGGGAGTTGATAGACATCGGGTCTACGGCGCCGAACTTGAGCAAAATAGTTTATGGTATTTGTTGTGGCTGAGGAAACTGACCTTGGGAGAATCCTCAGAATCCAGCCGAAATGAAGACGTGGCGTTCACCCTCAGTCATTTGATCGAACCTAAGCCAACTGGTGACCACTACTGGCGTAAACGTCATACGGTGATGCGCATACGCCGTCTGCTCCAGCACTAATCATCCTCCCCGCCCCCCCGATCAAATCCTTACCGAATCAGCACCCTCCCTGCGACTACCGCCACTTCCCCCCTCGGCTGTCCGCCCGTCCTCTGACCCCGGGTTTCGCGAAGACACCTCCTCTGCAGCAGCCCGCCATCGTGCCGCCACCTGAGCACTCGCCGAGGCAGCCTCCGCTGCGGCTTGCACGAGCAATAGCACCCCCAAAACAGCGTACCGGGCTCTCGGCCCGTCCTGCTCTCGCGTGTACGCCAGCTTGGCTCCCGTTGCGCGCATGGCGAAATTCGCGAAGCGGCCGTCGAAATAAAAGGCGGCGAGATGCAGCCGCAAGACCCATTCCAACAACGCGGAGGTCGCCGGACGTTTTCGTCGCGCCCACGCCAACAGCCGCCGCAGCAGCGCCACAAAGCCCCCCATAGACAGCGAACGTCGCCGGCGGTGCAATCGAGATGGCGTCAATGCCAGCGTCGCTTCTCCACCGGAATAGCCCCCCGTTTCTGCCTCTGCAGCCGCCGGCATCTCGTGCTCCACAGCCAAGACGCCTCTTGTCTCCTCCGACTCCGAGGGGGAGGCGATGCCTATAGGCGGCGCGAGAGCAGCGCGAGCGCGCACTCTGGCTCTAGCGGCAGCAAGGGCGGCGGCTGCGCCGCCGGTCCCAAAGGGATCTCTCAAGGACCGCAGCCCATGCCACCCTTCCCGCATGCGTTCCTGCGATTAGAAAAACAAAATCGTCGAGAACGTCTCGATCAGCTCCGTTTTTCCGCGATAACACTGAGCAAATTCAACCAAATGCGGGTTTCCCCGAGAGAGGGGAGATCAAAATCCGCCAGACAAGCGCCTGGGCAACGCGAGCACGCGTACCGCTCCATCTACAGTTGTAGAGCACCACGAGCACTCACCACGCGGAAAGCGAAGCCAGGTGCAACGAGATAATTAGACAGGGGCTACAAGGGCTGGAGCAGGTGCGGGCTGGAGCGGGGCAGGCGGCGGGGAAGGGCTCCTGCTCTTGTGGTGCCGGTATTCGTTGCGCGAGACGAGGCCCACCAACAATCCGTCAAAAACTGGACCGAAACTAACTGCCTGGCGGCCGGTATTGCGAGGTAACGGTGATGCCCTCTTCGCCGCGAAGAAACGCACCACAAACAGAACCTCACAATAGACAATGCAACTGAAAAAAAAAAATGGGTGTGTTCACTTACTTATTATACCTTGGCATATTGTTTCATCATTACAGGCACCATCCCGTACAATGTTACATGCAATAATACACGTTCGCCATCTATTGCGTCAAACAAAACTGGCCGATCCGACCCTCAACGTTGCCAGCTGAGTGGTACATCGGTCGGTGGTCGTTTCGTATCAAGGGCGGAAGTTTACTACTGATCACTGCACAAAAAACCAACAGTGTTAACGACTTAGCCCAGATTCGAGTAAACGGTCGAGAGCCCACACCAACTCTCCATTGCGTCTGTACTCAGGTAGTTTTCCCAGGCGGTCGGGGGCAAGGCCAGGAGTA